>OY754470.1:40244200-40869200 GCA_963575645.1 Xanthostigma xanthostigma
AAAAATCGATTTTTTGAAAACCTCAAGGTGGTGTAACCCTACGGCATCGCTTAATTGAATTTGTTTTTCTTAGTTGCAATATTATTGTCAATCCAACATCAGTACCAAATTAAATACACTTTTCAACAAGTTTTATACCCGCAAACTAGCGTTTTCATAATTTTTTTTAAGTCCGGTTCTGGCAGGATGGTTATATTTTAGCAATAGATTTTAATCTTTAGTGGTTAAATTTCAATTTTTAAACGATTCTGACATTTTTTTCGTTTTTTTTTTTTTGAACCCAAAAACTTTTTTTAACCCCCTAAACTACTCCTAAAAAAGCCTGATAGAGTAAAAAAAAATTAACTCAGGCATGCTTGTTAGCTACTAGTCCGTCGGCAAAAATTTTACTGACATAATATACTCTCCCCCAACTTTGTATATGGCTTTATTAGGCCTAGTCTGACACCTATTTCCTCTTTGACTTTTCTTGATTTTGGGGGGTTTTCCCTCTAAATTTTCCGAAAGATGTCATTTTGACGACATGTAAAAATTTATAGATACTGTTTGTTTTATTAATTGGATAGCTTAAAAACTTCAACCAAAACGCTAAAATAATGTTCTCTGACAAATGACATGAATCATTTAAAAAGTCTGACACCTCAAATATGTCGAACATATTCGAGTTGTCAGACATACCTTATTAATACTAAAATGTTAATTATAATTGAAGCGCGACAACCGCGAGTTTTGAACGATTTTACTACATTTTTTTGAGATTACCAATAAATGAGAGTCACATAAAAAAATATTAATTTATTAAATTTAACGGTAGCCTTGAGCTGATTTAACTAGACAACCCATTGCTTTATACATTATGTTTAAAAAAAAATCTTTCATTAGGAAAACAGATGAGCGAAAATTTATTGTAGTCAGAATCCAAGAATATACCCAATGATCCAGTTCGTCCCAATTTACCGTTAGTAAAGGAATTGGAATAATCCGAGACTTTTATAATTTTTGACACACCCTCGTATGGGATTCAGAACGTCAGTGTCAGTGCCCCAAATAACAAAGTGTATTGTAACTTAGTTCCTTTGAAGTGTATTTGAGGCTGGGCCGATGTCAGCTCGAATATAAACCACGGCGCACAGAATGAATGTAATTAAATAAAAGAACATGGTAGTCCGCAGTACGCCTGCGCCCTGTATACACCCTCGGGGACATGGTGGCTCTATTTGCTACTCACTAATTACAGAATGATTCAAAACTTCTTTACGCAACAATTTATCATTTTAGTTAGCTACTATAATCGACCTTTAGTCACTTTTATTTTATTTTTATATTTTTTTTATATACGTATTTTATTATGTATATGGTGTCATAGGCGATTTTTACCCGACTTTCCCAGAAAGACGGTGATCATGTGATGTTTTCTCTAGAACTATTTGACGCAAAAATAAATTTGATGACTCAATTACAGATGTAAAATTTTGATTCGGGGATGAATTGGGAAATGGAACAAAAATTCAAGGATGTCAAGTGAAAGTTTAGTGAAACACGAATTCAAAAATACATATACGCTAGGAAAGTATCTTTTGACAAAAAACATTTGCGCCCTCTCGTGTTTTTTTTTTTTAATTCTGGTTCAGCCAAAACCTTAGTGACATATTATGTTATACGTGCATTGTTGAATAAAATGGGTAAAAAGCTATTAAATCGGAAGTGCTGGTTTAATTGTAAAGATATACCAACTAAACATCCAGAAGTACAATTCCACCGTTTTCCTGGATTTTCTTATGAATTAGAGAGTGAAAAAAAACGCACTGCAGCAGTACGTCGTCAAGGGTAATTAAATTTTATTTTACGTCTGTAATCATTCTTAAAATACATGAAAAATATCATAATTGTTATTTTGTTAACAAAAATAAGATTTAAAAAATTTTGAAATAAAAAATGTGTATCATTTATGTAGTTTTTTTAGGTACTGACATTGTGCGTAAATATTTTTTTTATTATTAAGAATAACGCTTGTTTCCATGGGTTTGTAAGTTTTGAGTGAACCAGATTTTCAAAAATCAAACACGAGATGGCGCAAAGATCGCATGCCAAAGATACTTTCCTAGCGTACATCTATGACTTTTTTTATTATTTTTTTGAAACGTTTTTTGGGAAAAGCGTTTAAAAATTAGTGTCCCCCACCTGTTTCACCAAAAGGACCTATCAGAAAAGTTTGAAAAAAATCACGAACTTTGAGATTAAAAGAAAATTATCAGGATTGAAAATTTCTGATGCGATCAATAGGTCATATGCATAAAACTCCAAATTGGTTAAAATTTTTATTTCGAAATATATTTTAGTTCTTGATCATAGCGTAATGGTTATTTTATTAATCTAATCACTGAAAAAAATACAAATAATAAAAAAGAAATGTAAAAAATAAGCGCTATTTTCGAATTTTCAAAACGCATCGTGACGTCAGAGTATATATCAACAACAGTTTTCATGACGACTGTGTCGTCTCACAGTAAGATTATGTCAGTATTTCGAGAAAACAACAAATAAACTTCATTTAGAACATTGACAATTTGACACCAAGGTTGGCATGCATCGTATATCATGACGTCACATAAGCCCGCGAACATGGCCGATTGTTTAAACTGTCTATTTTTGAATGTGGAATTTAATATTTTTTTTCTTAGATAATATTACATTTTTAAATGATTATCAATTTTTTTCCGTATTATGGTTGACTAAATAATCTATTAAAAATATAAAAAAAAAATCATGCATATGACCTATTGTTATAAATAATTTAATTTGTTTATAACAACAGAATCAAAATTTGGCATAAGTGAAGGGCTGTTGACACGAAACACTAATTGTGCAAGTATAGTTTGCACTGCATCATTTTTTTTTTTAGATTAAGATAACATTAAAGCAAATAAATACCGTAATGACATTTTGTAGCAAAACTTATACTGATAAAACAATTATTGTTTTAAAATACAATTTAACAAATCGATTTTTAAAGTTAGATTAGGGTAGCTTCGGGGCAAACGGACACAGTGATATATTGACAGATGAAATCTACTTTTTCTATGTCTTAAATCACCGTTTTTATTTTTTTCTATAGTTCAATTAATATATCAAGATCCCAGGTCCGCCAAACCTACGTCATTTCAGTACTGCTAAGATTTTATCAGTAAATGTACAATATTCAGTTAAAAACATATGCCAATTTGCTTGTTTGAAAACGGGGGCTTTTTAGAGATAACAGGTTCTAAAGGTACATAACACACGTGCTTTGGATGATTTTTTTTGACAGATTTATGAAATATAGGTTGTTTATTTGTTTCCATGGAGTTTTTCTCTTTTCAACTCACGAACCACTCTGCGTGTGTGTGTGTAAACAAATAAAAAACTTAAATTTCCTGAAGTTGTCAAACGAAAAAATCATCTAATGCTCTCACTCGCACTCATATAACATTGCGTACGTAGGTAAGCACGTGTTTTATGCACCTATAGAACCTGTTATCTCTAAAAGCTTTCAAGCTAGCAAATTGGCATACGTTTTTAGCTAAATATTGTACATTTACTGATAAAATCCTAGCAGTACTGAAATGACGGAGGTCCGACGGGTCTGGGATCTTGGTCTATAAGGGATTAGGGGGAAAAGGACACAGTTGTGTATTTCAGTGGTAGAACTGGCTGATAAAGTTATGGGCAGAGTGCCCGTCGGCAAAAATTTTACTGATACATAATATACTCTCCCCAAACTTTGTATATGGCTTCATTAGACAAATAACATGAACCATTTAAAATGTCTGACACCTCAAATATATTCGACATATTCGAGGTGTCAAACATTTTAAATGGTTCATGTTATTTGTCAGAGAACATTATTTTAGCGTTTTAGTCGAAGTTTTCAAGCTATCCAATTAAAAAAAAAACGACCCAAAATTAAAAAAAAGTCACAGAGGATATAGATGTCAGACTAGGCCTAATGAAGACGTATACAAAGTTTGGGGAGAGTATGTATCAGTAAAATTTTTGCCGACGGGCACTCTGACTATTAGTTTTGGTTGACGTATAGCGGTTTACTTTAGGGACACCTATAATATACGTTGCAAATAGGTATTTCAGTTGAATCGCGATGTTTTGAAGGACCAACTTTACCCTAACGCCAGTCACGCTAAGCTTCTTTGTTTTAAAAGACAGGAGAAAAGTGATGTAAAGAAAAAACACGTCTTCTAAAACAGAAGGACTTGAATTTGTTGCTTTCGTTGAAAATTAAATAAGCAGAGAAAACAAAGGCTTTGTTTTGTAGACAAGAGGTGGCTAGAGTTTGTCAAATGGAAGTTGTTGTGTGACGTAATTGTGTGAAATATTACAGTTTTGTTTTGTTTGTCCTTGGACAACGGAATACTTGAGGTCATCAAACAAATTGGCCTATGGCGATTTTTTTTATGTTTTGGATATTTTAATACAGACTTTTATTTGTAAACACTCCGACGACCAGTTTTTTTGTTATTTTTATAAAAATAAAATAAATAAAAAAATGTTTTTATATACCATGTTTGTAAAACGAACTAAAAAGTAAAAAAAAAATTAACTTGTAGAATTTGAAACGAAAAACGTAGGGCGCAATATAAGAACTATAGAGAGTAGCTATCAATGAAAAAATCTAATTATGATATTCAAGTTCAAAAAATTATGTTATACTTTTTAGTTCGTTTTGAAAACATGGTATATTAAAAAAAAAAATCTTTTTAGTTAATAAAAACGTGGTAAAATACATCTTTAAAAAAAATTACTATATGGCCCACGTGGGGGTTGAACCCGCAACCTTCGCGTTGTTAGCACACAAATTTCAAGTCTCTATCTAATCAGGAAGCTAGTTAAAAATCAATTACAAAGTTTCATCCGACATGCACGAAAAACAAGTTAATATAAACGTGGTAAAAATACCAGTCCGTTTTTTTAAATTATTTTAAAACGCTCTCACTAGACTATAGGTAATATGAGCGTTGATATATAAGTCTATTCAGTACTAGCGGCCAGGTCCGGTTTCATCCGAATTTGTAGATTGCCACCATTTTTTTTAAAATAGGACATAGGTCACTTGACTCCGCGACCGTAGAAATAATTACTTTTATTATAATTTATGGTACTTTGAAAATAAAGTTGTTTTATTTTATACTTAATGTAAACGGGACAACTTGAAAAAGCACTCCAAAAAATTAATTGAAAATTGTTTTGTGTCCTCCGTACAGTGAAATTGGAATTTGGATTTCAAACCGTTTCGAAAACGAAAACTAAATTATATGTATTTCATTTGCATTATTTAAATAATTCAGTTTATGTTGTTTAAAATAATTGACTCTGCATTATTTCTTATTATAATATATCCGGGTGCGATAGATATAATTCTGCAAAATGTATTTCGTTTGCGGCCCGGCGTCTGAATTAATAGCTTTGACCTAATTGTATCAGATGTCGCAACTTGGTACCGAAACAGTTTTTTGTTTGCTTCTGAACTAATAGCTTTGAGTAAAATATGTTAGATGTCGCTACATGCTACTAAAACCGTTTATTTTTCACAAAACATCGTAATTTTAAGAAAATATTATAAAAGCTATTCTATAGTCTAAGTGGTTTCGGAGATTAGCCCTGCCAAAATTGTGACATGATATTTATAGATTATGCGTTCTATAAATTCAAAGTTTAATAAAAAATACGCCGAATTGCTTCGGCTAGGGCCTAACAACCGGAACTCGTGAAAGGGTTAAAACCCGGGAGGGCGCAATCAGCAATGCGGCTATGATTATATATCAACCACCAAATTTTTGAGGGCTTAAATTCCGAATTTTGTCGTGGACGCCGATGAAACTAGCTATGGTATAAATTCGTCAACAAAATGCTAGAATCTAAGAAGTTTCACTTCTACAAACGAGAGTCACGCATTTTTTAATATATAATATAGCCCAAAACTTGCTCAGTTTAATACTCTGTACAGTGTGTCCCCGGATTGAGTTCACAATAGGTGAGATTGACTAAACATTTTCGAATTGGAATTTCATATTTTGGGATTCCGCCCTGCTTGGTCTGAAACTTATTTTTAGTTTACTTTCGATTTTTTTAAATCAAGTAGGCCTTTACAGTTGAGCGAAACCTCTTTTAGTTTCAGGTAAAGTACCTTTTCCGTTCATAGTACGCAAAAGTGTCACTAAGAAAAGTTGTTCACAATGAAAAATTATGGCTTTATGCTAATTTTCAGAATGATCGTCCTAATTTGATAAAATCCGCTTTTGTTTTGTTTTGTTTGAAAAACAATCGCGTGGAGGAAGCCAAATAGAGTAGTTTGAGTTAAATTAATTTTTTTTATAAACTAAAAATTTGAATTTTCATTTGAACATTTCTAATCACCCTCTTTTCTCATCTAAGATTTATCACGTACCTAATCGTTAATAATAAATATTTTTCTCCTATTTTCTACTTCTATTATCAAAGTAGGCCGATCATTCTGAAAAATTGCATAACGCCATAATTTTTTATTGTGAACAACTTTTATTAGTGACACTTTTGCGTACTATGAACGGAAAAGGTACTTTATCTGACACGAAAAGAGGTTTTGCTCAACTGTAAAGGCCTAGGTACTTGATTTAAAAAAATCGAAAGTAAACTAAAAATAAGTTTCAGACCAAGCAGGGCGGAATCCCAAAATATGAAATCCCAATTCGAAAATTTTTGGTCAATCTCACCTATTGTGAACTCAATCCGGGGACACACTGTATATAACCGTGAAAACTAAATTGAAATCGGTCCAGCGGTTCTCAAGTAAATCGTGAGCCTCAGTTTACATATTAAAATATAAATATTTACAGACATCTTTCAATGATATGGAAAAATGAGCATTCAATCGATTTTGTAATTAGTAAATGGCGACATGACAGGAAATGATTAATCCTTTTCCGTCAGAAAGATTTTTAATTCATTAACTTGTCAGATAAAATCGCTGCGCGGAGACATCGTAGGTAAATCCCAGCGACGCATTTTAATAATTTATTAAACTCAGCTTCGACATTAAATTGAAATGTCCGTTACAGAACATGAGATTAACAATTGACAGCAAACAGGTGTACTAAACTAAAAAAAAAAAAACTTTAACAAAAATAAATTTTCTTCATACCTCGATCGAAAGTGCATACTTTCGGCATCAATAGTAATAGTCCGGGAGGTGGTGTCAAAATTTATCAGTGATTTATCTCCGACTCAAATGTAATTGATTGAAGAGTTTAACCATTACTCTGTTCGAAATCGAAAGTCAGTCAGCGCGACCGCGGTGGGTGTGGGCGTGGGAGGCTGTGAAACTCGTCGGAAAAACTATGAAAAAAAGTGATAAATCTGCTCATGAAAATTTGTTAGATTGTAAATAATTGATGATTAGACGTGAAAATACTCGTCAGTCACTTTCCCGACGGGGGAAACATCGTCAGTCAGAGGTTTGAAGCCTTTAAAAGAATATCAATTGCTCAGTGTATGAATTTAAAATCGATATTTTCAGAACGAATAGTAGGAATAGAATGTTTCAGTTCCTACTATTCGTTCTGAAAATATCGATTTTAAATTGATATTCTTTTAAAGGCTTCAAACCTCTGACTGACGATGTTTCCCCCGTCGGGAAAGTGACTGACGAGTATTTTCACGTTTAATCATCAATTATTTACAATCTAACAAATTTTCATGAGCAGATTTATCACTTTTTTTCATAGTTTTTCCGACGAGTTTCACAGCCTCCCACGTTCACACCCATCGCGGTCGCGCTGACTGACTTTCGATTTCGAACAGAGTAATGGTTAAACTCTTCAATCAATTACATTTGAGTCGGAGATAAATCACTGATAAATTTTGACACCACCTTCCGGACTATAACGCAGAAAGCCTCACACTTACTCCATGGTGGGATTACACGCACCAAATCGGAAAGTTCGTACGTTCATGCGGTAGTAAAGCAAAAACAACCAATCAACTGTTGTTTAGATGTCGTTTCCATAGCAACCCTATTACATTTTAGCTAATAGTCGCGAACAGCTGTCATTCGTGTTTGTATGTATAACCTCAAAGCTTCTTGCTTTGTTTTTTTAAATTGCATAACCCCTCGAAAAAATATGGCTGAACCAAGAATGCTGTAACCAGGAGACCTAGCTTCCATTGCTTGCCGTGTTTCGAGACGGATCGCTTTCTGGCGTTGTTTTCACTACTTGGGAAAACTTCGGTTCTTTCCGCCTGTTTTCGCCATAGTGCGTCGTGTTCACATACTTCACAGACACTACACACATGTAAACCGTTAACGTGTGTGCGTTACCCAGTAGCTGACGCCTTATTGGTTCATGCGACAGATATCACTCCACCGCTACACTCGAGCTGAGTCTCCTGGTTACCAAGGGCGTAGATATTTTTTTTCTGGAAGGGTAATTATGTTACAAAATACGCTGTTGCAATCTTGTCTTAATTTCGTTTTTTAGTTAGGTAATCGTAATGTTTCAATTTTATTTTTAATTTAATATAAAGGTTAAAAAGGTTAAAAATATATATAATTGTATATCAAATAATACGATTTTAATTTTAGAATCTCAAAGTTTTTATTATTTTTATTATTTATGAAGTTCAGTTTTTAAGAAAAGTTTTAAATGTTTGATATTAATGTTCTTAAATTATTTTATGTTTTGAATTTTATTTTTATGACTTTTTACTAGACATTTTTAAAGTAAGCCGAATAAGTATTTATTTGATATACAAAATGTTTATAATTTTTTTTTTTTTAATTTTAAGTTTATGATTTAGATGTGTAGAGTTTTACTTATTTGTTATAGGTCCTGAAGAAGGCATGAATTTCTGAACGTTGACGATTAAATGATGTTCTAGTGAATAATAGTATATTGTGCGACTAGTGAGAGAAGGAGAAGATTCCATGAGCGTGAAATTTGCCGCACGAGCGCAGCGTGTGCGGTAAAACGCACGCGAGTGGAATATTCTCCTTCGATCTGCAATAGTCGCACATAATACTTTATTCAACTAGCAGGAGTAATATGTAATCGGGGCCCTGATAAAAGAGGGAAAAATAATAAATCACTTCATTGATTGACGTACCCAACGTCAGTGTATAAACACAAGATTGCCTTGACTTTCGCTGAATTGCGATGCTGTTTTCATATATACAATACCGCCTACCACGTTCCTATTGGTCCAGAAGCTTCTTGCAGTTTTTTTCATTATTTAGCGCTTGGGCTTGCTACTGAGTTTCTATTGGTCCAGAAAATTCATTATTACACTAGTGAAGTAATATATTATTTCTCCCACGCCAGAAAATTCATTATTACACTAGTGAAGTAATATATTATTTCTCCCACGTTTAGCAGGGCCCCGAAATTACATATTACTCACGCGTGTTGAATAAAAATTGTTTTTATATTTAGCCTTGTATCCCGAATAATTTTATCATACCATAATATTAAGGTGTCTTATTTTATGTTGTTAATTTTATTTTTTCTAATTATGGTCCTACCCCTTTTCCCCCCATATCTACGCCCTTGCTGGTTACAGCCTTCTTGGTCTGAACAGACCTTAAAAAAATACATGTCGAATTGACAACCTTTTTTTTAAAGTCAGTTAAAAATCAAGCGTGTCGTTGATTTTTATACACTTTGAAATTGTAAATTTCTCTTACTGCACAAAATGTAATTTATATATATTTACTACTCTAGTGGCCGACAAATGACTGCTGCTGGTTCGTGGTTGGTTCTTGCTTTCCCATGAATGGTAGGAAGTTGGTTGTGAATGTAATTTTAACGAACGGTTCAGCTCGCAAATACATTCGTATAAAAAGCAACTACATTTTGTAGTGGTATAGTGTAAAAAATACAGGGAACTCAATTTGGATGGCGATTCAAATTGGGCTACTTTACCCTACTATATAGTTAGTATAAATCAATACAGGTAAATATTTGATCAAGTCGTTAGTTGTTAGGAATATCTAGCGGCTGTTTGATAACCTGAACAACGATACAAATTATTATAAATACATATCTCCCAACGGCGTATACTTAATTCTCCAAACGAGATAAATAAACAAAACAATGAGAATAATATACAAGCATATACTCGCGAGCACCTGAGTATAATGTGTGATTTTGAACCAGGGTTGCCACATTACAAAAAAATCCAGTCAATTGGGTGACGGAACCATTCCAACTTCAAAAATATTGACTTTGATATAATATATAATGAAATAAAAATTCTCATATCGCGTTAGGTGACGCGGGTATATTCAATATGATATTTGCTATTCGTTGCGATAGTTACCTACATAATATTATGTTCCACGTCATATAAAAATTAATCAAAACTTGCTTTCTGGCAGATCTACAAAACAAAAGAAAAGCTGATTTTTTTTTTATTTATCAAAATATTTTCGAAACTATAAAATTTAGAAACAAAATTTTTAACGAAACTTTATTGAAAAAATAAATAGGATAATAATCCGTTTTGAAAAGTATACCATTATTATATAAAAAACATTGTTATAGCATATATCTCTTCTGCGCACGCGCCGATTTTCCCTTATAAATTTTATTTTATCTACATCATTGATAACATCAATTACAACTGACTTAAGATTTCTATTAATCTATGATTTATCATTTGCATCATTCAATGCTCATTTACAGTTTGGCAACATTGATATAGATTTATTTTCACCGGTGTCGTTTAGAATGTGATTATCTTCGGGCTGCAAAAAATGTGAGCAAAGCTATGTAACCCTTTCATTTATTTATCTGAAAGTCGAAATAATACTTAATAGTACTGTCACAGAAAATCTGAGATAGTTGGCAACCCTTGTTTGTATACATACATATATTATGGTTAGTAAGTATGTTATATTAAGTTACTTTTAGTTCATAACAGAAGTTTCTGCGAAGGTTTATTAATTAACTCAAGCTTTGATAAACATTTTGGACTTAATGTAAATAATTAAGTATTTCATCGAGAAAATTCCAACAATGATATTACATCGGATTTTCCATACTTAATGTCTTTGAAAATATAATTACAAAATATATTATCATCTTGAAAATGGTTTAACTGAAATTTAACTCTATAAAACTCTTCGATACAGTCCGCGTATTTATAGAATAATTATTTCGTTTGTTCGGTTGTTATCTGGACTTCTCCGAATAATACCGAGCAGTTCCGATGAAACCAAATTTATACAAATACACGTTAGAACGGAGCTTTCAGAACTGTTTCTTTATAATAATACTCATGGCCCCCACATTCGATTGTGGGCCCTGTAACCAGGATCTGGGTCGCCCCCCCCCAACATATGCCTATTTTTCTTTGTCTTCGGACAAGAATCTTCGCAGAGTTAGAGTGGGGGAGAGTAGAGGGAGTAGGTGAGGCCCGTGCGTGCTGTTGTATATGTCGCCGGGATATTGTCAAACCCGTGATATTATAATTTCACTTAGTGAAATTATAATATCACGAACCTTTGTCAATCGTGATATTGTAATTTCACTAGTGAAATTATAAAATCACGGATTTGACAATATCCCGGCGACATATACAAAGTAATATCTATTTTACTCTAAACTGTTTTTGACGTGATAACGTCTTATAAATTGATGAATCACCAATCTTATAAATTGATAAAACACCGGCTGCATGCACGAAAAAGTGTAACGTTCCTAAATCCTAACGTTCGTAACGCGTAACGCGTAACGTTCCGCCTGACCCTGTGCGTGCTTTTTGCTAATTTCTCGCTCAATTTAAATCAGATCGGTTTGAAACCAGTCTTAAACGAAAGAGGAGAACATTTTACATAGATTTCGTATAACAGAATTTGCCTAAACAGTTTTTTTATACAAATTTATATAGAAAAATAGCTGTATAAAATATAAATGCAATGTTGTCTAATGCATGGCGCGACGCGGTCGGTCGTCTTTGTTTGCCGTACATGGAAATTAGAATATAACGTATGTCTTGTCTTAACATGAAAACGGCTGCATTTCTAATGTTTAATTCAATTTTTTGACATTAGTATTTTGTGAAATGCAACGCCTTCTAAGTTAAGTATTGGAATAACTAATTATTATTAGAACATAATACTTTGACAGTTGCAAACGTCACTTTTGGCATTTCTTATCATTCCGACACCAAGGATAAGCGGATTGAAACCAAATTTTGGGAGGTTTAGGTTATGTATTACGGAATACGTTATCACGTAAAACTATCGTCCGTAAACCGACTTTACAGACAACCAATTTTTTTTATATTTAAATATTTTCATTTATTTTGATAATAAAGCTGTGATCCACTGCAAATACTTCTTAAATAAAAAAAACCAGGGCCCCCTCTGAGCCCGGGGCCTGTTACCAGAGTTGCACCAGCCCCACCATTGTGGGGGTCATGATAATACTAGCGGTTCATCCCGGTTTCACCCGGGTGCGCATAATATAATTCTGCAAAATGTATTTCGTTTCCGGCCCGGCGTCTGAACTAATAGCTTTGAGCAAATTCTACCACATTTGCTTCTGAACTAATATAGCTTTATCGAATTCTAACAGATGTTGCTACTTGGTACGAAAACAGTTTTTTGTTTGCTTCTGAACTAATAGCTTTGAGTAAATGTCGTTACGTGTTACTAAAACAGTTTTTTTTATTTTTTAAACACTAATTTTGTACAAAATATTTAAAAAAAGCTATCCTATAGCGTAAATTGCATCAAGCAAAACACGATAGGTCGAAAGTGATATTGTTGAAAAGACCTTTAAAAAATAAGCAACTTTTGTAGGCCATTTTTTTTTATTACTGCCATCCCTGTTAAGTAATATTCGTTTGAAATTATTAAATTAACATGTCATAATAAAAACTTAATTTTAAAAGTTGGCATTTAAAATCTAATTCCCTAATTAAACAATAATAAATGTCACAATAAGTTTTCAATAATTGCAATTGTTTTTTTTGTCGGAAAATACTTAGAGGTACCCATAGCATATCTAGAAGAGCTCATCAGTGTTTAGAAGTAAATGGAAAACAGTTTAAACATTTATGGCATTGTTTAATTGGGTAATTAGATTTTAAATGACGACTTTTAAAATTAAATTCGTCATTATGACATGTTAATTTAATAATTTTAAACGAATATTACTTAACAGGGGTGGCAGTATTAAAAAAAATGTCCTACAAAACTTGCTTATTTCTTAAAGACCTTTTCAACAATACCACTTTCGACCTATCGTGCCATTTAATATTCCGGAGTTCTGAACATTCTGGAGCAACTAATAGGGAAGCCGACCTTTCCGGGAAAAAAAATATCACCATTCGATTCTTCATTAGGGCTTTTATAATGCAGATTTTTGACACAACTCTCTACGACTAACCGTTTTCGAAAAAAACGAGCGATACGGGTGGTCTGACTCACTCTGTATAGACTACTGTTCTGCAGATAAATAAAAAGATGCGAGAATGCAGTGTCAGGTTCTTGACAAGTTAGAGACTAGTATCCGAGTCCCGCTCGCCATTAATATGCGGCCACGGATGTTATTACGTGACATTTTGTGTGAACCGACCGCCAGTTATGGCCCGTGGATCTTGCAATTGTTTGTAACAGCTGACTGTGACGGCTACGAACTAATTACTGTCACCGCCTCATTAGTACAATCCAGCGGTCGGAAAACTTTTATATCGCTTGGGCTTTGTCCGTTGCAGAGTTTGATACATTCGTGTTGGATTGCAGAACGCCAAGGTTAGTAGATCACAGAGGTTGTCTCGTTCCGTTGGTAAGTAGGTAGTAAGGGAATGACGTCATCCGGAGGACTTGTGTGGCAACCATAGAGATATTAGACTAGAGTGCGCGTTGTGTGCAATTCAGACAGAGAACAGTGCCTTATCTCTATGGTAACTAATTTTACAAAACAACGCTGATTTGAGTAAACAAATATCTGGTTTTCTGGGTTTTCTGCAGCGATCTCTCTCCCAACTGAGGACACTTACACTTATGACAAGCATACGAACTAGCGAACTCTAGTTACTTATATCTCTATGGTTGTTTATAAACTGTAATGGCAGTATATAGGATGAGTCATTTAAATCCTCAGGGTAGGGTATAATCGAAAAATGATTCAGGGCAAAGTTGATCGGTTCGAAGGGGGACTTCGGATGCCATGGTCACTTTTGACTTCAGCTCGATGGTTCAAGGTCTTTCAGGGTCAACTTTTTTTAAATGGCAATCCTCATTTTTCACATCGGAATTCGATTGGGCGTGAAAAAGCATGAAAATTTTGTCCCAAACATTTTTCTCCAAACCTTGCACTTTCCGGGATATTCACGGTCCAAAATTTGAATTTGTATGATTTTTACTGCCGAATCGTAGATTTTTTTGAAAAATCGCAAGAAACAAAAAGTTCTTGGAATTTTTCAAGAAATCAATTCCACTTTTTAAAAAATTACCCTGCATTATGTTAATTGCTATTGTTAGTAATTAATGTTGATTTTCGTAATTTGTTTTTAATTTTCTGTACTTGAAAAAGTCTACATCAATAGACGAAACGTCGTACATTAAATAAATCTCATTTTCTGTTCACAATCCTGCGATTTTTCTTATAATTGTAATGGCAATATTTAACAAATATATCAAATTCATTAAAAGACAGAATATTGATATTGCTTGCAATAAATTAAATTTTTAAGATAATCTAGTCCTAGTTAAATATAAATGATTATTCTGTTATTATAAATATAGGCTATTAAAAACATGAACAGTCCGTCAGCTGACGTCATTTCCGCGCTTACGCTGAGTGGTCAGATAGAACGAGGCACCCTCTGTAAATAACTATCCTTACTCATACGTCTACGTATATTTTCGAAGACAATACAATAATTTACACAGCCAGTTCCTCTGTTATCAAAATTTACGTAACTGTTCCGTTACCTCCACCATAAATGTCCCGTTCCCCCACCATAAATGTTCCATTCCTTCCGCCACATAAAATACAATATTTTCAAGTTGTTTTGAACATTTTACCATTCCAACCCACAAGTGGGGAATGATACTAATTTAGGCCATAATTTTTACAATATTTTTTCGTTTTGAGGTCCCCCGAATCCAAAAAACATATTTTTGGAAAAACTCTGTGCATCTGTTTGTCTGTGAACACGATGCAGGTCAAACGTATGAACGGATTGAAACTAAATTTTGGGAGGATATGCAAATATGAAGAGCCCTATTGTTTTTGGAAAAAATCGGCGCGTGCGCAGAAGAGATATATTTATGGGTGCTTTAAAATAATACTGGTATACTTTTCATTACGGCTTATTATTCTATTTATTTTTTCAAGAAAGTTTTGTTAAAAAATGTTTTTTTGAAAGTTTATAGCTTCGGAACTAAGTATTTTGAAAATAAAAAAAAATCAGCTGTTGTTTTGTTTTGTAGATCTGTCAGAAATAAACTAGTAGTATGCTTTGATTAATTTTTATATGACGTGGAACATATTGTAGGTAACCATAGCAACGAATAGCAAGTATCATATTAAATACTAACCATTACCCGCGTCACTTCACGCAATATCAGAAATTTTATTTTCTTTATTGTACTAAAGGGTCTTTCAACAAGGACGGGTCGATGTTGACAGTTTGTGGCGGCCATGCTGTTTTGGCGGCATCTGTCAAATCTGTTTTTTCTTTTTCAGTCATTGATGCCAAATCACCATCGCAAGTTACACGACTGAGCAGCATGTCCAAATGATAAAACTTTATTATGAAAATTCGTTAGTGCAAACGTTGCGCGCATTACGTCAATTTTACGGCAGACGCGGTGGCCCTTCAAAGTCGACTCTCCAACGTTTGGTGGCTAAATTCGAGACGACCGGTTCAGTAAACAACCAACCAACACCCTTACGGCAAAGGATCGCCAGATCGGCCGAGAACATCGCCGCTGTCCGTCAGAGTGTGCAGGAGACTCCGAGGCAGTCGATTTCTCGCCGTGCACAAGAATTCGGCCTTTCGCAGACTTCCATTTGGAGAATTTTGCGTCGGGACTTGGGCCTGCACCCGTACAACATCCAACTGACCCAGGAGCTCAAAGTTAATGATCACAGACAACGCCGTTTGTTCGCTGACTGGGCTTCGGAACGTTTGGAAGAGGACCCCGATTTTGGCCGAAAAATAATCTTTAGCGACGAGGCGCATTTTTGGATGAATGGTTTTGTTAATAAGCAAAATTGCCGTATATGGGACGACCACAACCCACATGAGGTTCACCAGGTGGCAATGCATCCACAGAAAGTTACTGTTTGGTGCGGATTTTCGTCAGATTCAGCCGGATCTATGCAGTAGAGTCATTGAAAATTGGACCTCTCGGATCCGTGCCACCGTTCGAAGCCGCGGCGGACATTTGAACGATGTCATATTCCATACATAATGGCATAAGTGGGCCTTTCAAACAAAAAAATAATTTCGTTAATATCTCACACACAGCTTGTTTTATTCAATTTCAACATCGACCCGTCCTTGTTGAAAGACCCTTTATATCAAATGTCAACATTTTTGAAGTTGGAATGATCCCGTCGCCATTTTTTTTTTAATTATAATTATTATAACATGTTCAATGACAGTATTCAGTTGGAATAATAATAATACTTTTATACCACGTAAAGAAAAAATACATCACGTACAAAAAATCAAAGGAATTTTCCAACCCTACTTGGCTATTGCCAATGGTCCATTAAGCTGGAATTTTTCTCATTGAACAAACAAGGTAAGTATTTTTCTTTTTTTCCTATAAATTATCTAGAGAATCTATAAAGCTTCAACGTATAATACAACTTTGAGGATTTAATTAATAATTATCACTTAACTCCCAAATCTCAACCGCGAAGGTATATTTAACAAGCACTCAAATTAATCTGAAAGGAATCGTGCCGTTTTCATTATCATTCGAAACAAAACTTCCGTCGACATGTTGTTTTGTACAACAAAACAGCTGACTACCGTATAAAATAAACTAGCATCGAAGTATCTACAGAATCTGAGCGTTATGGAAGTAAGTGCTGTGGATATAATATCTGAGTTAGCATAGTCCAATGCTGCCAATAGTCCAATAGCACAGTATCGCCATCTCTCAAGGTAGAAATGAAAAGTCAAAATGTATTTGTATTACCGTAAGTAAGGCTTTTTAGTAGATCATCTGTTTCGATGATCTACCGATAGCGATCGGCTCAATATGATTGGTTAATATTATTATTTCTGCAGAGACTGTCAGTATAATAACTAAATACAAAATAAATGAATTGAAAAAGAAGCTCGGTGAGTGAAACTGCGCTCAAACGGTTCGTCGTCTTGTAGAGAATCCCGAGGTACAGTTTTCTGCCAAAATTGACCTTGCAAAAACGCGTCATGTTCGCCGAAAGTTTAAAATGGTATTCAGGTAAAGCATTAATGACAAGTACCCTAAATTGGTAGATTGTGATCTAGCAGTCACAAAATTGGCAGATAATATTTTTTTAAAACTTTTGGGGTACTACTAATAGAAAGCCTGGTAAGAATTTCTGCCTCCGAGCGAGGACTCTGCGAATTTTTACCTATGCAAATTTTGAAAAAAGGAAATGAGATCACTTGGAACCACGAAAATGTTTTCTCGTATTCCGGGCCACCCAATCAACCATTCCGTCAAGTTTCAACTTCAAATTCAATTTTTTTGACGTGTTTTTTTTTCGATATTTTAAAAGAATTTTGAAAGTCTTTGCAGGGTGTAAATTGGCAGAAAATATTTTTTCTTGCAACTAGGAGGTCTCTCAGATGCTGTTCAGTCATGTTCTGCCACTCCGTAGAAGACTTTTGAATTTTGCCGTTTTTTTTAAGCGCCTCAGCGGCGTATTGCAATGCGCTAGACCCGTACTCCACCAAGCGGATTTGTAGAGGGGGGGTTCAGACTACACGAAAGAGAGCGTTTCTACCACCGAGTGCTCCTTGACCATTTCTGTCGCCATCTCACTAACTATTTGTAATATATTGAGCTGGAGACGGTCCTGTAATTGCATTACGTTAAATAACTTCATTATTGCATAATCGAGCTTCGTTGTAAAATACCGTTTTTAGGAACGGATAGAATCATTCTTTTTTTTGGCTTTGAAACTAAAAAACTATTGTAAGTCCTCTGTACAATTATATGTTCAATTAAATATTACTTTCATTTATATTGAGTTTAATTTGTAAATATACCACACTATTAATGTTAACTCTATGTCCGAATCATTTCAGCTGGCCGATATCGGCAATAAGTACCTAAAAAAAACTGAAAAATAAATTGATCGAAGAATCAAATTATAATCTCGAACGATACCTAAAATAACTTTAAAGACGCTTTTTACATACAATTATTGTATTATATTTTGGGAATAAATGAATAAATATAAATAATAGTATATTGTGCGACTAGTGAGAGAAGGAGAAAATTCCATGAGCGTGAAATTTGCCGAACGAGCTTAGCGAGTGCGGTAACACGCGAGTGGAATATTCTCCTTCGATCAATGGTCGCGCATAATATTTTATTCAACTAGCACGAGTAATATGTAATCGGGGCCCTGATAAAAGAGGGAAAAATAATAAATCACTTCATTGATTAACGTACCCACCGCCTTTGATGCACACAAGATGGCCCTGACTTTCGCTGAATTGCGATGCTGTTTTCATATATACAAATCGCTACCGCGTTCTTATTGGTCCAGAAACTATGCAGTTATTATTCATTATCGTACAGTTTCGGCTCATTATTAGTACTCTACGCGTCAACATGAAGTAATTTATTATTTCTCCCGAATTTAGCAGGGCCCCGGAATTATATATTACTCACGCGTGTTGAATAAAGATTATTATTATTATTATTATTACGTAGTAAAATGCATTCTTCAAACGCTGTATCACTGCAAACTTTTCAAACCAGTATATTGCATTATTATATTACATAATACATATCTGTACTCTGTAGTATTAGGCCGTGCAACGCTGCAGGACTTGGTTCTTCGTTGATTTATGTTCTTTGACAAATGGTAACTTGTAGACCGGAGCGAAACAGGGGTGACAGAAATGGGGGGACAATTACTGAACTGAAACATATTAAATCTTATAAATCATTACCGATCTCCCTGATGCTGTCGAGAATTCATGCAGAGTGCAACGAAAACAATAGGCTGATACAAGCAAAGCTTGTATGGAAGGCTGTTTTCTTTGAGATTATATCATGCACTGCCTTCAAACAGGGCCGGCTCTGTCTGTTTACAGCTGATATACACAGCATTTTTTAAAAAAGTATCAAATACTGCTATCGACCAGATTGATTGAAACACTGATTAATGACGTCACGCCTTCTTAAATCAAAGAGAACATATACACTTAAAGTAAATAATCACCGTGTCGCTTAAAGTTTTGTTACGGTCATTTATTTCTGCATGATTTAATTAGTTCGATTTGTTGCTTATTCGGTTTTTTGTGATATTTTATAACACTTATGTCATCGCTTATTTTTGAGGCTCGTTAACCTGCAACTAAAGCAAGCCGTACTATTTTTAGTACTAAGTATCTACTTTTATGCCAGCACTTCACATGACTATTTGTATTTGTGTATTTGGTTACCAAGTGTGGACAGTCTATTTGACAAAGTGTTGGCCTTATTTGCCTATTTGACAAATAAGGTCAATACCAAATACGCGTTACCGTACGCTTGTCGGTTTTTTGAGGCACATCAAAGGAGTCAAATAGGCAAATACGCAAATAAACCGTCCACACAATGGCCATATTCAGAAGCGCACGCGCCGTGAACCTGTACGGACGTGCAGTATTTTTGTGTCTGTCCTGTGGGCGAAAACTGGAACAATTACTATTGAAAATGAATTGGGACAATGAAACAGTGCTAAAATTCCTGGAATTTTGAACCTTGCGTTCTGCTGCCAAATGTTTGTGTGTTTGTTATTTGACTGCCATGTGTGGATGGTCGTATTTGCCTCTATTTGCATGTTTGCCTTGAACGTCATATATTTTGCCAAATACAACAAACACCCAATAGCGAACACAATTAATAGCCATGTGAAGTGCCACCTTTAAGAAAATACTTAATATAAATCATATCATTACCTACAATATCTTACTCTTGCAGTCCAGTCATTTGCGTTAAACAAAAAGACAGCTATTTAAGTATGCATAATAATTAATTAAACAAGTTAAATAACGACTTTGCTAGGCGCGCTCACAAAAGAAAAGTGTTTTGAGAAAGTGTTGTTTTGTAGCTCGTCATCTTAATTAAACGAATGCAGTATGTTAAAGACACCTACAGACTCCTGTATCTTACAGGTTACTGTCAAAATGTTACAGTCGATCGCAAGACTATAAACATCACGGAGACTCAAGGACGCTTTCCAACAAACAGCTCTGACACAAGTTAATGTCAGATTGCGAAAGTGGCAGATTACGGCTTTGGCTTCCTAAGATCACGGTATCGTCATATAGCGACTGTAATATGATGGTGAATGACGTGACAAAAAACGTGTGCATTTATCTTTTATCAATGCACGAAAAGTTCACTAAAAAGTGTAAAATAATAAAACAGCGAAAATTTAACAGTACGCCGACCTCAAAACGACTATTATACTTTTTAGAGGCTTTTCTTGAAGAAGGTTCCATATTTTTAAACTTTTGTTTAAATTCCTGTTTACAATGAAGAGGAAGAATATAAGAAGGAAATATTTGATTCACATTATGTATATTTTGTTTATACAGTATGTAAACGCGTAAGGTGCACATAGGGAAATTAGCATTGGGAAAAAATACTTGGATCAGAGTTAGCCATGACTGCATTAATTGTTATTTCTAGTGAATTATCGTGGTAATCTTAAGGATTTCTATTTTATTTTGACTTATTTTTATTTTACTTGGTTTTTTTAATAATAAAAAGTTCTTATAAATCATAATTTTAATTTTTTTGTACAAAAATAAAACAAAAAAACAACTCCATCTGTTTGGAAACATTTCATTCAAAAATTGTCTGACTGGTATGACGTATGCGCGTTGGTAAATTAGTGACCCAATGTCTTTAGGTTCAACACGAATAGGCGGAGATATTTGATCTCGCACCATATTTAAGTATTTTTGGGAATGTAATGTCCCATTAATAAAAAAAGTCCGATTATGTTGTAATCATTTGAATATTTTCTTCGGTAGTATACACATTCATTTTGCAAAAGAATATTATCTGTCAAATTGAAAAACAAGATTTCAAGGCTCTCTCTGATCCAGTCATTTTTTCCCAATGTTAATTTCCCTATGTGCACTTTACGTGTTTACATACTGTGTATATAAGCAATAATGTAGGTGTATATAATATGTTATGGACTATGTGATTAATCAGGGCATTATGTATAATGCCCGGGCAATATGAATAATGACAAGTCAAATCGAGCCTTGTAATAAATAATAATCATTAAAACTTCATTATTTATCACAGTGGCCGGTCATTATGAATATTGCTATGTGATTGTTGGGCAATTTAATAATTTAAGTCCATTTGGCAAGACGTGGGGAGCAGGGAGAAATATGTGATACGCACTAGCCAATCAGAGCACGCAACTCATCCCCTGCTCACAACAGAGCGTATTTTACAATATTTTTTCGTTTTGATGTCCCCCGAACCCAAAAAAACATATTTTTAATTTAAGGCTGATATCTTAAAAAAAACTAATATTCGTTTTATATTTTAAATTTGTTACTATGTACCTACTATTCGTACCTTCCTACCATAATTATTTTATAATAATAATGTATGTCAACATTAAAATATTTTTATAAAAAAAAATCTTTTTATTAAAATAAATAAAATTGTCGACCAATTTTATTTATATGAAGAGTTCTATTCAGACGTTAATCAAAGATTTAAATCTTTTTATTATTCTGCCCAAGATGTGAAGGGTATTATTCATAATGCCCGATCAATTTAATTATTTGAATAGTTTTTATCACACTGCCCTCTCATATTGAGCATTTTTCAAACTGCCCGGGCATTATGAATAATTCCCTATTTATCACTTGGTCCACAACATATACACTGTTCAAATTTATTAAATTTTGATAGGCGGGACAGTTTGGCAACCAATGGATCGGAGTCAAAGGGAGATCTGGATTCGGGTTACGTCCAAGTCGGTACATTGTACCAGTGTTTCGAAGCACAGATACACCTAACCTAACCTATAAAGCATTCGGCTCTTTTCATACCTAGCGATGTGTATATAACAATGTTTTCTCATCTCCAGCGTTGATTCATGTGAAATCTAATTACGTTTCACTTCAAAAGATTATATGAATAAAATATTAAATGAGATGTACACACACACAGAGTAAGTGAGAGAGAGAGACGCAGCCACATACAGTTACATCTAAATCACGTGACAGTGCACCGTTGTAAAGAATCACAGGCGGCATTAGCCGGCCATAATTGCGCATTGTACAATAGTAATTAAACTGCAATCAGTGTGGGATTAAGTGTCTCTTGGGCCCGTCATCGGATGTGTTTTTCATTGTTAGATCGGACAATTAAGAATTTTATACAGTTTAGAGTCAGAGGAAAAGTTTCTGTTCTCGCTGTGAAACCGAATTAAATAATTTTATAATTTATAAAGCATAAATTAATAGAATTGACACATTCAAGTCACTTGTAATTGGTGTTATCAATGATATACAGAGTGTCCCACGACATGACTGCCATAGCCTGGGACTGTCAAAAATGTCTAATGAACATATACCCGGAACGCTATCCTAACTGAGCTAGAAGTATTTGAAATTTTTTTTAAGTAGTAGTAGGAATTCCCTACTAATTTAAAAACCATTTAAAAAGAAATCGCTTTATTGAATTAGTTGCTCAAAATGTCCACCCAGTTGCTGTATACATAGTCTAGCTCTTCTTAAAATTGAAGTGGTAGCTCTGCGAAGAGTCTCAGGATTAGCACGAATAGTTTAATAAATACTAATGGTGATTCACAGCCACCTGGTCTTTTTAATAATAACAAAACCAACATCGGAACCTAATACCTGCATTAGTGGGCTTAAAATTTAACAATCTAAAAAAATATATATTTTTATCAATATAAAATTTATATGAATTTAACTATAGGTACTCTATTCAATAAATAAAGTACTTGTGATCCATTGAAGTTAATGAGAGGTATTTGGAATGAATTCAGTTGCATAAGGATCAAATCAAAGCAATACTGAACTTTTGATCCTTATGCCATCGGAATTCTTTCCAAATATCTCTCATAAAATTTATAAACCTCGTAAATTTCGTTTTTTTATCCTTCAAAACTACACACCTAATAATCGGTATTAAGAAAAAGACGAACGCTTCTTTCTCATATAACATACTAGCGATCCCGCCCGGTTTCACCCGGATGCAAAAGAACGAATGGCGAAGGGAGGGACATGAGTACGCACATTCATCTTAGTTTACCGAGATGAATGTTGTGTCCAAATTTCAAGATCGGAGTTACCGTTCAAAAGTTTTTGTCGATAAAAAGCAGTATTTAAACTTTTTTTAAATAATAAATTTCTTTTGAATCAATAATTACTGTAATTAATAAAATATAATAAATACCTATTTAATTGAAAACACTGTAGGAAAATTATTTTTATATAGGTGCCTATAGTTGTAACAGTTTTCAAATGAGCTATTAATTAGATTTATTTAACTTTAATTAGTCGTAAATAAAATTAAAATAAATTTAAATTAAGTCTTAGAGAAAATAAAAAAAAATTAAAAGTATATTTGCCCAGCGCGGCGCTCGCCCCACGACTTTGATATTAACAGACGCATGCTCTACCGACTGAGCCAGCCGGGCTTGTGAATGTACAACGCTTAATATTGGTATATTCAGTTAGGGCATTTCACCTGGATAGAAGTTTATTTTTGAGATACATATTTTGCAACAGTTTTCATTGATGATCTGCTCCTATTGGTTGTAGCGTGATATTATATAGCCTATAGCCTTCCTCGATAAATGGGCTAACCAACAAAAAAAATGTTTTTCAATTCAAACCAGTAGCTCCTGAGATTAGCGCGTTCAAACAAACAAACAAACTCTTCAGCTTTATATACCTATTAGTATAGATTGGACGTTGTCATCACTATATTGGATTAACTAATATAGGAAATTCTAGGTCCATTTATATTTGATGTCTTTGCGTTCAGTTGAAGTCCAGTCCAAACGATGTTTCACAACTTGTATACACATTATAGAAGGAACTGACTACCGAGCAGAGTATGAAAACCGCCGATTGTAAACAAAACATGTTGAATGGTTAATTGTGGCACCATTAGCATGTATCCAACTGTATTTACTGCGTGTTTCACAGTGTTTAATTGGAGAGCTCCGTCGGGCACCGACTCGAGCCGTACTGAAATATTACCGACTTTTCAACGCAGCTATGTACTATGTACAAACTCCTTGCATGGTCGTCGGATCAAGGAACAATACTTAAGATGACAACATCATTCTAAAACGTGCTGCGGCGAAAGATGAAGCCACCGCCAACGCATTGCGCCCGCCTTCTAGCTTGCTATTGGCTGTTTCGGAGATCCATGTGCGTCGAGTGTTTATTTTTATTCTACCGTTATAAAATGGATATGTCGAATTTATTCCACACGCCACTGTCTGCGGGCAAGTAGCGTTCACTACCATATTATTGATGACGCGCCTGGCTTCAACTCTCACCGCGGGCACTATATTTATACGGGACGTGTCACAAAACTGAGAACATAGAATATTTTTTACCCGACTACGGCGAAACCAAAAGGAAGGGTTCTGAGTTTAGCAGTCTATGTTTGTATGTTTGTATTTACGGATGTTCCACCGTAGCGCCTGAACTATTCATCCAGTTTTGATAAATAAGGTGTCAATCGATTCGTTGTTATGGCCCGGGTAACATAGACTACATTTATATTTGAATTTTGGTCCCAGAGGGGAACAAATTGAAAACAAAAAATAATTTAAATGAAAAATAAGTTCAAAAACTAAAACCCGATTACTGAAAAGAATGAAAAAAAAGAAAATATTCTCACCTGAGGATAGCCGTGGTGGTATGCCACCTACCCTAACAAAACATTACATTTTAACAGTAGTAAGCGATCATAAGCTCTAAGGCAAAGTGCATCACGCTATACATCTAGAGGGGCCTCATATATACGAGATGGCATACGACCACGGCTATCCTCAAATGAAAATATTTTCTTATTTCATACTTTTCAGTAGTCGGGTTTTAGTTTTTGAACTTATTTTTTTGGTACCACAACAAAGACGAAAATGAGTAGATTGACAAAACTGAAAGCAATGATGACAACATTGAACTAGTTATTATGATGTTTAAGGGTGCCTGGTCAAAAAATCCCAGGAATAAATATCCCGGTACATTATATTCCGATAAACAAATCCCAATCCAGAATATTCCATGACAAAAATATAACATGTCAAAAATATCCCACGCCAAAAAATATTCCACGACAGGGTCCAGAAACGCATATTAAAAGCATTCTATTGCTGCATTGTATTTTATAATTTGCCTCTTTTTATAGTACATGACAAAAATATTTCACGTCAAAAATATCACAAAAACAATTACGGGGTCGTGTCGATGCGATGGCGTTTTTTTGCGCAGTGATAAGGGAAAGACGTTTGGGAGGAGTTCTTTAAAAAGCAATTACAGGGTCGTGTCAATGCGATGGCGTTTTTTAGCGCAGTGAAAAGGGGAAGGCTTTTAGAGGGAGTTCTTTAAAACCAATTACGGGGTCGCGTCGGTGCGATGGCGTTTTTTTTACGCGCAGTGAAAAGGGGAGGGCGTTTGGGGGGAGTTCTTTAAAAAACAATTACGGAGTCGTGTATACAAAGTGAGATAGTAATACAGTAATTCTACACCAATTTTGCTGCTAAGATATTTTGTCGGGGGATGAAAACGTGCGGATTAATATAACAGTTGTTGGTGTAAAAAAAGTAATTACCCACATTTAATGATGAGTGACACCAAAAAGGTAACGTTTATGATTTGTCGACTTTTATTAGTTGAAACACATCAAAACTTTGCAGCAGTCTCAATGAACGTTTGTGTGTCCCACTGAGAAATCTAACCAACTGTAATATTTAACTTTCGGTGGAAAGGGGGCACAGTACAGTGCAAGCATCGCTATACCATTTGGTGTAGTGATGTGTCCACATGACACTTTATTGGGAGCTGGCTCCGTGCGCTCCGCTCAGAGTCGCTCAGAGCGAGTCGTTCAAAGGAGCGACACTAGACAGTGCGCACTACACAAGAGTGCAAACTGCTGAGGTGTGAACTGTCATCATGCGTTCTCAGGAGCCACTTAGCATTGCACAGCACAATACACACACTTAGCTGTGAGCTCATTTTCATATGATTCTGATCTTATAGTATTCGCTTTTCGGATAAACTATAAAGTATAATAAAAACATAACAATAATAATGTTTATTGTTACAATATTATATCTTTGTCAATGACGTCAATGTGAATGGTTTAAGTCACTGTAAGCTTAGTACTATTACACTTACAGTGTGTCATTCAACTTTAAATGACTCAGTAAAGATAATTCCATACGTGCAAAATTTACTAGTGCCTCTGTGGCATGTGCTGTGTGCGCTCTGCAGATGTGCGAATGCAACAGTAAACAGAACAGCTCAGCACAGAGTAACGACGCTCGGAGTGAGTCATTCACAAAAAATAAGAGCGACTTGCTCCGCTCCGAGAAAGGAGTCGTTCATTATGAACGACTCGCTCAGGAGCGACACATCACTAATTTGGTGGCTTTTGGGCGCTGCTGACAATGAATCTCCTTCGTCGCGTTTAGGAAAATGCGCGCCGACCGTGGAACGAGACGCACAGAAGTAGGCTCGAGAAACGAGCAGCCGCCAGCCTTCTTGTGAACTTCGGGGGATAAAATTTGACAGTGTTATTTACGTGAGGCGCATTTTGAATTAAATTGTGTATAAAGTTAGAAACACAACCAGACAGTAAAGACGTACAACTCTAATGTTCATTTTATAAACAACTAGCCGATACCCGAGACTCCGCACGCGATATATATATTAAACATTAGACATATACAGTCGTACCGACCGGGTTTTTATACATGTAACCGTACTTCCACCATAAAATTGCTGTACTTCCACCGTGTACTCAAATTTAGGCAGTTTATTTGGAATTTTTATTTTTTATTAAATTAAAATATGGCCTACATTACTCAGATATAGTGTATCTTTTTGTTAGTAAAAGAATTTTTAAATTAGATTCATAGTTCCAGAGATTACTCATTAAATACAAAAAAAAAATACAAATTTATCCTCTTTGTAATATGCTATATTAAAAATTCCAGCCAATTGGACGACGGGGCCATTTAACTTCAAAAATATTGACATTTGATATAGAATAAAAAGAAAATAGAATTTCTGATATTGCGTGAGCTGACGCAGTAATGGCTAGTATTCAATATGATATTTGCTATTCGTTGCCATGGTTACCTACATAATATGTTCCACGTCATGTAAAAATTAATTAAAGCATGCTTAACTAGTTTATTTCTAACAGATTTACAAAACAAAAGGACAACTGATTTTTTTTAATTTTCAAAATATTTCCGAAACTATAAAGTTTATAAAAAAAATGTTAATGAAAAAATAAATAAAATAATAAGCCGTTATAAAAAGTATGCCATTATTATAGCGTTATAGCATATATCTCTTCTGCGCATGTGCCGTTTTTCCCCAAAAAGAATAAGGCTCTTCATTTTTGCATATCAAACATCCTTCCAGAATTTAGTGTCAATCCGTTCATCCGTTTGACCTGTATCGTGCTCACAAACAGATTAACCGACGCACAGAGTTTTCCAAAAATATTTTTTGGATTCGGGAGACCTCAAAACAAAAAAATATGGTAAAATTTTGAAAAGTGAATTTTGACCTAAATTATAGTACCATTTCCCCACTTGTGGGTTGGAATGGTAAAAGACGGGTAATAATAAATGGTTATAGTCAAGCAAGTAAAGTCACGGGAATTTGGATCGATGAAATGAACTAATACTTTATTCTTTTCTAATTCGCGATGCATATTTATGACTTCATTACATCTCAACGGGTTTGTAAAAAATTGTAACATTGTCATTACTACCTATACTTATACACAATTTAAAAATTAATGAATTAGTGCTGGCACGGGCGTATATAAGGGGGGTTTAGGGGGTCCGAACCCCCCCCATTGAAGCCCCGCGCTAAAAATTTTTAACCACGCGACGCGCGCTTTTTTAACATTCACATACAAAATTATCAAAATACCTTTAGTTTTAATACAGTTTCAAATGAAATTTAACTTTATGTCAGAGTTTCATGTCAATTATTACTTTTATGTATTAATCTAATACTTCAAAATTTTTTTCGTTACGTCTTCTAGTTTACAAAATTCAAATTCAAAACTCTCCCGCGCGGTTATCTGGGTAATGGGCCAATGGCCATCTAGTACGTTGGCCTCCTGCTGCCGATCTTAGCGACAATTGACAGATGTTACGAAATTTGTGATCCAGTGATGTGCTGATTCAATCTGAGTGAAACGTCTCGAAATTAAAAATAAATAATGAAGCGAAAATGTCAGCAATCTCTTTTAGATTTTTTTCCTAAAAAAGACAAAAAGACATACGAAACAACCCAGTCATATTCCTATCTCATTTTATAGATTTTGTCTTCAAGTTACTTCATAAATACCATAGATTCCGCTTTTGCTCAATTCTGCCGTCAGAATGTCATTTCAGCTCCAATAACTGATGTAAAGTAGTAACATTTTTCCTGAATAAAGTGCAGTGTCGGACCCCCCCCCTCTTACGGAAGCTATAGCTACGACCGTGGTGTCGGACCCCCCCCTTACGGAAGCTATAGCTACGCCCGTGAGTGCTGGTACATGAGGCTATGCCTCTGAAGCCATTGGTGTTGGTATTAAAAAAAAAAAAATTAATGAAAAACGTATTAATCGATTGTAATAATTTTTTCTATTATTAAAATTTAAAGACATAGATAAAATAAAATAAATAATATTGCCTGTTTATAATTTCAAAATAACAGCTGTTTACTAAACACGTATATTATGAAAGTATACACGTTAATTTAACAAAGAAACCATTTTTAAAATTTTTGTCTATCTGTCTGTTTGTTCCGGCTAATCTCCGAAACGACTGGACTGATTTTAACGGGATTTGCACTGGCAGATAGCTGATGTTATAAGGAGTAGCTTAGGCTACTTTTATAATAATAATAATAATAATCATTTATTGCGATGCCACTAATGTGGATACAAACGTCAGTACATAAAAAAATTAAACAAGATTCTTCAAATCATAAGGCATCGTATTAAAGAGATATTGCTTTAATTTATTATTAAATTGTTCAGTTTTTTTTTTAATTTTTGATTGCATCAGGCAATTTATAGTATATTTTGTAACCTAAGTATAAGGGACTTTTTTCAAAAAAGGTTGTATTATGTTTTAACACAATGTTGTTATTGCGGGTGTTATAATTTTTTGTTTGATTTTCTGAAAAAAACATTTTTGAGTGCAAAACTGTGAGCAGCTCAAGAGCAAAAATCTCGTAAAAAGTTAGTAGTTTGTTTTCTTTGAATAAATTTCGACATAAATCTCTGAATTTTATATTGAATATTAACCTTAAAATCTTCTTTTGTAATACAAAAAAAGAATTAAGGTTCCGCGCAAAAAAAATAAAACCCATGCGGACGAAGTCGCTGGCAACAACTAGTATTCTATAAAAAAATTCCGTGCCAACAAAATATGCCGATATATTTCTCAGACAGCTTATAAATATGGACGAAGCCGGACCGGGCTGCTGGTGATTAGAACACAGATTGGTTCAATCTCTGTCCGCGCTTCGGTGTCTTTCCGCTTGAAGGCACCGGAGCGACTGACAGCATATCTCGAGGCGCCCGGACTGACGCACCGGAAGCGCCTTCAGCACTAGAACCAACTGAAGAGGGCATAACGAACGAAGTCCATTAACGATTTTACGCCTGTTCAAGTCAGAATAAAATTACGTGTCCCTTTTTCGTTCATCCCGGACTCCGTTACAACAATTACTCAACAGGTAACGATATAAAAAACGTCTCGGCTCACTAATGACTACATACTTACAGAGACGCTCTTCCAGTTGGAGTGTTTCAGAGGACGGGAGATATAGCGTTCACTATTTCAGTCGACTGAAAAGAAAGAATATTCACCCATAAAAATCATAAAAATAATGTAGATTGTATAATATATGTACTTATATCAATCAGTTAAATGAGTTTAATAATTAATATGACTTAAATTATTAATTATTATCTAATTACACGAATGATGCTGTTTGAAAGAATCAAACAAATTAATCATCATTCGTGTAATTAGATAATAATTAATAATTTAATACTAATTAATTTTTATATTTTTAGATTTTTCTGATTAATATGACTTGTTATGAACTAAAAGAAATTTTATTTGTAGCAGCTATTTTAGAAGACAACGAAAAAGAAGAGTAAGTTTTTTATTCTGTCTTATTAGTGTCTCAACTATTACGTAGTAAAGTAATAAACTGTATTTAATCTGCACAAATAAAAGTAACAAATCATATAAAATTTTATGCAGTTTAACAAACTCAATAATTTTTTCGGTAATACTCGACATTTCAATTTTGTATTCAACTAACTAGCTAACACAGCGTTCAGCGACCAAATACGACACGAAGCGTTTGGCCGCCAACGCATAGTGGCCGCAAAAATGAACGCTGCAAATTCCCGCCAAAACGACCGCGAACGCACTTCTGTCTGAACACGTACATTAAAACAACATGTTTTATTTTACCGCCATCTTGGCCGCTATCGCCTTGGTCTGTGAAAGGCTTTAAAATTTTATTTAATCGTTTTTCAATTAGAACGTTTACATCCGTCGTGGGTTTTTTCAAAATTTTTAATTTTGGTTTTTATATTTTTTTTTCGAAGAACCATCGCAGATGAATTACAAAACCTTTACAGAAAACCGCATTGGAATTGGTCAGACCTTTTCGAAGTAAATGGCGACATTCGAGTGCTTACACAAACAAACAATTTCTCACCCTAAACGCATATCTCTTCTCCATTCCGTCGTGGGCAAAAATCGCCTGTGACAGACAGACGAACGGACACCGAAGTGATTCAATACGTGGTTCGTTTTGCACGCAGCACTAAAAAATATCAAGAAAATCGGCATATATGATTTTGTTTTGTGGCCACAGATATATACTTAGTATTTAATATCGTCTTGCCTGCTATTAGCAGTGGTGTTGTCGAGCCGGAACGCCCCGGAACGTCGTTCCGGTACTTCCTTTTTGGACAGGAACGCGTTCCGGAACTAAAGATGATTTCTGATAATGAGAATTCCAAACAATGAAAGAAATAATGTAAATCTTACTTTAGGATTTTATTAACGTACCTAATTTGTTTTTTTTTCTCAAATCGACATAACAATTGAAAAAATTTGTAACAATGTGCCAACAAAATTCCAAACAATGAAAAAAATAATGTTAATGTATTTCAGTTACAGTTTTTTACCTCTTTTCACCCCCCCCCCCCCCCGTCGTCAAATTTTGGACATAGACCGCACAGAGCGGCCGCCTACCCAGGATCGGCCCTGTCTATATAATTATATATACGCGTTCCGGTAAAAAAAAATTAGCACAACACCACTGGCTATTAGGTATTACTTAGGTCGGCCGAACGCACCGGCGCACCGCGACGCTGCCACATGATCAAACGACGCTCCGTTCATCTTATCCGCTGTAAAATTAGTTCAAAATTAGAACGATACACCAGCTCAACGGAAAAGCAAGGCATAATCTCTCATCAGAGCACAGAAGAAGAAATACGCGAAGCGGCAGTAGCGAGACCAGTGGCGGATTTGCCCTAAGGCCCAGTAGGCCCGGGCCTAGGGTGGCCAGATATTAGGGGCGGCTAAACGTGACAAAACACATTATGGCGTATATCGCGGACCGCACTGTACGCGGTGCAGTCTGCATTGTAAAAACGACTGGGTCGATTTAAGAAAAAAAATAATGTACAAAATGATGTCGAAATTTTTCAAATCGCTCAACACTTATATCTGTGGCTGCGCAAACATAAAAAAAAAATTCCGGCCAATTGAACGACGGGACCACTCTAACTCCAAAAATGTTGACATTTGATGTAAGTAGTATAATAACGAAAATAAAATTTCTGATATCGCGTGATGTGACGCAGGTAATGGTTACAATTCAATATATAAAATTAGCGACCAATTTTTCAGACAATATATTAACAAAAAAATATATAATTAATACATTAACGTTTTGTTATTATTTTTTCAATATTTTGATATTAATTAATAATTTTGAAGGAATTTTATAAAAAGCTAATTAGAAATTAAATATTAATTATTTTTTACATTTTTAGATTAGTTCTGAAGAAGGTCCAATTAATCCAGATCGAAACGTTAATGTATTAATTATATATTTTTTTGTTAATATATTGTCTGAAAAATTTCTGACAGATCTACAAAACAAAAGAGCTGCCGATTTTTTTAATTTTGAAAATATTTCCGAAACTATCAAGTTCAGAAAAAAAAATGTTTAACGAAACTTTCTTGAAAAAATAAATAAAATAATAAGCCGTTATTAAAATTATACCATTATTATATAAAAAACAACGTTATGGCATATATCTCTTCTGCGCATGCGCCGATTTTTTGCAAAAACAATAGGGCTTGTCGTATTTGGATACCAAATATCCTCCCAAAATTTGGTTTCAATTTGTTCATCCGTTTGACCTGTATCGTGCTCACAGACAAACAGACGCAGTTTTTTGGATTCGGGGGACCTCAAAACGAAAAAAGATTGTATCATTTTTGAAAAGTGAATTTTAACCTAAACTAGAAGCATTCCCTAGTTGTGGGTTAGAATGGTAATACAATATCCTTGCAGAATGTCAAAAATGGATAAAAATCAACGGTTATACTGATAATAAATGTTACTTCTGTGCTCTTTTTTCTGTGGTATGGCGTAATCCGGTCGGAGCATTGAGGGAGCGGTTCGAGTACAGTGCTTCAGGAGTTTCTACACTTTGTGTAACGACTTGTTACAGATTCGATGGAAAATACGCTCGATTGTAACATAATATATAAAGTGATTTCATATTCATAGTAACACAGCACTAAACGTATTATATGACTATGTACGGTAAATGTCTCTACACAATTATCTTCACTTCAGAAGCTTTACAAGAATTATACTAAAGCTGGAGTCCCACCGTAGATTAAGGAGGTGCTAGTTGAACCATTTTTTACAAAAATGGACATATTTTTAAAACGGTTTTTAATACATAAATAAAATTCCAGCCATCTGGGCGACGGGACCATTCTAACTTCAAAAATATTGACATTTGATATATAGGTAAAAGATAAAGAAAATAAAATTTCTAATATCGCGTGAGGTGACGCGGGTAATGGTTAATATTCAATATATCGTCGTTGGTTCTGTAATAGCTCTTATGTGCATAGTTGGCAGATTTTACGTTTTTTAGATGAAAAGATTCAGGAAACGAAGCTCTATATACAGTAGTAATACCTCCAAATTAGTTTTACAGTAACCAACATGGGGAAATAACTCTTATGTGAAAAGTTATATCAAATAATTCCTCCCATGTGCCAATAAATCCGAAATTAACGTTAAATATTTTTTAAGAAAATACTTCGTCTTGATTAAACATCTATAGTGAAGATAAGTATGAATTAGTAATATACCTCTGAAATTGCTAGGTCTTACCATTCATTGCTGAAATAACCACTTTTTGGCTTTCCCTTCCAAATTTTACTTTTTGCAGGTATTTTCAGGTATTACAGAACCAACGACGATATTATATTGTTGCCATGGTCTCCGGCCACATAATGCCCTTCTAGAATAATTGGTAAGATTACGTAAGATTTTCAATACGCGCATAAAAGTTGACGCAACGGAAACACCTAATATCTATAAATAGGGGCACTGTAGTGTATTATTACATCATAGAGATTCTTTGAAATAAATATATATATTTTAGAGCTTTCATTATGTGTTCCGCGTCTAGTAAAAATTAATCAAAGTATGCAAATCTTTGAATAACGTCGGATTAGAACTCTTCAATAAATAAAATTATTGACCAATTTTTCAAATATATTAACAAAAAATAATAATTAATACATTAACGTTTCGGTCCGGATTTAGACCTTCTTTAGAACTGATCTCAAAAATGTAAAAATTGATTAACAATTAGTTTCTAATCGGTTTTTGAAAAATTCGCTTTAAGTTTTGAATTATCAAAATTGAAAAAGTAATTTTTTTTTTTCAATTTTGATAATTCAAGACTTAAAGCGAATTTTTCAAAAACCGATTAGAAACTAATTATTATAAAATTTTTACATTTCCTTTGTTGCTTTCATTGTTTTCTGGAATTTGGCAACAAAGTCCTTTTCACCTATGCATATTGTTGGAACAACAAACAAGTAGATTGTTGTCTCCCACAACAATCTGTGTCTCAATTGTTAGATTGCACCATAAATGTCTGTGTATCATTGTTAGCATGAGAGCCGATTGTTGCTAGACAACATTCTTTGTTGTCCCAACGGGGAGATTGTAACAATAGTTTTAAGTTAATATGGCGTAGGACGTTGATTCGGGTGTCATTAAGAGCTCGCGGAGCACAACTAGAAGCTAAAGTGAAACAATAAAAATTGTCGCCGGAATATAAGTTAAAATTGGAATTTAATAGAAAATTACAAAATAGTTGTAAATATCGTCTCATATGTTTAGCAAATAAGCTCGGAATTATAAAAAACACCGTCAGCGGAAATGTCGCCTCGAAAGGAATGCACAAAGTCTAAAAAGTTCAGTGACGAGTAGGGTTACCATATGACAGGCGTTTGCCGCATTTGACAGGCATTTTAAGGTTTAGACAGGCGTGCGGCCGGCATTGGTCTGAGACAGGCATTTTCAAATTTCGCGCCTATTGAAAAAAATAATGTCCTCTGACAAATATCAGTAATAAACATCCTTCTTCATTATTATCTGTTGGCTTTTACTTATTACCTATACAGCGTTTTGCTTTAGACAGGCATTTTTCTGAAAAATCAGGCATTTTAGGTACCATAGACAGGCGTCTCTCTATTTACATATGGTAACCCTAGTGACGAGAGAAAGTGAGAGCTACGGCAGCCTCAAAAAGGAACGAAAAAACCTAAATGTCTACGAATCATGTGCACGCGATACAGGAAAAGGTAATACTCCTCGTTTTCACGGAAAATTTTAGGACGCTGATTCGAACTTTAGTTTTTAATGTTAATTTTAATATAAACAATTTTTACTATAAATGAAATGAAACAAAGAGTTCTGTCTATGTATAGAAATTTAAGAAAAAATACCATAAAAACAGATCAAGAAAATGTATACGAAAACAAATAAGGAAAACAAATGAAAATAAACAAGGGAAGTTATGAGCGTTCAATATCAGCGCAGGATGTACGGTCAAAACGAGACACTTCGGTGAATTCATTCGGTGTAGTTCGTGAAAAAATCATGCCGATTCGTGTAACGTAATAATGTCTGCGGTAACTATTTGAATTCTCGATAAGTCTTTGTTAAAAGAAATATATTCGGTAAGTTTTCGATTTCCGTTACTTTATGGCATAAGTATTAAATTATGAAGAAGAGATATTTTGAAAATTGGCGCTATTAAGACGTTAAAGTAACGAGAGGAAAGCTGCAAAATTTCGACATTCGAGACAAGAACGAGAAAGGCCATTTATAGTCGAGACAAGACAGTAACGAGGCGAGAAGTGCAAAATTTATCGACTCGAAGTTTGAGACAAGAACTACTAGAATGACTATTTTTTGTCATCACGAGAAAGTAACGGAACGAGAGATGCAAAATTTCTCTATTCAAAATTCGAGTATTGGTTATTTATAATCGAGACGAGACAGTAACGAGACGGGATTTGTAAAATTTCTGGACTCGAAATTCGAGCCAAGAACAAGATTGGCCATTTACCGTCGAGCTGAGACAGTAATGAACCGAGAGTCACAACAATTCGAGTGTCCAACAGTTTATTCTATTCTATTCTAAGCGCTTACTCTGAACGCCCCTTTTATTTTGTGGGTTGGCTGATCGCGGCTAAAACTGAATGATATTTATAGCGCTTTCCATAAAAGTTTTTTCTCCGTTGCACAAAACAAGCCCATAAATTATTATAAAAATGTTATCAAGAAAAATATAGGTAAAGAGAAAACATCTTTAGAGATAATGTTTCATTGTCACTTCTACTTATTTACGTTGGAAAAGTTCTGTAGGCGTTATTTGTTTCAAATCTTGTTGGTTTTCGGATTTGTTGACCGTGGTCCATTGGTATTTCTTCCTGTGTTTTGTCTACAACTGCGGTAGACATTATCAAAGGTGGTTTGGCAGTGGGCGACGTGTCTCACTGCCTTTGATAATGTCTACCGCAGTTGTAGATGAAACGGCAGGTAAAAATACCAATAGACCGCGGTATACAAACCCGAAAATCAAGAAGATATATACCTCGTGCGTAATGATATACTGTTACAACTCGCTGGCTCTCATTTTAAATATAATGTCACAGCTCGTCGTAAAATAATCCATTACGATATGACATTCTTACAGTCTAATATTGTTTTTCAGTAATAGTTCATATTGAGAATGATTTTTAGGGTTCCGTACCTCATAAAAAAGTACCATTATAGGATCACTTTGATATCCGTCTGTCTATCTTGACCATAATTCTAAAATTTGACAAGAAGCAATGTCCTACAGCACAAGTAAAGGGTAAAATCCGAAAACGGTTTGTAGTTACATCACAAAAAAATTATATTTTTAAATCGCAACCACATGCTACGCACGTATAGACAGTAACAGTTCTAATACGAAACAAGCGTCCGCTACAGCACAATATGAGAACTCTCGCATACAACACGGTACGACGACTAGCTACGAGTTACAATACAGTTTAGTAGTTCATTTCAACTCATTGCAATGCATCCATTCACGGACATGCGCATGAGACTCAGAGTATAATATTAATAAGTGAGACAGACGTATATATGTCTGCACCGTAGTGTTTAAGTCTTTCTCCCGATCTTTGCTAGCAATATTATATAGAAGGTATTAAATATATGGCATGGAGTATATCTCTCTTTCAAAAGTTCTGTGTCTTTATTTACGACGTTAACCAATCAGAACCAACGAGCTCTTACGACAAAAAAAGACAGAAATATATCAATGCACCCTAATGATTCAGTTGCGATTTTATTCCTATGCTTGGTACATAAATAAAAGTATATGGTAGCTATTAAGCAACATAGTACGGAAATTAAAGTGGAAAGAACGTGCCAAAATCTTATTTAGTAAAAATCTGAAATACAGTCGATTTCATTCAAGTGAAATGATCAAGTAGCATTAGTAACCCGGTTGACCTGTCTGAAACACAATAAGGAGACAGAAGAGGGAACGAGAGGAAGTAAGAATAAGGAAGATGGTGCATCGTCATCATCATCTACTCTGGTGAGACGAGAGCACTAAGGAGAAGAGGTGGAGCGACCAACAAGTTTTTGGAACTCATGGACTTTACATAATAAACCACTTTAGTTAACTATTCATAGCAAACTGTATGCAATATACGTGTGTTCGAGTGTCTAGCGGATAATAGACGCTCTATGCTGACGCCACTGTACACTATAGACGCGGACTGTATTATATTTCGGCCCCGGCTTCGTCCGAGTCCGATTAGATATTGGTTTGAACAACAAATTTCTCATATACCTACTAGAGTAAGATCCCAGAGCTGCCAGACACAACCTATTTTTAAATAAATGAAACCTTACGTTTTGAGTAGTGTTTTATGTACTTAGAACGCTTGGCGTACCTCCATCATTGAGTCTGTGACAAATGTACAGGTACCAGGTGAGAAAGGTGAGTAAAAATTTAAATTTCAATGACTGTTATTTATATATGTTTTGTAAAATATCACTATAAATTAGTATCCAATATCGCCGGTCACTTTCCGCTGACCACAACTTCTGACAGACGCTTTAAAGCTCAGAGAAAAATTAATGAACTTCACTTATTTTTAAATGCTTGATTTTTATATATGTTACTAGCGGCCCGGTACGTGCTTCGCTACGTATAAAGTGAAATAATAAAAAAATTTAATTGGAACATCAAATTCATTTATTCAAACAAAAAAATATTTTATTAATTGCTAGCTATTTTAAAATATACATGTGCGCATAATATGTCTGTATGGAAATATACCTATATGACTGCATACGTCAATATATATAAAAATGTCATTAAATAATTCATTTTTAAATCGACGAACTTCCATCTGTTACAAAAGAATAAAACACCCGTATCCACACAATATGGTTTTTCAAATAAAGAAACACACATACATACCTACATGTAATTCACTTCAACAGTTCAAAACTTACCGTTTGTGTAAATGCGTTTGACAATTTAATTCAAAAAAAGCCTGTAAACGATATGAAACACTGACGGCTCGCTAAAAAACTGAGAAAAGTACACGCACACATATACATAGTACATAACAATTCAAGACTCACCGTTTGTATGAATGCACTCAACAATGTGTTTAAAAATATAAACACAAAGCAATAATTATCGCTGACAATTTGCTTTAATCGAAGCACGTCCAAAATGAAATGACCGCATGAATGACATAACATCCTTGTACTGTCAACACTGAAAAAAGTTTCAAATTGACAGCACAGTCCCGATCCGAAAAAAGTTTCAATTTGACAGCAAAATCCCATTACAAAATGATCCGCCATTTATTGAATCCATTTGTTACAAAAAAATGTGATAAATGAAGAACCGCTCGACCGATTTCGTGCAAACTTCACATAAACCATCTACTAAATAGTTCGAACAAAGCCTAAACATTTGGTTTGGATAGGTGAGCCCGTTCTTGAGCTATAAAATTACAACGAAAAGTGGCATTGATTTTTATAGATATAGATTCAGACAACTATATAATTACAAAATTATATTTCAACAGCCAGACGAATTGTAATGACCAAACATCCCCCAGATGTAAAAAATAGTCATAAAGCTCTCGCGCTCATACTAACAGCTGACTATTTTTTACGTCTGGGGGGACAGACCAATTTGTATTCAGATCAGTTTATTCCACCTGTGAAGGGGTGGGTAGATGAGCTGTCAGTTCTGCGACCTCGAAAACAGGTGGGGGGTCTCTAGGTTGGCACTCTGGCAAAACAAAGGTACCCCTTCCGACTCCTGACCTCGACCAATTAGATGTTTCACATGGAGAAACAATGTAGAACTGGCAACTGTCCAGTCCTTTAACAGAAATATTTACTGTTCTCGTCAATTAGAAGTTTTGCCAGTGCAATCCTCGCCAATTAATGTCAGTGCATCTAAGTGACGAATCCAGTTTATGGTTTGTTTGGAAGTTAAAAGGGTAATACAGGCGTGCATCAGTCCATCAGTGTGAGAGAGACAGAAGCAACGACGTTCAGTTGTTATGAGTGTAGTATTCCTACTATAATAATACAACGCTTCTGAAACTGTAAAGAGTGAGTCATAATTATAGTACTGTTCGCTGAATGGAGCGATAAAACAATGTAAAGTAGTGATGTGTCGGATCGTTAAAAATATATATCCGCGGATACGGATCTGAATAGGGATATTTGATTTTAAGTTCCGCGGATACGGATACGGATCTTAACTTTATTAGAGTACGCGGCGATATATATTGCACATAGATCTTTGGAAAGAGACTATCTGTTATAGGAAAATGTTATTGACTTCTTTAAGAGTTAACTCTCATAACAGATTGTCTCTTTCCAAAGATCGATGTGCAATATCTCATTATAAAGATAGTTTTTTAGTACCTTTGAGTTATGTATTATTGGTATGGTACTCACTACGATAAATGTTTGCAATATAAAGGTGCCAAATACGATTTTAAAATATAAAAAATAATCTGTATGGAATTTAACAGTTTTTCATTATTACCTAATCACCTATATATATATAAAATTTCATCTATGAATTGAAAATTAATATAAGGTAAAAGATCCGTAAAAGATCCGCCAAAAACTAACGGATACGAATACGGATCTTTCTTCTCACTGGGATATCCGCGGATACGGATATCCGGCGCATCACTAATGTAAAGTAACATAAAGTAATATAAAAAATGTGCCGCTTACATTACATTGTGAAGTAGAGGTGTATGACTTAGTCTCAACTATTTGCGAACCGTATTATAGTTACGGTAAGTATCTACTATTATAAGATGAGAAAACACGCTCAGCGACCTCATAACGCTTTGTTCGTGGTCACATGCCAAAATTGCTCATATCGAATTTAACAGATTTTTAACGGACTGCAAAAAAGGTGGTAGTTTTCAATCAGATACGTGTATTTATGATTTTTAGGGTTCCGTGCTTCAAAAGAAAAAAAGGAACCTGTGAGTTCAGTCCGCCTGTCTGTCAAGACTCTTTGGAATCAAAACCTATAGGGTACTTCCCGTTGACCTAGAATCATGTTTGGCAAGAAGCAATGTCTTATAGCACAAGTAAAGGGGAAAATCCGAAAACCGTAAAGTAGTTACATCACAAACACAATAATGTTTTAAACCGCAGTAATATGCTACGCACGTACACAGTAACAGTTCTAATACAAAACAAGCGTCCGCTACCGGTGCGTTTATACAGCACAATATGAGAACTCTCGCATACAACACAGTACGACAACTAGGCTATCAGATATAGCTACGAGTTACAATGCAGCTCAGTAGTCCATCTGAACTCATTGCAATTACACGTTTAGTTTGCAAACGGACTGTGACCATTCTCATTGTATGGCGACAACAGTTTTCCAACGGCTAAGCGGGAAAATCTTAATCGAGACTTGATTTCCGTGATGGATGAACTATTTACATACCTACAAATTTGTACGGAACCCTCGGTGCGCGAGTCCGACTCGCACTTAGCCGGGTTTTTTTTTAAGTTAGTTAATTTAATTTTTTTTTTCAATTGGTTAAAAAAATTGGTTGTCTGTAAAGTCGGTTTACGGACGATAGTTTTACGTGATAACGTATTCCGCTCGAATATCATATTTAATAATACATAACCTAAATTTTAGTAGCTGTCAAACTTGGGCCGATCGTTCTTCTCTATCGCTTATACTGCGCTCTCGCTTGCACGCACAGGGTCAGGCGGAACGTTACACTTTTTCGTGCGTGCAGCTGGTGTTTCATCAATTTATAAGACGTTATCACGTCAAAAGTCTCATTCAAATCGACTTATCCGAATTTTTCGACTATGTCGTCATATTTCTATTTTCTTAGTAAAAAGAAAAACAAAAATCTGACTACTGTGGCCCTTCTCGAGGAATGGCTATTCCCCCGTTGTGTATGTCGAGACGAGAAAAATTGCTGATTTTGTGTCGATATTTCTCGTCTCCGGCGGCAACACTAAATCTGACGTAAGCCACTTTGCCTCGTACCGCAGATATTACGTATGTATAACCTCGTTTAGTTTGTTAAAGTCGATTGCAGTGGCGCAGTACCGCCGCGGCGCCTTTAACGGCCAAATATTAATATTGTTTTCTTTTGATTTGTTCAATCTGGCGCATTCATTCTAAGAATACAAAAATAACAAGAAAAAATGCCGCGAACAGATTTCCTGTGAAGCTCTGCCAGAAAGCTATCGAAACTTGAAACTAAGTACATTGAAACGTTGAGATATACAGGGTGAGTTTTAAGTTGATGCTTTTTTTTACAGCGTGTAAAAATCAAATAGACGAGCAAATATTTCAAATAGTTTTTTTATCAAAACTCAAAAATAAGAGAGAAACAGCCTTTCGAAGTTTAAATAAATTTTATTAAATTTTCTTTAATTTTGAGGTCGGTCCTGGGGTTATATTATGTCACTATGGAAATAAGTTGTTATTATCTCTCAAAAACAGAACAATACCCATGTCAGTTTCAAATAAGCACCAACATACTTGATAATAACAACTTATTTCCATAGTGACATAATATAACCCCAGGACCGACCTCAAAATTAAAGAAAATTTAATAAAATTTATTTAAACTTCGAAAGGAGCTGTTTCTCTCTTATTTTTGAGTTTTGATAAAAAAACTATTTGAAATATTTGCTCGTCTATTTGATTTTTACACGCTGTAAAAAAAAGCATCAACTTAAAACTCACTCTGTATTGAAAATTTATGTATTAATGAAATTGTTCACACTTTGGCAGCTAATAACTTTTTCACTAATTATAATAAAATTGAATAAATATCGACCAAGTTTTCAGACAAATATATTAACAAAAAAATATAATTAATACAATAACGTTTCGATCCGGATTTGGATCTTCTTCAGACTGATCTAAAAATATAAAAAGTAATTATTATTATTTAGTTTCTACTTATTTTTAATGAAATTCGTGAAAGATTTTTTAATATTGAAAATTAAAAATAAAGATTGAATAATGAAATTGATTTTTGTTGCAATAAATTTGAGATAGATGTATAACTTTGAGACATAAGAAAGAGCAAATTTTTAGAGTAAAAACTTCGTAAAAAATCTACAAAATTGATATAAAAAATAAATAAACAAGCGGTCCTAAAGTTCACAAGACCAATTTCCCAGTTTGCTGAATATTGAATAGGTACTATCGGTCCCGGATTCACCCGGGTGCAAAAAAACGAATGTGCGGGAGGGACATGACTACGCACGTTCATTTTAGTTTACCGAGATGCATGTTGTGTCCGCAAATTTCACGATGATCGGAGTTGCCGTTCAAAAGTTTTTGTCGAACAGACAAATTTTGATTTTGAGTTTTATATACAGACTAGCTTCTCCCCGCGGCTCCGCACGCGATTGTGATGAAACATGGTAACAACAGTAGTGGATCCTTCGACTATATATTATATCCGTAAAACGACTGGACCGATTTTGATGCGACTTTCACTGGCAGATAACCGATGTTATAATGAGTAACTTAGGCTACTTTTATTTTATATGTAATAATAGCGGTCCGTCCCGGTTTCACCCGAGCGCGATAGTTATAATTCTGCAAAATGTATTTCATTTGGACGGACAATTATTTTCAATATATTAATAAGTTCATGCCATTTTGGTGCGAAATATTTAAAATTTGATATAAACGAAAACGCAATCTGCATATTTGACGAATAGTGCAGTCAAATAAGCTAAAAATGGAGGTCAACCTCGGAATGGAACGGAATAAGCTGAATATTTGTATAAACCTTTATTTTGGCATTCTAATTGTTGTCTCAAAAGTCTCATGAGGCCACGTGTGAGCGTCCTTAAATATTCAAGGTCAAAGATCGCGAAAATCAGTTTTTTGGAAATATCTCGCTTTCTTTGCCTCAAATCGTATTTGTATTTATTATAAAAGTTGGAGACTTTTGAGACAATATTTAGAATGCCTAAATAAAGGTTTGTACAAATATTCAGCTTATTCCGAGGTGAAACCCTAAAGTGACTGGACTATTAACCTTTCATTCGCTAAAGAAATTATAAAAAACGAAAAAAATAATAAATGTTTTTCAAATCTTTCCGTAAATAGCGTTACTAAAGAGCGTTCTGTTAAATGCTTTGTATATAATCTTGACAGGTAGTGGTTTCGGTTTAAAACATGTTTATTTTATTCTAAACCAAAAAAGCTTTAATTTGGTATTTAAAAGCAGCGCAGGAACTGAATAAATTAATTATAATTTAAATTAATTAGCATTTCTCGTAAAAATAAATCAGTCGTTTATTTTAAAAACATACCCAAAAGAGAATTTTATAACATAATGTAAGATGTCTATATAAAATAATTGCAGAGTTCTGATGCAGTTACTTTAACTATAAAATGGCGGGTAGACATAATAATAACGAAAAAACAACATTTAAAGCCATAATAATAACAAAGTCCGAAATTTATTAATTCTCTTTGAAAAATTAAAAAATACGTACAATAAAATCTGCTTACAAAAGAATGAATATAAAATTAATGGCGTAATTTTTCATTTTCGTTGAGTGCAAGCAAACAACTCTACATGGAGTACATGATCTGAAAATTTGCATATTTTAAAAGGAAGCAATTTTTGACATCTTTATATCAATATATCATACACTAGCGGTCCCGTCCGGTTTCACCCGGGTGTAAAAGAACGAATGGGGAAGGGAGGAACATGAGTACACACATTCATCTTAGTTTACCGAGATGAATGTTGTGTCCAAATTTCATGGTGATCGGAGTTACCGTTCAAAAGTTTTTGTCGATAAAAAGCAGTATTTAAACTTTTTTTAACTAATATTTTTTTTAATTAATTAAATAAAATTAAAATAAATTTAAATGTAAGCCTTAGAAGAAAGCAATGTAGAAAAAAAATATATATTCGCCCAACGTGAGGCTCGAACCCACGACCCTGATGTTGACAGTCGCATGCTCTACCGATTAAGCCACCTAAGGTTGTGTTCTCACAACGCTAATATGAGTATATCTAGTTAGTGCATTTCACATGAATAGAAGATTATTTTTGAGATACATTTTGCAACATTTTTCATTAAAGCTCCGCTCCTAATGGTCGTAGCGTAATATTATATAGCCTATAGCCTTCCTCGATAAATGGGCTATTTAACAAAAAATTTTTTTTTCAATTTGAACCAGTAGTTCCTGAGATTAGCGCGTTCAAACAAACAAACAAACAAACTCTTCAGCTTTATATATTAGTATAGATATAAATTATGTAAATAAAATCTTCGTTTTGCCTTTAACTGAAAAGTTTTATCGAAATTTCTACAAAGATGTGGTAGATGTACAGTTTATAAATTACAGTTATAGCCAATTTCAAAATGTTTGCCTGTCTGTCAATTCGATTATTCCGGAAAGAGAGAGAGAGAAAAGTTTCAGATTATATACGCTAGACAGCTGAGTAGTTCATTCATCCATCACGGGAATCGAGTCTCAAACATTTTTCCTGCTTTGCCGTTGGAAAACTGTTGTCCCCATAGATTGACATAGGTTCCGGTCAGTTTACCAATTATAAGTCTATAATAGCAATGAGTTCAGATGAACTACCTAAACTGTACTGCAGTATACCGTGGCTATATCTGATAGTCTAGCGGTCGTACCGTGCTGTATGCGAGAGTTTTCATAATTGTATTTTAAAAAATGTTCCAGTATACTGCTGTATAAACGCACCGTTAGCGGGCGCTTGCCGTGTATTAGAGTTGTTACTGTTTACGTGCGTAGCACGTTGTTGCGGTTTATGCTTGTATAGTATAGGGGAGAGGGGGGCAGATTTGAACACTTTTTATTCAACTTTTTATAAATAAAATTAGAAGTGATTCCTAAAGTTTTTGTTAATTGCATGCGATACTGTAGTTATTGCCCTATAATTTCAAATCATAAATATTCTAAATAATCAATCAGAGAATATATTAAAATTATTTTTTTTTAATGAGGGAAAATGTTCAAAACTGCCCCATGCGGGGGCAGGTTTGAACAGGCCTGGGGCAGTTTTGAACACTAAGTATAAATGAAAGAAATTGGATGTCTTTTTTAAAATAATATATTTATTTGGCATGTAATAAGTGAGATATTTGACTAAATATATTTGTACGCTTATAAATTACTTATTAACCTAATTTATAAGTGGAAAAGTCAAACTTAAAAATTATAACTACACACTTCACAAAAGGCTAATAGACAACACATAAATAAATTCAATTTTTATTCACTAGAACATCATTTATTAATCAACGTTTCGGCAGAAATTCTTGGCTTCTTCAGGACCTATAACAAATATATAAAACCCTACACATCAAAACCATAAACTTAAAAATAAAAAAAAAAATTGTATATCAAATAATTACTTATTCGACTTACCTTAAAAGTCTCTAATAAAAAGTCATAAAATTAGAAACATAAAATAATTAACTTAAGATCATTATTGTCAAACATTTAAAACTTTTTTTAAAACTAAACTTATTCATAAAATATAAAAATAATAAAAAGTTTAAAAGACCTATTTTAAAAATTATAAAAATATATCCTTTCTTTTTACTAGAGATTTTTAAGGTAATCCGAATAAGTAATTATTTGGTATACAAATTTATTAAAAAATTTTAAGTTTATGGTTTAGATGTGTAGGGTTTTATTTATTTGTTATAGGTCCTGAAGAAGTCAAGAATTTTTGCCGAAACGTTGACTAATAAATGATGTTCAAGTGAATAAAAATTGTTTTTATATTTAGCCTTGTAGCCCGTATAATTTTATAATAGGTACCATAATACCAAGGTGTCTTATTTTATTTCGTTAATAAATATAAATTCGCATGAGTTTACAGATAAGCTATTATTATCTAGGTATGTTACAGCAATAATTAATTATTTTATCAGGCAAATCTATATCTACTTATACCCTCGAAATAATACCTAGATGAATAAAGACCATTAGTCTAGACAATAGAGATATCTAGGGCAAATCCCCATGCCGATTTTGGTTATGGGGGCAGGTTTGAACATGTTCAGAACTGCCCCTGTTGTTTTGTTCAAAGCTACCCCGTTAGTAGTCACAATACTAATTGCAATAATTTTGTATTAAAAGTTTTTAAAACGATCTAATCACTATGTTTATTAGATGACTAAAGATATAATTTAGTCATTACACTGTAAATAAATAAAAAAAAATTACTTGAATAAATTAAAATTTGCTTACGTGTTAGAAAACAAAATATCGGCGGAGCATATCCAAAATAACGAACGTTTATAACTTATGTTTTTTGTGATATATTGGCAACCTAACGTTTGTCAGTTGAACCTCTCAGTGTTGCCTTATTAAAAATACTTTTATTACCGGCATTAAATAGATTATTTCTTTTATTTTTGCAATGTTCAAAGCTGCCTCTGTTCAAAGCTACCCCCCTCTCCCCTACTATAGAATAGAGCTGTAAAAGTAACGAGAAATTGTGTACCCGTATGTATTCGTTACTTAAATAAGCAGTACGCGTTACTTTCGTATCGTTACGTTACTCGTTACTTTTTATACGACATACAATCGTGTACTAACAGGCCAACAGCATCAAGTATATACCATCGCATCCAAGCGCGTCGCATACGTGATACGGTATGACTTCGTTCGTAACATATTATAACCGCATCAAACGTGTCGAACTGACATGGATACGACAAATGCGAGTAACGAAATGAATTTGTAAGTAACGATTCGTTACTTCGAGTCAGACGATGTACCCGTTACTCAGTAACAAATACATACAGCTCTACTATAGAATATATTGTGTATAAAAAAATCGGTTTTTCATTATTTGTTGTTTTAGCGGCAATATAAATACACACTCCGGGAAAATTTCAACTCTCTATCTATTACAGTTCATGAGATACAGCTCTTTGGCAGACGGACGGACGGACAGTGGAGGTTTAGTAATAGGATCCCGTTGGGCACCCTTCGGATACGGAACCTTAATAATAATAATAACCACTTTTTAGAAAGTATTTTTTTTAAAACACATTAATGGCGTCAACAATAAAATGTATTACCTACAACATTATTTATTAAAATATTCATTTAAATCATAAAAGTTGTTTTGCAATAAAAATTTATTTATTTCCTTTTTAAAAAGGGATTTTTTGTTAATATCAATATTTTTAACATTCTGTGGCAGATTATTATGTATTCGAATCATGGCATTGCGTGCTCCACGACTCGTCACTTGCAGATGATGTTGATCGTTTTTCAGAGTGGATGTTTTATTTCTAGTGTTGTGCCTATGTATTATATTGTTTGATTTAAAAAGAGCAGGATTTAATCTGACGAAATTAGAACATTCTAGAATAAAAAGGTCAATAATCGTAAGGATGTTTAATTGGGCGGCAATGTTCTCGAGGAGCAGCGCCTGCCATGATTCGAAGACATATAATTTTTGTATTATTAAAATTTTTTTAATGCTTACAGAGTTGCCTCAAAAGCGTGTTAAATATTATATTATTACCGCGAAAGAGAGCTGTATAGCTAGCCAAAAAATCCGACAGCCGAAATGAAAGTTTTGACGGACTGTGGTCAAAGTCTATTATTTTTGTTCGACGGTGGTCGAAGTCGATTAATCATTCGAAGTCGGAGCCAATTCGCGTTGAGGTCGTTTAGCAAATTTCAAGTGGAATAACTATGCAATAAAAATGTCATATCTTTGCTACATCACGAAACGACAGCAGTGGACTATTTAATTAATGTAGATATAGAATAATATCTCCAACTTTTATGACAAGTCACAAAAGAAAATGTTCTCTGGAAAATAAACTCAAGTGACGTTCCTTTTTAGCTTTCCGCAAAATTTTCAATTATCATTTTAATTGTGACATAAACACAACGACTCGTCTTGTCTCAAGCACCAGGCGCAAAGACGACGAAGAGAACGAGGCACCCCAGTTGCACCCGGGGACATTTGGTAAATGCAGATAACGCTGTCACTTGCTATCTGTTAGTGTTGTTTCAGTCTAACAGTGGAACGTCAAGATTTCAAAGAAGTCGTCAGAATATAATATTTAAATAACAGCATATTGTGCATGTAGTACGGAAAACGGGTGATTCCCGATGAGTGGACAATAACCCATTTCGCTTGTAATATTTTTGGACTCTAAGTGTCTCAAAAGTATTGTAACAAAACTGCAGTAGTCTGTGGCGGAAATCATTTATTTACAATGTTAACTGTTTAACAAACAGTAAAAACACACAACACAGAGTTTATCAGCGCAATGGTTTATTCACTATAAGCTATTTATTGTAAAACCACTCACTAGAGTTATATTTATCTTATTAGATTAACGGAATTTATGTTGTAATGCCAGAGCAAGCACAATTTATGTAACACAGTTATCTGTACGTCCACTCACTGTTAACACGCTGTAACTGACTGTACTGAACTGACTAAACTCAACCAAACCTCTGGCCGCCTTATATAGTTTTTGGGTCTATGTTCCAGAACGTTCGAATTGAGATTTCCTCTTCTCTCCACACGTCCGAGTCTCTACGGCCTGGTGCTGGCTACCTGCATTCATTGTTGCTTGTCTTTACCTGCGTGGGCGCCTCTAACGATCGGATGTCCGTTACCTGCGTTCATTGTTTGTCCGTTGACCTTTATAGACTTTTCTAGAAATTCCATAGGCGTAACATTGTGGGGTAAAAATGCGCAACAGTATAATAGTTTTTTTCATTGCAGAGCTACGGCTTCTCCTATAAACTGGGTCGTAATTTAAGAAAACAGGCTACGGAATATTTTTTTCTAGTTATATTAAGGATCAATCTAGGTGCGTATTGTAACAAATTTTTCATTTTTTACTTTCTTAATTAATGGTTTTAAAAGACACTTTTTACGGTTTTTAAAATTTGTTTAAAAAATCTTCTGCTAAAAAAATTTAAAAAGTGGTACAATAAGGGCGTAGAAGGGCCCTTAATCTTCATAAAAATAATTTTTCATAATTTTATCTCTCGTTTTGCGATCAGATTTATAGGAGACCGCAAACCATTGTATTGCATTGAGAAAAGTAGGGGAAACGGGTTCATTATGATGAAAATAACACTTTTTTTAATTCTTACACTAGTGCAAGGATGGCAACCTATCTACATCTCCGTGTCAGTTTTTTTCAAAAATGTTTAATGTAGCCATGTAGCTCCTGTTTTAATTTTAAAATCTATCTTGTGAGCTAGCAGGTGAACCCGCAGTGACGTCATTTATAGTCTCGTGCCCAGCCTGCCGGCCAGCAGAAATCCAAGCAGTGTTTCCAGCCGCGTGTGCAGCCGGCAGCGGCTTTTAATATGTCAATACAACATAACATTTTATTGGTAACGTGCCGCAAGGCTCAGACATATGACCAGAAAAGAGATTACTAAACCGTGATAAAAGCGTAGACGCTTGTAAGAGATTTGAACATAAACGAGATGATTCACTACAAAAAGGTAGTTCACAAATCTAAATATATAAAAGAAAGTTTACGGCTGCTTGTGTGTTCGCTAAAAACACGAGAACCACTGAACGGATTTGCAGGCGGCTTGTACAATTCGATAGCTGATTTCATGGAGAAGATTTAGATCTATACCTAATAGCTGTCCGAGCCATGTTTGTCCGTGTAAAAATTGATTTTAATTCGCTATATTGAACAGATTTGAATGTGATTTTCACCCATTCGATAGCTTATTTTTTAAAGAAAATTTATGTCTCTAATCCCGGAGTCGCACGAGTGTAAACCAGATTGATTCTAAAATGAAGATCAAACGATCGAAGCGAGTAGTTACAACTTACGTAATAATCTATACTAATGTTATAAAGAGGTCAAGTTTGTTAGTTTGGATGTAAGAGGTAATCTCCGAAACTACTCATCCGATTTCAAAAACTTTTTCACCAATATTTAGATTGAACCTTCAGGATGAACATATTGTCGCGCTAAAATAAAAGCGCTTTGCGTGGAAACCAATTTCGCTACGTAAGTCGACGAAAAAACAGGGCAATTGACGCTTTCGGGCGAAGCCGGACCGGATCGCTAGTTGAATATAAAAAGCGAATGTGTAAGATAATTAACTCGATTGAACGAACGAAGTAAATGAGATTCCTCCAGAATTAAACAACTTATTTAAAGAGAGTTTTGATGTAATGAAATTTAATCGATACGGACGAAGCCGGGCCAGACCCCCAGTTATTAATATAAAAATATGTTGAAACGTACCTACTAATAATCCAAGTAATCCATTTAAAAGCTTGTAAGTTTGTTTTGTTTAGATGCAATAAAAGTAGAGAAAGAATATGAAAGCATAAGTCGCAAGTTCGACTGCATTCCCTCTGTGACAATAAAAGTCAGGAAACGATGAAAAGTTTCATTCAGCTCGCATGCACGACTTACTGCTAAGATCGATCTTTTGTCATCGGTCGACGTTCTATTGTCTAGTTCAACCGACCAATCACGGAGATCGATTTCATCAACGATATCGAATCAGCACATAGATTGCTAATCGTCTTCAAGAACGTATCTTAAATCACCAAGAAATGAATGAAATTTTGGAAAACGTGTTTCTTAAGGGGATATTCTGGTCTAGAAATTAGAAAAAATCGATTTCTTTGCATATTTTCAAAGTTTAAACGTTTAAAGGATTTTTCAAAATTGGAATTATTTTCGTAGTTACAGTGACTTGTGACGTGGCAAGTGAATCAGTCGGCCGGAGCGAATCGAACAATAGTTCCACTATCTGAGAGACTCAACGTTCAAACGCTTTTTCTTCATACCTCGATCGAAAGTACATACTTTCGGCATCAATTGTAAGGCATAAAGTCTAATATTTACGCATTGGTGGGATTACCCGCATCAGTACGGGAAGTTCGTACGTTCGGGCGGTAGTAAAGCGAAAACAAGCAATCAACTGTTGTTTAGATGTCGTTTCCATAGCAACCCTATTACATTTTAGCTAATAGTTGCGAACAGCTGTCATTCGTGTTTTTACGTATAACCTCAAAACTTCTTGCTTGGAATTTATCTGTGTTTTTATGTAATTAATAAGTAATTAATGAATTAATGTATTTAATAAGCGTGCTTACGACCGAGGTATGAAGAAAATTGTGTATACACTACACTGGCCGAAAGTGTGTTACTTTTTCGTCGCGCCATGATGCCCTCGGTTTTGCCTCACGCATAATGGCGCACAGGGCAAGAATATCACACTTTCGGCCCTTGTGGTGTAATATACTATTTTCTCGAAACTACTTTTTTCGATCTGCTTGATATGATATCTTAAGTTCTACGATTTACTTGAAATTTGCTGGATATCTTCTTTGTATATTCCTCTGTATCCGGGAGCATAGATTTTGGAATATTTTTTACTATTTTTCAAAAATTTGGAAAAGTCAAAAATTTTTTTATCTCAAATCGTCCAAGGTCCGAGTCACAGCGACGTCTTTACTAATCAAGATTGTTTTTTTGTTTCAGAACACTAGAAGGGTTGGAAACATGTCGAGCAGGACGCATCTTTTTTTTTCGCTAGTCACATATCTTAGAAATTCTTTTCAAAATTTTGTCTATTTGAAAATCACGAGAAAAAAAAATAACTGTTGCTGAAAAATAACAAACGAACAGGCTACTTTATAAAGTGCGACTTAACAACAGCACGGTAACAGTTACTCAGTAGCTGGCTGTTAAAAATGTGGCATAAATATAGTAACAGTTTTATCCAAATGTGTAGGCTTTCACGGCCGGTGTTGATCTAAATCTTCTTGGTTTCCGGGCTTGTATGCGGTGGTCCATCGGTATTTCTACTTGACGTTTCGTCTACAACTGCGGTAGACATTATCAACGCTAGCACATCGCCTTTTGATAATGTCTACCGCAGTTGTAGACTAAACGTCAGGTAGAAATACCAATGGATCACGGCATACAAGCCCGGAAACTAAGAAGATTTGGATAGTAACAGTTACTAAAAATAACTGTTACCTTATTTTTGCCACATCGATCGTTGGTCTCTCCGCGAACGTTGCTTCCAAGTCTCAATACATGACAAATAGCGCCCTTCTTCAGCCGCCATACGTTATAAATGTCAGTCGTCTTTAGATTGATGACAAAAAGATATTTTTTGACTGAAACTTATAAGTATTGGTTTAAGGTTTTCCTCATTCAAGCCTAAAATACCTCACATATTGTGTCTTATCGTTGTCGTTTCTGTTTTGTAACACATAAATATGACAAATTGGAACATATCTTATTATGTTTTTTATTTTGTAAACAAATATTTTTTTCGATACTTGATAGATATACGAGCATGCCAATTGATTTATTTATACGTCGCTAAAGAATTTTTACTTCCAAAATTGTGGGTGACCAGAGAAAAACTACTGCGGTTTTACAATGAGGGTGTGGCGACAATGTGATTGAATGTTGAACGGACAGCAATTAAGTGTTGTACGTGATCATCGCGCAGACAATGATGCATTTCTTTATTTGGTAATTTTATGTATACAGTTTCATTTACATTGCATTATGTGTTAGTCTATTACTGCTGACAATATCTATACTAATATATAAAGCTGAAGAATTTGTTTGTTTGTTTGAACGCGCAAATCTCAGGAACTACTGGTTCCAATTGAAAAAAAAAATTTTTTTGTTGGATAGCCCATTTATCGAGGAAGGCTATAGGCTATATAATATTACGCTACGACCATTAGTAGCGGAGCTTTAATGAAAAATGTTGCAAAATGTATCTCAAAAATAAGCTTCTATTCATGTGAAATGCACTAACTAGATATACTCATATTAGCGTTATGAGAACACAACCTCAGGTGGCTCAATCGGTAGAGCATGCGACTGTCAATATCAGGGTCGTGGGTTCGAGTCCCACGTTGGGCGAATATATTTTAATTTTTTTTTTATTTTCTACTTTACTTTCGTCTAAGGCTTACATTTAAATTTATTTTAATTTTATTTAATTAATTTAAAAAAAATTATTAGTTAAAAAAGTTTAAATACTGCTTTTTATCGACAAAAACTTTTGAACGGTAACTCCGATCATCATGAAATTTGGACACAACATTCATCTCGGTAAATTAAGATGAATGTGTGTACTCATGTTCCTCCCTTCCCTATTCGTTCTTTTACAACCGGGTGAAACCGGACGGGACCACTAGTTTTATATATACAGTTTAATTTACATTGCATTATGTGTTAGTACCTATATTACTGCTGACAATATGTACCTAAAATATAAGGGTGTGTGTCAGCGTCTAATGAATCGGATGTGTAACTGGAGAGGTGGTTAAATTGCATTTTATATTGTTAAGGGGAATCGCCACAAGGGTATACCTCAGCAGGACCGCAACTCGTTTGGGTGAAAAAAAACATGTTTTTATACTTTCTATGATTAATAAAAAGACGCTAAAATCCTCTTAATTGTATTTATCTTATTTTTCCTAGAAAAAAATCGCGAAATTAAGTTTCCAAAATAACCCTCCACACCAGAAATCCCCTTTAACGGAGCTATATACGATCATCAACAAAGTTGTGTAGCTCTGACTGTTATTTAACTGATAATTTATACTGAGAAACGAGCATATAAATAAATTCGCATCCAAGTTCGCAAAGTTTCTTAACTTAAAGATATAATGCAAATTAAAACCACATTTAAAAATTTATAGCCGACACAATTACCAAGTTAGTAAAGTTCGTGGCTAGACAGGCGGCATCGATGCAATATAAATTTACAGTGGCGTACATAAACCTTTCGTAAATTGTAGCTATACAATCTACATATTTTTTAGTGATTTTAAATGTTCGAAACTTATTTCACAAATATAAATAGGTAAAAAAACTTTTCGCTTTTAATGTAGGTACAATCGATAATGTACTAAAAACTAGAAAATAAATTTTGGTCATCATAGGGGGCTTTGATTTATTTTCAAGTTTTTAATTTGATTTGCAACCGGACGAAAGCCAGAACGGTCAGTTAGTTATTATAATATTGTATTGTCACCGGAACTGCATACCTATGCAAAATTTCAACTCAATCGCATAATAGTAAGTAGTTGAAAAAGCTATCCCAAGATTTGAAACAAGATATAAAGGCATAAAAAAATATACGGAGCTAAAAAAAAGCTTTTAAAAATGACGCATTTAAAATTTCAAATTAGTCATAGTTTTTTCTCCCGAGAGGAATACGAGCAATTACCGGTCACCTATATACTACAAGCACATGTTATTAAAAAAAACATTTTTTGTTCAATCACTTACTCTACACTGAATAAATCAGTGATGAGAGTTCGGTCGGATGTAAAGCGAAGAAGCAATAAAACAGAAATAGTTTAATTCAGTGACTCGTCAAATGATTTTAAGGCAGAGTTCGTAGAAATTGAAACATCCCTTGCGTCACTCCGTCACTCCGGTGGTTCAAGTTGATTGATGCCATCTACTCGCAGCAAACCGACCGTGTCTAAGGCCAAGTCATTTCCCTTCTCGACCTACATTCATTAACTCTAATGGATTTCTGTTTTTTTTTTATAACAATAATTGCGACAATTCGCCACAAATAATATTTTATCATCAATAAATAAAATTATCGACCAATTTTTCAGACAATATATTAACAAAAAAATATAATTAATACATTAACGTTTCGATCCCGATTTGGATCTTCTTCAGAACGGATCTAAAAATATAAAAAAAAATAATTAATACTTATTTAGTTTCTATTTATTTTTAATGAAATTCGTGAAAGATTTTTTTAATATTGAAGTATTGAAAAAATAATAACAAACAAGTTTTTATTACGTAGTCATGGAAATAATTGTGAGCACCTAAAAATAAAGAAAAAAATATTAAAAACAAAATATTATTTCAAAATCTAATATATAAAATTCTCGTGTCACAGTTTTCGAAGTCATACTCCTCCGAAACGGCTTGACGGATTTTGATGAAATTTTTTGTGCTTATCCGGTATCTATGACTATGAGAATCGGCCAACATCTATTTTTCATCCCCCTAAATGTTAGGGGTAGTCCACCCTTAAATTTTTTTTCTTCCTTTGATTATAATTATTATTAAAGACACGATTTTTTTTTTAAATTCGTATCCATGGTTTTAAAATATAAACAGCCTTATGTATGATTTGAAAAAATTCTGTCAAAAATTAAAAAAACATCTAATATATAAAATTCTCGTGTCACAGTTTTCGAAGTCATACTCCTCCGAAACGGCTTGACGGATTTTGATGAAATTTTTTGTGCTTATCCGGTATCTATGAGAATCGGCCAACATCTATTTTTCATCCCCCTAAATGTTAGGGGTAGTCCACCCTTAAATTTTTTTTCTTCCTTTGATTATAATTATTATTAAAGACACGATTTTTTTTTAAATTCGTATCCATGGTTTTAAAATATAAACAGCCTTATGTATGATTTGAAAAAATTCTGTCAAAAATTAAAAAAACATTGATTTATATACTTTTAACATTTTTCATCATTAAATAATTTTCAAGTGATTTTATAACCTCAAAAGTACTCAACACGTGACACGAGCTTCCAATAACAACGGATTTTGTGTTGTAAGTATACTTTTTTTTATTCATATCGAAAATGTTGTTGATCTTATAAAAATTGGTCGATAATTTATTTATTGAAGAGTACTAATCAGACGTTAATCAAATATTCAAATATCCCCATTCGTTCTTTTGCACCGGGCACGACGGCGCAGCCGGAGTGTTCGACATACACACATATACGTCCATGTATATTTTAAAATAAATAAAATAGATAGATAGATGTTCCAATTATATAGATATATATATATAATACTGTTAGGCGGTACGAAGTTCGCCGGGTCCGCTAGTTGATTTATATACTTTTAACATTTTTCATCATTAAATAATTTTCAAGTGATTTTATAACCTCAAAAGTACTCAACACGTGACACGAGCTTCCAATAACAACGGATTTTGTGTTGTAAGTATACTTTTTTTTATTCATATCGAAAATGTTGTTGATCTTATAAAAATTGGTCGATAATTTATTTATTGAAGAGTACTAATCAGACGTTAATCAAATATTCAAATATCCCCATTCGTTCTTTTGCACCGGGCACGACGGCGCAGCCGGAGTGTTCGACATACACACATATACGTCCATGTATATTTTAAAATAAATAAAATAGATAGATAGATGTTCCAATTATATAGATATATATATATATAATACTGTTAGGCGGTACGAAGTTCGCCGGGTCCGCTAGTAATATTATATATGTCACCGGGATATTGTCAAACCCGTGATATTATAATTTCACTTAGTGAAATTATAATATCACGACTCTTTGTCAATCGTGATATTGTAATTTCACTAGTGAAATTACAATATCACGAATTTGACAATATCCCGGTGACATATATATTACTTAAATTTTCTGTATCTAATTGAGCATTGAGAGAATTTTTATTTGATTTTATATGTAACATTTCCGAAATATTTCTTTTAAAAAAATTAGTTTCATTATCTAAAATTTTAATATTATCCCAATTAATTAATTATACAAAATTAATTGGGATAATATTAAAACTTTAGATCATGAAACTAATTTTTTTAAAAGAAATATTTCGGAAATGATACATATAAAACCAAATAAAAATTCTCTCAATGCTCAATTAGATACAGAAAATTTAAGTAACATATATATATTATTTTGAAATAATATTTTGTTTTTAATAATTTTTTCTTTCGTTTTAGGTGCTCACAATTATTTCTATGACTACGTAATAAAAAATTGTTTGTTATTATTTTTTCAATATTTCAATATTAAAAAAATCTTTCACGAATTTCATTAAAAATAAATAGAAACTAAATAAGTATTAATTATTTCTTTTTATATTTTTAGATCCGTTCTGAAAAAGATCCAAATCGGGATCAAAACGTTAATGTAATAATTATATTTTTTTGTTAATATATTGTCTGAAAAATTGGTCAATAATTTTATTTATTGAAGAGTTCTAATCAGACGTTAATCAAAGATTTGAATATTTCATCATGATATAACTGATTTCTCCAATGTTTACACCTACTTGTTTTTACTCATTGCACTATCCTTACTCATACGTCCACGTATATTTTCGATGACAATACAATAATTTACACAGCCAGTTCCTCCGTTATCAAAATTTACGTAACTGTTCCGTTACCTCCACCATAAATGTTCCGTTCCCTCCGCCACATAAAATACAATATTTTCATGTTGTTTTGAACATTTTACCATTCCAACCCACATAGACTTTTCTTGATTTTGGGGCGTTTTCCCTCTAAACTTTCCGAAACATGTCGTTTTGACGACATGTAAAAATTTATAGATGTTTGTTTTTTTAATTGAATAGCTTAAAAACTTCAACCAAAACGCTAAAATAATGTTCTCTGACAAATAACATGAACCATTTAAACACCTCGAATATGGTCGACATATTCGAGGTGTCAGACATTTTAAATGATTTTTAAGTAAGCAGTGATCGGTTATAAAAACTTTCTCTCACTTTGTCTAACATTACTAAACTGTCAAATGAACAGCAATATGCATTTGTTACTGTATACGTACACCATGGTAACCATGGTAACGACCTCTGAATAGAGGGCAAAGCAATCTCTGATCTTAACTAATTTGTACTGTGTACTTTTCCCTATGTACGGTTTCCTGTGATACACCCTGTATATTATGTGTATATGTACAGGCTATAACTTTCGAAGGAGTTAATTGATTTTAACGAAATTTGGACCGCATATTAAAATCCGTCACCGCACGAAGCTTTTTTTAAAATGGGCTCGATTGGGCCACTGTAAGGGTGGGTTTTAAGAGTTGAAAAATATTTTTGGGCCCAAAAATACCGAAAAAATTCTCAGAATCGTTTCAAAAATAAAATTACACATATTAGTAAAGATAAAAATGTGCTGCCATAATTTTATTAAAACCTGCCCGACAAGATCGGAGTTATTGATGGGTGTAATGGAATGACAATAACATTAAGAATTAAGAAAACCATTATTTAAAGGAGTGTATTTAGGCTAGTTTTATATGAGAGGCGTTCAACGCGCGTTGGCCAAACGCGCGTTTACAATTTCAATACAATTGTATATAACTGTTTATATGATAACGCGCGTTGGTGGGCCCACGTCATGTAAAAATTAATCAAAGCATGCTTAACTAGTTATAAATTTTATTATAAAGTTCAGAAAAAAAAATTTTTAACGAAACTTTCTTGACATAATAAATAGAATAATAAGCCGTTATGAAAAGTATATCATTATTATATAAAAAACACCGTTATAGCATATATATCTTCTGCGCATGAGCCGATTTTCCCTAAAAACAATAGGGCTCTTCATATTTGCATACCAAACATCCTCCCAAAATTTGGTTTCAATCCGCTCATCCGTTTGACCTGTATCGTGTTCACAGACTAACAGACGCACAGAGTTTTTCCAAAAATATGTTTTCAGGATTCGGGGGACCTCAAAACTAAAAGATATTGTAAAATTTTAGAAAAGTGATTTTTAACCTAAACTAGTACCATTCCTCACTAGTGGGTTGGAATGGTAAAATTTCATCCGAATAGAATACGGCCCCGATAGCGTCAATATTATCTAGCGTATGCTTCTTTCTATGCCTAAAAGTAGTTCAGAAGAAGTGAGTAAATGTGAAAACTTCTTCAGGTGAATATATAATATGAGCCAATAAAAATAAATATTAGATTTAAATGGACGAAGTTTGGAAGCTTTAAACAATATTCTGAAGGGGATTCGGATTTCTGAAAGTTGAGAATCATAGGTGGACTATATATAAAGGTATCGACATACAGTGAGTAGGGTAAGTGCATCAGAACAGAGTCGTAAAATATGCAGTACAATCTTACCAGGGATTTGATCAATTTTGCACACATGTATACAGAACTTTTTAAAAACATATCAACAGAAATATATGTGCGCTATTTCTTATCTACTTATAATAAGATTAATAATAGAAAAAGCCAATTGCTTAAATCGAACAAATATAATAGTTATTGGCGTAACTAGTAGTCTAAGTCATTCATCGCGCTGACAGGTCATGACTTAGCCTACAAGTTACGCCCATAATTTTATTCAACAATTGCGCGTTATTCATGTTTTATTTATTGTTATTAATGAGATGTTGTAAATATCTGTTTATTTCTTTATAAAAAAAAACTGTCAATACTAACAGCACCAAACAGCACGATTCAATGTTTTGGTTTGAGGTTAGCCGGTTATGAATAAACTCCATGTCGAAAACATTCGGCCTCTCAATTTTAGCCTCAATGGGTAACAACGGAGTTGTTGTTACCTACTATTTTGTTACGACTCAGAAAATAGTTACGTTTATTTTCATTACTCCACAATGGTCGAGCTAGTAGGAATCTTCATTGAGTTATGACAAGTAATTGTCACCAGTCGGTAAATGGCTATTTAGGGTTCGGTTTTTAGGCATGATAAAACATGAATAACGCGCATAAATAAAATATCATAATGATAAATTAGCACGTTCTACAAACCCAATCGGTATGGTGTGTTGTGTCTGGCGACGAGCAACGAACTGAACTTCCACAGCAAAATTAATCGAGAACATTGCATATAATTTTATTTACTACCAACTATGAAGGTTAAAATGTCACCATTAATTTTTACAATTATTTAAAAATAGCCGCTACCCGCGGCTACGCCCGCGATTGAGATGGAAATCGACTTTTGACATGCATATCAGGGGTTGAGGTATTGCACATATTTTGACAAACAATTTTCTTATTTTTCGTAAAAAATTTTTATTTTTTTTTAATAAAAAGTATCCTATGTTACTTCTAATACCTTCAAGAGTGTATGTGCAAAGTTTCATGATGATCGGTTAAGTAGTTTTTGCGTGAAAGCGTAACAAACAAACTTACATTCGCATTTATAATATTTCGTTTTCATAAAATTTGTAAGTCCGGTCCTGTCGGGCCGATTTTAATGAAATTTTAATAGCACATTTTAATCATTACTAAAGGGTTAAATTTCAATTTTGAAACGATTCGGAGAAATTTTTCGGTATTTTTGGGCCCAAAAAATGTTTTCAACCCTTTCTTATTTTTCGTAAAAAATTTTTATTTTTTTTAATAAAAAGTATCCTATGTTACTTCTAATACCTTCAAGAGTGTATGTGCAAAGTTTCATGATGATCGGTTAAGTAGTTTTTGCGTGAAAGCGTAACAAACAAACTTACATTCGCATTTATAATATTAATATGATTATTAATTATTAATTATTAATTATTAATATTAATATTAATATGATTATATTTTAAAACATTTATTTTTATCTTAACACCAAGACAAGAAAAAGAAGATGAATTTGTTGTGAAAATCATTCCAACGATTAAAAAAAGAACGCAGACTTTAAATAAAAACCAAAAAGATTTTTTCAGAAATCAGAAAAGAAAAGTAGATTCCAAGAGAAGACAAAGCAGTGCAAAACGGATTTTAAGAAAATACCAAAAAAACAGAATCACAGCATATGGATATTAGATAATTTGGTAGAAGAAGAACAAAAGTGACTTCATGAAAACATGCTACCAAAAAGAAAACCAAACGAGAAAATATATAGTCGAATATCTTGAAAGAATAAGCAAAAAGCGAAAGAACTTCTAAAAGTTTTCAATATTCTTGAACTGGGGTTTCCATATTTTTGAAATCAATTGTTTGGGAAATAAGCCTTCTATAAAACAGTTACGAACATATTTTTTGTGCAAGCTTACTATTAATAATATAATTATTTGAACGAGCGTGGCGGCGTAGTGGTGAAAGCACTAGACTCGCATTCGGGGGATACCAGATTCGAATCCCGGCGGGGGCAGATGTGGCTGGGACTTTTTCCTGCTACCTCTCGCCGAGAAACGATAATTCCTGTACCGGCCATCTTGTTGAGGTTTTCCATGGTTTCATTCTATAATTCCAGATAAATATCGAGATGGTTCCTTATTCAAGGCCATAGCCGATTACCTATCAAAATCCTATGTTCAAAATTTGCCTACCTTACTATAATGTCCTAAAATTCCTTCATTCGCCCATTGCTATTAGTTAGATGAAATTTAAAAAATGTAGAAAATAACGGGAAGTGTGATAGATGGAAAATAGTAATGGTGCGAATGGCGTCTGTTATGACATTGAGCCGAAAAACAGACGTTAAACGCATTATTATTATTAATAATATAATTAATTATTTGTATACCAGGGGGCTAGTGTTTAACATTGAGGAAGATTTTTGGTAATCACCTATCTAGTTTGACTGCAAAAATTAAACATAAACGATTTTGACTTTTGACCATCGATATAAAAACAATTCACAGAAAACACAAAAAAACTGAGCATTTCCTTAGTGTACTCCAGTTTAAATTGCACTTCAATGTTGGTATGTTGCAGCGAGTATATTGACCTAATTTCATAGCGAACAAAAGACATACAACTTTGTTTCTGATAACGACACCGTAACTACTCGAAACATCTTTTGTTTTAAAGTGTTTCAACAAAAAGACAATCTTAATATTCAGCTTATTGGCGGCACATTGATGCCAAAAAGCATTGTTCGTCTCCTTTTGCAACATTGGTCGCGAGTCATGTCGTAAACGTAACACCCAAATAATTGAAATGTATAAATTCCATTTGCAGTATCGGATTTCTTGTTGTAACAAAACAGTAGACATGTAGGTATATAATAGTGTTGCGCACGTCACTGCTTTCTGTCGAATGCTCTAGAAGACAACAACAATGAACGCAGGTATAAGGGTTTTTGTGGCGGCTGGAAGCCAAACCCCAAACTTGTAACAACAATAAATGCAGGTATAGAAGGGACCAGAAGATTCTAGAAAACGCTGGAAAGCATACCCAGCACACATATAAATACGACCAGGCAAGGTCGGTGAGTCAGTCAGATTTCGTGAGTTCATACGGCAAACGTACAGTGGGTTACAAATAGCTGTGTGATAAATTGTTCAGTCGGTGCAGTAATACCGAGGTAACTGTAGAGATAGAAGATAAATGAACTGTGTAAATACTAGTGCAGAATGAGGTTTAATAGATTATATAAAATCTGGTTTAAGATAAATAATCTCTTGTATATAGTTAAGTGTGCTGAATAAACTTTGGTGTGTTTATGTGTTGTAAATATTTCGTGTACATAATTAGTGACTTTATATTCTTCATTATTTGTTCTTTTATTTTATTAGTCAGAATTTATTAGTTTCTTTTACGTTAGAGAAATACGTTTCGTTGTGTGTTTAACTGTTTTTATTGTAAATAAATATTTTCCATCACGAACTAGAACAGTTTTGTTACAATACATATGTGTATCGGCATCTCGATTCCTGTGGAAGGGATATGTCTGGAATCTGGAAAGTTTGTTTGTTTACCGACTTACGTTAAACTAAAACCCCTATTGATGTCTACACAGCATTCAAAATGTCGCAAACTAATCCAATATATCATTCGAAAAAAGATAAAAACGTTTCGACCTAACATTACAAGATTGATAAAACGAATTATTTGACGGAGAGTCCACCGTCAGATTTTCTATCTATTGAACACGAAAAACACAGCCTGTGTGAGTTAGCATTGGGACAGACAAATTAGAAGCCACAATTGTCTCGTTTCACAATTTTTTTGCTGGTTTCTACTTTACAAATGAATAATAAACCGATTTTTTTGAGAATTTTTTTTGAGCATAGGAGTTTGACAGGTAATTGGCCATGACCTTGAATAAGGAACCATCTCGATGTTTATCTGGAATGATGATCGGTACAGGAATTACCGTTTCTCGGCGAGAGGCAGCAGGAAAAAGTCCCAGCCACATCTGCCCCCGCCGGTATTCGAACCCGGTACCTCTCGAATGCGAGTCTAGTGTTCTCGCCAAAACGCCACCCCGCTCGGTTAATTTTAGTAAGTAATGTGATGAGCATGCAAATGGAACACTGCACGATGCTAAAACAAAACTAGAAACCACAAAACAAACATTGTTTACTTTGTAAAAGAAATTTTATGTAAATTGAAAAAGTAATATATATCTCAATAATAATACATAAAGCCGTGTTGCAAATTCTCTTGAATTGGTGAAGATAAACTTGTCACTGAAACCGGAGAATGGATTCAAATTGCAGTCTGGCTACAATTTTATTAGCTCAATTCGGCAACAGTCCAAATGCATACGGATCTATGTTTTATTATACAGAATGTCTAAAGACCGATACACACGACACAGGTTTTGCCGCTGGGACTTGTGCTAGCTGCGAGGATGGAGAAAACATTACTGCGGGCTCCACTCGGTGACCATAAGCTGGATTTCGGAATTAGAACTGGGGCTAGTTTTCGTATTTTATTCTTTGCTGGCTTTAAGGGGTTAATACGCAGTTGCAAGCCGATTTTTTTCCGAAGAAGCGTTTTCTTTGACAAATACAAGTCCTTCAAAAAAAGACGTCTGGCGATGTGTGAGATATCTCCTGTTTGGATTATCTGAATTTAAAAAAACCAGAAGATTCTATTAGTAGATAGACAAATCTAGGTATTATTCGAAGGAATAGACGAAATTTTGATTTTTAACAAAATGGCAGCTCCGAACAGAAAAAAATCCGATTAAGACCCAACTTTTTTTGTTAAATTGTTTAATAAAATAGAAACGATCGGAAATATTATTCCTTCGATTAATACCTGTAGAATATATCTGAGAAGGTTGTGTTAGAATTTTAAGACCGATCGGTTGAGCCGTTTTTAAGAAATCGTGACTTTGAAAACACCGTTTTGAGAAAAACGCATTCAAAGTTTCAAAAAACGTTTTTCTTTCAACTTACATGGAGTCATCTATATGCCAGGGCCATAAGATGAACCCTCTGCATCATCAACAGCTTCTAATATTTCGAGCTGTTGTTGCAAAAAGGGTCAACGTCAACCCAGGTATTGCGCGCCATAAAAACAACTGCCATACTCTGATCTTTACGGCACCTACTTTGCCGGATCAATTTGAAATTTTCAGAGAATATACTCAAATATATGTACATTCGAAAATACAATAAATTTTTTTTTATTTTTAACTGCGTATAACCCCTTAACCAAGAACCAATCACAAAACAATACCTACATTGTTACGTGGGCGACATGGGAAAATGTCATAAACGAGCATGGCGTCATAGCGTATACTTTTGTAATTTGTGACTGTTTTGTTAACCGACTTCAACAAAAAGGAGGAGGTTCTGTGTTCGTCTGTATATTTTTTTTTATGTATGTTCACCGATTTCTCCGTCAATTATGGACCGATTTTCAAATTTTTTTTTATTCGAAAGAGTGCACCTCAGAGGTGGTCCCTCTGAGGTGCACTCTTTCGAATAAAAAAAAATTTCGGAACCAAGTCAGGATCTGATGGTGGAATCCGGAGAAATCGAGGGAAACTCTCAAATTTCAAAGAAACGCATAATGTTTTTTATGTATCGTATGTTCACCGACTTTTAGTGTTAGATTAACACTAAAAAGAGAAAAATAAAATATTTTTAACAAAAGAATTGAACCGACTTCACACTAAAAAGTAAAAAATAATTGCGTATTGAAATGTTTTGGAGTCGGTGTAGTTCTCGGAATAGATTTCATTTTGGCTGACACCGACTCCAAAACATTTCAATACGCAATTATTTTTTACTTTTTAGTGTGAAGTCGGTTCAATTTTTTTGTTAAAAATATTTTATAGTCAATAAATTTAGAAAATATATAATTTTTATTAATTGGGTTTTCGTCCATTTTTGTTGAGATTCGAACTGTCGCAACAAAGTCATCTACAAATCCAGCTTTAAAACACGCCTCGTGTGAAATCAACACGCATGCAAAGTACAAATCATCACAACATCCAGCGTCACAGCACGCCTGGAATCTAGCAGCGAAAACGAGCTGCCAATCTAATGGCACACCAGCGTCGTCTACAGTGGACTTTAATTTAAGGTGGCACTACTGCTAACGTTGTTAATATTACAGCTACTACTTAGTTAAATGGGCATTTTTGAAGTATTTTTTACAAAGAAAACGATAGAGAAAACAATAAGGTATATGCATGTAATTTATATATTTAATTTAAATGTTATTTTTTGTAATCTTTATTGCAAATGATTAAACTCTAAATAGTTTTTTCTTTTTAAATTTTTGCTAAATAATAAATATTAATTAAACAAAAATGCAATAAATACGCGCGAAATATAAAATATTGAAACGCAATGCTATTGATTCGACCGTAGTGTGATGTCAAAAAACACGTAAACATATGGTTGCCATAGAATTATTGCCTCTTTTTCAATACAAATTTATTTAAACAAAATTGTTGACATGTTATATGACGTCACAGATCTCCCCCCAAAAATGGCGCGTTTAAATAATCAAAATAGCTTGCCCAAAAAGAATATTTATTTTTTAATTCAATACGAATGTTTTAATGAATGATTTCATGTGTTTGATAACTTTTAATATGAAAATAATTGTAAATAAATATTTTCAAAAATTGTGCATATATCTTATTATTATTAAGCATTGAGTTTTTCATTCATTCACAAAAATAACTTTTTTTTTATACTTCCAGGACTTTGTAACCATTGAGCTAACAGCTGAGAGCCGAGCTTTTTGGAGCAGGTTTTTTTTTTATAAAAACTGAAAATTTGTAGAGGATTTTATTATTTATTGGGGATTTTATTACTTCGAGTAACGGTGTTCCACAGACAATAAACTTTGACTTACAGAGGCTGTAAAATGTACATCGCTTACTTCTTTAATAAATTAGAAGTAAACTTCGCGAGACTGGTATTTCTAGTACTAATACTGGTACCTATATGTTCAGTTCGATTTATAGAGTTTAAATAATTCGAGTAATAGAAAGCTTTTTGACGTGATATCGTCTTATAAATTGATGAAACACCGGCTGCATGCACGAAAAAGTGTAACGTTCCGAAAAGTGTAACTCATAAAAGTATGCAATTTTTCATCAATGTTTCTTTATGACGTTATCACGTAAAACTATCGTCCGTAAACCGACTTTACAGACAACCAATTTTTTTTAAAATGGTTAATTTTTCCGTTGTTGAGAATTTCGACGTTCGGGTTGTAGTTTCCAGTGCAATGAATTATTGGGTTGCGGTCTTATATTATTTAATTTTCTATATTTAAAAATTGTAAATGGCGGGATTTGATTTTATGTTGGCTATATTTTTATAGTTGGGTATTGCCTCTATACAGGTGATTTTTAAGTTCATTCTTTTTTTAACAGCATGTAGAAATCAAATAGACGAACAAAATATTTCAAGTAACTTTTGTATCAAAACTCAAAAATGAAAGAGGAACGGGCTTTTAAGGTTTTATTAAATCTTATCAAATTTTGAGGTCTGTCCTGGCGTTATGTTATGTCACTATGGTAATATGTTTTGTCAGTATCAAGTATTCACAGAAATTGTTCGAAGTTGTCCCCGTTTCGTTGGACACAAAGATGCGTGCGTTGTAGACATGCTTGTAGTAGCGATAAGGGCCTTCCGCGAATTATTTGGGATGCGCATTTCCGATTTGTGCTATCAGTTCTTCGCGTGTGGTAACCGGACTATTGAATTAATTAAATAAAATTTAAAAATATTAATTAAACTTTGAAATGCTGTTTCTCTCTTATTTTTGAGTTTTGATAAAAAAGTTACTTAAAATATTTATTCGGCTATTTGATTTCTACACGCTGTTAAAAAAGAAAAATCAAATTAAAAATCATCCTGTATGTCCGAGCGACAGTCCTAGTAAGAATTTAAATATAGATGAACGGTGTACTAAAAAAGACAATAAATTAATATGTCCACGATATCAAATAAACGGCCATTATTACAAAACAATATAATATTTCGTTTCGGTGGCACGAATATGTTGAATATTATAATCGCAACATTCAATCTCCGCAATAATAATAATATTATATGTATTTTAGGGCATCGATATAGGCCATAAACTAGTCTAAGAGTCTGTAATCTTTCTCCGGCAATCAGAATGATAAAACCATAAATATAGAAAAATAAACAAGTTTATTTATGTCGTAAAATAGATAGCCGCTGTAAAAAGTTTTAATGGACCTACGAAATAACTGTAAAAAATATATATGTACTCCCCAATCGCCTGGACAGTTGGCCCCTTTTCTTTCGCACAGAAAACAAACGCATCCAGATTGGAACGAGAACTTAGTACAAAGAACAGTCGAGGATGTAGCAATGCAGTTGTTTAAATGGCGTTACAATTTTTAGGGTTCCGTACCCGAAGGGTGCTCAAACGGAACCCTATTACTAAGCCTCCGCTGTCCGTCTGTCTGTCTGTCCGTCTGTCTGTCCGTCTGTCTGTCTGTCTGTCAACGGGCTGTATCTCAAGAACCGTAATAGGTAGAGAGTTGAAATTTTCACAGAGAGTGTATTTCTATTGCCGCTAGAACAACAAATAATTAAAAACCCCCCAAAACTCCCAAAAGAGGAGCAAACTAAGTTTTTTGCTTATAATTCGCTCAATTTAAATCAGATCGTTTCGAGACCTGTCTTAAACGAAAGAGGAGAAAATTTTACATAGATTTTGTATAACAGAATTCGTCGAAACACTTTTTTTGTACAGCTTTATATAGAAATATAATGTATAAATTCAATTTTGTCTAATCCATAGCATACACGGAGATCGTCTGTCTTCGTTTGTTGCATAGTGTACTATGGGAATTTAAATATTGCGTATGTTTTGTCTTAAAAAACAAGAATGCATTTGTTCAAAAACGAATGTCATTTCAAATATTAGTCAGTCTTTTGACATTTGTATTTTGAATAATGCAACGCCTTCTGAGTTAACGATTTGAATAACTAATTTTAATTATTAGAACATATTGCTTTGACAGATGCAAACGTCATTTTTTACATTTTTTACCATTTCACCACCATGGATGAGCGGAATGAAACCAAATTTTGGGAGGATGTTTGATATGCAAATATGAAGAGGCCTATTGTTTTTGAGAGACGTCGGCGCAAGCGCAAAAGAAATATATATTATAATGTTGTTTTTATAAGATAATAGTATACTTTTCATAAAGGCGTATTATTTTGTTTTACAGGAGTTTTGTAAAATAAATTTTTGAAAAAAATCGGCGCATGCGTAGAAGAAATATATAGGTACTATAAGGCTGTTTTTTATATAATAACGGTATACTTTTCATTACGGTTTATTATTCTATCTATGTTTACGAAAGTTTTGTAATTTTTTTGGGAAAAATTGGCGCATGCGCAAAAGAAATATATGCAATAACGTTGTTTTATATAATAATAGTATATATTTCATAATGGTTTATTTTTCTATTTTAAAAGAAAGTTTTGTAAAAAGTTTTAGGGGGAAAGGCGGCGCATGCGCAGAAGAGATATGTGCTATAACATTGTTTTTATATAATAATGGTATACGTTTCATAATGGTTTAATATTCTAAAGTTTTGTATTTTTTTTTTTGGGGAAATCGGCGCATGCGCAACAGAGATATTTGCCATAACGTTGTTATTTGATATAACGGTATATTTATCAAAACTTTATATTATTTTATTCTACAAGAAATTTTTGTAAAAAAAGTGTTTATAATATAAAAACGCCGGGGTGAATTATGTAAAATTTCACGCCTTGAAATTCTTGAACTACTTGCATACTCCCACTGGTTACATATTGTTATAGCGCCTCTCTTGTTTCTTTTACAAAAGTATTTAAAAAGTACATAGTGTACGGAACCCTTCGTGTGCGAGTCCGACTCGCACTTGACCGGTTTTATTAACCAACCAGATTAGAGCGCAACAGAATGAACTGCCATGTTTTTAGCATTGGCTGTCTGTATGCAAAAAACTTCCATTCAAGAATTTTTAAATGATCAATGTTCATTAGCTGATTTTAATGTGTAAATTTTAATCTATGTATATCATGACTTGTTTCATATACTTGTAAGTATAACGAAATTAATAAATTACGATTTATGATTTACGATTTACGACGGTCGTTAAATCAGGATGTCTAATCAAAATATGGTGATTATCGAATACTAGTGTGACCTGTGCGAATTATTCGCACTAAATAAGTATAAAAATTATCACTTTACAAAATTATTTTTTAAATATGATTGCAGGTATTCAATTCGTTTCTAATTTTGCACACTGCCTATAATAAAAAAAATAATAATAATAAAATGTTTATTTGTTGCGCCATTATATAAAATGGATACAAAACGTCAGTACACAGAACATGTTAAAATAATTATTAATCCGATAGCAAGTCGTTTATAGAATATGGAACTATATTGATTATGTATTGTTTCAGCTTTTTATAAAAATCTTTGGAATCTCTTATTGATTTTGGGACATTATTATACATTTTATAACCAAGATAGGTGGCACTCTTTTCAAAGAAAGTCGTGTTATGCTTTATGCTGTAATTCTTTGGACGCGTATTATAAGCACTATTGTTTCTATTTTTGTTATCGGCTGCAGCTATTTTATGTATGTAAGTAAGCAAATCTATTGCATAACGTTCTTCTTTTTGTTGTATTACAATATGAAGCTCAGATGACAGATCGAAGCAATATTTTACTAAAATTGTCATATAGAGGCGCAAGTAGCAAAAGCGTTGAGCTAAGCCGTCAGATGACATCATGCAGCATTGCTGTGACGTTGTTCAGCGTTGCCCGTCAGATGGCAGACGTTGTTCAGCGTTGCTGTTAATTAAATAATTTACAAAAACAAAAGTAATAATAAATTTTTTAGTTCTCGATGTCAATAGAGCAAGCAATTATCTGTAAAATGATATATAATTTATGTGGAGAAAGGAAGGCAAACATCTTAACCTTAACGTATTAATATATATGATTATACATGGCACTTCACATGGCTATTTGTATTTGGCATATTTGGCAAACAATTACCATGTGTGGACAGTCTTATTTGACAAACTGTTGGCCTTATTTATATTTGACAAATAAGGCCAATACCAAATACGCGTTACCGTGCGCTTGTCGGTTTTTCGAGGCACATCAAAGGAGTCAAATAGGCAAATACGCAAATAAACCGTCCACACAATGGCCATATTCAGAAGCGCACGCGCCGTGAACCTGTACGGACGTGCAGTATTTTTGTGTCTATGCTGTGAGCGAGAACTGGAACAATTACTATTGAAAATGAATTGGGACAATGAAACAGTGTTAAAATTCCTGGAATTTTGAACCTTTTTTAAATTTTCTATAACATTTTGACTGTCATATTTTTTTTATAAATAACGCACTTTAAGCGCAATTCATAACTCGATTTTTAACCTTAAGAACCCGGCTAGTTTACTCATCCCACCCAGGTAGAATAGATCAGTCTGAACTCGAATGCGTTTGTTAATATATTTTTCTGAATGTAAAGCATTCTAATTATCTGACATTATTAGTATTTTAATCGAATGAAAACTTCTTAATTCAAGATCTGGGAGCTATGACAAATCGGTGTCCGCTTGACCAGAGCTGGCTAGCGTCGTTCGGCCGCCCGCGGACACTCACGTTCTCTGCCGCTGACAGCAACAGCGGCACGCGGCGGCATCGGACCGAACTACTGCCACTGTCGCGCAGACTGCGTCGAACTTACCTACACCGATATATATCTATGCCTACACATAACATAACGTTCCGTGGTCTGGAGAATGCGAAGGCTCTGGTGGAGTTTTATTATCGTCACGTCGAAATCATCTCATCCCAATTCAGACACAGTATGCGGTAGCCTGTTTGTGTACAGGGAATAGAAATGTCATCCAGAAACACACGTTGGTAAATTTTTCTTTTTCGTGAAAGAAGAGAGAGTGATATATGTATTTTATTTTGTTGATGTTTTGTTTGCTGAAGTTCGTCAGAAGTTCGTTACAGCTATTCTATATTTTACCCAAGTGAATATAATTTCCACTTAAAAAGTAATCAAAACTATGTTTCAATTATTTATATACACATAATGTAAGAAGTTTGCTAATATTATCATTAATCAACTATGTAAATCAGTGGCGTCCCAAGCTCAGTGAAGTTATAATAATAATAATAATAATCTTAGTACAGATTAGTGCACTAAAAAGGGAAATTCAGCCACAGGCTGCTTTTCAACCTAGTTATGTGTCCACATGACTCTTTATTGAGAGCTGGCTCCGCTCACTAAAAAGAGTCGCTCAGAGGGAGTCGTTCAAAGAAGCGACACTAGACAGTACGCACTACACAAGAGTGCAGACTGCAGAGGTGTCAACTGTCATCATACATGCTCCGGAGTCATGTAGCATTGCACAATGCACAGCACAACACACACACTCAGCTCTAAGCTCATTTTAATATAATTCTGATCTTATATTATTCGCATTTTAGATAAACTGTAAAGAATAATAAAAGTTTAACAATAATAATGTTTATTGTTACAATATTATTATCCGTCAATGTGAATGGTTTAAGTCACTGTAAACAGTGTGTCATTCAATATTAAACGACTAAGATAACTCCGTACGTGCAAAGTTCATTAGTGTCTCTATGCCATGTGCTGTGTACGCCCTGCAAATGTTCGAATGCAACAGTACAGAATAGCTCAACACATGGAGCAATGGCGCTCGTAGTGAGTCAATCACAAAAAAAAGAGCGACTCGCTCCGCTCCGACAAAGGAGTCGTTCATTATGAACGACTCGCTCAGGAGCGACACATCACTACAGTGAAGTGCTAGGAGAAGATTTGTTCTTCTACTCAGGGGCATAAGTAGAAATTTTGTTAAAGAAGGGGTTGAAATATAAACATTGCAAACGTAGGTGATAAATATACTTGATTGTATCACATTGTATTTTACAAGCTTTTACTTAGTTTCACCTCTCCCGGTGTCTTTCTGTCTTAAATCAAATCTTGCAAGTTAAATTTGACCCACTTCCTGGTATCCGATTGAGCTGACATTTTGCATACGTATGAAGTTCCGATGACAATACAATATTATAGTAACTAACTGACCGTTCCGGCTTTCGCCCGGTTGAAAATCACACTTTTAACTACTTCCCGTTATCGAACTGAGTTGAAATTTTGCACACGTATGTAGTTCCAATGACAATACAATATTATAATAACTAACTTACCGGTCCGGCTTTCGTCCGGATGCAAATCGCACTTTTAATAAAGCACACTAAAATTTAAAAATGAAAAAAACGAAAAAAAATGTTTTTTAAACAAGCTTTTATTAGTTGTTATTAAGAAAGAACTAAAAAGTTAAAAATAATTTTATTTCAATTAGAGATAAGCCGTTTTATACGTACTACTTATCACAGTCTCAAATTTTCAAATAAAAGGTGGTGTAAGCTTTTAGAAGCCGCCATTTTATTATTTTCAAAAAAATATCTTCGATTAAGCGCTGGATTTAGGTACTATTAAAATAAAGACTTTTATGTGTTTCAGATCTATTAATTTTATAATATTATTTTTCAGAGGATAAATAGATCAATAAAGATATATGCTGTTAAGCTATATTTTTAATCGCAACGTTTCGTTTTATATATTTAAACTTCCTCAGGCTCTTAAAGAATAACTAAGCATTGGTAATATTATGTATTTCATTTATAATATGTAATTTTTTAATAATTTATTATGGAGACATTCAGTTAATTTAAATTAAAAAAAAAAATAAATAAAAAAAATTAACTGAATGTCTCCATAATAAATTATTAAAAAATTACATATTATAAATGAAATACATAATATTACCAATGCTAAGTTATTCTTTAAGAGCCTGAGGAACTTTTAATATATAAAACGAAACGTTGCGATTAAAAATATAGCTTAACAGCATATATCTTTATTGATCTATTTTTCCTCTGAAAAATAATATTAATAAAGACTTGTTTTATTGATTTTGGATGAGCCAGCACAAAGTTATGATGGTGACCGTAAAGTATTACCGACTTGTGAGAGGGGTCCAGCAAAGATGGCTATAACTTCGTCCAAAATTTTTTTTTTTTTTTTGAAAATTTAGTGAAGTCAAGTTATAAAATAAATTAAATTTTGTCGAAAAAAAATTATTAAAAATTTTTTCGTGCCTCTGACTACCCCAAGCACTTTAAACAATATAAATAATTCGTTCCCCGCCCCAAAAGGTTTCTGATTTTCAATAATATAAAAAACAAAATTTTCAAAAAAAAATTCATCAAAACCGAAGATGTTCTTGCGGACTTCGAAGTAAATGGCTTCATTGACGCGACTATAGTAGATGAGTAGAATGTCAAGTCGAAATGTACTTTGCCCGTTGTTATAGATAATAATATGGAACATGACATGATAATAGCGGCAAGTGTTTTATTTGCGCGACGATTTCAAATGAGACTTGACCGGTGTCAGACACAATACGCCCACACCGGATGTTAATTCAATCCGTCAACTCACTCCTGATGAAAACTGATATCAGCTTGAAAGTTGAAACACCACACACAGGCAGGCTTCTGAGCTGTATTGCCCACGTCAACGACGAATAAATAAAAATATGCGTGAGACTCTCGCACGTTTGAAGTGAAACTTTTTAGGTTAAAGCATTTGTGGACGTTTTTAATACTTCAGGAGTAGAAAATGGTTTTATGGAATTTGCATATACAGTATGTAAACACGTAAGGTGCACATAGGGAAATTAACATTGGGAAAAAATGACTGGATCAGAGTGAGCCTTGAAATCTTGTTTTTCAATTTGACAGATAATATTCTTTTGCAAAATGAATGTGTATACTACCGAAGAAAATATTCAAATGATTACAACATAATCGGACTTTTTTATTATACATACACAGTATGTAAACACGTAAAAGGTGCACATAGGGAAATTAACATTGGGAAAAAATGACTGGATCAGAGTGAGCCTTTAAATCTTGTTTTTCAATTTGACAGATAATATTCTTTTGCAAAATGAATGTGTATACTACCGAAGAAAATATTCAAATGATTACAACATAATCGGACTTTTTTTTATTAATGGGACATTAAATTCCAAAAAATAGTTAAATATGGTGCGAGATCAAATATCTCCGCCTATTCGTGTTGAACCTAAAGACATTGGGTCACTGTTTTACCAACGCGAATACGTCGTACCAGTCAGACAATTTTTGAATGAAATGTTTCCAAACAGATGGAGTTGTTTTTTTGTTTTATTTTTGTACAAAAAAATTAAAATAATGATTTATCAGAGCTTTTTATTATAAAAAAAGCCTAGTAAAATAAAAATAAATCAAAATAAAATAGAAATCCTCAAGATTACCACGATAATTCAATAGAAATAACAATTATGCAGTCATGGCTAACTCTGATCTAAGTATTTTTTCCCAATGTTAATTTCCCTGTGTGCACCTTACGTGTTTACATACTGTATGTACTTTATTTATTTATTTATCCACTCAACAGATCTAAGGTCCACTTAAAGAGTGTAAATTATAATTTATAATTATACCAAGCATAGGAATAAAATCGCAATCGAACCATTAGAGTGCAGAATATATTTCTGTCTTTTTGAAGTAAAACTTCTTTAGGCACGCTTGACTTGGGGAGTAAGCATAAAGCAGGTAAATTGCCTGACGAAATCGTTTATGGAAGTGCATCATCGCGATGCCTGACGAAATCGTGTACGGAAGTGGACAAAACTGGTGTCCAGGTTTTCACACAAATAATTTCAACCTCAAAGATGAAGGTTTGAATCTAAGTAAAATCTGGACACCAGCACTGTGCAATACCAACCCACTGAATGGAACGATCAATCACAGAAGAGCATATTACGACCGAGTAGAGAACACGAGCACGCTGACCATAAAAGACGGGAGTACCACACTTGTCGACACACTTACCTGTGAGCAGCCTAGAAGGACACTTCGCCCGCTACCACATCGCCTTTGATAATGTCTACCGCAGTTGTAGACGAAACGTCAGGTACAAATACCAATGGACCACGGCATGCAGGGCCGTAAACCAAGAAGATTTGAATATCAGTAATATTTATAATCGAATTTATTATCCATTATAAATAATGTAACGTTTACTTTAAAAATTATTGATTAAAGCATATCCAGCTTTTATTTTCTGCCACCAGGGAGCACTAGAATCAGTTCCCATGGCGATTAGAGTTATATGAACTCGTTTCATTGATGCGTTATCCATTTTGCGTTACCATTTCCCCTTTAACGTTACAGGTAATTTCAGATACGTCTTGCTTTAAAAAGTTTAGGAACACTGATTCAAGCCATTCTGTTAGATTTATGAAACACTTTGTTATATTTCAATGCGCGTTTAACATAGACGACGGATTATGCTGTCAAAATATGAGAGTTCAAATGTTATTTAAATATAAGGAAGACAAACAGTCGACATTCGAAGGAGATAGAAAAAGAAAGATATAGACATTTGGCGGGAACATACAATATTATGTAATTGGCTTTTTGGTACAACAGTTCGGAATTTCAATAAGCGAGCTTCAAGTTGTTTTTCATTCCGAATAAGTAAGCGCCTTCCCGCAGTAAAAAAAACATCGCCCTGCGCTCTTTACGAGGAAATTCATGAAAATAAAAGTAAAAAATGTTCAAGGCGGCAAGAGAATAAAATTTGTGTTCAAAAGCTTATATAAGTACGAATTTATGTTCTATATATGCGTTTTTTAAATTAAAAAAAAAGCCAAACGTGCTCGCATTTAAATGGTAGCTAGGCATATTATGTAATTAGTTATGTCAAGCTTTCAACTCCTTTATGACGTAATGACCAAACCACTTTTGGTTATATCATACCTAATTGTGTTATTATATGCCCTAGAACGACGTTATATACGTACAGAGTGTCCGACTGTACAATGAAAAAGAGAAATTAATTTTAAACTGAAATGTGTTCTTAGACATTTTACCATTCCAACCCACTGGGGAATGGGGAATGGTACTAGTTTAGGTCAAAATTCACTTTTTAAAAATTTTACAATATCTTTTTGTTTTGTGGTCCCTCGAATCCAAAAAACATATTTTTGGAAACATTCTGTGCGTCTGTTAGTCTGTGAGCACGATACAGGTCAAACGGATGAGCGGATTGAAACCAAATTTTGGGAGCATGTTTGGTATGCAGATATGAAAGACCTATTGTTTTTAGGAAAAATCGGCGCATGGGCAAAAGACATGTATGCTATAACAGTGTTTTTTTTATATAATAATGGTATACTTTTCTTAACGGCTTATTATTCTATTTATTTTTTCAAGAAAGTTTTATTAGAATTTTTTTTTCTAAACTTTATAGTTTCAAAAATATTTTGAAAATAAAAAAAATCAGCTGTTCTTTTGTTTCGTAGATCTGTCAGAAATAAACTAGTTAGTATATGGTTTAATTAGTTTTTACATGACGTGGAACATATTATGTAGGTAACCATGGCAACGAATAGAAATTATATCATATTGAATACTACTAGCCATTACCCGCGTCACCTCACGCGATATCAGGAATTTTATTTTCTTTATTATACTATAAATGTCAACATCTTAAGTTAAGTCCTGTCGGCCAATTGGCTGTATTTTTTTTAATCCGCTGTACCGTTTATGACATATTAATAAAGTCCAAATCTTTGATTAACGTCTGATTAGAACTCTTCAATAAATAAAATTATCGACCAATTTTTCAGACAATATATTAACAAAAAATATAATTAATACATTAACGTTTCGATCCGGATTTGGATTTACTTCCGAACGGATCTAAACAATATAAAAAATAATTATTTATTGAAAATATTAATAAAGTATTATCAATAAGCAGGGAGTAGGCGTGGTTTATTGATATTATGATACAGTGTGTCCTTTTCTAACTTACCAATCTAAATTTGTAATGTCCTATCATGAACACATTATACAGCCCCTGACAAAAGCAAACTTTATCTATATACTAATATTATAAAGACAAAAGATTTGTATTTTTGTTTGTAATGAATAAACTTAAAAATTACTGGACCGATTTTAAAAATTATTTCACTAATAGAATGCTACATTATCACTGAGTAACATAGGCTATGTTGTTAATCGAGTTAAATTAGGGATTCCTACGACTCCAATAATGTAACCCAAGGTGTAAATAATCTATAATCTGTAATCTATAATCTATAACTGCGATCATCATGAAATTTGAACACAACATTCATCTCGGTAAACTAAGATGAACGTGCGTACTCATGCCCCCCCCCCCCATTCGTTTTTTTGCACCCGGGTGAAACCGGGACGGACGTTTTATTGTTATTATTATTGGCCTAGGCATTTCGAAAGGAGTTCGAACCCCAAAAACCCTCCACTTGTCTACAGTCTTGCCTTGGTGTTATGAAGCAAATATTTGTCAAAAAACATTGGACTTGGCTTGGGCAGTGTGTAGCTATAGCGCATATTGCTGGAGTAGGTGAAGACAAAGATTGGAAGCAAATATTTGCCGATGATTATTGGGCTAAACTTGGCAAGTGTGTGACCCTAATGAATCAGACAAATTTCATTCCCGAATACTAACAAGTAAATTGGTTTGTGTATAAATTGCAAGTAAAAAAAAATATAGAAAGAACTTTGAACTTTTCTAGTTAGCGAAATTATAATATATATTCATGGCGCTGATGTCGAGAAAGATTCATTTATTATAAATCTTTTATAAACAGAGTGCAGCACATGTTAGATATGTGAGAGCGAACATCGTACGTCTCTAATAGAGAATTATGAACATCCAACGAATTGCAGCCTTTTTACATTTATGAAGTGAGTTCTATAGGGAAAATGCAATCCTTAAATCCAATTCAAATATCACTTCGTGACTCAATACACCGAACGTTACAAGAAAGCTGTACTTTTCAAAACAAATTTTCAAGGAAATGAGCAAAGCCAACATTTAGTATTATTTCGACGTTCTGTTTCTTGTCTGCCTATGCCCTATACCAGAGGTCGGTAACCTGCTACTCGCGAGCCGCATGCGGCTCTTTCGATATAAAGTTGCGACTCTCCAGTTCCATACGCAAAAAATAGTTATTTTATTATATAAACCCTTAAAAATCGTTCAACATTAAGGCCTAGTTTATATGAGAGGCGTTCAACGCGCGTTGGGCCAACGCGCGTTGAACGCTCTTCATGTGTTCTAGGCCTTAGTATTATTTTGACGTTCTGTTTCTTGTCTGCCTATGCCCTATACCAGAGGTCGGCAACCTGCGGTTCGCGAGCCGCATGCGGCTCTTTCGATGTAAAGTTGCGGCTCTCCAGTTCCATACACAAAAAATAATTATTTTATTATATAAACCCTTAAAAATCGTTCAATCGATCCATGATTGAGCCATTTCCACTCGCCTCTCACACGCACCGCCCCCGTCGCGAAGTGTCGTCCTCGGATATATATATTATACCTATAATATAAGCAAATACTATAATAATGAAACGAAAATGTTTAGTGGTTCTTTAAAAACTGGGAAATTTTGTAATTTGTAACTTTTGGCTCTTCCGTCTCTAAGGGTTGGCCTATACTAATTTTAATAGTTTTATTTATTTAAAATTTAATGGAACCCATCGACTTATTTATATTTATCAGTGACGTAACTAGGAGTATGTGCCCCCCCAGGAAGATTTCTGAAAGCGCCCTCTTATTTTGATCCGTCTTTATCTTTCAGAACAATGTCTCGATTCAAAAACGCATTCAAATATGCCCGTCAAAGAACGAAGATGAGCGGATTGAAACCAAATTTTGGGAGGATGTTTTTGTTTGGTATGCAAATATGAAAAGCCCTATTGTTTTTGGGGAAAATCGGCTCATGCGCAGAAGGGATATATACAATAACGATGTTTTTTATATAATAATGGTATACTTTTCATAACGGCTTATTATTCTATTTATTTTTCAAGAAAGTTTCGTTAAAATTTTTTTTTCTAAACTTTATAGTCGCGGAAATATTTTGAAAATAAAAAAAATCAACCGCTCTTTTGTTTTATGGATCTGTCAGAAGTAAACTAGTTCATATGTGAATTTTCATACGATATAGGACGTATAACTATAACAAATAACAGGTGTAGCCACCGTTCGCTACATTGTTAAGAAACACCCATTGTGAAGGTTCATATCTAGCGTTACCTAAAATAAAATTAGCTCTCGCATGATGTGAAATAAACAGTTACAAATTGCTATATATTAGAATGATGAATTGATCTTGTTGTGTCACTGTGGAGTAATGTAACTCAGTCCGCCGCGATAGTGGAAAGATTCGGGGTTCGTATCCCGATGGTGACATTGTTTGAGAAGTAAATTTTTCTAATATGCAATGTAACAATGGGTGTTTCTTAACAATGTAGCGAACGGTGGTTACACCTGTTATTTGTAAATTAGTTCGGCATGCTTTGATTAATGTTTATATGACGTGGAACATATATATGTAACCATGGTAACGAATAGCAAATATCATATTGAATACTAGCCATTACCCGCGTCACCTCACACGATATCAGAAATTTTATTTTCTTTATTATAATCAAATGTCAACATTATTGAAGCTGGAATGGTCCCATCGCCCAATTGGCTGGAATTTTTTTAAAATGTAAATAAAGAAAGGGTTAAATCCAGCGGGGATGTTTGTATTTTTTTCGGTCGGTGGGTGTAAACTACTCATCTGTAGAAGCAGATAGGCGGGGCAGGAAGCCCGGAATGCATTGCAACGGAATGACTAGCGTTAGCTCTGCAGCCACCAGTAGACCGGCGGAAATGAAATTATTTTGCACTTTTTGCCATTACACTACAAAAAAGAGAAAAACGAATAGAAAATTCATAGAAGCATAGACTTTTTTTTTAAATCTAAAAAAAAAAACTTCCGTGTCGGAGTTATTCACAAGATATGAGAATTCTCACAACTTTGTTATGATGAGTTATACAAATATTTTAATATATAATGTTACAACAAAAATTAGTGTTCCGTGTAAAACGGAATACTCGGGGAATCACTTCGTTAGTTTCGTGCGTGGAACTGTTTTACGCTAGGGACAAACAACATGAGGCAAGTGCAATCCAAAAATTGTAAATCGCTGTACGTCATGAATAATTAGCTGGAGGAGTTTTTCTCTTGACTTAGTATAGTAGCTTAGGGCAGGGGTCGGCAACCTTTTGAGATGGAAGAGCCAAAAGTTACAATTTACAAAATTTCCCAGTTTTTAAAGAGGCACTAAATATTTTCGTTTCAGTATTATAGTACCTGCTTATATAGGTCCCGCTCGGTTTCACCCGGGTGCAAAAGAACGAATAGGGAAGGAAGGGACATGAGTATGTACATTCATCTTAGTTTACCGAGATGAATATTGTGTCCAAACTTCATAATGATCGGAGTTACCGTTCAAAAATGTTTGTCGTTAAAAAGCAGTATTTATACTTTTTTTAAGTAATAAATTTATTTTAATATGTAAATATTTAATTGAAAACACTGTAGGAAAATTATTTTTATATAGGTACCTATATTTGTAACAGTTTTCAAATGAGCTATTAATTAGATTTATTTAATATTAATTAGTCGTAAAAAAATTTTAAAAAATTGAAATGTAAGCCTTAGAAGAAAGCAATGTAGAAAATAAAAAAAATAAAAATATATTCGCCGACGTGGGGCTTGAACCCAAGACCCTGGCATTAAGAGTCTTACGCTCTACCGACTGAGCTACCCGGGCTTGTGAACGTGACGCGCTAATATTGCAATATTTAGTTAAGGTATTTCACCTGATAATATTTGTCGGACGGACTAATTTTGAGATACATCTTGCAACATTTTTCATTGATTTTCCGCTCCAATTGGTCGTAGCGTGATATTATATAGCCTATAGCCTTCCTCGATAAATGGGCGATCCAACAAAATTTTTTTTTTTTCAATTCGAACCAGTAGTTTCTGAAATTAGTGCGTTCAACCAAACAAACAAACTCTTCAGCTTTATATATTAGTATAGATTATCACTAAAATGTTCAAAAACTGAAAATATCCACGAAATTTCATACGTGTCTTTCCACAATAATAATGCAACTGAGAATCATCACTGAATAAAATACGAAATAATATGTTAGTCAGCTGTCTAATTCATAGTTAATTAGAAAATCGCAGGATTGTGGACAAAAAGTTATTTATTTAGTGTACGACGTTTCGTCTATATATTTAGACTTTTTCAAGTACAAATGTGAAAATTTAAAACAATAATTATGAAAATAAACATTAATTACTAACCATATCAATGAATTATCTCGATGGACACGATATCTAATATACTAATTCATAGTGTATGTAAAATATAATGGCAGTGACTGAACTTGCCCCGGAAGAGAATTTGCCCCATCATACCTTACAACCATCTATTTTAATGCTGTATATGTTATGCTGCGGGAAAATTCTTGCGCGCTATAAAATTGACCCCGATTGTAAACCATTTGGTCTATGAAATTCATTAAGAGATAAAAATGACTGTAAATTTAAAAAAATAAACGGTGACTTTTTAATTAAAAGTGTTTTTCATAATAAACTGCAATTGTACATTAAGGCAACTATGAAAAGCAGTGGAAACTAACATAGTTTGAAAATACTGTAAACCTTTAAAAAATTTTATAAAAATATCACCTATTTCTCGAGGATGCCGTCCTCGTCTCAATAATTCCCGAAAATGCTCGTTTCGATAATCGATATACAATCTGTCGTTAGCAAAAATTACGAAAATATTTTATTTGTCCTTACCTGTGTTAATTCGTACACATTGTTATAAAACATATATTATACACTTCCCCTCATTAAAACGAAAAGAACGATATATGTTTCATCACAGTGTGTGCGAATTAACACACTCAAATTGATACCACGACTTTTTCCTTCCCGTATATGATTATAATTCAATTTATTTTAAAGGTATTTTTCACTCGTGAAACGGCTTTTCTTAGGAATTTAATAAAATTGAAGTATTTAAGTAACGTTAAAAAAATGAAATTTTTTCACCTTCGGTAAAGCGACATTAACAATCAAAATGTGCATAATTAACATGCTGGAGGTAGGTATATCTATACTAATATATAAAGCTGAATAGTTTGTTTGTTTGGTTGAACGCGCTAATCTCAAAAACTACTGGTTCAAATTGAAAAAAAAATTTTTTGTTGGATAGCCCATTTATCGAGGAACTATATACCTAATATCACGCTACGACCAATTGTAGCGGAACAATAATGAAAAATGTTGCAAGATGTATCTCAAAATTAGTCCGTCCGACTAATATTATCAGGTGAAATGCCTTAACTAAATATTGCAATATTAGCGCGTCACGTTTACAAGTTCGGATAGCTCAGTCGGTAGAGCGTAAGATTCTTGATGCCAGGGTCTTGGGTTCAAGCCCCACGTCGGCGAATATATTTTTATTTTTTTTATTATCTACATTGCTTTCTTTTAAGGCTTACATATCAATTTTTTAGTGTATTTGCCATAAGGCACTTACACTATTGGCGTCGGTCGGATGGCGGGACCTAGGGGTCGGACCAAAATTTCTCGACGTTTCATAACTTTCTAAGAAGTTTGGCACCATTTTTGGAAATGTTTATATATATATGTATATATATATATATATATATATATATATTTATATATATATATGTGCGGGCTATAACTTTCGAAGGAGTTAATTGATTTTAACGAAATTTGGACCACATGTTGAAATCCATCACCGCACGAAGCCTATTTAAAATGGGCCCAATCGGGCCATGTTAAGGGTGGTATTTAGGGGTTGAAAAAAGTTTTCGGGCCCAAAAATACCGAAAAAATTTTCGGAACCATTTCAAATTTGAAATTTAACCCTTTAGTAAATATTAAAATGTGCTGCTAAAATTTTAATAAAATCGGCCCGACAGGACCGGACTTACAAATTTTATGAAAACACAAGTTTCTGATATGGATTTTACATACTGAAGAGTGTATATAATTTGGTACAGATGTTGAATTGATATGTAGTATTGAAATTAAGTAAAAAAATGTTTTAAGGGTTGTATTAAGGGGTAATTTTTTCCATTTTGTCCAAAAACACAGTTAAGTTCATACAATAGAGCCACACTGCTTATAAAAGCAAATACACTATATTGTCGGCAGGGTTTCGCACTGCGACCCGAGTTTTTTAAATTTTATTACGACTAATTAAAATTAAATAAATCTAATTAATAGCTCATTTGAAAACTGTTACAACTAGGTACCTATATAAAAATAATTTTTTTACAGTGTTTTCAATTAAATATTTATTATATTAAAAGTTTATTAGTTAAAAAAGTATAAATATACTGCTTTTTAACGACAAAAACTTTTGAACGGTAACTCCGATCATTATAAAGTTTGGACACAACATTCATCTCGGTAAACTAAGATGAATGTGCGTACTCATGTCCCTTCCTTCCCCATTTGTTCTTTTGCACCCGGGTGAAACCGGGCGGGACCACTAGTTACGTACAAAGAAAACGAGTACCTACATTCCAGAATATCTCTAAAAGGAGTTAGTATGTTTCTTAAAACCTAATGCAGTGTAAATTCAAAAAAAAAATATATATAAATTTAAAAAAAAACTTAATTTTTTTGTCGGTTTGTTTAAAAAAATGTAGATTTTTAAAATAAAAATATTTTTATTGTACTTGCAATTGTACTTATAGGAGTTTATCTGTATATTAGAGCTTAGATGTGTTGGGTATAGTCTCTTACAAAAATGTACGGAAAATCTCTAACTTTTGTTACTTACTATTACGCTATACTTTTGTTTACGACTGTTGCGAGTGAACTAGTTTAAATATGCTGAACATCATTTAGAATTCTTTGATAGCAACATTGATTATACATGTTTGTTAAGAAACAATAAATCATTAGATTGTTTTTTGGAACGTTTAATAATTAAAGTCTGTTAATCTAACCGTAAGCCACTGGTATTCAATCTAATCTTCAAGCTCCTTCGTAATTCATTACGCGACTGGAGACGCCGCGTCGCCTTGACTATACATATCCACCGCAGTGTCAAGAACATTGAGGAGGAAGCGTCTTCATTGCGATTTGATTAATTCTAAATACAAATTAGTTCTGTTGCTAGAAGTTCCAAAGTACAATAATAATGTATAGAGGTGAAACTTAATACAGTGATGTGTCTCATAATGAACGACTCCTTCCTCGGAGCGGAGCGAGTCGCTCTTTTTATTTGTGAATGACTCACTCCGAGCGCCATTACTCTGTGCTGAGCTGTTCTGTACTGTTGCATTCGCACATTTACAGAGCACACACAGCACAGGCCACAGAGGCACTAGTAAATATTGCACGTACAGAGTTATCTTTGCTGAGTCATTTAATGTTGAATAACACACTGTAAGTGTAATAGTACTAAGCTTACAGTGACTTAAACCATTCACATTGACGTCGTTGACAAAGATATAATTTTGTAATAATAAATATTATTATTGTTAAGGATAGAGTATTTGGAAAGAATTCCGTGGCATAAGGATCGAAAATGAAGCAATACTGAAATTTTTTTAAACTTGCGTTTAATAATAACGTTTCGATACGTTTTGTATCATCTTCAGAGTTAAGTATTGTTAAGCATTTATTATACTTTATAGTTTATCCTAAATGCGAATAAGATCAGAATCATATTAAAATGAACTTAGTGTGTATTGTGCTGTGCAATGCTACGTGACTCCTGAGTATGCATGATGACAGTTCACACCTCTGCAGTCTGCACTCTTGTGTAGTGCGTACTGTCTAGTGTCGCTCTTTTGAACGACTCCCTCTGAGCGACTCTTTTTAGTGAGCGGAGCGCACGGAGCCAGCTCCCAATAAAGAGTCATGTGGACACATCACTACTTCAATCACTTGCCTAGACAACCCTACGAGAACCTAATCAGACAGTGGGGAAGCACCACTTCTGGTATTCATTTTGATTTAGAAAACCCACTATATTTCTTCTCTCTTAATTATTTGGTTAGGAACCGCTGGGCCCACCCAGTTCCACTAATAAACAAGTACATGCAAAATGAAATCGATTTTTTACCCTTCTACGACGAAGCCAAAAAATTATTTCTGAAGCTATAAAGTTTAGAAAAAAATTTAACAAAACTTTCTTGAAAAAGTAAATAGAATAATAAACCGTTATGAAAAGTATCCCATTATTATATAAAAAACAACGTTATAGCATATATCTCTTTTGCGCATGCGCCGATTTCCCCCAAAAATAATAGGGCTCTTCATATTTACGTATCAAATATCCTTCCAAAATTTGGTTTCAATCTGTTCATCCGTTTGTATCGTGTTCACAGACAAACAGACTAACAGACGCACAGAGTTTTTCCAAAAATATGTTTTTGGAATTCAGGAGACGTCACAACGAAAAGATATGGTAAAATTTTGAAAAGTGATTTTTGACCTAAATTCGTACCCCACTTGTGTGTTGGAATAGTAAAACTACTATGTATAGACATCAAATAAATAATTCTTGAGTGCGCGAAATCAGATTCCTGCCCTGTGCGTCTATGACCCTAGTTACGTTTGACGAAAGTGAATTTTTATTTATTGGGCCGCATTCGTGTATGGATGCAAATGACGATGAGATTGCCTTCTCGTGTTTCTTTTCTCAACCAAAAAACACCACATTTACGTTGGAAGTTGATTTCTGTGGAGCGTTTAAAATGAAACGCAAACAGAGCACAATCGTGTCTCAAATACAAATCAGCCGTTTCTCATAACAAGAGAGACAAAACTCGAACAAATAGTGTTTAACTGCTGGATAATAAAATAAACATGCCAAAAAAAACGTCTAATTGCCTGTTATCTTAAAGACAAGCGCCCGTTCTATTGCAATCAATAAAGAAAGTGCATCGCTCTCAAATCACCTAAAATTTTCGAAAATCTATATACAGTCGAACCTGGATAAGCGAGAACTCAAGGGACCGCAATCTCTTTTTAACCGACGAAAAACAAAAACGGAGGAGGTTCTCAAGTCGACGCGTATATTTTTTTTTTATGTATGACCATGCATAACTTTTTACAGAGTAGTCCGATTTTGATAATTATTTTTTTGTTTGAAAGGGTATACCCCGAAGTTGGTCCCATATAAATTTGGTAAAAAAATTCCAACCCTAAGGGTAGGAAAACAGGGGATGATTGATTGTTCACCCACTGATTGTAATGTATGACCACACATAACTTTTTACAGAGTAGTCCGATTTTGATAATTATTTTTTTATTGGATAGGGTATACCTCGAGGTTGCTCTCATATAAATTTGGAAAAAAAATTCCTACCCTAAGGGTGGGAAAATAGGGGTGATTTATTGTTCAGTCACAGATTTTCATGCTGAGTTGTGTATTACAATTATAAATTATATAGCCACAAAAAATTATAAAATAAAAACTTTTTAACAAAAAAATGTAACCGCCGAAAAACTGAAAAGCAAAAAATAATAAATCTTTTTATATAACTAAGTTCTATCTAAGTAGTTGAAGGTATGTGACAGTCTAGTATATCTAAGTAATTTTGAGTCGGCGTCAAACAATCAATGAACAAAGATCACTAAAAGAAATAACCAAATCAAATTAACAATGATACGTGAAATCTCCAGCGATAAACATTAACATTCCAAACATGCGCTCTCCACACGACCACTCGCAAAGACGTGTACCCTCAGTGTGTGCCCGTTCGGGTTGCTCTGTCGCTGACATTAACTTCGTGATTGTTGACGCCGACTCAAAATTACTTAGATATACTAGACTGTCACATACGTTCAACTACTTAGATAGAACTTAGTTATATAAAAAGATTTATTATTTTTTGCTTTTCAGTTTTTCGGCGGTTTAATTTTTTTGTTAAAAAGTTTTTTTCGCTTATGGAGGTTTCTCATTAACCCGAGGTTCTAGCTTATAGAGTAGAGCTGTAAAAGTAACGAGAAATTGTGTACCCGTATGTATTCGTTACTTAAAGAACTAGTTACTTTCGTATCGTTACGTTACTCGTTACTTTTCATACGAAATATAATCGTGTACTAACAGCATCAAGCATGTACCATCGCACCGAGGCGCGTCGCATACGTGATACGGTATGACTTCGTTCGTATAACGTATAACCGCATCAAACGAGTCGAACTGATATGGATGCGAGTAACGAAATGAATTTGTAAGTAACGATTCGTTACTTCGAGTCAGACGATGTACCCGTTACTCAGTAACGAATACATACGGTTTGTTACAGCTCTATTATAGAGGTATAGGAGTGGCCTTTCTCACTTATAGAGGTCTATAAAAACTATACAAAAACAATGTTCCTTAGTTCAGCTATTTATGACTTATTCTTAAATTTCGTGACACTATTAATACGTTCGACTATCGCTTATAGAGGTACAGGCAAGTAGTAGTCTCAGTTATAGAGGTCTATGAGTGAAAAACGTCTTTCTCTTCTGTTTCTCACTTATCTCACTATATCAAATGTAAATATTTTTGAAGATGGAATGGTCCCGTCGCCCAATTGACTGGATTTTTTTTTATTTAAAGTTGTTCAAACAACTATTTTTTTATAAAAAAGATTGTATTACATAGAGTGTGAATTTAAGGGGTTTACTAAGCGTTCAAAAAATGTTGCCTCGCACCTTTACAGATCTGGATAATGCTTTATTGTGGTAATTTGTATTCGAGTCTCGTATGTAATCTCGACATGGCCGTCGCGTGACGTTCAAAGGGATCAGGGGGGGCGGGGAGAATCGTCGACGATGGCAGCTGCACTTTTCTCCGGTTGTTACATTTGATAGAACAGCATTTCTTTTCTTCTTTTATGTTGCAGTATTTATGCGCTTTTCAGTCAGCCAAAGCAAACCAAATAGTAGATTGTATATCTAGTGATGTAATGATGTACCTATGCTGCTGACAACTACATGACATTTTGTTAAAACGAGTGCTAACAATCTAAAATTAAATTTAAATAAATGTTTTTATTGGAAAATGGGAATCAGGTTTCAATATTATGAATTAAATAACACTTTTATACTTCAAATAATTATTCTTTTTATTTAAAAAGACGCACTAAGGAAGGCAGTGTTAACTATATGAATATCTGTATAAGACTATATCTTATAATATACTTAAAAACCATATGAGGGATCTTCTCTATACTTATCTTAAAACTATCGCATAAACATAAGTACTTGAAACCCTTATATTCTTGACAGAATATTTTCTCTGTATATTTACTTTTAGCACCTTAAGAAAAATAATCATTCATCACTTAATATATAATAGATATAAAGGGTCTTTCAACAAGGACGGGTCGATGTTGAAATTGAATAAAACAAGCTGTGTGTGAGATATTAACGAAATTATTTTTTTGTTTGAAAGGCCCACTTATGCCATTATGTATGGAATATGACATCGTTCAAATGTCCGCCGCGGCTTCGAACGGTGGCACGGATCCGAGAGGTCCGATTTTCAATGACTCTACTGCATAGATCCGGCTGAATCTGACGAAAATCCGCACCAAACAGTAACTTCTGTGGATGCATTGCCACCTGGTAAACCTCATGTGGGTTGTGGTCGTCCCATATGCGGCAATTTTGCTTATTAACAAAACCATTCATCCAAAAATGCGCCTCGTCGCTAAAGATTATTTTTCGGCCAAAAATTGGGGTCCTCTTCCAAACGTTCCGAAGCCCAGTCAGCGAACAAACGGCGTTGTCTGTGATCATTAACTTTGAGCTCCTGGGTCAGTTGGATGTTGTACGGGTGCAGGCCCAAGTCCCGACGCAAAATTCTCCAAGTTGAAGTCTGCGCAAGGCCGAGTTCTTGTGCACGGCGAGAAATCGACTGCCTCGGAGTCTCCTGCACACTCTGACGGACAGCGGCGATGTTCTCGGCCGATCTGGCGATCCTTTGCCGTAAGGGTGTTGGTTGGTTGTTTACTGAACCGGTCGTCTCGAATTTAGCCACCAAACGTTGGAGAGTCGACTTTGAAGGGCCACCGCGTCTGCCGTAAAATTAACGCAATGCGCGCAACGTTTGCACTAACGAATTTTCATAATAAAGTTTTATCATTTGGACATGCTGCTCAGTCGTGTAACTTGCGATGGTGATTTGGCATCAATGACTGAAAAAGAAAAAACAGATTTGACAGATGCCGCCAAAACAGCACGGCCGCCACAAACTGTCAACATCGACCCGTCCTTGTTGAAAGACCCTTTATATTTGTTTTGAAACTATTACTAAAATAGTAAAGATTAATTTTTGTATCCTTATAATATTACAACAGTTTTCATATTACCTTTTCAAGGAAATCAAATAGGTCCAATATTGTATTTTACTATAGGGAACTCAGTTTTGAAAACAGTCGATACAATTAAAGATTTAGGCATACTTAACATTTGATACAAAACTCACATTTACTCAGCACTACATTAATATCATTGGTAAGTCTAGTGCAATGTTGGGTTTCATTTTGAGAGTGTCCAAACCATTCCAAATTCTTTTGTGCGTTCAAATCTTGAATACGCAAGTATTATTTGGTCACCTAATTACAAAATACATATCCAAAATATTGAAAGGATTCAAAAGAGGTTTGTTCGTACTGTAAAATTTAGATTCAACAACACTACCGAAGTTAACAGTATGCAACCTCTCTTGGTCAGACGTCAAATATTGGATTTGTGTTTTCTATATAAATTAGTGAATAATTATTATGATTCGTCTGCCCTGCTATCTTAGATTAGTTTACATGTTCCCTCTTTCAATTCTCGAAGGCATAATCTTTTCAGCATTGACTACGGGATTAATTCACCTATGAACAGGATTACTAAGCTTTATAATGATATCACTATGAAAAATGATGATATTGACATATTCAATATGTCTTATTTTACTTTTAAAAAGAGCATATCAAATACTCTTTCTATTACTAATTCATAAGTTGCCTGGCTATTCTTATTCTTACTTTATTTTCTTTTGTGTTTATTCTGAATACTGTTTTTTTTTTTAATTCTTTATTGTACACAGAACACATAGATACATGTTTTTTCTGTCTGTTTCTTACAGTGTAATAATCTGACAACTGACTAATTTTTTTTCTGTATTAAGAGGTGTCATTTATCTGGACCTAGAGTCTGTTTGGCACCCATCTTTAAATAAATAAATAAAACAAGTTTTAACAGTCACCCAGGTCCTAATAAAATTACATCCACATTTTTTTCTCACGGATTATGATTCTCCCAAGAGAAGTATCAAACTTATTACCGAATTTTTTTTTATCCCAAGCGTCCCTCATCCCCTAAAATGCATGTCAAAAGTCGATTTCTCGAAATTCCATATTTTTATAGCTAAACAACGACCTTGTGCAGAAAATTGAGAGATGTAAAAGTTGTTTGGTTTGGGAAGGGTCATCGATTAAACATAAAAAACACCGCCCCTTGCACGGGAGAGGGGGTAACTGAAATTTTTAATGAGCGCAGGGGGCGGTGGTTTTTTTATGTTTAATTGATGACCCTTCCCAAACCAAACAACTTTTACCTCGTAATTTTCTGCTCAAGGTCGCATAAAAATTTAATGGAGTTTCGAGAAACCTATTTTTGACATGCATTTTAGGATGAGGGAAGCTTCGGATAAAAAAATTTTCGGACAAAAGTTTGATATTTCGAGAGCCATAATCCGTGAGAAAAAATGTGGGTTGCCATTTGAAATTTTAGATTCAGCCCCACCCCCTGAGAGGGGGTGAGAGTGTAGGTGTGGGGGTAGCTTTATGTGTAAAAACCTTCTAAGTTAAGCAACTTTTGTTCGAAACTTTTTTCACGAAAACCGACCTTTCAGGAAACTTCGTACCGTTGCCGGACGGCATAAAAGTATAATGTAATACTATTTTTTTATTAAAATCTTTGAATAAAGTTTGATCAGCAGTCAGCACTCTTCAATAAATAAAATTATGACCAATTTTCAAGACAGTTATATTGACAAAAATATATAATTATAATTCAATCAATTTACATTTCGGTCCGGATTTGTATTTTCTTTAGAATAATTTGAGCTAAAAAATATAAAAATTAATTAGTTATTAGTTTTTAATAGAATTCAGTTTCAGTTTTTTTTATGTTTAAATATTAATGAAAAAATAATAACAAACAATTTTTAGGTATTTACTCATTGAATTCTATTAGAAACTAATTACTAATTAAACTTTATAATTTTAGGTCAGTTCTGAAGAAGGTTCAAATCAGAACCTAAACGTAAATTTATTGAATTATAATGATATATTTTTGTCTGAAAAATTGGTTGATAATTTTATTTATTCAACACGCGTGAGTAATATGTAATTTCGGGGCCCTGCTAAACGTGGGAGAAATAATATATTACTTCACTATAGTGTAATAATGAATTTTCTGGCGTGGGAGAAATCATATATTACTTCACTAGTGTAATAATGAATTTTCTGGACCAATAGAAACTCAGTAGCAAGCCCAAGCGCTAAATAATGAAAAAAACTGCAAGTAGCTTCTGGACCAATAGGAACGTGGTAGGCGGTATTGTATACTTATATGAAAACAGCATCGCAATTCAGCGAAATCATGGCAATCTTGTGTATACACTGACGGTGGTACGTCAATCAATGAAGTGATTTATTATTTTTCCCTCTGTTATCAGGGCCCCGATTACATATTACTCCTGCTAGTTGAATAAAGTATTATGTGCGACTATTGATCGAAGGAGAATATTCCACTCGCGTGTGTTTTACCGCACTCGCTGCGCTCGTGCGGCAAATTTCACGCTCATGGAATCTTCTCCTTCTCTCACTAGTCGCACAATATACTATTATTGAATACTATTTTTACCCACGACGGAACGGAGCAGATATATGCGTTTAGCCTGAAAAATTGTTTGTTTGTTTGTTAGTTTGATAGTTGTTTTTTGTACATTTTTATAGAATAAAAGTTGTTATTATCAGATAGTGAATGAATGAGTTTTATTATTGTAAGGTACCACAACACATATTCCAGTTTTGTTAAGTCGGTTCAGTTTTATAAAATTATTTCTATTATAAAGTTTTTTTCTCATTTGCATACACTTTCCATTCCAATAAACGATACAAAAATAAAATAAATTTGGTCGGCCGTTTAGCGACTAAAACACGAAAACCGCATGCAAATTTTAATTAACTACACGGAATATATAAAACGTTTAAAAAATATATCCTTTAAAAGCTCGAATTCCAGCAGAGAAAAAAATAAAAACACAGTGGAATGCGTGACGGCCCGTTAACACAAAAACAGCACTCATTACGTAAACGTGCATACGGTAAAGGTTAAAGTTTGTTCAAATTAATGTGGCAGGTTATGGAATTGTGCATACACTGCATTGGCACTGTCGTATTACCACGTTTATATCAACTTGCTTTTCGTGTATGTCGGGCGGAACTTTGTAATTGATTTTAAACTAACTTCCTGATGAGATAGAGACTTAAAATTTTTAACATAACTCAGAATTAGATGACAATACGAAAAAATACTAAAATAAAGGAGAAAATAATGAAAAAAATTAGGAAATTTTAATAAATACATATAATTCATTCTTACTTGTTTACCATTGTAAAGCACGTAACACACAGTGGCTCTATGGCTTAGTTGGTAAGAGCGCCGTGCTTATAACGACAAGGTAGCGGATTCGGTCCCCCATGCGATATGTAATATTTTTGTTTCTTTACGATGTATTTTTGTTTCTATTTTACTAAAAAGTATAAAAATAATACTAGAAATAAAAAACATTTTTAATATACCACGTTTTTAAAGCGAACTAAAAAGTATAAAATAATTTCTTTGCAGACAGATTTTTAACTTGTATACGATTTGAAACGAATGACGTGGGGCGCATGCGACTATTATATAAAAAGTGTAGAGAGTAGCTATCAATGAAAAAAAGACGGGTTGCACTCCGGGAGTGCCGGCAGAAGTGAAAACTTGAATATTAACGTCTTACGAATTTTCGATCAAGTCACGTGTCATGACGCGAGTTTAACATTTTTTACCCATTACAAAAAAAGTGTACTAAAGTTTTCGTCTTACGAATTTTCGATCAGGTCTTACGCATTTTCGATCAGGTCTTACGAATTTTCAATCTGACGCGAGCTTAACATTTTTTACCCATTACAAAAAAAAGTGTACAACGCCGCTAAAGAAATTTTCACTTCAAAAATCTATTTGTGAGATAAAATAAATAATGCGCCCCACGTTTTTCGTTTCAAATCCCACAAGTTAAAAAAATATTTTATACTTTTTAGTTCGGTTTAAAAACGTGGTATTTTGAAAGCGTTTTTTATTTCCATTATTTTTTATTTCCAGATTTTTAAATTACATGATCGCAAAATTAAAAGGGGGGCACACATTATTAACAACTTACATCTCGCGAAATATTGCATTTTTAAACATCTATCCAACGATACCCTATACTTAGTATGAAATGCGTGAAAATTAAAAATTTCATACCCCAGTTTTTTTGTACAGCTAGTCGCAAATATTTTTTTGTGATTTGATTTCACAATTGTATGGCGGTTCACAAAAAATACCTGCCTGTAAAATTTCATGAAAATCGATAGAAAGATGGCGACGGTGTTAACCATACAAACGGACACACGCACGGTAATGACGAAACTGTGACGGTTCCTTTGCTATTCGGTTATACGACTTGTTTTCTATTTCTGGAATATATTTCCTGCCGTAAAAGCAAGAACTGCCTGTACAAAACGATCGAGGAACTAGAATAGCTTCGAATATCTGTTAAAAGCATCGGCTGGTTCATGGCACACTACAATCAGTGGCGGTTCCTCTATGAGTGCTGCAGAGCTGCAGAACAACAAAGCTTAGGTATTATATTTTTCACATTTAACCAATATATTTAATGTTAGGAAATAGTGTAATAATAACACAATCAACGGTCACTGACAGACCACAAAACAAGAGTGTGTTCTATGTGGCAGACATTATTGCCTTCAACCTTTGTTCTGCGGTCCAAAGCAGCACATGAAACGTCTAACCACATACCCCCGGTGTATACCGTGCAACTTCTGACTCACAAATTATAGCGTGTTCTTTAGATCGGCTTTGATCTGCATTTATCGTCAGCACATTAGTACTAATAAGCGTCTATCACTATCATATGCTAGAAGTGTTCCTTGAATCTATCTCATTCATGGCCAAGTACTTAGTTATTTATTCGGTTTATTTGTTCTTCAGGAAGCTATTCCTCCGAAAAATAGCGATAATTCAATTCACCAAGCATAATTATGTTTACTGCAGGTATAAATCTATTCGGTCTTACTTCCAGGATATAAATATTTATTTGCCTGATAAAATAATAATGGCCGCCACATAAATCATAATACCTAACCTATAAACGTGGAGTATTATATCTACAGTTTGCTCTTGTATTGTTTATTAACCTTTCGTGAAGTGTATGGTTATTAAACATTAAAGTTAGTGGAAGTTTTGTGTACAGTTGGGTTAGGATAAAACATTCTTATTTTGTGAATTTTCTTTTTTTGACGTTTACACTAACGCTATCGGTCAGATTTTTGGGTGAACGTCAAAGCATTCAACAAAAATAGTATAATGCAGTGAATATTTATTCTTTAACTAACTTCTCTATCTGATATTTTGCTTGGTGAATTGAAACAAAATTTTGATTCAAAGAATAAATTTGTTCCAAGATTAGTAACTTCTATCTTTAATAGTGTTCAGTGAATATGAGCTGCAGTCTCTCTTATTCAGTCACAACACCTCTGACGGCTTTGATTCGGCGGTACGTGATACAAGACACACGGCTTATGACAGTAGTGACTAGTGTTACAGCGTATATTCTTTTTTTTTGTCGGCAGTGTTTGAAAAAAGTTAATAATTGCAATATAAACATGGATGTGATTTAAAATTTAATTCCTCCCCTCCTCATTCTTAGCCGGTGTTGAGGTACCTCCAGTGGCCCCTGCAGAACACTCATTTAAAATGTTCATGCGCCGCCACTGCTACAACTTGTCTCTTTCAAATAAGCTAGACATAAGTGAATTAGCTAAACGGTCGACGAATTACCACATTAACCTGAACAAGTCCAGTGGTCTCGGAAATACATAAATATTAACTGAACAATTGGATAAAAAAACTTTCTCGTTTATTAAAGGTTTTTTACCACAGTCAACTTACATATATTACAATACTGTTAGAACATAAAAACACTGTTTAAATGTCGAAAACACCTGGATGTAAAATATAGACGCTTCTATAACCTATATAAAAATAAAAATCGGGTAATGTTTTGTAAGCGACAATAATTACTATAATATCTGTGGTTATAAGGCTAAATAAAATTATATCAGCTGTTTTTTCCGTATTTTCCAAAAACGACTTGGCATTCCTTATATTATGTTATAGACCAAGATCCCATACCTTAAGAACCTGTTATCTCTAAAAGGCCCCCGGTTTTAAGCTAGCAAATTGTAATACGTTTTTAACTAAATATTGTACATTTACTGATAAAATGTTAGCACTACTGAAATGACGTACCTAGGTCTAGCTGGTCTAGGGTCTCGGTATATTACACTTTATTTATTTATTTATTATATCCTACAAACAGGCCAAGGCCTAATTAAATTGGAAGGTTACCATATAATGAAAACATATATAAATTACTAGCGGTCCCGTCCGGTTTCACCCGGGTGTAAAAGAACGAATGAGGAAGGGAGGAACATGAGTACACACATTCATCTTACCGATATGAATGTTGTGTCCAAATTTCATGATGATCGGAGTTACCGTTCAAAAGTTTTTGTCGATAAAAGTATTTATACTTTTTTTAACTAATAGTTTTTTTAATTAATTAAATAAAATTAAAATAAATTTAAATGTAAGCCTTAGAAGAAAGCAATGTAGAAAATAAAAAAAAAATAAAAATGTACTCGCCCAACGTGGGGCTCGAACCCACGACCCTGATATTGACAGTCGTGTGCTCTACCGATTGAGCTAGCCGGCGTTGTATTCTCACAACGCTAATATGAGTATATGTAGTTAATGCATTTCACCTGAATAGAAGCTTATTTTTGAGATACATTTTGCAACATTTTTTATTAATGCTCCGCTCCTAATGGTCGTAGCCTGATTTTATATACCTAGCCTATAGCCTTCCTCAATAAATGAGCTATCCAACAAAAAAAATCAAATTGAACCAGTAGTTCCTGAGATTAGCGCGTTCAAACAAACAAACAAACTCTTCAGCTTTATATATTAATATAGATTAAAAAATCATGAACATAAATTGAATAAGTAAATACAAATAAAAGACAAATGGTATGTTCCAAACAGTCAGAGAACGGTAACAGAACCGTCACCGTCTTGCGCATTAGCTGAAACGAGACTGTTTATATCGATTTATGAGTGCGCAAGTCTTGTGCAGTACCAAAACTGTGACGATTCTGTTACCGTTCTCTGCAGCTTAAACAAATCTAGTGTTGTGATGATTTAAACCACCCCCAAAAACAATAATTAATACTTAATAACATGGACGAAAACAACAACCCTAGTTATGGAAAGATTTATAAAGAAGCAAGGCACAGATTTATAAAATGTTTGATAATGATAGCATATTCATTGATTTTCATTTGCCTATTATAACAATAAAATAAAACTAGTGTGACTTGTGCGAATTATTCGCACTAAATAAGTATAATAATTATCACTTTACAAAATTATTTTTTAAATTTGATTACTTACAGGTATTCAATTCGTTTCTAATTTTGCACACTGCTTATATCGTTCTTCTTTTTGTTGTACTACAATATGAAGCTCAGATGACAGATCGAAAAAATATTTTACTAAAATTGTCATATAGAGGCGCAAGTAGCAAAAGCGTTGAGCTAAGCCGTCAGATGGCATCATGCAGCATTGCTGTGACGTTGTTCAGCGTTGCTCGCTGTTTCAAAATTAAAGCCGTCAGATGGCAGACGTTGTTCAGCGTTGCTGTATTTTAATTAATTTACAAAAAAAAAACAATAATAAATTTTTTAGTTGTCGATGTCAGTAGAGCAAGCAATTATCTGTAAAATGATATATAATTTATGTGGAGAAATTGTGAGGTTTTTTCTAAAAAGGGAGGCAAACATCTTTAACCTTAGCGTATTAATATATATGATGATCAGCTGTGATCTATGTACGGTTTTGTTTTCCAGCAAATTAAATCTGCTTCATGTAGGGAAAAATAATATTACGATCCGCATCAATGAAAACAACAGAAAATAATCCGATCTCAAGTTTAAAAGCGTTGACGTGATTTCTGTCCATAAAAATATATTTTCTTGTATACAAAGAAAAACATAAATGTCGCAAAGATCGGCATAACCTTAAACTTTACACAACTTGTTTTTATGTGAAAATGTAATGCAGAAAAAAAGCGAGTACATCGCGCGAATGGGACTGGAGACAATGTGTGTGGAAGGTGGCAAACTTGGGCCTGCTTCACACAACTTCTATTCGTTATACGTGCAATGGCTTCGAGTTGAAGCGGTGAAGGATTGTGGGCGCCCGTGGCGGCCACTTTGAAGCTTTTTGCGAGACTTAGCAAGGCTTTGAACCGCAGTGACGAAACATCTGTCCACTATCTCATACGAACATGTCACCGAAAAATCACATAATAATTAAACGAAACCTACATTTGTCATTTTTTGATCAAATTTATTTTGAGGTACAGCTGACCTATTGAAGTTCTTTTAAAGTGAAACTGTTTAGTTCGCAGTAACGCAGAATTTTCTGATGAAATTAATGGGATACAAGGCTAAATATAAAAACAATAAATTACAGATTTTCAGATACTTGGACAGTTTAAATAATAAGATATTAGTTTTTCAAATTTTTTTTTTGCTACGTTTCGTTGATATTTTTCAACTTCTTCAGGCAATATTTGAATGGAATATCCTTAATTAAAAATGTTCGTTAAAAAATATATTTTCAATTTCAAATAAAAAACAAAACTGACACTGTGATGTACTAAATTGTACAGCCCTACAATTATGTAATTAATTATTAGTTACCTAATACTTTAAGAATAATTTTTGTACAACTGAAATGTTAAAATTAAAAATAATAATGTTCTATGTTTCATCGAGTAAAGATTAATTTATTTCAAATTAAATACCTACTAAATTATATTATTTAGAAGAAAGAACATTACAGTGGCGACGAGGATAAAACTTCATTTTCAAATTAAAATTAGTTCCTGAATTATATTTTCATAATAAAATATCATCTTTTGAATTTACAAAACATATTTTTTGTAAAATTCTGAAAATGCCTGGAGATGCAGGAGAGAATCGTGCAAATGATGAAACAAATGGTCCTATAACAGGACATCTTCGAGAATTTACATTAAATTCAAACTGGACAATATTTTATGCAAGAATGACCAATTTTTTCACGGCAAATTCAATTGTAAGCGAAGAAAAGAAGAGAGCTTTAATGTTAAATGCTTTTGATGAAGAGGCGTATAAATTAATTTTTGACTTATGCTTGCCACATAAGCCAGAGGAAAAATCATACGTTGACTTGATTTCAAAAATGAATGATCATTTTGTTCCTACGAAGTCGTGTTTTCCAGCAAGATATAAATTCTATTCTGCGGTCAAAAATGAAGCCGAGTCCGTAAATGAATGGGTTGCACGTCTAAGAGGATTGACAGTAAACTGCGATTTTGGAACGGAATTGAACACCTTGCTTCGGGATCGTTTCATAATGGGGTTTTCAAAAGGGCCAATACTTGACAAGCTGTTTGAAGAAAGTAACACGTTGACGTTAGCCAGAGCGATCGAAATAGCGACGGCGAAATTAGCAGCGATGCAGCATTACGACGTAGTTGTTAAACAAGAATCGGATTTAAATAAAATTCAAGCGTCAAGGTCAGGTAAAAAATGTAAAGTTTGTGGTCGAAAAAATCATTCAACTAACAAATGTCGGTATAAGGATTACACTTGTCACAAATGCAACAAAAAAGGCCATTTAGCTCCTGTTTGTCGTAGTCAAAATAATAATCAAAATTTCAATCAAAATTCAAATCAAAATAGTAATGAAAATTATAATCGTAATAATAATCAACAATCACGTAGATCTAATACAAATTTTGTAGAAGACGATGAGAATCTTTCTTTGTATTCAATAGATTTTGAATTAAATAAGCGTAGTTCATATTACATAACAGTTTTAATGAATAATGTTGAAATGAAAGGTCAAATTGATACTGGATCTAGCATTTCAGCCATTTCAGAAAATTATTACAATAATAATTTTAATAAAATTGAACTTATTCAAACTAATAAGGAATTAATTTTTTATACTGGGGTAAAAATAAAACCAATTGGTATGTTAAAGGCAAATGTTACTTATAATAATATAAGTAAAGTTCTCAATGTATATGTGGTAAAAGATGGAGGAATACCTATATTGGGACGAGATTTTTTGTCACTCTTTAATTTTACTCTGACTCAATTAAATTTTATAAATGACGATTATGATCTTAAAACATTGATAAATCAATTTAATGATGTTTTTTCTCCTGGTCTGGGAACATTCAAAAAAGGATTCGTAAGTTTAAATTTAACAGATGATAATGTTGAACCGAAATTTTGTCGCGCTCGACCATTGCCATATGCAATGAGAGATAAAGTGGAAAAAGAATTGAATCGTTTATTAGAATTGAATATTATATCACCTATAGACTACAGTCAATGGGGGGCACCAATTGTGCCAGTTCTAAAAAAAGATGGAAGTGTTCGCATATGCGGCGATTTCCGCGTGACTATTAATCCTTTTTTGAAAGTTGACCAGCACCCACTACCCCGCATAGAAGAATTGTTATATGCTTTACAAGGTGGTGAACAATATACAAAGCTTGATTTATCACAAGCGTATCAACAAATACTGCTTGATGAGAAATCTAAACAATATGTAACTATATCAACTCACAAGGGGTTATTTGTTTATAATCGATTACCTTTTAAATAATTCAATCAGTTTTACAAGGGTTGCCAGGTGTATGCGTTTTTCTCGACGACATTTTAATTACCGGTAAAAATCGTTCTGAGCACTTAAATCGGGTTAAATTAGTTTTACAAAAATTACTTGATTGTGGCTTAAAAGTTTCAAAAGACAAATGTAAATTTTTCCAGTCATCAGTTAACTATTTGGGTCATGTCATAAGTAAAGATGGTATAAAAACTTCCGACGAAAATTTAGTTGCAATAAAAAATGCGCCCGCTCCCACCAATGTAAAACAATTGCAGTCATTTTTGGGTATGATTAATTTTTATGGAAAATTTGTAAGAAATTTATCTACTCTATTAAGTCCTTTATTTAAATTACTTAAAAAAGATGTAAAGTGGTTCTGGGATAGTGACTGTCAAGCTACATTTGAAAAAATTAAAAATGTGTTAATGTCTTCCGAAATTTTGGTTCATTTTAATCCGAAACTTAAAGTTAAATTAACGGTAGATGCATCTGATGTAGGTTTAGGATGTGTATTAAGCCATGTTTTTCCATCGGGAATCGAAAAGCCAATTGCTTATGGGTCTCGAACACTGTCGGAAAGTGAACGTAAGTTTTCACAAATAGAAAAAGAAGCGTGTGCTATAATTTTTGGATTGAAGAAGTTTAACCAGTACTTAATGGGCACAAAATTCATTTTGGTAACTGACCATAAACCGCTCTTAGCAATTTTTAGTCCCAGCAAGGCTATACCTCAATTTTCTGCTAATAGATTAAGACGGTGGGCTATCATTCTATCAAATTATGTATATGAAATACAGTACACTTCTTCTGAAACTAATAGTGCAGATGGGTTATCGCGTTTGCCACTATCCGACAATGTTATAGACAATTCAGAAAATGATATTGATTTTTGTAATTACTTTAGTTCCAATTGTGATTTTCCTATTGATTTTAAAATGGTACAAGAGTTTACAAAAAATGACGAATTACTGCAAAATATTATTAAATATGTAAAAAATGAATTGCCTAAAGAGAATTTAAAAGACGAATTCAAACCGTACTTTTTACGTAACAAGGAAATTTCAATTGAACAAGGTTGTTTATTGTGGAATCAAAGATTAATAATACCAGTAAAAATGAGAAAAGCAATTTTAGACGAATTACACAAATCACACATGGGCATTGTCAAGATGAAGTCACTGGCTCGTTCATATTTTTGGTGGCCTCATATTGACAAGGATGTGTCAGTTTTGTTTTTTATTAATAAAAAACAAAACTGACATTACTGTCAGTTTTGTTTTTTATTTGAAATTGAAAATATATTTTTTAACGAACATTTTTAATTAAGGATATTCCATTCAAATATTGCCTGAAGAAGTTGAAAAATATCAACGAAACGTAGCAAAAAAAAAATTTGAAAAACTAATATCTTATTATTTAAACTGTCCAAGTATCTGAAAATCTGTAATTTATAAATAATAACATGGACGAAAACAACAACTATAAAAACAATTTTTATTCACTAGAACTTCATTTAATGTCAACGTTTCGTCAAAAATTATTGCCGAAACTTTGACATTAAATGAAGTTCTAGTGAATAAAAATTGTTTTTATATTTAGCCTTGTATCCCGTTAATTTCATCATAATACCAAGGTGTCTTATTTTATTTTATAGCAGAATTTTCTATCACAGAAGTGTTTTTTATGTGAAACTAGCGGCCCGACCCGATTTCACCCGGGTGCGATAGATATAATTCTGACAAAATGTATTTCGTTTGCGGCCCGGCGTCTGAACTAATAGCTTTGAGCAAATTCTGCCAGATTTGCATCTTAACTAACAGCTTTGAGCAAATTCTGCCAGATTTGCATCTTAACTAACAGCTTTGAGCGAATTCCATCAGATGTCGCTACTTGGTACTAAAACAGTTTTATGTTTGCTTCTGAACTAATAGCTTTGTACAGATTCTATCAGATGTCGCTACATGTTACTAAAATAGTTTTTTTGACTTCTATACAAAATATAAAAATTCCAGCCAATTGGGCGACGGGATCATTTAAACGTTAAAATGTTGACATTTGATATAGGTTTTCAAATAAATAAAATTGTCGACCAATTTTTCTCAGAACATATATTTTTTTAATCATTCAAACTTTCAATCTTTTGTGCAATCTATTAGATAATAAATAACTTAATACTAATTAATTTTTATATTTTTTAGATATTTCTGAAGAAGATCCAAATCCGGATCGGAACGTCATCTTGTGTTATATTGATTTGTATTTTTATTATTTTTTGTCAATATATGGTCTGAGAAAAATTGGTCGACAATTTTATTTATTTGAAGAGTTCTATTCAGACGTTAATCAAAGTTTTGAATTTGATATAGGTAGTATAATAAACAAAATAAAATTTCTGATATTGCATAAGGTGACGAGGGTAATGGCTAGTATTCAATATGATATTTGCTATTCGTTGCCATGGTTACCTACATAATACGTTCCATGTCACTTAAAAATTAATCAAAACATACTTAACTAGTTTATTTCTGACAGATCTACAAAACAAAATAACAGCTGATTTTTTTTTTATTTTCAAAATACTTCCGAAACTATAAAGTTTATAAAAAAAATGTTAACAAAACTTTCCAGAAAAAATAAATAGAATAATAAACCGTTATTAAAATTATGCCATTATTATATGAAAAACACCGTTATAGCATAGTATATCTTTTCTGTGCATGCGCCGATTTTTCCAAAAATCAATAGGGCTCTTCAGAGTTATATGTCAAACATCTTCCCATCATTTGGTTTCGATCTAATGAACTGTTTTATGTGTATCGTGCTCACAGACTAACAGACGCACAGAGTTTGTCCAAACATATTATATTTCTTGGATTTGGGGGACTTTAAAACGGAAAGGTAGGTTTTGTAAAATTTTGAAAAGTGAGTTGACGTGATAAAAAATTAAAAATTATCCTATAGAATAAGTTGGACGAAGCTAGACACATTTACAAAATTTCATTAAAATCGGTTCAGAAGTTTCGAAGAATAGCAAGGACGAACATTGTGACACGAGATCTTTAGATATACCTATAGATAATTATTCACTTTTTATTATAATTATAATATTTTAAATTTTCCCCAAGACGAACGTTAGGCCCGAGATATAAAACGTTTTACAATTTAGCCCACGCTTTTAAATTTCTGACCCAGTATTCAGGACTGTATGTTTGAATGAGTGTGTGAACCGAATTTTACAAGGAAAAGCACAGAAAGTCGGTCTGGCTCATAAAAACAGACACGAAAAACGAAATCATGGAGCGCATATAAAAGAGATATCGAGCGGAAAACTTGCCTATTTCTATATAATATAAAAGTTGTATGATAGTGAGGCCATGCGCTCCGTTTGTGACATTACACCCGCCGTCACCTCTCCTTCCAGGACCCCCACCACCCTCCTCACTCTTCATTTATTATCTATTTCATAAAATTACACGATTTCTCCTTTAGCAAAATTTTGTATATAAAAACCAGAAACGGTAATGTAATGTAAAATATACGGCGAATAATAAATCGTAAAATAACTATACCCTAGTTTAAATGCAGACAAAACAGGTTCGACCTCAGATATTTTCAATTTATATTGCAACTAGCGGCCCGGTCCGGCTTGGCCCGAGTTTGTAGTTTGCCACCATTTTTTCGTCGGCAGCTTACGTTGCAAAATTGGTCTCCACAAAGCGCTTTTATTTTAACGCGATAATATATACTATATAGCCTATGTCTATTGTTAAGGTCCAATCTAAATATTGGTGAAATTTTTTTGAAATCGGATGAGTAGTTTCGGAGATTACCTCCTACATCCAAACTTATAAACGTTACCTCTTTGAATCTATTTTTATATATTTCTGGATCTCGACAACTACGCCACCTATTGGGTCTATAGCTAAGAAACTCAGGTGACCCTATAAGTACAAATTTTTTTCTTATCAAAATTAAATAATAAAAACGCCGCCCTCTGTGCTCGTTAAAAATTTCAGTCTAATTTTAATTTAGAGGTAAAAATAGGGCTAATTTTTTTTTTCTGCGTTGTTTTATATAATTTTCAATATATTCGTGTTTTTTGCTTGTACAAAAATAGAGAAAAAAAAATTTGGCCCTATTTTCACCTCTAAATTAAAATTAAAAATCTTCGTGGTAGAGTTCCGGGAAGTGGGACTTTTTGTAGGAAATTTCCTTCTCTTTCAGAATTTTTTTTGTGATTTTCGATGTCTGCAATAGTTTTTGAGATTTTCGAAAAAACCCAACCCCTCTTTTTTTATTAAAATGTTTATAACTATTCCAATTTTTTTGTCCCCAACTTCAATTTAATCAAAAAGTTTCTAGATGTCATTCCGAATCGAATGACACCAAGATTCTAATTTTCGGTGAAGGAGGACTGGAATTCATCAAAAAGGAAAACGACGACGTTTATTTTACTTTACGCACTAGTTCTAAATGGGTCATTTTGCTATACAGACATGAAAAGCAACTATTTTATAAAGGACTAGCGGTCCCGTCCGGTTTCACCCGGGTGCAAAAGAACGAATGGCGAAGGGAGGGACATGAGTACGCACATTCATCTTAGTTTACTGAGATGAATGTTGGGTCCAAATTTTTTGCAGTTTTCGGCAGTTCCCTGATTTATTATTTATTTTAAACTCAAACCTCCATTTTTGATGAAAATATTTTTTTAAGTAATAATTATTTATTTTAAATCAATAATTACTGTATAATTAATAAAATATAATAAATATTTAATTGAAAACACCGTAGGAAAATTGTTTTTATTTATAGGTACTGTAATAGTTTTCAAATGAGCTATTATTTAGATTTATTTAATTTTAATTTAGTCGTAAATAAAACTAAAATAAATTTAAATGATAGCCTTTGAAGAAAGCAATGTAGAATAGAAAAAAAAAAAAACATTAAAAACATATGCGTCCGAGGCGGGGCTCGAACTAACGACCCTGGGAATAAGAGTCGCGCGCTCTACCGACTGAGCTAACCGAGCTTCTGTACATGCGGCGCTAATATTGGGATATTCAGTTAGGGCATTTCACCTGAATATAAGTATATGGTGAAAAATTTTGACTGACATTCTGCAACAGTTTTCATTGATTTTCCGCTCGTATTAGTCGTAGCGTGATATTATATAGCCTATAGCCTTCCTCGATAAATGGGCTATCCAACAAAAAAAAATTTCAATTCGAACCAGTAGTTCCTGAGATTAGCGCGTTCAAACAAACAAACAAACTCTTCAGCTTTATATATTAGTATAGATTGTGCAAAAAAATATATTAAAACAAGTCAAAGAAGAAAATCATAAAAAACAAGCTATTTACGCTATTAGAAGACACTTCCACAATAAAGAACCAGCATCAGCACAAATATTTTCAAACGCCCACTCAGTTTAAAAAGAAACAAAACTTTTTCCATTACGTGCTTGAATTGTTGCGGGCGGATTGTTGCACAAAAGCCGCAAAAGACATAACAGAGTAGTTTAACAGAATAATTGTGGACGGGCGTCGTTTAATTAAAACGTTACAGTCGAGATATTAAAATAACCATTCGTTAATTTTAAACTGATCCCTCCGCTCGCAATCAACCGGGACCGTTGTTGCAGCTGTTCTCTGTTAGTACCCTGGAATAGGCCCGTACTGCTCCCCATAAAATAAATCTTGATAAAATAAATCGTTTATGTGTGTGTAGTTATGCAATACGGCAGCTCTGTAGAGAGATACTGTCGCGTAATACCATTCGCATGCGGTGCGGTACGGCAGTTAATATTAGTCGTACAACTCGGTTGCATCAATATCGATTTATCGACTTTATAGCACTGCTTGTACGAGAGATAATAACCAGATACAGAACGAATGGTGTACTGTTACGAGGGAACGTAATTTATACAGAGTGAATTTTAAGTTGATTCTTCTTTTTTAACAGCGTGTAGAAATCAATTAAACGTACAAATATTTCAAGTAACTTTTTTATCAAAACTCACAAATAGCGAAACAGCCGTTCAAAGCCTAATTATTTTTTTTTTAATTTTATCTAATTAATTAAAAAACTCGGTTGACACACGCGAAGAAATGATAGCGCGAGTCGGAAATGCATCCCAAATAATTCGCGGAAGGCCCTTATCGCTACTACAAGCATATACAGAGAAGCATGGCTACGACGCAACTTTGTGTCCAACAAAACGGGGACAGCTTCGAACAATTTCTGTGAATACCTGATAATTTCCATATTTCCATAGTTACATAACATAACGCCAGGACCGATCTCAAAATTTGATAGAATTTAATCAAAGTTTGAAAGCCCTTTTCTGTTTCATTTTTGAGTTTTGATAAAAAAGTTACTTGAAATATTTGTTCGTCTATTTGATTTCTACACGCTGTTAAAAATTAGTGAGAAACAGAAACCCCTATAAGAGAAAGACCTTTTTCACTCATGGACTTCTATAACTGAGACTATTATTTGTCTGTCTCTCTCTATGGGCTATGTGCACGGAGGCGGAGTTACAAATTTTTCGATGCGATCGTTTGTGGTGAGCACTAGAAGAAACTTGGAACTCCAATTTTCCGTATGTCAGTTAGCAATGTTTATTAAAAATGAAAATAATTATAATTTTATGAAGTTTTTTAATTACAAAGAAAACATAGGAAAACTAAGCGATCTGGAAATGCTTGTTGTGTTCCGGGCTGTTGCGCTGATGGCGATTTAAGTAAAATAAAGACCATCGGCGCCCTAATTTGACGTTCCGGTGTCAGTGTAAACAAATTAACATCAGTTTTCCTTATTACATTTTTTTTTGACACGTCATCATGGCCAACTAAAGTTTTTGACTTATCACCATAGAAACATGTCGCGATTTCCATAAAAAGTTAGTTAAGGTAGTACCTCCACAAATTCAATATTTTAGGAAGTCTTTGAAATTTGGTATATAAGTAATTAAATGCATAATACACACTCTGTTAAAATTTGAAAACGATTTACCTTACCGAACATGAAATAATTGCAATTAAAAATGACATTTTTTATACATATAGTATAGGGAAAGCGTGTGAAAAGGGCATTTTTTTTGTTTTTAATTGAAAGACTTTCACCATCTTGATGAAAAGCTAATATTTGTTAGAATAATATATTCCGAATAATTTAAAAAATATATAAACATTATTTACCACGTAGTTTTGATAAAAAATAAAAATGAAAAACATATTTAGACAAATATTTGCAGTGGAAGGATTGTGAGAACGGTCGCGTGGAAACTATGTGGCAACGGTGTAAAGGTACGTCCAAGATGCAAGCTGGTAGTCAGATTCAGATTTTCGGCGTCTGACTGTCTGACTCCGAGCAGCGTTGGGTGTGGCCAATATGAAAGCTGGTTATCGGCGCAGACAGAGCATTCATATTAAATAATTATGGAGCGAACAGTACAGATTGTATCTTTGTTGCTGCTTGGTGACAATGTTACATCTAAATTAAAACCTGTTAAAAGTGAAATACATTTTTTTCATTGTTTGAAAATTTTCTGTTGTTGGTACATTGTTATCAATTTTACAAATTTCAAATTTTTGCTATACGGTTAATTTCCTCCGAGTTACAGCCTGTTGAAAAACACCCAAAAATTTGGATTATTTTTAATATCCTCTAATTGGTGTGTTTAATGTATTATAATAAATTTCTCTTCCACTTACTTTCAATCTTCATTTCATCAGAAATCTTTCTCCAACAGGTATCGACGATGTTCCTATTACAATGCTCTTTAATTCGCTTATCCTATATGGGAGGATTAAGTGCAACTTTTGAAATAAAATCCTCGATATCCATATTTTATAGCACCTAAAAACAACACTGTCAGACGCAGGTTGTCTGAAACCAGAATGTACAATTCATACCGGTAAATATCTGAGTCAGAGAGCCGGTGCGCCGGAAAACTGCGCGCTGGTGCATTATGGCCAGTCCGATTTAGCAACAAAGGATTTTATGCACGCCGACTGTCTGACTCAGAAAACCAGCGTCTGACTACCTGACTACCAGCTTGCATCTTGGACGTACCCTAACAAAAGAGAAAGGCGCGAAAATATGAAATGATTAAATTTTTTTAAGAAAATTATTTTATTTAATAGGTACTAATTATTTATTGGTGTGAACTGCGCCTGTGTTAAAGTCAGAATGCTTGGATTTTTCATTATGTGCAACATGAATTTTTCCGGTTCGAACTTTTGTTATTACAACACATTTTTCACACATGACTTTTAGGAATGAATTTAATCCAGTACATTGTTCATCAACTACATTGTCAGGACAAAGCACTTCTTTACACTTACAACATCTTAAATTTTTGCCTAATACTTTTAATTCAACAAGGCGAGTGCCCTCGCATAGATTAGATTCGGTTGATTCAACATTATTTGTTGTTAAATTGTTTGATTCTTTTTTCTCGCGTAGAGCTGTGGCAATTTTCAGTTTTTTATCAAACACTTTTTTTTATAAATCTTCCTTTATGACGTATACAATCTCCCATAATTATTTCATTAAAAATACTAAAAGTTTATATTATGTTTCCTCGATTTGGAAACTATGGAAATATGCGGTGATGTCAGATTTCCACACAAAATAATATGTCATAGTGTGTGTGTATTCATATAGAGGATATAGTGGTGTAGGAGTACACTCACTTTAAAAAAACATAGTCTGCTGTCTTAGTAACAATCATATCAATAATGTGGGTATTAAGCGTAAACTTTTTAACTGGACAGTCGTGGAGGTACTACCTTTAAATAATTCTCTATTACTCACTAGCGGCGCTAATAGGCTTCGTGCACACAGCCTATAAGCGATAGTCGAACGTATTAATGTTCCATAATTTAAGAATGTTAAGAATGAGTCATAAACAGCTGAATTGTTAGCGAATGGCCAAATGTGCGTGTGTACTGACTTATTTGTCGAACTACAGTTGGTAAGTATCAATTACAAAGAAATTAACGGATTTCTTTAAGTAAAGGCCTATTAGTGTAAGTTTTCTTTTTTAGCATCTATGTCGAATAATACATACATGTTTATCACTACATATTTGCTGTATTTTTATAAACCTATATAAGTGAGAAAGGCAACTCCACCTCTATAAGCTAAAAACTCCGGTTAGTAAAAATCCTCCATAAGCGAAAATGTCCCTTGAACTCTTGCTTATCCAGGTTCGACTGTATATAGACGCACGCGGCATCGCCAGGCATTGAGGAGAAGACGACGAACACATCGACTCACCGGACAGAAGCCTGCTGCTCGAGTTTGTGTAACGTGATGTTATCGATTCAAAACGAATCGGCTTCAGCATCGGCATCAGCGCTTTGTTGAACCAATAGCTCACTGAATAAATCGAGGAAACACAAGTATTGTCCTCTAATTGTATAAAAGAAGACGGTTTGTATCTCTTGGCTCAAAACTCGAAAACCACTCGCACTCATATGTATGCACACGTACCACTTTCCGACCACATTAGAACCACAAAAAATGTGAGCCGTCGCGGGACGCCTGGCAGATGTGAAACAATTTTAATTAGAATAAAATTAAAATTAATAATAAATTTAAAAACATTATATACAATGGAGTTTATGTGAATTTTAATCTACCAAGAGAGTAGATTTTACATTTACCGGCACTTCAAACACACGAAATATACGCGTGCTTAATGCACAGATGAATGCACACTTTAATTATAATAGTAAACAACACTGTATACCCTGTGGAGTATACACTATAGGTATCCGATCTCAGTGTGGCGAGAGAGATAGCTTAACGCCGGATCGAGTGGGAAGAGAATCGCACAGTCGATTGCGCATGGCGACGTGTCGCCACACCGTACACACTACTGCAATAGACGCCAGAAATCTGTTTTACGTGCGGCTATAGATGTTTCACATCAAAAAGTGGTCGATGGTTGAGAGTACGGCATTAGTATGTAATGTCGTGATAGCGCTCACACGGCCAACAAATTGTGGTCGGTGTTAACAACAGTTGTTGTGTGTTGTTGATATCGCCCACAAACAAACCTTCCGAGTTCCGATGATGTTCAACCCCGCTCGTACGTGCAACTCGCCGACCACAGACTGAACAGACGTACAAATAATCGAAAGTACTTTAGCTCATTCGAAAATAATTCAAAAAATTGTCATCGTACAGTCTTAATCGATTATAAAGTCGTTGAAATTGACTTTCGTTTCTATCTTCGATAATTGATTGAACCCAATAAATTCTATTAATAAATCCATCGCTTTACTGTCTGTTCTGTTTGGTCAATTTGTGGTTTCACTTACTGCTAAAATCTTAGCAGTACTGAAATGACGTAGGTCTGGCGGGTCTGGGATTTTGATCTACATAAGTATCAGACATTAAATAGATAGATAGATATTTTTTATTTGTCGCATTTACGAAATTTGATAAAACGCCATATAACATTTGAAATTATAAAAAATCCTTAAAATTATATAGACGCATGTCCATTAGCCGCTTTTTGATAGCTTTTTTAAAGACATTTTAAGAAAGGGAACGCGTTTCTAAAGGTAGAGCATTATATAATTTTAGTGACCAATAATTGGGTCCATATTTCTGTTTGTTTACAGAAGGAAAAGGCACTCCTATGTTTCTCGCATCACGTGTATTGTGAGAGTGTATTTCCTCAACAATTTATAACTTAGATAGGTTTCGTTTGATATACAAGAGATTTAAGAAAACGAACAGTGAGGGTAGCGTCATGATATTTAAAGTTCTAAAAAGAGGAGCCCAGTGAGCATTATACTTTGATTTAGTTAATATTCTAACTTCTTTCTTTTGCAATTTGAAGACTCTATCAACATGAGGGTCAGCACCCCATATAATCAGTCCATATTGCAAAATAGAATTAAAAAGCCCGTTGTAGATAGTAACACATACATTAGAAACATAGTCTCAAGCAAAAAATTTTCGACGGCACAGATTAAGACATTACCTTCCGTTATCGACAGCACGTTCCTTATTATATTGTTTCGATTTGACGTGTACGACGGACGGCGACGGCACTAATGGCTGCGCCTGATACGCAAGTAGATAATGCAGCCGCCGCCAGCGGGCAACAGCTGCTATATGCGCGTCGCCGCCGATATCGTGGCGATCGGTCCGCGTCACTTCCTTGCCGCCACCACCGCCGCCGCGGCCGCCGAATGCTAATATTAAGGGGTAAATGCATGTCACTTTTTATTATCCTTCTTGATTCCGTTCGTTATTTATTCAGTCCGGTGTGATTTTGTGTCGCCGAGACGTAAAATATTGATATTAACAATTCATCTTCAATGCCGAGGCCAAATCAAGATCTCGCCGAGGTGGTGACAAATATCGAGATTAACAATTTAAAATTCCAAGGCACGATCAAGATTCAATTGCCGAGATCTCGTCGAAATAAGTAATATCGAGATTATGAATGAATAATTAATTAATAAGCACTGATCTTCTAAGTTGGGCAGGAAATCCTCAAGAATTTGTTAAATTACTGTTATTAAAGATTATGGCTTATAGCCCGTTAATGCACGTCATCCTTTAAGAATTATCGTGGAATTAGCCCGCCAATAATCTGGATCTTTTCATGAACTCCAGAAGATCGGTGACTAGATTTTATCCTGTGTAAATGCTCCGTTCTCATCAATGTATCCTAAGATGGTTGTTCTTCTGTAGGACTAAGGCATTCGAATAGTAAATGGTTGGCCATTTCGTAAAATCTACACTGCGTCGATTCCGTTCGTAGTCTCATCGTCTGCAGATGTTTCCTCAAGATTGCATGGTCGATCAAGAGCCCAACCACTTTCCTAAGTTTTAAAGGGCTCACAATCATCTTTTTCCTATGTGAGTTTCCTCGTCAGAGATGCTGATTGCGGATCCAACTTCTAACAGTTTTTCTTAAATCTTGAATTGCGAAGTGAAATCAAGATTCGGTGTTGTCGAGATAACTGATTAAAACTCGTTTGACTCCCGTTTTACCAGTCTTGTCAGTCACCTCTGTAACTTGACCATCTGAAAGTTGGGAATCGTACGAAGTAGTTTTTATAAACTGACCGTCTCTATCGGCCGGTGCTTTCCGTTGGCCTTTCCATTTATCCCATGATCCGTCCTTCTTTTGTGTCCACGTCTTTGGATATAGTATTAGCTCAAACAGTAATTTAGTATATATAGATCACGATTTTTTGTATATTATTATTATTGCCATTACTCTTATTTTTTACCACTCTATTCCCAATTTTCTTTTCATTACTCCTTCTGTATACATGCAAAAACTTCAAATTAGATAAAATATTTTTAACCGACGATGGCTGATTGTGCAAACAAAAGCCAAAAAACTTTTATATAAAAAAAACTGACCGTCTATATTTAACTTGCTCACATTTTGGCAGAACCGTGAATGGCCAACATCAGCTGTCACTTGTTCCACTGTAGAGATGTGTTTGTGTCTGCGCCAAAATAGGGAACACGAAAACAATTGAAGCATTTTTAGTTATTCCAGACGGCAGTGCAACGAGTATCCTTCCTTCCTGTAAAGCCGCTGCTCGCATTATTCCGGTCGATATTGTCTCCCGTAATCGCACAACACATCGGGAATGCATGCATACGTCCTATATGAAGTGGCTAATGGGTTACGTGCATTTTCTGTCATCCTAATTGTATTTCTTTTTTGTAAAGGACGACCGAAAAATAATTACGTTTTCGGGCCGTTTTTGAACCGTCATATAATTAGTCAGTCCAATATAATCAAAGAAAAAGACGTGTTTTAAAATAAAGTGCTCCGTATTGTTTAGGACTCCCCGAAGTTTGATCGTAACAACCAAATTCATCGCGAACTTAATATCGATACAGTCAAATAACATTTAAAAAAAAATCCAGCCAATTGAGCGACGGGATCATTAAAAATATTGACATTTGATATATAACTCGTTTGTCTCATCTCTAGTGCGCATATACAAACGGAATGGGTTTCTGGACGCGCTAAACATTGGAATGCAAACTGTATTCGTATGTTTCCTCCGAGCGAACATGTCTCTGATAATATGTAAATGTTTCTGATTAATTTTTAAACTTACTGAGGAGTATTGGTATAGACTTTTTTATGGATCAAATACAACAGGAACAGGTCAATAAAAATCTAATAGTCATACTTACTGGATGAATATTAGAACATTTATGAGAGCGGGGTAATTCCTCAGGATAATCTAGTCACCAATCTTCTGGAATTCATGAAAAGAGCCAAACTATTAGAGGACTAAATCCAAGACAAGGGAAAGCACAACAATTATTTTAGGATGACGTGCATAGATACTGAATGAACGATGATCACCTTGATCTTCCGTATTTCTAAAACTTATCATATCATCAATTCAATTTTTTCGCAGATTATTGTCTCATTCTAGCTAATAACTTGACACGTAATTCGTTTCTAAATTTAAAGGTTCGAAAACGGGCGAAAAGTAATTTTTGTGGTCGTTTTTTCGGCTTTCCTTCCAACTCGATGAGGCACCCGCATCATCCAAGAGCCGACCCTGCATGCTCGAGAGATTGCATTACATGAAACAGGCCGATTATAGAGAGAGAAGGGAGGTATAGAGCGAGAGAGATAAATAATATCAAACAAGCCTATTTATTGCTAACTATACACATAAGATGACGTCAATCAGGCTTAAATCATGATAACACGAGAAGCAAGAGATTGCAGAAGGAACAAGACAAAGCCGACGGGGAAATCTCATAAGCCTCTTATATGAGATACGATGAACAGCAGCTCCTCGCCGCCTCTTTCCGTGTCTATGCCGGCCGGCCTCCCGCAGCACCCAATGCCCCCGGTTGGCCCTTGCCAATGTCCATGTCGTCCCAATGATATTAATTGCATCGGATCATCGATTCCACTTGTTACTTATATTGCTCAGCTACAAACTGGAAAATTCGTTTCGAACGTCAAGAGAGAACATATAAAAGATCGCACACACTTATCCCGCACGAACCAACACGACAAGCACAACACGGACCGGAAAAGTCTGTTCGCGAAGGTGTATCCATGACACTAAGTTCAGACAAGTGGCTCTAAGGTTTATAAGATCAGCTTCCTCATATTGACGTTAACGAAGTCGATATTATTTTTTATTTACAAGTTTTCGTATAGAACGTACAAAATATCAAAATTCAAATCTTTGATTAACGTCTGATTAGAATTCTTCAATAAATAAAATTATCGACCAATTTTTCAGACAATTATATTAATAAAAAATATTTTTAACAAAAAAAAAATTGAACCGACTTCAAAATATGCACTAAAAAGTAAAAAATAATTGCGTATTGAAATGTTTTGGAGTCGGTGTCACATCGGAATTCGAAAGTAGCAATTTAAATCCTACATGTCTCTAGTTCTCGGAATAGATTTCATTTTGGCTGACACCGACTCCAAAACATTTTAATACGCAATTATTTTTTACTTTTTAGTGCATATTTTGAAGTCGGTTCAATTTTTTTGTTAAAAATATTTTATTTTTCTCTTTATAGTGTTAGATAAAGTATTGCAATGGGTAGGCCAAGTATGCGTGCCTTTGAAATTTGAGAGTTTCCCTCGATTTCTCCGGATTCCACCATCAGATCCTGACTTGGTTCCGATGGGACTACCTCGGAAGTGCACTCTTTCGAATAAAAAAAATTTTGAAATTCGGTCCATAATTGACGGAGAAATCGGTGAACACACATAAAAAAAATATACAGTCGAACATAGAACCTTCTCCTTTTTTAAAGTCAGTTAAAAAATAATAATTAATACATAGCCGTTTCGGGCCGGATTTGGATCTTCTTCAGAAATATATTTTTTAGATTACATATTTCTGAAGAAGTTCCAAATCTGGACCAAAACGTCAATGTATTACTTATTATTTTTTGTTAATATATTTGTCTGAAAAATTGGTCGATAATTTTATTTATTCAACACGCGTGAGTAATATGTAATTTCGGGGCCCTGCTAAATTTGGGAGAAATAATAGATTATTTCATGTTGACGCGTAGAGTGCTAATAATGAGCCGTACAGTGTGATAATGAATTTTCTGGACCAATAGAAACGCAGTAGCAAGCCCGAGCGTGCAATAATGAAAAAAACTGCAAGCAGCTTCTGGACCAATAGGAACGTGGTAGGCGGTATTGTATATATGAAAACAGCATCGCAATTCAGCGAAAGTCATGGCTATCTTGTGTGCATCGAGGGCGCTGGGTACGTCAAACAATGAAGTGATTTATTATTTTTCCCTCTTTTATCAGGGCCCCGATTACATATTACTCGTGCTAGTTGAATAAAATATTATGTGCGACCATTGATCAAAGAAGAATATTCCACTCGCGTGCGTTTTACGCTCATGGAATCTTCTCCTTCTCTCACTAGTCGCACAATATACTATTATTGGAGAATATCAAAATACCAAATGCAACTATTATTGTACCTATAATAATTATTATTTTTATAATTCAATGTAATCATTTAAGTACTTGTGTATGTAAGCTATATTTTTTATTTTTGCGTAATGATGTTCACTTTTTTTCTATTTTTGATCTCGCTACTGCCACAGGATTTTCGTAAATATAGCGATAATATATTTATGTATATTATGGAAGAAGTATTAGTAATAAATTATTCTTATTCTTATATTCTGTTTTGAGGGCTTTTTGCTTGAACAAAAAAAAACGGCTGGACAGAATTTGGAAAACATTCTTTCAGAGGATACTGATAATAATCTTCGATTGGCACTCTAACGAAGTCGATAAGTATCAATTCTTATTCTCGAGATTTCGTTCTAGAAAGAAATGGCTACGAACGATGAACGTATATTCACACACCACAATCCACAGCAGTGTTGCCAGTCTAGTACAATTGGGGTCCAGTTCGATAACACTATGCACCCAAATTTTGAAATTTTTTTTTTAAGTCATAGAAAACGCTAAATTTTGACGTTCAAAAAAAAAAACTTTGCGGATTATTCACAAATTTCCTCAAAAATATGTGAAAAAAATGGAACTACTTTTCGTCTTTCACTGTCATTTTTTGAATCTAACCAATCAAAAATCACAAATACACGTCATAGCAACTGGTGTAGAATTATTGTATAACTATCTCACTTTGTATGCAGCTTTCGATTGTGTTATGGAAGCAGGGTCGTATTTAGATTCGCATACCCGTTTATCGTTCACCCCGGAATTGTTTTTTTAAAAACTCCACATTTGCCCCTTCCCGTTTCACTGCGAGACAATTCGCATACTGTAACGTGCTGGTTCTTTTGGGGCACTCGACCGTGTGTTTGGAGTGACCCGAACGACGTACACTTCCTTGACAAATTTGCCGGCACTTAAAAAATTCTCTGTTTAATGATTATTTCGATGGTGGCCAACAAAATTGTAAGGGTCAAGATCTTTTATTATTTATTTTTCTTTCATCAAAACAACATATTTCAAAACAACAAATAAATAATTAGTTTTATTCAAATTAAATAAACGATAATTTATACATACAAAATATTTACATTAAACTTTTAAGTTAATTTCATTTAATTATTTTTTATTTCAATTACAAAATTAATATTTTTAATTTCACATAAAAAAAGGTTTTAAGTTGCTTTTTATTTACACAAAAAATAATTTATTTATATCTCTTTAATTTTAATTCATCAAAAAAAATATTTCTTTTATTTTCTTATAACCAGCATAATTACAATTATTCAAGCCTAGTTCCAATTTAAATTTAGAGTTAATTTTTCAGTGGAATAATTTTCTTAATACTTCTTAATTTTTCATAATTCATAACATTTAATACTTTTTAAATTCTTTTGTAAGTAAAATTTTAATATTCTTGTCATGTCCTTTTTCAATTTTCAAATACTTAATTTCGCGTTTTTTCAATATTAACTAATTCTTTAATTATTCAAATAAATACACTTTTATAATTTCATCAATTTTATAATTTCATAAATTTCAACAATTTTCATAATTCATCAATTTCATAATTTTATCAATTTCATAATTTTATACCTTCAATTTTTTACCATAGTGCCGTCAATATCGGTCACTTTATTTTTATCATAATAATTTTTTAATCAATTATATCTTAACAACGCTCTACTCAATATCATCAACATCTAATTTTCATGCTTTCAAGAATATTAAAATCTTCGCTTATTTCTCAAATTCTTTACATATTAATATTTTGTGAATCATAGTTAATTTCTTTTTGTACATTTCAACTTATATTTTTTTTACAATGATTGTTAGAAAAATCAGACTATTTATGGATCTGTTTCTAGGCTTTATAATTTAATTATAACTCAAAAAAAAATAACTTCTTTATTTCAATTATTAAATTTTAAAAAGATTTAACTGTAGGGAAAATAACCACGCTACAGAAATCTGGCGAGGATAATTACCTTTAGCATACTTTTGACAAAATATCCTCTTTTAAACATCGAATTTGCACGATGCAAAACCCAGTCGTACATATTCGATGGAGTTCGTTAAATATCATTTCACACATCAAAATTTATACAATGCAAGCCCAGTTGTATATCTTTTGACGGAATTATTAATATGATCTTTGGATAAAAAATTAACTATCATACAAAAATAACTTATTTCATTTCCATTTTCGTTAAGCAAAGTTTTCTATTAGTAATCAATATATTTTAAGTTAAAATAAATATATTACCTCATGATGCGACTTCAATATTATATTGGTGGTTTAATTGCAATAATATAATTTTATTAACTTATCATTTTATAGCAAAAGGCTTAGATATCTTTTTACGGCCTGTTTTTATTGGAGGTTAAAAACTGAATGAATTTAAGGCCTGTTTGTAATGGAAGTTAAAAACAGAATGAATTTATAATATTTTACAAAATGAATATTTAGTCAAAAATGCGATATCCTTCAAATGATATTAACCAATCAAATTACGTCTAATCGACTTGTTCATAACTCGCTTTCGATCGGTCATTTATTAGCACATTTTGGATATACAGAGTGATACTTAATATTATAATTTTGATTTTTTGTTTGAATTCTTACAAGGTGGTACAAAATGATAATAAATAATATTGTTTTACAACGTTAAATAATAAATTGGTATACCTGTAACGTTGTAGCGTTACAGTTACCCCCTCGTCGGTAAGAAAAAAAATGAAAAATTCAAAGTAATTGCAATTTTTGATTTTTTTTTTTTTGTACTAAGTATCACACCATATACATAGATATAATAAAATAAATTTAGTGGGGTTGGTTATTTGGTTTCTTGGTTACCTTTAGCCGTGGTGATTGTCTCCTTCGCCTCGACCTGGGTTGTCTCGACACTGATGATTTGAATATTCTGCTGTACCTTTTCGGGTAGATGGCTGAATTTGGCCTAGCGCCCGGCGTAGTCGGTATACCGTCTTCATGCAGGTGAACCCATTCGTTATCGGAATCATAGAGATTTATTATGTAGTCATTACTAATAGGAAATATAGCATTTTAAAGATTATCCGGCCAATTTGATATTTATTGTTTTTTAGACGATGGTTATGGTCGGCGGTTAAATTTAAGTACTTTTTCAAATGGATTATTTTGATGGTGTTGTGATATTCGCCTATTTCGTGATGCCGCTCTACGTGCGCTTGTCCATGTTGATTCCTCCGATTCTCCAGGTAAGGTTTCTTTCTTTGGGGAGATTGGAACTGTGTTTCGTTGGTGGTTAATTCACACAGCGCTGCTTCGGTTACTTCAGATATGGTTTCTTGAAATTGTTTTCCGTCTTGGTTGGTCTGATTTGGCTTCAAAAGGTTTGTGATTGGTGTTTCATATCGAGTTAATTCATCTTTCCCAACCGTACACTGTTGTTGATCGCTGTATTCAGTATGGTCTTCATTCCTGCCATCGTTATAAGTTGCTACGACTATGTTCGGATTTGATATTTTGTCTTCTAACCTTTTTTCGAATGTTGGCGCTTGCTCATTGAGATCTTCATGCAACGTTTCCGTTCGATCTTCCATAATTTCTTCCACAGTTTGCGTGCCGACGTCTATAGTTTCTCGATGAGTTCGAGATCGATCCTCAATGTCTTGGATTTCGAATGCTTGCGTTTGTTCATTGAAATTTTCTTGCAACGTAGATTTTTCTAAGAGATCTTCTTTAACAGTATTGTGAGAGATGCTATCGATGTTGTCCTGTTTTTTACTCTGTTTGTGAATTTGTTTGTCGTCAACCACTCCCAGAGCTAAGATGGTTGGCGGTGGTCGTTTTCCGACTCCTCTTCATCAGATTGTCTTTCGTCGGCAGGCTCATTTGGAACAGTTTCGATGTAGTTTGTTCTATACACCGTATTATTGTGATTACTGTTGCGTGGTGTGGATCTAGATCTATGTTCATTGTAGTTGTTGGGACGTTGCACCTGGGTTCGTTGATTCCCGTATGTATTGTCAGGTCTTCTATCGTTGCCGGTATGATTTTGATTGTCGAAGTTGCTGGCCCGTTGATTATATCGGTCCGTATATTCGTTAGGTCGCCTTTGTTGATTCATTCCTTGGTTTGGTTCATTTCTATTATTGTTATAATTATTTCTACTTGGTCCGTTATAATTGATATCGTCAATTGCCGATAATATTTTCAACATATCCGGTATGGTTTTTGGTTGTTGTAAAACCATGTGATTATACCACTGATCCGGGTAATGCCTCATGATACCTTGAATAAATGCGGTAGTTGGTATCGGTGGATCTAAATATTTGGTGCGTCCTACCCAATACGTGAAATGTTGAGTGAAATTGTTGAAACGTGGATTGTATTTTCTCGGCGTGTACAGCTCCCATGTTATTTGAGCTTGAATACGTTCTGACCAAAAAATATTTCGGAATTCGCGTTCGAAGGTTCCCCAATCGGTGATAATTTCTTCAACTGCTTCAAACCAACGTCGTGCGCTGCCTTTTAGATAATATTTTATTTCTTCTCTTAGTATTGTATTATCTTCGATGTTTTGATTCGCGATGAGTTTTTTCAATTGTTGTAAAAATTCGATCGGATGTACTTTGTCTCTTTCGCCCCAAAATGGTTCTAGACCTCTATGTCGCTGGTAATTTTCATATCGAAGATTATTTGTTGTATTAGTCGCAGGAATACTCGATGTATTGTAATGTGGTATTCGGTTCTCAATAATCTGGTGTAATGTTTTCGATTGTTCCTTTATGGCTTTATCCAGAGAATGATTTTGCTCGGCCACAGCTATTTCTAACGTTTGTGTACGATCTTCAATCGCTTGCACTTTGCTGTTAATTTGAACCTCCAACCTGTCTTGTTCTTGCTTAATATTAGCTATTTCCTCGTCCAATAGCTGTGCTTTTACTTGAAAGTCCGTATGGATTTGATCGATCCTAGTTCCTAGATTAATAGTAAGATCCTCTTTTAGGTTTTGAATATTGGTAGCCGTATCTTGTCTTAGATTTTTCTCTAGGCTTAGCATATTGGTAGCTGAATCTGTTATTAGGCTTTGTGTATTAGCGGCCATTTGATGTTCCAAATCTGCGGTATTAGAAGCCATCCTGTTTTCCAAAGCAGATAATCGGTCCGCTATCATGTAAAACAATTCGTCGCTGGGGTTGGGTTTTCTTCCAGTGGTTTCGGATTGCTTTTGCTCGGGTGTTGTTTCTGAATCCGGCATGTCGAAACTAATCCTGGTAGATTCGGTATTAGTCTTATTTGACTCCTCCGACTTTTTAATTTCAATTATCTCTGGTGTGTCTGTATTCCTTGGCTGTTCTTCATTCTTTTCCGGTATCGATTCCAAACCGGGGGTTAAATCCGAAAAATCGGTCGTGTTGTTGTCCATCGTTGTATATTATTTATTTAATTAGGCTTATAAAAATTTTTTATTTATTTACCGATTCGTATTTGTTTGTTTTGTAATATTAGAGGGAACCCGTCTAATATACAATCGTCGTATTATAGTTAATTTATTTCAGTAGTTATATTAAATATCAAAGGACACCCGTTTGATAAATAATATTTTTTGTTTAATTTCAATTATTAGTTTTATTGCTTTCGATTAATAATTTTTTTTTTTTTTTTTTTTTTTTTTTTATTTTGTTGCAATGGTAATATTAAAAAAAAATAAATTTAATATTCAATTGTTTTAATTTATAATATAATTTAAAAAAATTTTTTTAAAATATTTAAATTTCAAATAATATTCAAATATTATTCGCAGTTTTATTTTATTACTGTATAAAATTCGATTTATTTGGTGTAAAAATAATGCTGTTCTGATGTCAATGTTACTGCAAACCAGTAACTTGTATAATACCGTCGTCGACCAGTTATTGAATAATAGCTCAATTATACGTAGCTTTCCCGTTACGCGTCTATTGACTTAGAATAATTTTGACTTTAATTTACAAAATTTTTTGATAATTTTAATAGAATTTTTACAAGTCCCCTGTACAAAATGACAGGGTCCTGTCACGGTCGCCAATTGTAACGTTCTGGTTCTTTTGGGGCACTCGACCGTGTGTTTGGAGTGACCCGAACGACGTACACTTCCTTGACAAATTTGCCGGCACTTAAAAAATTCTCTGTTTAATGATTATTTCGATGGTGGCCAACAAAATTGTAAGGGTCAAGATCTTTTATTATTTATTTTTCTTTCATCAAAACAACATATTTCAAAACAACAAATAAATAATTAGTTTTATTCAAATTAAATAAACGATAATTTATACATACAAAATATTTACATTAAACTTTTAAGTTAATTTCATTTAATTATTTTTTATTTCAATTACAAAATTAATATTTTTAATTTCACATAAAAAAAGGTTTTAAGTTGCTTTTTATTTACACAAAAAATAATTTATTTATATCTCTTTAATTTTAATTCATCAAAAAAAATATTTCTTTTATTTTCTTATAACCAGCATAATTACAATTATTCAAGCCTAGTTCCAATTTAAATTTAGAGTTAATTTTTCAGTGGAATAATTTTCTTAATACTTCTTAATTTTTCATAATTCATAACATTTAATACTTTTTAAATTCTTTTGTAAGTAAAATTTTAATATTCTTGTCATGTCCTTTTTCAATTTTCAAATACTTAATTTCGCGTTTTTTCAATATTAACTAATTCTTTAATTATTCAAATAAATACACTTTTATAATTTCATCAATTTTATAATTTCATAAATTTCAACAATTTTCATAATTCATCAATTTCATAATTTTATCAATTTCATAATTTTATACCTTCAATTTTTTACCATAGTGCCGTCAATATCGGTCACTTTATTTTTATCATAATAATTTTTTAATCAATTATATCTTAACAACGCTCTACTCAATATCATCATCTAATTTTCATGCTTTCAAGAATATTAAAATCTTCGCTTATTTCTCAAATTCTTTACATATTAATATTTTGTGAATCATAGTTAATTTCTTTTTGTACATTTCAACTTATATTTTTTTTACAATGATTGTTAGAAAAATCAGACTATTTATGGATCTGTTTCTAGGCTTTATAATTTAATTATAACTCAAAAAAAAAATAACTTCTTTATTTCAATTATTAAATTTTAAAAAGATTTAACTGTAGGGAAAATAACCACGCTACAGAAATCTGGCGAGGATAATTACCTTTAGCATACTTTTGACAAAATATCCTCTTTTAAACATCGAATTTGCACGATGCAAAACCGAGTCGTACATATTCGATGGAGTTCGTTAAATATCATTTCACACATCAAAATTTATACAATGCAAGCCCAGTTGTATATCTTTTGACGGAATTATTAATATGATCTTTGGATAAAAAATTAACTATCATACAAAAATAACTTATTTCATTTCCATTTTCGTTAAGCAAAGTTTTCTATTAGTAATCAATATATTTTAAGTTAAAATAAATATATTACCTCATGATGCGACTTCAATATTATATTGGTGGTTTAATTGCAATAATATAATTTTATTAACTTATCATTTTATAGCAAAAGGCTTAGATATCTTTTTACGGCCTGTTTTTATTGGAGGTTAAAAACTGAATGAATTTAAGGCCTGTTTGTAATGGAAGTTAAAAACAGAATGAATTTATAATATTTTACAAAATGAATATTTAGTCAAAAATGCGATATCCTTCAAATGATATTAACCAATCAAATTACGTCTAATCGACTTGTTCATAACTCGCTTTCGATCGGTCATTTATTAGCACATTTTGGATATACAGAGTGATACTTAATATTATAATTTTGATTTTTTGTTTGAATTCTTACAAGGTGGTACAAAATGATAATAAATAATATTGTTTTACAACGTTAAATAATAAATTGGTATACCTGTAACGTTGTAGCGTTACAATACCCCTTTATCTTTCACCCCAGAATTACAATTCGCATACCCGTTTATCGTTCACCCCGGAATTGTTTTTTTAAAAACTCCACATTTGCCCCTTCCCGTTTCACTGCGAGACAATTCGCATACCCCTTTATCAAAAAAAGCGGTGGTTTTCAATCTTCATGAAAATGTGAGTTTTAAATTTAAAATTCGTTTTATAAATTAAAATTTCCAAATACGACTCTGCCCTGAACGTTCAATTGTATTTCATTCCAACCAATTGATATTTCTATCTTTGTTTATCATAGATACAGGTATATATAACTTTCTCTTTTCTTATCACTATATGAGACAAGATAGCGATCGCTATAGTAAATAATATACTCTAAATCAACTTACTATACCATATTTAATTTTTTTAAATTAATTTTTTAAAAATAAATTTTCCGCACTTAAAACGACCAATAACGCTGTTATGTTATATAAAACAATAATAATTGTGAATTTCCAGTGAATATTTTGCATAGCAAGTTATCGTACTCTTACCGTACAATTGTACTAGATCTAGTACTTTTTTGTCATTTTCTGTACGCTAGCGGCTAGTACGTTGAAGCAGAAATCTAGTACTTTTTAATACCCAGTATCTACACACCCACCACAACAAACGAAAAAAGGGAAATTACCAAAAAAACACTTTTTTGTTGTGGAAATGAAAGGATCCATATACGATAAAGCAAGGTTGTTAAAAAAAAGAGTCATTTGTGGTTGGCAAATCTTAAAAAAATTCTAGTACTTTTTTCTACTTTTTTCAACCCTAACCTAGTACGCAAAACAAAAAAGTTCTGGCAACACTGCTCCACAGTAAGAATATTGACCTTGAAACATAAAATGCTAAAAATTTTGACAAATAACTGGGAAGTTAATAATTAAAAGATCGGTGCAACTAAGTTCAAATAATTGTTTTTTATACAAGAAAATTAAAAAAATAAAATCAATTAATCACTATTTAAATTACAAAAGAAACACTAATAACGAAGATAAAATATCAAAGTAACATTTTAATATTCTTTAAATAGCAAATAAATTTTAATCGGTAAAATGGAGGGTCGTGAGAATTATCGCCAACATTTAAGTAATTTAATTTATCTATAAATTAAAAATCGAAAGCAATGTACACATAATAACTTTCTAATTAAAAAATACTCTCTTAAAAGTTTTATGGCGACGCGCGTTAAATTCCTTAAGTTCAAAGCTATTTAATTAGCGAGATTATGATCCACCAAGTCCGACGCTCAGTGAAAAGTAATTACGATCACCCATTATGTTGAACTAATTAATGTTGAAACTGCTAACCCTAAAACTGCAAAACGCCGTTCAGAACTTTGACGCATTCGACCAAAGAGAATATATATTATAGAGTCGTAAAGTAAAAATAAAACATTCCAGCCAATTGGGCGACGGGACCATTCCAACTTCTAAAATGTTGACATTTGATTATAATAAAGAAAATAAAATTTCTGATATCGAGTGAGGTGACGCGGGTAATGGCTAGTAATATGACATTTGCTATTCGTCACCATGGTTACCGACATAATATGTTCCACGTCATGTAAAAATTAACCAAAGCATGCCTAACTAGTTTATTTCTGACAGATCTACAAAAGAAAAGAGCAGCTGTATATTTTATTTTTAAAATATTTCCGAAACTATACAGTTTAAAAAAAAAAATTTTAACGAAACTTTCTTGAAAAAATAAATAGAATAATAAGCCGTTAGGACAAACCTAGAAAACAAAATCGAAATTACTTAATACCCTATTTATCAATATTATGCAAACTATTATTATTACTTACCTTATTAATTCCATATTTATGTTTTAGTACTTACCTATGTATATGAGTAGTTGTATTTCAACAACTTTTCGTGCATATAGCCAAAGTTGCTGAGCACGTAATTTAAGTAAAAAAAAAAAAAAAATAAGCCGTTAGGAAAAGTATACCATTATTATATAAAAAACACCTTTTTAGCATATATCTCTTCTGCGCATGCGCCGATTTTCCCCAAAAACAATAGGGCTCTTATATTTGCATACCAAACATCCTCCCAAAATTTGGTTTCAATCCGTTCATCCGTTTGACCTGTATCGTGTTCACAGACAGACTAACAGACGCACAGAGATTTTTCAAAAATATGTTTTTTGGATTCGGGGGACCTCAAAACGGAAAGATATTGTAAAATTTTTGAAAAGTGAACTAGTACCATTCCCCACTTGTGGGTTGGAATGGTAAAACCTAAATATTAATGTTACTGAACGATACCACTCATACTTCAGAGATTTTATTTCCTATGACAGCATTCGTCGAAAAGCATCCACTAAATTGACTAAACTAATCCAACGATTTTTGAATCAACCTTATACAGGTGATTTTTAAGTTAATTGTTCTTTTTTAAGAGCGTGTAGAAATCAAACAGACGAACAAATATTTTAAGTAACTTTTTTATCAAAACTCCAAAAAAGAGCAAAACAGCCTTTCAAAGTTTAATAAATTTTATTTAATTAATTCAAAAGCCCGGTTAACACACGCGAAGAAATGATGGCACGAATCAGAAATGCATCCCAAATAATTCATTCGCGGAAGGCCCTTTTCGCTTCTACAAGCATGTACAGAGAAGCATGGCTACGAGGCACGCATCTTTGTGTCCAACAAAACGGGGACAACTTCGAACAATGTCTGTGACTACTTAATAATGACATAACATATTTCCATAGTGACATGACATAACGCCCGTACCGAGCTCGAAATTTGATAAAATTTAATAACACTTTGAAAGCATGTTACTCTTTCATTTTTGGTATTTGATAAAAAAATTACTTGAAATATATTTTGTTCGTGTATTTGATGTCTACAGGCTGTTAAAAAAAAGTATCAACTTTAAAATCACCTGTATAATGGGAATGTGTTTATGGCCGAACCCGACTGTCCTCAGGTTTTTAATTAGACGTGTAGTGTTTTTAATTTCATGAAATCGAGTCAGGAATTTAATTTACAAACAAATGTATTTCCTTTGCCGCTAGACATTAAAATTTGGTTTATTTTTTTTCCATGGTCTTTTTCAAATTACACGCGTAATATGCAATCTGTTTATTATTTTATTTAATTTCTAGTTTCCTCGTCCGGTTTCGCCTGAGTATACTCGATTCTGAAATTTATAATTAATAATGGCTCGGTCTGGTTTCGCCCGAATTTGTAGATTGTCACTGTTTTTTTAGTCGAGTTATGTTGTAAAATTAGTCTCCACAAAAAGCGCTTTTATTTTAACGCTATAATGTATACTGTATAGCCTATGTGCATCTTGAAGGTCCATTCTAAATAATGGGGAAAAAATTCTTTAAATAGGTGCAGTGGTTCCGGAGATTACATTCCACATACAAACAAACTTCCAAAATTCGCACTATCTCTTTATAATAGATATTAGTAGATATAGGTATAGATTATAGATTATTGCACTAATTTTATTTATCTGTATAAATAAATTACGGCCGAATTTCGACCACTTGTTCTACTAATAAAAAGGTACGTTCAGATCTACCAGCACGTAGCATGTCCAGTACGTAACGTGGCAGACACGGAACAGACAATAGTTTTCACATCTATATAGCAACAGCACACCCGGCATGAACAGACGCCATCAGGCAAACTAGAAAGTGCCCGTGCATACCATGTTCCACGAAACCACTGAATAAAACCAAACCAAACTGTCCGTGTCGGCGATCGCATTCATACTAGCCTTGCGACTGCCAAAGACACGTACAGACACGCGCCGGCACAGACAAAACATTCTTGCGGAGAATGCTGGCCGATGCCGGCCCGTGTCTGCGCGGACACGCTCCGTTCGCGTGCGGTAGATGTGAATATACATACAGGGTGTCCCATTAAGAATGGGACATAGAACAACCGCAGATTCTCCAATTCAAAATAAAACGATTAAGCGAAATATGCTTAGATAAAATGTTACTCGCTCTACCAGTGGCGAACGGCAGGAGTAAGTAATGCTTGAACCCCTTCTAAATGTTACGCAGCTGTCTAAATTTTAATTTTGACTATAATTTTAATTTTTTTGATATTTTCTAAGTCAATAATGTACACTTGTTAGTTTGTTGTAAAGTCATTGGTTTTCGAGATATTCGCAGTTAAAGATAGATAGACATGCACTTTTTATTTGTATTATTATTAATAATGACCAATGACCAATGACTTTACAATAAACTAACAAGTGTACATTATTGACTTAGAAAGTATCAAAAAAATTAAAATTATAGTCAAAATTAAAATTTAGACAGCGGCGTAACATTTAGAAGGAGTACAAACATTACTTACTCTTGCCGTACGCCACTGGTAGAGCGTACTGAACTATTTTTTTTATTGTTAGGTGCATTTTATGATATTTAACAAGTGTGCCGATTTGAGTAAAATTATACGGTGTATTAAAAAAATTATTGACATTAATAATTTTTCAGTTTTCAACCCCGTATTTCGGAAACGAGTAACATTTTATCTAAGCATATTTCGCTTAATCGTTTTATTTTGAATTGGAGAATCTGCGGTTGTTCTATGTCCCATTCTTAATGGGACACCCTGTATAAAAGAATGTTTGCCACGCCACGTGTCTGCACGCTCATTGTCTGTAGATCTGAACGAAGCTTAAGTGTTCATGCAAAATTTCTCAGCTCTTGAATGACAACCACATTTGGATTCAATATTCTCAAAGCTATAGCTTGTTAACTTGGTCGAAGAACAAAATCCCTCCAAATTATGAATGAAACAAAATTAATTATCGAATAGTATCAACAACCAGTAAACAAAAAAAAACGGCCAAGTGCGAGTCGGACTCGCGCACCGAGGGTTCCGTCCAAACTTGTAGGTATGTAAATAGTTCGTCCATTACGGTAATCGAGTCTCGAAGATTTTTCTCGCTTAGTCGTTGGAAAACTGTTGTCCCCATACATCGACAAACGTCGCGGTCAGTTCGCCAACTAAGCGCGTAATTGCAATGAGTTCAGATGGACTACTGAACTGCATTGCACCTATATCTGATATCCTAGTCGTCGTACCGTGTCGTATGCGAGAGTTATCCGCTAACGGACGCTTGTTTTGTATTAGAATAGAACTTTATTGTGTACGGTTTAGAAGCATTATTTTTTTTGTGATGTAACTACAAATTTACGGTTTTCGGATTTTTCCCTTTACTTGTGCTATAAGACATTGCTTCTTGCCTAATTTCATGATTTTAGGTCAACGGGGAGTACACTATAGGTTTTGATTCCCAAGAATCTTAACAGACAGATAGACAAACGAACAACAAAGTGATCCTATAAGGGTTCCTTTTGAGGTACGAAATCCTAAAAATAAATAGAAGGTATAATTTGTGCTTTCATTAATTACAATTTTTTTAAGTTCTTTTCTGGATCCGAATATATTTAGAAAGAAAACTCAAACAGTCAAAGCAACATCAAAAATAATGAGAGACAAGACAATTAATTGTTGCTGTCAGCTGTCAAGTTTCTATAATATAGCCATGCATCGTTGCTAGTGTGGAAGGACTTCGTCTATAATTTGTGCAAGAAAACAATCACGTGCTAATGTTATGATTTGTTATTAATAAGAATACTATACATTGATTAAAAAATTATAAATGAGATAATAGACAATAAGATATATAATATTTAATCTTATAAATAGGACGAGCGGTATTTATTTATAATGTAAAACATATCTATTTTTCCATTGTTTATTATCAGTTAGGTCTTAGATATTATTGAACTATGATCTAAAATATTATTATCAGTGAACACATACTGCGGTTCGTTTTCGAATTAGCAGTTTTGTATTACAGTCAGTTTTTGACGCGTTTCTAAAAATAACTTGAAATGTAAAATATTCAGGACAAATAAAATTACTTCCGATATTTTTTATTTGTTAAAATTTTGTGCTAAAATTTACAACTAAAATGTTTTCTACAGTTGTGTTAGTGATTGTTGTTTTGTTTGTGTTAATTATAAAATATGCTAAATCGAAGCCTTCTGGATTTCCGCCTGGTAATTATTTAATATCAATCTGTTATCAATATATATATGATAGCAATGCGTCTATAATTTATATTGAGGCCTTGATGATAAAAATATATTTTTCGGAACGTTAGCCACAAGCTTCTTTTTCAATTGTTCCTTAACCAAATAAATTTCCTTCAATCTATAATTTATATTTCTTGCACTTTATGGCATACAATCAAACCCGGATCTAAGGGGGGCAAACCGGGGCACCTGCCCCGAGCGGTAGTTTCAGGACTAAAATCATAATATAATATGGTTCAAAACCACACCCAATCTGTCCTTTTTCCCATTTACTCAATCTGCTTGTATTTTTACGGTTCCCAAAACATTATGTATTTGTGAGTTTTTTTAAGTAATTTATCTCAAAAATTCGAAAAATCGTAGATCCGGGACTGCATATAATCATAATATATGTATATCTATACTAATATTATAAGGAGATAAAGTTTGGCTGTACGAGGTATTCTCCGAAACTATTCATCCGATTTCATAATTTTTTCACCAATATTTAAAATGGACCTTCAGGATGGACACAGGCTATATTATATTATCGATTTGCAATAAAAGCCCTTCTCGTGGAGACCAATTTTGCAACCTATATCGACGAAAAAACGGAGGCAATCTACAAATTCGAGAGACGCTGATCCGGGCCGCTAGTTATATATATTTTATTTGACTTTCGTTATAAGTATTCGAGCTCCTGTTAAATTATTTTTGACATATCATGAAAATTTATAAAATTTTGGGTGAATTACAGTTCCCTGTTTGTTTTAAGCCACGGAGATGCCATATAAACAACGACATTGCTATTCGGAACCCAAAGGAATGCTGAGACCTCTGGTGAGAAATGCGCCGAACTGTCCTAAGGGGAGTTTTTGACAGGTAAACTATGGTTTTCTAAATCAATGTTTACATGTCAAAAACCCCCCTTAGGACAGTTCGGCGCATTTCTCACTAGAGGTCTCACCATTCCTTTGGGTTCCGAATAGTATATATGATTATCCCCTCCCAGCGTTTCATGTTTGAATTCCATGTCGAAGTCATTCAGACTCGCACATTCGCTAAAGAAGTTTCACAATCAAAATAATTAATCAATGCTACAAGTTCAATTCAAATTAAACAGTTCCAACCAAAAATGAAACAGAATATAAATTGATTTATTTCAGGGCCCCCATGGTTACCGATTTGGGGAAGTTATTGGTTTCTTCTAGCAGGCGATTACAAATTTCCCCATTTGACAATCGACAAAATGGGACGATATTACGAAACAAACATTTTGGGATTCTATTTAGGATCAGTTCCAACTGTAGTAACTCTAGATTACGAAACGACTCAAGAATTATTAACTCGACCAGAATTCCAAGGTCGGATTTTCAATTATGTTACCAGGTTGCGTGCCTTTGGAAAAAATCTCGGCAAGTAAAACATATAAATGTAAATTTAAATAATATAGTAACTTTATTAGCAAAATGAGTTAAAATTTAATAAATTGGACGTTCGTCATTTTTATGACTTTTTCAGCAACTTAGTATTGAAATTCAAAGTTGCTGAGGAAGCCATATTAAAAGACGACGCGTATAATTTATTAAATTTTAATTCATTTTACTACTAATTCCAACTTCCTATACGATTTTATTATAATAGAATATTATGGAAGCGAATAATTTTTTTTTGTTTGTATATTTCGCTCGGTAGTTAATTATTTGGGATAACGCAATAGACTTACAGATAGTTTCTACCTATTGCTCAACCTGGAGAGGTTCCGATAGGTTATCCGCTTTTCGTTAAGAAAATATAAAAAGATCGTATTATCATCGAAAATACCTATATGTGCCAAGTTTCTAGTCGATTTAATATGCGGAAGTGCGTCAAAAATTGATTACAAGATTTGACCTTGTACCAAGTGAAGTTTATAAAGAACTTATAATAAATCTGTCCATCGCTAGACGTTGTTTAAAATAAATATATTTATGTGTTATAATTAAAATATTAAGTTTGTATCACTTCCGTGTCACAGGGATTTTCTTCACGGAAGGTCCGTTCTGGTTAGAACAAAGGCGTTTTGCATTGAGGCACATGAGGGACTTTGGGTTCGGAAGACGATCTCCTATACTCGAATCAGTTGTTACGGAAGAGATTCAAGACATTATTGAGCTGTTAAAAAGCGGACCATCAAACGAATTTGATAAGGTACAAAAAAGAGTACATGAAACTCAATTTTCTGGTAGCATGGGTACTTGTTACAGTCTATATACTAATATCTAAAGCTGAAGAGTTTGTTTGTTTGGTTGGTTGAACGCGCTAATCTCAGGAACTACTGGTTCAAATTGAAAAATATTTTTTGTTGTATACCCCATTTATCGAGGAAGGCCATAGGCTATATAATATCACGCTACAACCAATAGGAGCGGAGTATCAATGAAAAATGTTGCAAAATATAACTCAAAATTTGTCCGTCCGACAAACACTTTTGAACGGTAACTCCAATCTTCATTCATCTCGGTAAACGATGATGAACGTGCATACTCATGTCCCTCCCCCCCATTCGTTTTTTTGCACCTGTGTGAAACCGGGCGGGACCGCTAGTATTAGGTACATATATAGATTGTTTCAAAAGTCTCGGAATGGCTTATTATTTCTTATCAGATAAGCCGGACTAAAAATGTTAAAATGGTTTTTTTAATAACTTTTTCTTGTCTATCGAATGGCACAATTGGATTTTGGGCCCGAGAGCCCTAAAAGGGTACCGTAGGGCCCAACTTTGAAATTCTAAATGGGATTCTGCCGAAAAACGAATACGTCTTAGTATTTTTTTATACCTCGAGCCCCTAAAAGAGACCTAAAAATAGGCCCAGTACAATAAATATCTAAATTTGAAATAATTGCCTTACTTTTACCTTTCGTTTTGAGGAGAAATTTCACTAATAGGTGCCTAAAGCTCGATTTTGAACTTTAGGGCCCCTAAAAAAGCCGTAAAAATTCATAGATCGTCAATATTTCATCTGATTATTATTTCAGATATTAATTTATGATTTCAGAGTCTGTCACCAAAATTAAACCACACTTTACTCCCTGATTTATTTTATGTTTGCTTAAATAATATATTTTGGCAAGTGTTGGCTGGAGAACGTTTTCCCCGCAACAATAACAAAAGTCAACAAGAAGCCGTTCTTGCTGTCCTCAATTTTCAACGATCTGGAGATCCAACTGGCGGAGCTTTAACAATAACACCATGGTGGAGGTATTTTGCTCCAAATTTATCGGCTTATGTTCCAGTTAAAGAAAACAATGAAAAACTACAACATTTCATCCAAGTAGGTATTTAGGTTGTAAATACACAAACAAATATATTATTTTAGGATCTAGAGATCCGGTCTGGTATCTGGCACATCCGGAACCGGATTAGGTTTCTGTATTTGCCGTTTTAAAATAATAAAGAACTTCTTCATCTCTGATTTAATATACAGGGTGATGTCAATATTTTAAGTACGTATTCGGGGACACAAAATAAACATAAAAGTTCCTATAAACATGAGTTCTATTCTCAACCGTTACAGAGATACTAGGGTAAACAAAATATTAAAATTAAAATTTTTATTAAATTATTTACAGCAGGTAGGCTAAGGTTTTATAATTTTCAAAAATGCAACCGTTTACTTCTAAACAGAAGTCAGCTCTATGAATGGATGCGGGTTTGTTTCTTAAGCCGGCGCTACACGATGCTATGAACATTGACCTGAACGTTCGATCGAGCATTGGACAGAACGATGAGTATTTGGAAAGAATTCCGTGGCATAAGGATCGAAAATGAAGCAATACTGAGACTTTTTTAAACTTGCATTTAATACTAACGTTTCGATACGTTTTGTATCATCTTCAGAGTGTTCAAATGCTGTCACATGTTATCAGTATATTGGACAGAACGTTTGAGTCAACTGAGTTCGACAGTTGGTGTGCCAAAAAAGTACTTGCTACGCGGTGTGTCGAATGTTTGAAATCTTGAATTGAGAAAATTTGGTACAAACGTTTGTCAACAAATACAAATTTGAGATAAATAATACAAAATACAATCAATAAAATATTAAATTAACTTGTAATTATTATAGTTAGTACTTTATTAAAATACTTTAATAAAATATAGCGCAAAAAGTAATGGATTTTGTACGGGACGCTTATGATTCTAAATATGAAATGATAATGTAATAAACGTACCTGTTTAAAACACAAATAAATCAGAACAAATAATAATCTTTATAAAGTATAAACACTCAAACAGTATTTAACAATACACTATGAACTATGTTGTGTTGATCCTCTAGGGCAAATGGTTTTCGAAATAAAAAACAAGTTTTTTTAAACGACGTTTCTTCGACTGGTGTGTCGACCTCTTCAGGCTTTTAATGACACACGAGTCGACGAAACGTCGTTTAAAAAAAAACTTGTTTTTTATTTCGAAAACCATTTGCCCCAGAGGATCAACACAACATAGTTTACCATACTACATAGAGGGCGAAAAAAGATTCAATAATACACTATGAATTGACATAATATTTGATTGAATCGTGCAACCGTACATCAAAGCATAAGAATGTTTTTCTTCGAACGTTGGAGGCTTCCTTTGACTCGGGTCAAGAATACCGACAACAGCCGGAACATGGTCAAACGCGAACGTTGGACGCTCTACACTGGAAGCTCATAGGTTTGACCGTCGGCCACACGATGCGACGAACGTACGTTGGACGGTGTTGGTAGCATCGTGTAGCGCCGGCATTATAATCGCTACTGCATTTATTACTATTCGATTATTACTCCTGTATCTAGAGATGAGATAAACGGGACAAACGGGTCTTTTCAGTGATCTGCATCTTTGCATCTGGATCCCATATGTGAGCCGGCTCCCTAAACCGGTTCAAAAAGAGCCGAGTTCTGAATATGTTATTCTGGTCAACTGAGCCACTGAGTTAGTTGAGTCAAGTCAATCATATCACCTAATATTATGACTGACTCATATATTATAAGGCGGGGTTTTACAGGTTGCTACTTGCTATGTTACAGAAAGCATATTACAATATACAATACAATACCTTAAATAGTTGTGACCTAAGTAAAACACTGTAATAGCTGATCCGCCTGTGCGTAGTGTGCACCATAGCGACATATTATGATGCATGAGTTATTTGAGCTGACAGAATCTTATTGCTTCTGTGTTTCACTGAGTTATGCGGATCCGTTGAGCCGTCGGCTCATAAAAAAGTGAGTCGGTTCTCACGGATCTTCTGTCGGAGCCGGCTCTTTGAACCAGTTCAGATCTGAGTTACCCAACACTACCTAATACCTATATCTCTGTAACGGTTGAGAATAGAACCCATGTTTAAAGGAACTTTTATGTTTATTTTGGGTCCCCGAATACGTACATAAAATATTGACATTTCCTCCTGAATCACCCTGTGTAACGCTTTAGGACAGCATCAAAAAACATCTAGAAACATTTTCGGAAGACTATGATCGCGATTTTATTGATGCATATATTAGAGAAATGAAAAAGCGGAAAAAAGAGAATCCTGGTGATTTTACATCGTTCACTGGTAAGTTTAAATATTCTTTAACCATCTAATATCGTGCCGTCCTTACTCCAAAACTTAGTTTCAAACGCCTCACTATGGCTCATTGGATCTCATAAATTTAATAATACAACTTCGAATGCGATTATATTTACGCAATCCAGTGAATTATAATGAGGCGTTTGAAACTGACTCAATCTCCCTAGGGTTCAATCGATCGCGTAGATGCAATCGCTTTCGAAATAGTATTTTCACTATCTACTAAATCTACTAAAAGCATTTACAAAAGATTCACGCTTTTATTGATATTTTAGAAGAACAACTAATATTAGCGTGTGTGGATTTCTTCATTCCATCTATAGCAGCTGGAGGAGCAATTTTAGGATTCATTTTTATGCATTTACTTCACAATCCGAAAATACAAACTAAAATACAAGAAGAGATTGACACTGTCGTTGGCAAAGATCGACTACCGTCGTTAGATGACAGACCTAGGTAAATTTAACATCAAAATTAACAGTATGAAGTTGTTGGCTGAAAACTACTACCAACAGAGTATGGTATTGACTTACACAAGTGGATATGCCTTCGCACCATAATATATCGGTTCACTGAGTGAGAAGGATAGAGTATGATAGAGACCACGTTTGTAAGACGTAAGATTGTATTTATGCTAATCTCATTGCAGTCTTTTTATTATTTTAATTCAACAAACATAGTTTATTTCACGCCAAAGAAGTTTAACTTCCAGCGCGCGAACATAAGTATACGCACCCATTTTCTTTTTTTGTTAACTGAAGGATGCCATACACCGAGGCTACAATCAGAGAAGGAATGAGAAGGGAGTCGCTCAATCCACTCGGTTTTGCACGCAAATGTACAGAAGACACTACACTAGGAGGTTATTTAATTCCTAAGGTAACCGTAATTAAATCAATTATTTTAATTAATTAATTATTTTACTAGCCTTTGTCTGACGCTTTAACTCGAAACGCAATAAAATACAATCTTTGCTGTTCCCTGGTGATTACTGTTTGTAATAACAGGTTTTTACTAAATGCATATGAAAGTATACAGATTGTATCAAATCAAAACGGTTCATAGAACATTATGTGTGTAAGACAGAGACGATATTATATAAAGCACTAAAGCAGTAAGTAAGAATGAGATAAATGTTCGCTTATAGTTACTGTGGTTATACAATCTGATAGTATCGTCTTTGCTTTCTACAGTAAAAATCACAATTTTATCAAATGTCAGTATTCACTAGTGAAATTATTGATAAAATGGCTATTTATTATAATCGATTAAGATATTGTTTGGCAGAACGTGGAGGTCTTTTTGAACATTTAATAAATTAATTATTAAAAGTATTGTTAAAACTTTTGTACCAGATATAAATAATAATACGAATTAATATTACAGTTTAGTTTTTTAATTGATAAATTGGTAAAAAGATTTACAGTGTACGTAATTATTTAGTTACGTAACCACAGTAACTATTAACGATCATTTATCTCATTCTTACTTGCTGCTTTATATATCGTCTCTGTCTTACACACAGAATGTACTATGGACCGTTTTGATTTGATACAATCTGTATACGGTACTTATAACAAAAAAACAATTTTTAAAGTTTTTGTCTGTCTGTCTGTTTGTTCCGGCTAATCTCCTAAACGACTGGACCGATTTAATCCTGTATAGTTTAAAGTTTCAATTATGAACCACTCACGAGGCGGTGCTACTTATGTCTGTGAAAATTATAATTATTAAGAACTGTAACAATTATTATTTTATTCAACATATTTATTAACGTAAGTTTGTAACATGAATATTATTTAATTCAACATATTTATTAATTTAGGTTTTTTAACATGAACACTGCTTCCTAGCTCATACGCTCCGCTGCCATCTGGTCTCTGTTCTTCTACATAACCACCAGGGTACACCAGTGGCGGCGTGGTTTTTTTAAGAAGTGGTGTTACAGAACCAATATATTTCAATATTTCATTTTTAATTCAGGGAACTCAAATGTTTGCGGGTATGTGGAGCGTTCATATGAGTCCTGAATTGTGGGGAGATCCTGAAAATTTTAGACCTGAAAGATTTATAACTGAAGATGGAAAACTTGTCAAACGAGATCTCAGTGTTCCGTTTGGTGGAGGTAATTATAAATCTACTAATTTTTATGAGTTAATAAAAACTATACAGTTAAAATGCAGTACAGACATGAATTTTCTTGATATGGTAGCTGTGGAAATCATTAATGCATTACAGAAAATCGTTCCACATAAAATACAACATAGGCCCGGTCTATGTTGCATTTTATGTGGAATTACGATTTTCTGTAATACATTAATGATTCCCATAGCTATCATATCAACAAAACTCATGTCTATACTGTATTTTAAATGAATATTTGTTTCACATGGATTTACTTTCTTGTACATTCATAACTTCTATACGCAACGAAGACCAACAATGCAAGTATCAAAATTTTCTTAAATAAACTTGATTTTTATACGCCATTTTGTTTTAAATGGCGGCCATTTAAATGTTACAAAAGTTCATAACTTCCGTTCTAGACATCGTAAAACAATGAAATGGGTACCGAATTGCTTGGTCACCTTTGAGGAACGTTTTTAGTAAGATTGCAGATCCCGAAAAAATTACTATCGCTATGCTAATATCAAAAGCAGTTGTTTTATAGGAAGGTGACGCAAAAAATATTTTTTTTATAACGCAGCGACGATTTATCATTATAATATTTCATTAAAATTGTTACGAGTCCTTTCAAATGTCATGCAAACTTAACACCTCTTGTGATCAAATAGCAAAATATTTAGGAAAAAGTTCTGGCGGTAACAAAAAAATCACTAAGAATTTTTTTCAGGGCGACGTGTCTGCATAGGCGAAACATTTTCAAGACAAAATATGTTTCTAATTTTCTCAGCTTTATTACAAAACTTTACATTTACTGTACCTGAAGGACATGAGTTACCTGATTTAAATTACCATAGTTTTGAAAACGGTGTAAATGTGAAACCTAGAGAATTTTTAATTCAAGCTAAACCACGATAAATTAATAATAGAAATACATTTTTAAAAAAATGTTTTTCACAACGTATAACTAGAACATTCTACTTTTAAGGCTAGAATTCGAGACCTTCAGTTCATAAGTTTTATCAATAGATGGCAATACGATCGATCTTTCGCGCTGACTTACTAAATGACATTAAAATTTATGAGATTGTCTAGATACAAAAGTTTTTAAAATGAGTTGTAAGCAAAACTAAACGCCCGCAGCTTCTAGAACTAAAAAAAAATAACAGAAGAGTTTCTGCGATGTTTTTAATTCAGCATGCCGTTTTTTATAAGTGCACTTAATTGAAAAAAATCGGATAGATTTAAAAAAAATGCCTAATATTCTTATTGAATTATTGAAGGTTATAGAAGAAAGCTGATTTATTTCTGAATTTCTTTTGTATTCTATAGGTATAGATACGCCGTTGTATAAATAAAGTGCATCAAAATCGGTCCATCTATGATCTATTGAAATACATAACACCCCTCTTTTTTTGATCGGTAGTTAAAAAGAACTAATTATATTGCAAAAAGGTTATGGAATCATACAAGTGTCCCATTTTAAATTTATAAGATGGAAAAAAATGTTTCATAGAAAAATAAAATTTCAAAATGAAAGTTCACTGTTTCGAATGAGACCATATTTTTATTAGCCTATTAGAAAGACTGTTAAAGCATGCTATCTACTAACAATATTCGGGGCAAATTAAATAATATTAATAAAATAAAAAAATGTATTTATGAATGAATGTCAATTTTAACTGTAAATACTATATTGATTACGTCATTAAAAAAATCAATAAATCTACCTTTCTTTAAGATCCCTAAAGATAATTATTCCTGTTGGAATACTTTTACATATTTATTATTCATATATCTAATCCATTCTTCGGAAGCGTTTTCAGATTTTTTTCTGTCTGTGTTTAAATGTCTATCCATTTATTTATTCCAAGTTGAGTTTAAACAAGCTGATTTTTAAGTTGATTCTTCTTTTTTAACAGCGTGTAGAAATCAAATAGTCGAACAAATATTTTAAGAAACTTTTTTATCAAAATTCAAAAATAAGGAAGAAACAGACTTTCAAAGTTTAATTTAATTTTTTAAATTTTATTTATTTAATTCAAAAGCCCGGTTAACACACGCAAAGAAATGAAACGAAAATGCATGTCAAATAATTTGCGAAAGGCCTTTATCGCTACTACAAGCATAAAAGCACGCATCTTTGTGTCCAGCAAAACGGGGATAACTTCGAACAATTTCTGTGAACACTTGATAATGGCATAACATATTTCCATAGTGACATAACATAACGACCCTAAAATTTGATAAAGATTAATAAAATGTTGTAAGCCCGTTTCTCTTTCATTTTTGAATTTTGATAAAAAAAGTTTGTTTGATTTCTACAATCTGTTAAAAAAAAGAATCAACTTAAAAATCATTCTGTATAACCGTGTTTCTACTGTAATGGGCTGAACAGAACCAAAAAAAAATTATATTAATGCGACCGAAGCTTCTAACTCAGTTTTCAAGCTTATTCTTGTGTATTGTAAATGTACCGATTGTTCCGTCGTATTCCGGGCCCAACCGATGTGCGTCCTGTTTTAGACGAATAGAATAAAGTCATCGTATTAAAAGCAATTGAGACATTTTCTCGACTTTTCTAATCGAAAAATCAATACTTCTTAAGCCTATAAAGATTTCTATGGAGGCAAAAGTGGAACGTCAAAATGACTTACATTTCCAGCAATGGACTTTTTATCATCTCAATAAAACGAAGTGGTATAATACAGAGAAATCCAATCTGAATTGATTGGCTATCGATTTGGGGATTTAACGAGTCTCTTAGAGTCTTATCAGTACAATCAATGGCTGTGTTTTTGTACCAATCAATCACGACGACCACCGACCACCACACCGGCGGTGGTCGTCAGTTACTGAGAACAACGCCTGTTAGTTTCTTAACACACCGATGCCTGGACACTGGTACAAAAATCACGTGCGGTACGATATAACGCATTTTAATTGTATTGTGACGTTTACATAGATAAACAGATCTATTGGTTTTATTTATACAAAACATGTTAAAAACACGTCAAAAAATACATTGTTAGGGTGTATTGTTCAACTCTAAAAATTCTTGGTATGTAAAAAGCACCCTTTAATAAAATATTTTTAAATTGTTTTTTTTTTTGAACATTTAAGGCTCTGGTTTCTAGTGAACAAAGACTGTTTAAAAGACAGACAAGTGCGGGTAGACTTCGCGCCCTGCAAGTTCCATACCGTTATTGATTCACACAAAATCAGAAATTTATGATTTTCAGATGAATTTCTTTACTTGCGCTAAACAATCTTCTTTCGCGCCAAACAAAATTCCAGGTTTCGATAAGAGATATATACTATAACGTTGTTTTTTTAAATAATAACGGTATACTTTTCATAACGTTTTATTATTCTATTTATTTTTTCAAAAAGTTTCGTTCAATTTTTTTTCTAAACTTTATAGTTTCGAAAATATATATATTTTTTTTTATTTAGGAAAACATAAAACAAAAATGTGCTTCGACTTCTGAGGTCATTAGCACTTCTGCCGTAAGGCATATATTATGCAATAAGCATGTTGTACAATAATTAGGTTATTAACATAATATAGGTAATACAATAAATATAATATGTATGGTATGGTAAGTATCAGTTATATGTATTAATTTTCAGGTAAGTATTAATTTTTTGGTAGATATTGTTATTTAACTATATTTAATTAAGTCTGTCATTGGAAATATTTTGAAAGTAAAAAAGTCAGCTGTTCTCTTGTTTTGTAAATCTGTCAGAAATAAACTAGTTAGGCATGCTTCGATTAATTTTTACATGACGTGGAACATAGTATGTATTACCATGGCAACGAATAACAAATATCATATTGAATACTAGCCAAAACCCGCGTCATCTCACACGGTATCAGAAATGGTCCCGTCGCCCAACTGGCTGTAATTGTTTTTATTGCATCAGGCAATTAGTAGAAAATTTTGTAACCTACATACAACGGACATTTTTGAAAAAAAGTTGTATTGTGTTTTAAAACAATATTGTTGCAGGTGTCACTATGCCACGGACCGTATCTCTACTTATTCTCAGCCTACCATTCTGTCCTATCGAGCCTGTCGCATCCAACAATCTTTATATGTCCGGACTGTGTTATTTTAACTTACTGGCTCACTAAAGTACATTTCCCGTGGGATAGAGACACAATCCCTATTTGGCAACGACCCTCATCTGCTTGTTTGTAACGTTATATCTAACCTACCTAAGTATCCACACTACTCGAGCGGTAGTCGGGGGGGCTTAAATACGGCGTCGTTAGTTCTTTTTCGACTACACGGTAATTAGCTGAGTGACTTTTTTTATTTACAAAATGCGAACGCTTCTAATCTCGAAGTCTTACTAGTAGAAGCTTAAATAGGTCAATAAGGACTTTGTATGAACACTTTTTACGCTTCAATATACATATTTGACAATTTCCTATATGCAAATTGTATTTGTCCCGGGAAAAAATACATTTATTATTATTATTATACTACATATTTATGCAATACTTAATAATAATAATGCATTTGTTGATTAAAGCGCGAGTAATTTCTGTTTTATAACTTTATCCGAAAACTAATTTGTTTTAATTTAAATTATCATAATTAACATGAAGGTAATGAAAAAAGTACCTATATATAGAGGTATTTAGGCATATTATTAATCTATACAAATATTATAAAGAGGTAAAGTTTGTAAGTTTAGAATTTAGATGTAGGAGGTAGTGATGTGTCCACATGACTCTTTATTGGGAGCTGACTCCGTGCGCTCCGTTCACTAAAAAGAGTCGCTCAGAGGGAGTCGTTCAAAGGAGTACACACTACACAAGAGTGCAGACTGCAGAGGTGTGAACTGTCATCATGCATGCTCAGGAGTCACGAAGCATTGCACAGCACAATACACACACTCAGCTCTGAACTCATTTTCATATGATTCTGATCTTATTTTATTCGCATTTCGGATAAACCATAAAGTATAATAAAAGCTTAACAATAATAATGTTTATTGTTAGAATATTATATCTTTGTCAACGACGTCAATGTGAATGGTTTAAGTAAACAGTGTGTCATTCAACATTAAACGACTCAGCAAAGATAACTCCGTTCACTAGTGTCTCTGTGCCCTGTGCTGCGTGCGCTCTGCAAATGTGCGAATGAACAGTACAGATTAGCTCAGCACAGAGCAACGGCGCTCAAAGTAAGTCATTCACAAAAAAAAAGAGCGAATCGCTCCGCTTCGAGAAAGGAGTCGTTCATTATAAACGACTCGCTCAGGAGCGATACATCACTAGTTGAAGGTAATGTTCTAAACTACTCATCCGATTATTGAGAATGGACCTTCAGGATGGACATCATAGACTATATATTATCGCGTTAAAATAAAAGCGTTTTTCGTGGAGATCAATTTTGCAACGTAAGTCGTCGAAATAACAGTACAAACGTACAGATCAACCAACAACTCTGTTGGTGATTTACAATCACAATTTTAGTAGTAATTATGAACTCGAATCCCTCTAAAAATGGTTCTGTTTTATAAAACAGAATATCTTCTTCTCAAAAAGCTACAATTTGAATGGTTTTCGTGTGAAATTAACTTACATATATAACCTCTTGTATGAACGAAAGTCAGCTGTGACGCGCAAAGCAATAATAGAGCACATACCGCTAATGTAGCGGTATGTGCAATTATCTAAATATATAAAAGGAAACCGTGACTGACTTACTGACTGATCAGCACAGCTCACACCATTGGACGGATTCGTCTGAAATTTGATACACAGATAGTTATTATGACGTAGGCATCCGTTAAGAACGGATTGTTGAAAGGGTGTAACGGGGATTGAAAATTTGTATGGAGAAATCATATAAGATAGATGTATCAATTCGATCAATTACTTCTGTCACGTATTTCGTGCTTTTTCAAAAACAATCCCTTCAGACGGTGAAAAGAGTTAAATGTCTAAAAATCAACATGGGTGTCATTTTCAAGGTTTGTCGGGACGTTGATCACATGCATGTCATCTATTTTGAAATTTATTATACTTGAACAACAAAAAAATTCTAAAAAGGCATAATCTGTAGTGACTATCTGACTGACTGATCTATCAACATCAAACTTGGCGAGGGCGAAGCCGCGGGCAAAAGCTAGTTACTAATAAAACCTATCTACTTTTGAGCGAACTGAATATTCACCTAAAAATGATCAAAGCAGTGTCATATAACGGAGTTTTTTCAAACCTTAAAATCAATAGTCAGAGGGTTGAGCTCGCGCTTGTGGCAAACACATGCACGATTTTAACTGTGCGACATCGGGCGTAGCCTGTGAAAATCTCTTAGTTCCTACATTTACACTGTGTCGCTATGTTTTTCGTGGCAGGGAAAAACTTATTAAACCAAAAGATATTAAGGATTTAAAGTGCCTAAAAAGTTAAGGAAACTCAACGTCTGATATATATATCAAAAGAGATATAAAATAACCCAACAGGAAAATCTACAAAGTTTGGAGCCTTTCACAGAAATTTGTAAAAATCAGCATGATTCGTATTCTTCGCAAAACTGTATAATTATTGAATAAAACTTCTTTCGGCGCATTCTGTGAATTACGAACAAATTAATATGCCGTTTTTGCACGACCTGTTATAGTGCTAACACACGGTCGAACTTGGTCCGGTCCGACAACGGACATGGTACGGCGGATCTTGCAACAGACGACCGAATCTGTTCCCATCGAACCGGGCGGACACGCAGACTACTGTACAGACGAACAGATTTGGTACGGAGCGGACCAGATCCGCTGTCCGCTTCGAACCAAGTTCGAGCGTCTGTTAGTACTATTAGAAGGCAGTGCAGCTCTTGCAGTATGTGGACTTTGTGATCTGTTGCTAGATACGAGTACAGTGGCGTAACTATACCGTTTGAGGCCCTTGGCAAATTCATCGGATGGGGCCCTCCCTCAGTGTAAACAAACTCAAAACAATTTTACTTTTTTTTTATTTCATTTGTGTGCATGTACTGTAGAGGTAACTTAAATTAATTATTAAATACAAAACTAATAAATTTCACTAAATGTTTTAATAATAAATGTTAGGATTCTTCTGTGTTCAAGGCCCATGTCATTTTTCCCGTCCTGCTTAGGCTACTGCCTACTGGCTATATAATAGTATAAAGAATTCCTGTTATGTTATGTAAATGCGATATACCGAGTGATTTTTTTTACTTGATATATCCAACTATCTCGTAAGTAAGCACTCTGAACAAAAATATCTCGGATCAAAATCAAATCATTCCATAGGGGAAAGACTTTGGTGCAAAAATGACCACACTCCCTGCCCACCCCCTTGAGGGGAGGTGGGAACTTTGAAATTTTAAATGGGGACCGCTATTTTTCATAGCGGATTTGGACTCCCCAAAAAGTTTTATCTCAATCAAAGAAATTGTAAAATTGACTCAGCAGATGTTGTCGATTTGATTAATTTTTTGGTTAGTTTGGTTTTGGTCAAATCGACAACATCTGCTATGTCATTTTTACAATTTCTTGTAAAGTGTTTAGAATAAAATTTTTGAACAGATCACAAGTCCAAATACTACGAGAGTTGCTTTTTAGTGAATTATACAGAAGTTAGTTGAATCAATACAAATAAATAAAATCGTAACTTAGTTTATAATGATATACAGTTTTAAAGATTCCTAGAGCGAACTTTCTGTTTTTACTATTTTTTGCCTGTTTATTTATCTCTATCTATACCAGGCCTGGGCAAATGGCGGCCCGCGGGCCGGGTTTGGCCCGCAGCACAATTTTGTCCGGCCCGCGATCAATTTTATAAATTTTAGAAAAATAGTAAAGAAATAGCAAGGGCCAGAACAGACAAAAAAAACCGGTCAAGTGCGAGTCGGACTCGCACACGAAGGGTTCCGTACACTATGTACTTTTTAAATACTTTTGTAAAAGAAACAAGAGAGGCGCTATAACAATATGTAACCAGTGGGAGTATGCAAGTAGTTCAAGAATTTCAAGGCGTGAAATTTTACATAATTCACCCCGGCGTTTTTATATTATAAACACTTTTTTTACAAAAATTTCTTGTAGAATAAAATAATATAAAGTTTTGATAAATATACCGTTATATCAAATAACAACGTTATGGCAAATATCTCTGCTGCGCATGCGCCGATTTCCCCAAAAAAAAATAAAATACAAAACTTTAGAATATTAAACCATTATGAAACGTATACCATTATTATATAAAAACAATGTTATAGCACATATCTCTTCTGCGCATGCGCCGCCTTTCCCCCTAAAACTTTTTACAAAACTTTCTTTTAAAATAGAAAAATAAACCATTATGAAATATATACTATTATTATATAAAACAACGTTATTGCATATATTTCTTTTGCGCATGCGCCAATTTTTCCCAAAAAAATTACAAAACTTTCGTAAACATAGATAGAATAATAAACCGTAATGAAAAGTATACCGTTATTATATAAAAAACAGCCTTATAGTATATATTTCTTCTACGCATGCGCCGATTTTTTTCAAAAATTTATTTTACAAAACTCATGTAAAACAAAATAATACGCCTTTATGAAAAGTATACTATTATCTTATAAAAACAACATTATAATATATATTTCTTTTGCGCTTGCGCCGACGTCTCTCAAAAACAATAGGCCTCTTCATATTTGCATATCAAACATCCTCCCAAAATTTGGTTTCATTCCGCTCATCCATGGTGGTGAAATGGTAAAAAATGTAAAAAATGACGTTTGCATCTGTCAAAGCAATATGTTCTAATAATTAAAATTAGTTATTCAAATCGTTAACTCAGAAGGCGTTGCATTATTCAAAATACAAATGTCAAAAGACTGACTAATATTTGAAATGACATTCGTTTTTGAACAAATGCATTCTTGTTTTTTAAGACAAAACATACGCAATATTTAAATTCCCATAGTACACTATGCAACAAACGAAGACAGACGATCTCCGTGTATGCTATGGATTAGACAAAATTGAATTTATACATTATATTTCTATATAAAGCTGTACAAAAAAAGTGTTTCGACGAATTCTGTTATACAAAATCTATGTAAAATTTTCTCCTCTTTCGTTTAAGACAGGTCTCGAAACGATCTGATTTAAATTGAGCGAATTATAAGCAAAAAACTTAGTTTGCTCCTCTTTTGGGAGTTTTGGGGGGTTTTTAATTATTTGTTGTTCTAGCGGCAATAGAAATACACTCTCTGTGAAAATTTCAACTCTCTACCTATTACGGTTCTTGAGATACAGCCCGCTGACAGACAGACAGACAGACAGACAGACAGACGGACAGACAGACGGACAGCGGAGGCTTAGTAATAGGGTTCCGTTTGAGCACCCTTCGGGTACGGAACCCTAAAAAGGGACCTAAGGACTTTTTTTTTGCTCTCCAAATGCGGAAATAGTATGTGAGAACCTTTTTTTTTGCTCTGCAATTTTTTGGCTCGCGGTCAAATTTTCATCAGCTATGTGGCCCGGCGATCATCAAAAGATTTGCCCGCCCCTGATCTATACAGTGTACGTATGAAAAAACTGTAAAACTAACAATATATGTATTGTTTCATGTTTTACTTCATCCGAGTGTAAATCTTATTTTTATAAAATTTCAGGAATAGAACAATGTGCTATTTAAAAAATATGTATAAATATAATAAATTTTAAATGTAACGATATATTTATGAAAATACTGACCATTTTAGTACAATATAATATACACATACAAAAATAATACTAAGTAAGTAATTTCGTAATATTCGATAAATTTTTGCCGTCAATCCTAAATAACTAATTTTAAGATAAACTGGAAATATACGTTTTATTAAAAACATATTATTTAAAATCATAAAATGTTAAAAATCGTAGCATAAGACACTAAAGCCTGAACGAGACATGATAGTTAATCTAGATGTAATCTGCTAAAATCGAATCTAACTGTAAATTGGATGATCAAATAAATTAAAGAATTCAAATAAAAAAACTATTACATTTCAAACGATGACTAGTGTTACTCAAACATACTGTATATTCCATTTATTGAGTTTTTATCAACAATTCCAGCCCCAAGTTGGGCGCCAAAATAAAATTATATGAACAAAAAGGAAATTCAAAAGTCAAAAAGGTTTGTTTATATGAAACTGATTTATTGGAACACACAACAGTTGAGGGGAGCATGAGATATGAGATCTCCCCCCCCCCACCTTGAAAAATCTTTAAAGCCGGCGCTGCGTTTACATTTTTGCTAATAATATTTCGTATTGGAAAAAAATCAATAATAATACGAATTGATTCTGAAATCAAATATTTCAATTGTTTAGTTCAGATATTTCAAATATACTTCTTGAACTCTCATTGGTTACCGCAACTGAATTATACAAAAAAAGTAAAAAAGATTTTGTAAAATTCCTGTTGGTTATTGAAATTTTTAAACGTTTATAAAACCAGCAAGGCTTATCATACTTTATTTACATTTAAAATGCTGCCTCTGTTATCTAGATCTATATCTTTTTTGTGAGTTTCTTTGATTCTTTGGGGTAAACTCCAGTATTTTTGATGTTTTCCAAACTCGTGAGCTTCTGCTAACGTTTCTGGCAACTTTTGGTTTAACGTTTCAGGCAAAAAACTTCCACTGATTGCTGCGATCACTGACAAAAAAGTTACCAATAAATATGGATATCGAGCATCAAAAGTTGTGCCCTGAAATTTTGAAAATAACAAAATTAAATTTTCTTTGAACAATAGAAAAAAAACTCGTTCTTCGCAAAATAAGTTAAAACTTATAGGCTACACGGCGAGGAGGTAAAAACATTAAAAAGTGCATTATTCGGGCACAGGCGAGATTATTGTTGGAATCGCTTCGTTTTAAGGTGTACTTACCTACAAGTTGTTGGTGTGCTTGATTTTATAATTCACAATTATTGACAAAAATAGTGTTTTTTTCTCTGTTTCCTTTAATATCTCTGTTCCTCTTGACTTTTAGTATAGCATATGAATTGAGAAAGTTGTTCCTTATGAAATTTCCTAAAAAACGTGTTTTTTTAACTTTCGGGGCTATTTGCAAGTTAACAATTGCACTTAGCGACCTCTGTCAGTGCTCATTTTTTAGGAAATTTGATACGGAACAACTTTCTCAATGCATATGCTATTCTAAGAGTCAAGAGGAACGGAGATATTAAAGGAAATAGAGAAAAAAGCACTATTTTCGTCACTAATTCTCAATTATAAAATCAAGCATACCAACAATTTGTAAGCAAGCTTAGGGGGTTGAACTACACCCTAAAACGAAGCGTTTCCAACAATAATCTCGCCTGTGCCCGAAAAATACACCCAAAACTCCTCGCCGTCTTGCCTATTAATATTATGTGCTATTGCCAAATATCACTTAAATCAATTTAATGACTTTTAATCAATAATAATGGTATTGAATTGAACTTACCAAATATACAATGTATGGACCTAACACTCCCAATGCATTAGCTGATACGGCGCAAGCAGCCGTTCCTGTTTGACGAAGGCACGTCGGGTATGTCTCTAACGATATAAGAGACGATACAAAAAACGCCAATGAAACACTAAATTTAATAAAAGCAGATGACGCTGTCGTTATCCAATGTTTGGACGGATCTGAAAAACACAAGAAAGATTGCCAGGTAGCACAAGGCAATTAAATTAAAGTTGCCAAATGTTCTTAGATTGTGACTAAATATATGCAATCGTAAAAGGAGCTCATCGCCTTGTTTACTCAAAAAATAATTTATTGATTGTGTAATATGATATTTTACACTACTTTTTCTTCTAAATCAAATTTCTCTGGGATTTCTTGTTAAAATTTAGTTATAAACAATTTTTTTAGCGTCTGTAATTAGTACAATCTAATGAGCTGTCTGTTAAGAAATTAGACAATTAGACTTCAGGCTGTTCCAAAATTCACAAAAAGTTTAAATTTATGATTACAGTCTAAAGTCATAGTCATCTCAGCTGAAGCTTTTTCAAATTTTAGACACACTGTCTTCTATATACTGATGGTGTCTAAATATCTGATGGTGTCTTTAGGTACGTCCAAGATGCAAGCTGGTAGTCAGGTAGTCAGACGCTGGTTTTCTGAGTCAGACAGTAGGCGTGCATAAAATCCTTTGTTGCTAAATCGGACTGGACATAATGCACCAGCGCGCAGTTTTCCGGCGCACCGGCTCTCTGACTCAAATATTTACCGGTATGAATTTTACATTCTGGTTTCAGATAACCTGCGTCTGACAGTGTTGTTTATAGGTCCTATAAAATATGGATATCGAGGATTTTATTTCAAAAGTTGCACTTAATCCTCCCATACGGGATAAGCGAATTAAAGAGCATTGTAATAGGAACATCGTCGATACATTTTGGGAAAGAAAAAATCAATTTTCATCGGCAAGTAATTGCGGAATAGGCTGTTTGTACTCCCCGTAAATCGACCTTAATTTATTAATTGGATGTATTTCACTTTTCACAGGTTTTAAGGAGGTTGATCCGTTACAGTCCCAATCAAAAGTAAGTCGAATTCTAAATGGGAACTTTTATAGTTTATAAGTCGATGATACCAATAAATTATTGTCATAAAGGCATAAATAAATATTTTTTTTTAATATTAATTAATTATTTCAGTACTTTATACTTAATGGACTAACTTTTGTATTTTTTGTACAAAGTTAGGTTAAAAAAAATACATTTATGTAAATATCTGTATTTTAAATATTTTTTGCAGTAAATAATTGAAAAAAGAAATTAGAAGTAATAAAAATTAAAATTAAATCATTAAAAAGTTGAAAATTCAGTTAAAATTGTTAAATGTGTCAAGAATAAAAGTCCATAATCGAAAAGTGCTAAGGTTTAATAATTTTTTTTATTGATTAAAAGTCTCCTAATTAAATTGGAAAAAATATTAAAATATGCGTAAGACATCGATGCTTTACATAGATAGTTTTTGGAACTGCTGACATTATTTGGTTATTTGCAAAAAATTAAAATGAACAGTTTGCATGCTAGTTTGACATATTTTCCATAAGACTACATGTAAAAGTTTTTTTTAATTTTTAACTTTATAAATCTCCTAATGATTTTGGATTTTTTACAGAAAATTTTGTCATAAAAAAATCTATTAAAAAAACTTTATTTCAGATTTTTTTCATTATCTTCGTAAAACGGCTCAACCTCCTTAATTTAGATGTAACATTGTCACCAAGCAGCAGCAAAGCTGCAATCTGTACTGTTCGCTCCTTAATTATTTAATATGTATGAATGCTCTGTCTGCGCCGATAACAAGCTTTCGTATTGGCCACACCCAACGTTGCTCGGAGTCAGACAATCAGACGCCGAAAATCTGAATCTGACTACCAGCTTGCATCTTGGATGTACGTATGGATGCTTGAAAAGTTTTTAAAATAGTGGATACTGAATAGTTGGGCGTTGGCAACAGCCATATATTTAATAACGTCTATATATTGCTAGTGGCAGTAAATGGTCAACAGGAAACGTGTGGCTAAATTATAGTTTAAAATAATTATATTTACCATCGATAACAAATATGATCGGTATACAAGCGATTGTTGTCAAGCTGAACGCAATAATGAGAGTCATACGTCGGCCAAACCTGTTGCACATGCGCATTCCGACCATGTAGCCGGGGATTTCTGCCAGCGCTTGCCACAGATAATTCAAGAACGGGTTACCAGCCATATTATTTATATTGAACATCAACGTGTAGTAAACCAACTGCGCGGTTGACCTACGCAAAATACAAACAAATTAATGACTGCAGATTATGAACGCTCGGCAACTGAGGTCATAGACATATTATATCAAAAAGAGGTTAACTGAACTTATTTTTTTTAAGTTTTAATTTCGTATGGGTACAACAATGTGATATTTTGAAGATGAAGTCATCCCAAAAATTAGTCTCCACAAAAAGCGCTTTTAACAGCAGTTGTCGGTTGATCTGTACGTACGTACGTATGTACGTGCCACCAAGGCCGTAGGCAGGGGGGTGTTTTGGGGGTTTAAACCCTTCCTCCCCCGAATTGCTTTAGCCAACCCACCATTTTATACACGGTCACTAAAATATGTTCGACTCTTTTTTCGGATCTGTGATACAATAATTGAATTCTACGTTTTTCGGAACGAGTAAAATCGAAATGTAACGCATTGTTAATAGAGCAAATGAATCATTAAACTCTTTCGTCGGCTGTCTTTTAATTAAATTAGTATTTATGTAAAATTATAATATAATATATGTATGCTTATTTTCAAATAAAGTTATTACTTATTGTCTCCGGTCCAGAGCTCGACTCCCCTCGAAGTGAATTTCGGGCTACGGCCTTGCGTGCCACCATTATTCGTCGACTTACGTTGCAGACTTGATCTCAACAAAAAGCGCTTTTATTTTAACGCGACAATATATAAGCCTATGTTCATTCTGAATGTCCATTCTAAATATTAGTGGAGATTTTTTTTAATCTAATGAGTAGTTTTGGCAGTGCCGGATTATACCAAGTGCCGCCTATACGCTAAAACAGGCTTGCCGCCCACTTAAGGCCAGCGTTTTTAAGAGTTTCTCAAGGTTATCTTTTCTTTCATTGTAGCTTAAGCAACGAATAATTCTAGATGGAAAAGTCGAAAGCAGAACATTTGACTTAGGAACTTTGTTTGGACTAGTTAGGAGATAAACATACTAAAAGTCCTTGCCCCTCTGAGGTACGCCCGAAGGGGGGGAGCACAAAGAAGGTCCCGTTTTTTGGTTTTTTGCTTTCATCTCGAAAACGGTACGTCGTACGAAATTTTGTTGTAATACATAATGAAAGCTGATAAAATTCTCTACAACTTTAGCTTTCACACTTTTTATCTATCTCCAATCTTTGCCTAGTTATGAGCTCCGAAAAATGGTCGATTTTCAAAAATGTGTTAAATTCTCTGTAGCACATTGTAACAATACGAATTTGTCAAAATCATTTCGTATTACTCATCCACACTATTAAAAACATCCACACACTATTAAAAAATAACATAAGCTGAGAGTACCTCCACGCAGGGCCCTCTTTCCCACTGGGCACTCTGGCACGTGCCCAGGGCCCCGCGATCGATAGGGACCCCCTAGTTTAATGGTATACTAAGTACCTAAACTGTTTAAAACAAAAATCATCAGTGAACTAGTTTTTCATATACTTATTTTTTTTTGTGTCCTTCATGTTAAAATTGGGAACGTGATCCTTTTAAATATATGCATTTTATATCACATTCCTCGACTTAGAATCTAGAACCTTGTTTATCTATTTTCCTTGTCTATTCTAACAAAATATTGCTCTGTTAAGGTCATAGGGGCCCCATTATCCTAATGTGCCCAGGGCCTCCAATAGGTTAAAGCTTATGTTATTTTTTAATAGTGTGTGGGTGTTTTTAATAGTGTGGATGAGCGATACGAAATTATTTCGACAAATTCGTATTGTTACAATGTGCTACAGAGAATTTAACACATTTTTGAAAATCGACCATTTTTCGGAGCTCATAGCTAGGCAAAGATTGGAGATAGATAAAAAGTGTGAAAGCTAAAGTTGTAGAGAATTTTATCAGCTTTCATTATGTATTACAACAAAATTTCGTACGACGTACCGTTTTCGAGATGAAAGCAAAAAAACCAAAAAACGGGACCTTCTTTGTGCTCCCCCCCTTCGGGCGTACCTCAGAGGGGCAAGGACTTTTAGTATGTTTATCTCCTAACTAGTCCAAACAAAGTTCCTAAGTCAAATGTTCTGCTTTCGACTTTTCCATCTAGACTCCCCTTATGAGCACTCATTGACCAAACTATTGAAGTTAATAAGGCCTTGCATCTCATATGAGTATTTCTGTTCGAAGAGTGCTGTGTATATTAATATTATATCAGTTAGTAATATCTGATTCCGATTGGAGGTTCAAGACAGATCGTCATTTCGTTAGTTATAGAAATCATTTTATTTTATTTTTTTAGCGACCGTCCTGCCGCCCCTCCGACGAGTTCCGCCCTACGCTTCAGCGTAGTTAGCGTATAGGTTAATCCGGCACTGAGTTTTAGAGATGTCCTACATCCAAACTAACAAACTTCACCTCTTTATAATATTAGTATGGATAAAAACTAACCAGGAGAAAATGAGAAGTGCAGTATTCTTCATCAATCTCCAACTGGACATTAGACTCATAATTCCATATACAGATTCAGGTTTATCAGTGCGCTTGCCCAGTCGACTCAACGTTTCTGGTGGGACAGTGGTTCCGTTCACACGGGCGATGTGTTTGAGTTGTGCCAAGCATGCTTTTGTTTTGCCTCTACCAGCCAACCAGCGCGGCGACTCTATCATGAATCTGCAAACAGAAATTGATGATTATAAATGAAACATACATTTTCCTATTCAATAATCAAGTAATAATCGGCATGTGAGTTGATTTAGGACTTTCCTGCTACGTCTGATCGAAAAAGGCGACATAGTTGATATCACGAATGCGTTGACACTCAACGAAATACATACATTTATATGAATTTATAAAAACATATGTAAATATGTACATGTATACAATATATAAACAATAAGTACATTAAGGAAGTAACCTCGATAATGAATTAACAAACAGAAAATTACGAAAATTTACAAATATGTCAAAACCTTTTCAAAAATGACTCAGTTAAATGTTTGTGATTTTTGGTTGACTTTGAAAAAAGATATTGATAATTTTATTTCGCTGCACTTAACATGGAGTCTTATGGAAATCTGTGATTTTGACGCACTCCATCATTTATTACGTTGGAACAGACAAACAGATTTTGATAAAATTTTCAGGAAATATAAACGAATATTCTATGAACATTTTTCTTTTTCCAAAACGTATAAAGCTTGCTTATGTTAATAGAAATAACTAAAACAAAGCCGAGCTTTTTAGCAATTCATAAACATGGCAACACCGCAATATTATAGTTTGTGGCGCGTCATTCAAAGGTAAGTTACGAAACTGCAGCAGTTTTGATATCGTAAAAACATACGTAAATTGAGTAAATGCTAAAAGCATAGTATTCCAAAAAAATGATAGTGTATTATTATTTCCGAAATGACAGGAATAAAGAGAAGCATTTTCATAAATTAATGCGAATTTGACACCGCGTGCTGACTTATGCTGCATACATAAGCACTTGTAACTATGGCAAGGCATGCGGTGTTGCCAAATTATATACTACGTTACTCAAGTAGAAGACTGAAATTCTTTGACTTACTGCGTACCGAGGGTACTTCCTTAATTATTTATCAACAAACATTTTTTTTCTATCGTACAATGAATTTCGTTTTTGTAGATACGGTAGCTATGGAAATCATGCAATTTATTTATTTATCAAGCATATTCTTTCTCGGTGTATGTTGCATTCACGAAGTCAGTAATCAGGAGACCTAGCTTCCTATGCTTGCCGTGTTTCGAGACGGACCGTTTTCTGGCACACGCTAGATGGTGCTATTATCACTACCTGGGAAAACTTCGGTTCTTTCCAACTGTTTTCGCCATAGTAACCAAAGTTGTTTAACTTCACAGACACTACACACATGAACGTGTGTGCGTTACCCAGTAGTTGACGCCATTAGTTCATGCGACAGATATCGGTCCACCGCATATACTTTTATTCAATACCGAGCATAGGCATAAAATCGCAATTGAACCATTAGGGTGCAAAGATATATGTCTGTCTTTTTTAAGCCGTAAGCACTGGCGTATCCAGGAGGGCAAAACAAGCACGGGGGACCCGGCTTAAGAAATTTATAATTTGCCCCCTCCTGGGCCAAAAGCTGGGTACGCCCATGTTAACGTCGTAGAAAAAGACAAAGTATGCAAGTACATTAACCAATCCTATCATCAGAGAAATCAGGGAATTACATCGAAGAAAGAGACGCAGATATATTTTCGATACGCTTTGTTGCGTTCACTCACCGCACATTGAGTAGATAGACAATGATTCATATAGTAAATTAAAATTAATAGATATATGGTCCACCGCTAGGCTCGAGCTCGGTCTCCTGGTTACAGATTTCGTGGTTGCATTAATGTATTATTAGATTTCTATAGCTACCAAATAAACAAAACCCACTTATATGATGCGTCTTAACTGAAATTCACTGTATAGTACTTTGACAGTTATACAGTATAAAGCCCACGCAAAATTATTTTGGATAAATGTTTGTCACATAGGCTATACACGTGTAAATGTGTATATGTATACAATTGCTTCTTCCTTTTCTCACGATCAAGGTTACTCTTATACTTCCCCGCTGTTGAATCATTTCCCCTTTAATGTCACAGAAAATTGCAAACAGACGGCGCTAAAAACATTCCACTTCAAAACTGCAGAATGGTCCCATTATGAACAGCAGGTAAAACACTTACTTGCAAGAAAACAAAAAGAAAAGTCCGGGCAGCGTCGTAACAATCATATAAATGAACCAGTGCCTCATCGCCCACATGATCAGAGGCATCATACACATGCCAAGCACCCAGCCGAAACACTGAACCATCTGTATTTTTGCTCTGTCGGTGTTTCGCGAAATTTCCATGGCGATTATCATAGGCGCCATGAATACAGCCGTCGATGTCAAACTGCCAATCAGAGCCGCCGCCAGAAACAAATTATGGTTGTGAGCGGAAAATGCCGACAGTAGCCGACCGCCGGTGATGATCACCAGCGTTATGTAAAATACGGGTCTCCGACCGATGCTGCAGAATAATATAAAGGAAACATTATTTTTTTAAGGCCCTTCCAGCTGGCACAAGATGGACTTCAAAATTAGAACCGGGACTATTTTTCGTGTTTGTTTGTCTGCTTGTTTTGAACAAGAACCAATCGGGAAACAGTATCTTGTCACGTGGGCGACAAACAAACATGACGTCATAGTGTGTGTTCTGTTCAAAGACGAACGTTTACTTTTGTTAACATTCGAACTGTCACTTCGCGCGCACCAAACCCATCGACAAAACTAGCTTCAGTTCACGGATCGTGTGAAGTGAACAGACAAAACCATCACGAAACCCAGCGCCACAGCACGCTTGAAACCTAGCAGTCAAATCTAGAAAGGAATCTAGCGGCAAAACCAGCCTCGTCTGCAGCGACCTTTAGTGTCAACAGATTAAGCGTGCAGAAAATTTGTAGCGAAAATAAGTTACTTGCGCATGTTACTTACGCATCTCCGAGTTGCCCGAAAATAAACGTGCCAATGACGTCACCAATACGACCGAAGACGAACGTATTCGTGACGTATAATTCGTTATGACAGACCCAGTCTTGTTCAGAAGGAGCAGTTTCCTCATACCAAGTATTGTCATACTCCCAGCCATATTGGCAATCTAAAATAATAAATAATACCATCTAAATTAGTAAATGAGCGCGAAAACTTTTTTTTTACCATTCCAACCCACAAGTGGGGAATGGTACTAGTTTAGGTCAAAAATCACTTTTCAAAAATTTTACTATATCTTTCCGTTCTGAGGTCCCTCGAATCCAAAAAACATATTTTTGTAAAAACTCTGTGCGTCTGTTAGTCTGTGAACACGATACAGGTCAAACGGATGAGCGGATTAAAACCAAATTTTGGGAAGATGTTTGGTATGCAAATATGAAGAGCCCTATTGTTTTTGGGGCAAAACAGCGCATGCGTAGAAAAGATATATGCTAAAACGGTGTTTTTTTTATATAATAATGGTATACTTTTCATAACGGCTTACTATTCTATTTATTTTTTCAAGAAAGTTGTGTTGAACATTTTTTTTTCTAAACCTTATAGTTGCGGAAATATGAAAATAAAAAAAATCAGCCGCTCTTTTGTTTTATGGATCTGTCAGAAATAAACTAGTTATAGGCATGCGTTGATTCATTTTTACATGACGTGGAACATTATGTTGTAGATAACCATGGTAACAAATAGTTAATATCATATTGGATACTAGCCATTACCCGCGTCACCTAACGCGATATCAGAAATTTTATTTTCTTTATTATAATCAAATGTCAACATTTTAGATGCTGGAATGGTCCCGTCGCCCAATTGGCTGGGATTTTTAGTTAGAAACAGAAGAACAGACACGTTGAGAATGGCGACTTCAATGTAAAAAAACCTGACATGGTTTTAATTTTTAACCCACCTATAATATCATAATCCGAAGTTTCAAAACTATCAGTCGATATTAAATTCAACAATTCGTCGTTAATTGTCAAGTTGTACATCGAGCATTTGCTATGCGTTTCTCTGCCTCGCGTATCAATTTCACTGAAACAAATATTTCAATAAGTTTTTGTTTTCTTTTCACGGAGACAAGAAAATATCGTTTTGTAATCGAAACTATACATATTGTGTGTGCAAAGTTTTGAGTGGACATGGTCCGGGGGCGGTTTCTCGGAGCCTAGAACTTTTTGTAGTCCAATGGGGCCTCATTTTTTTTTTTTTTTTTTGTTAGATTAAGAATCTTAAAATTGAGGTCTAAAATCCATTTTTAATAACATCAAAACCAGAGTTAACTTGATGACCTAACCAAACAAATATATAAATTCACCCAAAAAATTGTTAAAATTCACCCAAAGAAAAAATCAGAATTAACCAAAAAAATTGTCAGTCATAACTTTTCGAGAGGCAAACCGATTTAAAAAATTTTGACACCCAGTTTATTCAGAATGATTAAGGTTTGGTCTTATATGATTTTTTTGAAAATCGGTTCAGTCGTTTTTAAATGACATTAAAAAAGGAGGTTTTTTAATATATATCTCCAGCATTTGGGTATCGAAGTGTCCATTGGTATTTAAACAAAAAAAATTAACAAATTAGGAAAGCTTTTTGCGTATTTTTTGTCCTTAAGAGTATTCGTCCCTGCAAATACCTCCTGCACCCTTCATCTCAAATTTTCCCTTCGCCTAAAAACGGTTCGCGCTCTCCCGACGCTAGTTTTAAAGCTAGTGGGTTCTGGTAAACGCCAAATGAAAGACAAAGAATCAGACTACAGATCCTTCAGGCGAATTTTTTGAAAAAAAATTCCTGAAAAAACTTACAACCTTTTGAAAAAAATAATAAGTTACGTAATATTTCACACGTAGGCGAAACTGTTTTTAAAAAAATTCGCCTGAAGGATCTGTAGTCTGATTATTTGTCTTTCATTTGGCGTTTACCAGAACCCTCTAGCTTTAAAAATAGCGTCGGGAGAGCACGAACCGTTTTTAGACGAGGGGAAAAGATTTGAGATGAAGGGTGCAGGGGGTATTTGCAGGGACGAATACTCTTAAAAATAATGGTCTTTAACATTGTTAAATCTGTGAAAATCGCATGTCGATGGATTTCATAGAAATAATTTGCGATTTATATTGGCGTGGATAGTATAGATAATCTACCTTGGTAATGTAAGTGTCTTCCATTCTTCATGGCTAAAATTTGTTTTTTCTCTTCCGGGCACATGGCACCAGTGTTCAGGTACAGACATTGCTATGATTAAATTCAAATATGACATTCCGGTCGCAACTACCAATAAAAAATTGAATAGAAAGTTGAATTGTTTTTGGAACTTTCCATGAGTAGGTACCGACTTGTTCCATTATTTCATCGAATATTCCATCTTCTTGATTCTCGTCACCCCCACCATTCATTGGAATTTTACCACTTTCTTCCATCTTTAATTTTTATCGGTAGATTTAGACGAAATATTGTTCAATGCAGCTGCAAAAACGAATTTAAAAATTATAATAATGTATTATAGTTAACTCTAAAATCTACAAATTTGAACGAAACCGGACCTGGTCGCTAGTATATAATAGAATTCTTCGGAGCGTAAGACAACCAAGCATTAATAAATTGCGAAATTATGTTCTGAACAAAAATAATTACAGCTTAAAGAGAATTTGTTGATCGTTTATGATATGACAATCCATATTTTTCTGTATCTACTTGACACATTCTATTGCCTAATTCAATAAAGATTTATGTTATTATGTTTTGAATTATGTTATCGAAAAACAATACCGATTAAATTTCAAATAGTGTTTTAATACTATAACGTTTCGACATAATATTTTATGCCATCTCTCAAAATGGTGTCAGTATTGTTAACATATGTTAATATTGACATCATTTGAAATGTTGAAGATTACATGAAGTGTTGAAGCGTTAGTAATTAAATTCGTTTTAAAATAATCAGTATTGCTTTTTGATCGTGCGACGAGGTCTTTTCGTTAAGAATTAATATTAACTTTAATTCAAGATCAATAACAATGATTAATTATTATTATTTAACAGACACGAATGCAAACAAAATATACGATAATGAACACATTTATCATATTTTATTATTATAATAATTTTGTGATCGTTGAGGCTTGAAATGCATTGTCTTTTACAAACCTCCACAATAGTGATATGTTCACATGACTCTTTATTGGGAGCTGGCTCCGTGCCTTCCTCTCACTAAAAAGAGTCGCTCAGAGCGAGACGTTCAAAGGAGCGACACTAGTTAGTACGCACTACACAAGAGTGCAGACTGCAGAGATGTGAACTGTCATCATGCATGCTCAGGAGTTACGTAGCATTGCACAGCGACAGCACAATACACACTCTGAGTTCATTTTTATATGATTCTGATCTTATATTATTCGCATTTCGGATAAACTATAAAGTATAATAAAAGCTTAACAATAATAATGTTTATTGTTACAATATTATATCTTTGTTAACGCCGTCAATGTGAATGGTTTAAGTCACTGTAAGCTTAGTACTATTACACTTACAGTGTGTCATTCAACATTAAATGACTCAGCAAAGATAACTCCGTAAGTGCAAAATTCACTAGTGCCTCTGTGGCCTGTGCTGTGTGCGCTCTGTATATGTTCGAATGCAACTGTACAGAACAGCTTAGCAATGGCGCTTGAAGTGAGTCATTCAAAAAAAAGGAACGACTCGCTCCACTCCGAAAAAGGAGTCGTTCATTATGAACGACTCGCTCAGGAGCGAAACATCACTACTTCACAAGAATGAATAAATAACCAGAAGCATAACTTTCCTCATTTTTTGTGAACCGAGTCACCTGAGGTTCTATCCCAAGTTAGGTACCGTCTCGAGTGTTGAAAGATTGACAGCGAATTGCTTCTTACGCGTGGGGCTTAGTACAACATTTTATTTAGGCTCTTTATCTTGGTACAAACTTTATTTCATTTTAAAATTGTGTTCGCTTTGATAATTAAACTGATTTTTTAGTAAACAAAATCGTAAATATTAAACTAATTAGGTACGCCTATGGAAAAGCAATAAAATTTCGTTTTTTAACGCCGCTGCACACGAGATTAGTTTTTTCGCTGCGGAATCACAGCTGGGACTTGTGCTGGCTGACGCGCTGCAAGCTACGAGGTTGGAAATGACGTCACTGCGGGCTCGCGTGCGTAGTCTCAAAATGGATTTCAAAATTAGAACCGGAGCTTTATTCGTGCTTGTTTTGAGCAAGAACCAATCAGGAAACAGTATCTTGTCACGTGAGCGACATGGACAAACGCCGACAAACACACATGGCGTCATAGTGTGTGTTCTGTTCAGAGACAATTAACGTCCACTTTTGTTAACATTCAAACTGTCATTGTGCGTGAATCAAATCCGTCTACAAAGCTATAGTTTCAAAACAAGCATCGCGTGAAGCGAACACATAAAAGTCATCACGAAACCTAGCAGTCAAATCTAGCAAGGAATCTTGCAGCAAAACCAGCCTCATTGTGCAACGGCCTTGGAACCAAGATCTCGAATTCGTCGGTAGACACTCAAAGACACCGCCTTCGAGATATGCTTCTGGTTTTGATTTATTTTTGCGGTTAAGTATTGTAGATTATAGACGCTCAACAACTAAGGTCACTAGCTACAAACTACAGGGTGAGTTTTAAGTTGATGCTTTTGTTTTTACAGCGTGTAAAAATCAAATAGACGAGCAAATATTTCAAATAGTTTTTTTATCAAAACTCAAAAATAAGAGAGAAACAGCCTTTCGAAGTTTAAATAAATTTTATTAAATTTTCTTTAATTTTGAGGTCGGTCCTGGGGTTATATTATGTCACTATGGAAATAAGTTGTTATTATCTCTCAAAAACAGAACAATACACATGTCAGTTTCAAATAAGCACCAACATACTTGATAATAACAACTTATTTCCATAGTGACATAATATAACCCCAGGACCGACCCTCAAAATTAAAGAAAATTTAATAAAATTTATTTAAACTTCGAAAGGCTGTTTCTCTCTTATTTTTGAGTTTTGATAAAAAAACTATTTGAAATATTTGCTCGTCTATTTGATTTTTACACGCTGTAAAAACAAAAGCATCAACTTAAAACTCACCCTGTATATAGTAAATGCCTACTAGCGTTTACCTATAATGTTTTTCACGGGTTAATGATTATCATAAACCTTATCTACTACTAGTTTTCTAGCGTTGGTTTTCTTGTTTGCTTTTATGTATACTCGCTTCACACGAGACGTATTTTTAAGCTTGCTTTGAAGAGGAGGTTCGGTGCGCGCGCAGTGATAGAACGGTAATAAAAGTGGACGTTTATTGTCTCTGAACATAACACACACTATGACACAGTGTTTATTTGTGGGCGTTTGTTCATGTCGCCCACGTGACAAGATACCGCTTCCTGATTGGTTCTTGCTCAGAGCAAGCAGAGGCCCTAGCAAGAAAAACAGGCCTTGTTCTAATTTTAGAATCCATCTTGTGAACTAGCAGGCGAACCTGCAGTGGCCGAACAAAATTCATCTATATATAAATACGGGAAGGAAAAAAGTTGTGGTACCGATTTGAGTATGTTAATTCGCACACATTGTGATGAAACATTGTTCTCTTCGTTTTATGGCCATATTCACCGAACGTAAGTAATTCATTTGTTTCACTCCTCCGAACAAATAGCGATAATTCAATTCACCAAGCATAATTATGTTTACTGCAGGTATAAATCTATTCTGTCCAAATAATAATGGCCGCCAGATAGATCATAATACCGAACCTATAAACGCGGAGTATTAGATCTGCAGTTGCTCTTGTGAATTTATTTGTGTGTTGTTTATTAACCTTTTGTAGCCTCGTAGCCAGCCTACCGGCCAGCAGAAGACCCCGCTTCGTATATTTATATGTTTAAAGTTGAAAAATAAAATCAACTTGATAAGTTAAAATATTGCAAGGTTTTTTGTCTGGCATATGTTTGTAATTTTTGGATTTGACAGAAGCTTATTAGGATACAAGGTGTTTCATAAATAAAGAAATATTTCTGCATATGGCATATCAGTCTACATTTGAAAATAAAAAAAAACAGAAAAATTGTACGAATAAAGAACGGCCAGATAGACAGACAAAAATAACGGACGGACACACAGACAAACAAAATAGCGAGCGGCTTACAGACTGACGAAATGGAAACGAAAGCTATTTAGCTCATATTTGAAATCGTGTAGAAAATTAGCTTACATTCGATTTTTTTTTTACATACTGCATTTTAAAAATATGCTTATCAACTCGAATGTAAATAAATGTATTGTATTATTTACTTTAATCTAAAAATGTAAAGTTTAACCACACAAAAGAATCATGCAATCGTTGCGTGTATCTTAAATATATAAATATTACAATTATCAAATAAAATTTGAAAAACTCCTTCTTTTCACGGGTGATTTTACTCCTACATCAATTCTTCTCGGGTTTTGGCTTTAGTTAATTATTTGATATTTAAAAAAATATATTATGGTGGCACTTCACATGACTATTTGTGTTCGCTATTGGGTGTTTGTTGTATTTGGCAAAATATATGACGTTCAAGGCAAACATGCCAATAGAGGCAAATACGACCATCCACACTATTCCACACCAATTTGCTAATTTGAAAGCGGGGCCCTTTTAGAGATAACAGGTTCTGTTAATTGGCATACTTTTTTAACTAAATATTGTACATTTACCTACTGATAAAATCTTAGCAGTACTGAAATGACGTAGGTCTGGCGGGTCTGGGACCTTAGTCTAATAGGTTATTTGATTTATACCAACATATTTCTCCATATTATTTGCATTGAATGCAAGCTATATCAAATAATAGGCTCAGTACATAAAAACCACCAGAACGTTATTTTTTACAACTTTAAAACCGTTGCCGTAGTTTCGAGTAGATTTGAGAATTAATTTATTTTGTTTAATTTAAATCCAGTGTATCTACCTAATTAAATGGGAATGTGTATTAGCCTATTATATTTTGATTAAACTTGAATTCAATGTTAATCAAATTAAGAAAATTAACATGTAAAAGTCAATATATTGAATAGAAATCAAACGTACTGTATATACGCAGATATTCAATAGAACAACGCTTCTCAAAAATGGTGGACCGCGGCCCCACCAGGGACCGCCAATGTATTCCGAGGAGCCACGAGTGCTTGATGAAATTTTGTGACAAAAATGCTTATGTTATTATGAAAATTAAATGTTTTATTAAGTTTTAATTCAACTTATTTTTTTCTAATGAATATCCTTTTTCGTTTACAATCACAACTGAAGAAGGAGGACAGCTAAAAGAAATATCAATTTTTTAGGGTTTTTAAGTCTACGGCTTCGGCCGAAGGCTGTGGCGATAGCCGATTAATCGGCTTCGGCCAGAAATCGACCTTCGGTCGGACACTAGTAACTTTTACCATTCCAATCTACGGGAATGGTACTAGTTTAGGTCAAAAATCACTTTTCAAAAATTTTACAATATCTTTCCGTTCTGAGGTCCCACGAATCCAAAAAACATATTTTTGAAAAAACTCTGTGCGTCTGTTGGTCTATGAACACGATACAGGTCAAACGGATGAGCGGATCGAAACCAAATTTTGGAAGGATGTTTGGTATGCAAATATGAAGAGCCCTATTATTTTTTGGGGAAAATCGGCGCATGCGCAGAAGAGATATATGCTATAACGGTGTTTTTTTATATAATAATGGCATACTTTTCATAACGGCTTATTAATCTATTTATTTTTTCAAGAAAGTTTTGTAAAAAAAATTTTTTTCTAAACTTTATAGTTTCGGAAATATTTTGAAAGTAAAAAAAAATCATCCGGTGTTTTGATTTACGGATCTGTCAGAAATAAACTAGTTCGGCATGCTGTGAGTAATTTTTACATGACGTGGAACATATTATGTGGGTAACCATGGCAACGAATAGCAAATATCATATTGAATACTAGCCATTAACCGCGTCACCTCACACGATATCAGAAATGTTATTTTCTTTATTATAATCAAATGCCAACATTTGGCTGGTTTTTTTATCTCTGTACCTACTGTGCAAGACTAATTTCCGGTTTCTGATCCGAGTTTCAACGAAATCTACTTCAAAATACTTTTAGCACTGAATAACCAGTAAAATCTACTGTTTCGCAAGACCCCCTGTAAAATAAATGCTTTTCATGCGGTTTTAAAATAATCCATTTCACACTAGTGCGTAAAGAAAAACAAAAGAAATGCAATTTTACCGATCCAGTAGTAACTTCGCTGTCAGTTGACATTTAAACCCATACGAAGAACACGAAGAACAGACACAGCAAAGTAGGCTCAGTCTTCGTAAACAATTCAAATAAATATGGCCAGACGCGAACCGTCATATATATATACTTATTATGATGTGAAAATCAGCTATTTTATAGGAGGTGCATGCAAAAAATGTTGTTTGTATGACTGTAATGCTTTTATGACTCGTGTCACTTAACTGGTACAAAAAATAATGTGTTACAATCAAAATACATATGTAAACTATTTCGTTAATATTCTCTGTACGATTTTTACCACGTTTTTATTTTTAAATTATTCTTACCTTTTATTCAAAAATTTAGCACGCTTGACTTATCGTGGAACAAAAATGACTTTGAATTTTATAAATCACATTTAATTTATCAAAACACTTTTCACTCACAATAATTAACTTAAAGTGTTTCATAATTATAAAAAACTGTTTACTGCGCGAATTTCCATTTACAAATAAACTTATCTCACGCTTTATATTTTAATTTGGATTCGGAGGCATTAAGTAATTGTTTATGATGTTTGATTATAAACTGCTGCTTTGTTTTAATATATATTTATATTCAAAAGTAAGGTTTTTCTGATAAAAATAACTTTTCTGTGTACATGCCATGATTAGTGATTACTTGGAAGATACAGCATCTTGATACACTTCAAGTGAATTACTTTATCGCAGTGCCGTACTTTAAATAAACTCTACGTTAATTAGTAACAAATTAAAATTCTACCGATTGGAAATGAATATGTATTGTATATAGATACGTTCAGGTGGCCGAACAAAATTCATCAATATATGAATACGGGAAAGAAAAAAGTAGTGGTACCGATTTGAGTATGTTAATTCCATAGATATATATTGTCGTTGGTTCTGTAATAGCTCTTATGTGCACAGTTGGCAGATTTTACGTTTTTAGATGAAAAGATTCAGAAAACGGAGCTCTATAGACTAGTAATACCTCCAAATCATAGCGCACAGAGTGCGCCCGGCCAAATTCCGCACTCAAGCCTATATTTACACGAACCATTTCAAGCCGTTTTCGACCCCCCTATATCTCTGAGACTGGTCACGTTACAGAACTGAATTTTTGCAGGTGAGCTAAGGTTACCAAAAAGAAGATGTATTCCAAATTTCAGATGTCTAAGTGGAATAGTTTCCAAGATACGTGTGTCCAAAAATCACGATTTTGGAGATTCACTGACTGATTCATAGATCATCAAAAAGGCGTGAGCAACACCTATGTTCAACGGGTCACCAAATTATCTATTTGATAGTTTCAAGTGATTGACTTCCTGAGTTCCGCAAATGAAGTATAATTATATCTAATAATATATAAAAATAAATGTTCATTCGTTTGTCGTCTCTCTGTTCAGTTCGGCACCACCATGCGATTATTACGATGAAAAAGGGTTGGTCACATCTAGTACACGTAAAAGGTGTGACAGCCACTATACTGTAGCATTCGTATGGAGTATACTGTTATAAGGCGCGTGCATCGGCAGCATTCGTTTGGTGTAATGGTTAACGTAGGCGACTAACAAACTCGCGATCCGAGTTCAAATCCCGGGCAAGTTGAGAAATATTTTTATGATGTTTGTTTTTTTTAATTAATTAAACCATTACTAAAAAGCACAAAATAATTTATTAAATAAAAAAAGATAACATAGGCCAAATCTTTTCAAATTTTTTTTATTTGTGACAACTAAGTATTTCATATTCGATTTGATATTTATTTACTTCATTTTTCTATTTTTTTTTATTGCAGTGGAAGAATTTCTTGTGGGAGTTGGAAGCGTAATAGAAATTTTAACATAAATCTGAACAAAAAGTTATGAAATCCCATCAAAAACATAAATGTAAAAAAGTTCTCGAAAAAACTGTTTTGTTATCTTAAAAAAAATAACTGAAATGTAGAAAATATGCCAAGTTCCTTGATACACGTTTTTAACAGTGTTTTGATAAGCGGAAAAAATATTGTGGGAAGTGATAAATTTACAGACAAACTTGGCAAGTTTTCAATGTCTCATGTACACTTCTTTAATGAAAACTTGCTAAGTTTGTCTGTAAATTTATCACTTCCCACAATATTTTTTCCGCTTATCAAAACACTGTTAAAAACGTGTATCAAGGAACTTGGCATATTTTCTACATTTCAGCTATTTTTTTTAAGATAACAAAACACAGTTTTTTCGAGAACTTGGCCCCTTTTTTAACATTTATGTTTTTGATGGGATTAATTTTACAGTAACCAACAAGGGGAAATAACTCTTATGTGAAAAGTGGTATCAAATAATTCCTCCCATGTACCAATAAATCCGAAATTAACGTTAAATATTTTTTAAGAAAATACTTCGTCTTAATTAAACATGTATAATGAATATAAAGTATAAATTAGTAATATACCTTTGAAGTTGCTATAGTTCTTATCATCCATTGCTGAAAAAAACACTTTTTGGCCTTTCCTGCAAATTTACTTTTTGCACATAAGATGCTATTACAGAACCAACGACGATATATTAATAGATAGCAGATGCCTATCCTTGAGCATTGTGCGGAATGGTTCCAATTAGAAGCCATTTTTAATGTGGAAAACGTCGTAAAAAGCGCGCGAGATACAAACAGATTAAAAATGCTATAATATGATGTTAATGGGAAAAACAATAAAACTCGCAGTAAACAATGATATTTCACTCTAAAACCTATTTTTATATTGAAACGTTTCAAAAATTACAAAACTGGGCATAAATATAATATTAAAGCTTAGAACATTTTACATTGTCAATTTGACATCAAGGTTGACAAGCATCGTATATCATGACGTCACATAAGACCGTTAACATGGCCGATTGTTTAAACTGTATTTATTCTCGATATTCCGTTCGAGATACACACAGAGAGACATGTTTTTCAAAAATAGTGTAAAAATTTTGTAGTGACCTTGAAATATTAAAATTTGTTAAAAATTATGATTTCGTTTTTAGACCCAATGTACTAGAACGTTAATAATTTTGTTAATAACTCGGAAGTGTATCATAAAAATATGTATTGTGCAAATGCAATACTGAAACTAACAAGTGTAAACGAATATTTAATTTGACAAGCATATTGTTGTGAACATATTTATGCAAGGTTCCTCAATTGTTATTTTTATTAACTTCGAGTAATTGCCATAATATGGCACGTATCTACGATGACGTCGTTATAATTTGCAGCCGAATTTCGTTTGAAACTTCGCGTGAATTCACTGAAGCAGGGTTGCCAACAACCACGAGTTCAAATGTCCCTAAAAATCCCCTAAAAAATAATTGCTTTAGTTTGAACTTTTTTTGTTTTCATTAATTTATATTAACATTTAAGGAGACCGCGCTCGGTATCCTTACATAGCAGAATAGTGAATACCGTCGTCAAAGCAGCAAACTTTGTTGCAGATAAGTTAACAATAAAAAATGATTGTTCTACAGTTTCAATAATCTAAATTCATTGTTAACTCATCTTCAACAAAGTTCTGCGATTGAAGGAGACCGAGCACCACATTATTATGTTACTATAATACAGTACGCGGCACGGATCTAAAAGGTTCGGAAGTTAGTCACAAACAGCGTCGCAAAAGCACATTTTAGAGCCGTTGAGACTCCTCACCACCTCCCTGCTACCTGAACGGAACGTGCGCTCGTCGGTGATTGGCCGTGATCGCTCGTTGCCTTTGTCACTTTCCTGCTTTAAAGTACAGTCGAGTACGCTATTGTCAAGTTGTTATTGTTATTTTAGTTTTGTTGAGTTGTTATTAATATTTTTATTAAGTTTTTATTATACGTTGACTTTGTATCGTAATTAAAAATAAGTAGCGCGAGTTTGTAGTTTTTCAACAGACTGTACTATATTATTAGGACTTAGTTACGACTTAGTAAACAGATATTTACAAATGAGTCGGTTTTGTAATTCAAATTTTCTGTTTTTTTGTGACTCTAAAACTACCCCTAAAAGTCTCATTCTACATTTGATCCCCCCAAATTTAGGGGGAAAACCTCCCAGTTGGCAACCCTGCACTGAACTTATTCTGTGTGTTTTCTTACTTCTTTTTAAATAACAAACAAATGAAAAAAATATTTTTTCATAACAATGAAAAATTGATTAAAATGAGTTCATATTTTGCAAAATCTTGTGCAGAAATTTTATACTTAAAAAATTAAAATTGTGAAAAAAATCACGAAGATAAGTTTCTTTTCACATAACTGCTCTTAGAGTAAATAAAAATTATAAAATAAAACAAAAAACACTACTTACAAATAACTAGTAAGTGCAGTGGTAGCCAGTCGAGCTTTCTTGTGTTAAAAAATATCCTTGAATTTCGTGACTAATACGAGACTAATAATGCGTCAACAACGGTGTATCCCATAACGGATATCTTTACGAGCTTGTCACGCAAGATTTTTTTTGCCTGTGACGTCATCACACGAGTGTAGGCGCACGCGCGTGGCTGTCGTGAATTAGTTCTGTGTAAAGTTTTAAGTTAATGTAGCGTGGAAACGCGTTTAGCTGGGACGTTGATTCGCGTGCTGTTTTAAAGAGCTCGCAGCGCACTAGCAGAATCTAAAGTGAGACAATAAAAATAGTCGCCGGAATACGGTCGGGCGTAGCTATATCAATGCAAGTGTATTACGCGTTCAGTGCAGCGCTGACAATTTGCTATACGCGCGTTTTTACCATCAAATAAACACTAAATGCATTTTCACAACCGACGATCAGCGCGTACAGCACGCGCTGACCGTCGGTCGAGCACTGTTTCTAACCTAATGATAAATTGAAAATTAAATTGACATTATTACCATGGCAACGCACTATATAAACAGCAGCATTGCCACTCGCTCGGCTTTTCTTATGTCTGATACGCTAAATCAACTTTGGAAGTATAAATTTAGCGTTGAATTTTGACGCTAAATCTAGATTTAGTGCTGAAAACGTACAGGAACCAGGCATAAAACATTATTACAAATGAACTTTTTGAAATACACGGTTCCTCTCTTCATGTTGACATAATTTTGGCAATTTTATATTCAACAAAAATTCCTAATACGTCCCTTTTAGTACGCGTCTCGTACCAGGATAGACTGTCTAGGGAGGATTAACTTTTGAATACAAATAAATTAATTTAATATAGGTGCATATTAAGAATACGCAAGTTTTTGAGAAATAAAAGACGTATAAACAAAGAAACTGTAAATATTACCGGTAATATGTCAATAATATGTACTTTTCTATAAAATTCGTGCGAACGCCAAAAATAAATTTCCGATTATATGTAGTCAACTATTTGAAGACTCTGTCAGCTAATATATTTAATTAGTAATTTTCCATACATAAACTAGCATTAAACAAATTAATAATAATTAAACAAATCTTTGATTAAGGTCTGATTAGTACTCTTCAATAAATAAAATTATCGACCAATTTTTCAGACAGTATATTAACAAGTTATGTAATTATAATTCAATTAATTAACATTTCGATCGAGTATTTCGATATTGAATTGTGTTATAAACTAATTACTAATATACTGCCGTAAAAAGGCAAAAGGCAGTAAGTGACCAACTTATGAATTTGAGTAAATCAAGATTTACTAAAAATGTATTGACTGTCCAGAATTTTAGATTATGGAAACCAAAACATGGGGAAACATTTTTTAAAGACAATAAAATTATTGCTGCAGCACTGCTGTTGTCGTTGGTTTCAATATGAACTAATTTTTCAACAAATGTCACTTACTGCCCTTTGCCTTTTTAGGGCAGTCTAATGGTTATATCTTTTAGCACAGTTCTGAAAAAGCTCCAAATCCGGATCGAAACGTTAATTAATTGAATTATAATTATATAATTTGTTAATATATTGTCTGAAAAATTGGTCGATGATTTTATTTATTGAAGAGTAATCAGATTTGAAAAACTAACATTAGTACAGCAGAAGTTCACATGACTGAATGACAAGGAGAGCTTACCCTTCAGCCAGGTCTTCGATTTCGTTATCAGCCATTGCAAAAATTCACAACTTGGTTAGGCCCCACTACCGTTCAACCAGGTCTTCAATTATGTGTTCAGACATTACAAAAAAAGTCTTACACAAATTTTCACACCGCTTCAAACATTTACCTAAAACGTTTGATAGCTCCTCTACTATAACCTTATTTTTAACCGACTTCAACAAAAAGGAGGAGGTTCTGTGTTCGTCTGTATATTTTTTTTTTTTTTTTATGTATGTTCACCGATTTCTCCGTCAATTATAGACCGATTTTCAAATTTTTTTTTTATTCGAAAGAGTGCACCTCAGAGGTGGTCCCATTGGAACCAAGTCAGGATCTGATGGTGGAATCCGGAGAAATCGAGGGAAACTCTCAAATTTCAAAGAAACGCATAATGTTTTTTATGTATGTTCACCGATTTTTAGTGTTAGATTAACACTAAAAAGAGAAAAATAAAATATTTTTAACAAAAAAATTGAACCGACTTCACACTAAAAAGTAAAAAATAATTGCGTATTGAAATGTTTTGGAGTCGGTGTCAGCCAAAATGAAATCTATTCCGAGAACTACACCGACTCCAAAACATTTCAATACGCAATTATTTTTTACTTTTTAGTGTGAAGTCGGTTCAATTTTTTTGTTAAAAATATTTTATTAGGGTTCTGTACCTCAAAAGGAAAAAAAACATCTTATATAGGATCACTTTGTTTTCCGTCTGTCTGTCAAGACTTTTAGGAATCAAAACCTATAGGGTACTTCCCGTTGACCTAGAATATGATATAGTATATGTGATTTTTTTTTTTTAATTTAAATATAAAACGCTCAGCAACTAGGGCTATATGCGTAAACATAAGATCAATTAAAGGTAAGTATGATAAATGTAAGTATGATATGAATATCAAGAACACTAAGGCTTACACCAATTATGAGACGTGAGCCCGGACGCCCCTTAACCACAACGGTTGTTGTGGCCAAGGAGCCGCCAAACTCACGCCTCATACATATGTGATTTTTGATTGGTTAGATTCAAAAAATGACAGAGTGAGACGGAAAGTTTTTTACGTATTTTTGAGGAAATTTGTGAATCCGCAGTTTTTTTTTTTTTTTGGAACGTCAAAATTTAGCATTTTCTATGACTTAAAAGTCATAATTTGGGCACATCGAGTTATGGTACTGGACCCGGGCTGTAAAATGTAAATGAATTCACTGTAATTATATTAACTTATAAATAATTACTATTTTTTATAGTTTAGTATACTTTTGGAAAACAACAAATCTTCTAAAAAATCCATCTAATTAGATAATCGTAAGAACGTAATTTACCAAAACAAACGTAAACAAGGTCAATTCTCAATAACTGTAGCAAGTGATCAAAGAACGGAGATAATTGTTTTGTAATGAATGCGTTTAAATTACGCATAACATGAGTAATTGTAAGTCACATGTTACTGAACTACAAAATTTATTTGTATTTGAACAGAACGAAATTTGTTTTTGTCACAATAAGTGGGTTCGCAGAAATATAAAGTTTCTACAGTGAGTTTTCAAAAGAATCTGTAAATAAAAAGAGGTAAAAAAACTTTTAACTTAAACGCTTTTATTGTACAATCGATAATGTACTAAAAACTAGAAAATAAATATGAGTTATCATTGGGGGCTTTGATTAAACTAAAATAAAATCGTCGGTGACGTCAATCTCTTGAAAAGAAAAATATTTATTTAACCACAACTTCAATTAGTACAGTAGTTTATGTATCTAGAGTGTAATGCATTATTTTATGTACGAGCTGTGACATTATTAAAATGAGAGATTAGCAAGTTTTGACATTGGATTTAAAATCGAATTACTTTTGTTTTACTTTACGAATTAGTGCGAAAAAGTATAATTTTTATTTAACCATTTTAAGAGCTAAACGAAAAAATCTGACATTACTTTTGTTATAATAATTATAAAGGGCTAAAATAAGGATGTACGAGTATTTGGTTAAGCATTAAGAGTGCTCGATAGATCGTTTTATCGAGTAGAAAAAATACTGGAAAACATTTCAGTCGAGTAAACGAAGAAAAACGACGTTGGAGAAATTTATTTCAAATCTTTGATTATCGTCTGATTAGAACTCTTCAATAAATAAAATTATCGACCAATTTTTTAGACAATATATTAACAAAATTTATAATTAATACATTAACGTTTCGATCTGGATTTGGATTTACTTCCGAATCTAAAAAATATAAAAAATAATTAATTTTTAATTTCTAATTAGTTTTTTCTAAAATGCCTTCAAAATTATTAATTAACATCTAAATATTGAAAAAATATTTTGTTATTAATTAATAATTTTGAAGGAATTTTAGAAAAAGCTAATTAGAAATTAAATATTAATTATTATTTTAAATATGTTTTAGATCAGTTCTGAAGAAGGTTCAAATCCGGATCGAAACGTTATTGTATTAATTATATATTTTGTTAATATATATTGTCTGAAAAATTGGTCGATAATTTTATTTATTGAAATTTATTTCACATTTTTACCAACACCTAAAATTAATAGGAAAATCTAAAATCTGAAAGTTTTTAGCCCAACTGGTGTGAAGTAGAAACTGAAAGAACCGATATAAAAAAAGAAAATATATAATGATTTCAAAAATGGATCACAGCACTACATAGAAATATCGCTAACTATTAAAATAAACAAAAACTCATTGCTATGGTAACAATGTAATTTGTTTATTACAGTAAGGTCAAAACAGTGACATGTATGTTTTGTTATTTCTTATTGTTGTATATTGCTTTGTTTTGTGAAATATAAAAAAACAAAGTAAAGTTGAATAAAAGCAATCAGAGTAATGGCTTCAAATATAAATGTTATTTACGTATTAATACTCAAAAGTTTTCTTTTAAGAAAACAGCACAAACTCTTAACTGCGATCGAATTTCTGTGGCCTATAGTTTTAATAATAGTGGGCAAATTTGCCATGAATTTAAATTCGCCAAGTCACCATCACCCTACAGAACATCACGAAGCACACAGCGAGGAACAATTAGAAAATTCCATCCAGGATATCAATTTGACTATATACTATACGCCTCAAAACAATGTCTCCAAAATATTGATGAATAATGTCAACAATATGTTACCGACGGCTTATATTATTGGAGTGGACGACGAACAAGAAGCTAAGCAAGCACTGTTCGGTAATCCAGGTAACAAGTTTATCATTGTCTTTCGAGAAAGTGCAAATATCGAAAGATTCAAGTACGAAATACGACCCGTTCGAGAGCATTGGTCGACTTATAGTGCATTTATTAAACATTTAGACAGAGCGAACTCAAGCTACGATCCGATAATATTCATGACTCTACAGCATTGCATCGAAAAAACATTTTTGAAACTGGTTAACGTTTATTCGAACAAATCGATTGAAATTCAAATGCATGCCTTTCCATTGCCAGCTTTCGTTCATAATGTCAACGCCCATGAGACTGTGAAATATGTCGTTACGCCAATAGTTCTAACTGCCGTGACAATTAACTGTTCTACTTTAGTGATTGGTATTTTAATTCAAAAGAAACGCGAAATTAAAGCTTTTATGAAAATCTACGGCGTAAGAAGATGGTTGCATTGGTTCGGATGGATATTCCACGCTTTTCCATTGTATTTAGTTTATATAATAACATTAATATTCATATTAAAATTACCGATATGGAGTAATGCTTCACTGTTTCCAGAAAGCGATTTAAGTTTGATGATTTTCTTTTTTGTACTATACAGCGCTGCAGAATTGAGTTTTTTCTTTGCAATAACCAACTTTTGCAGTAAACCGACGATTGCCGTTCCTGTAGCTCTGGTCATTTGGATTATACCTTATTTGTGGTTTGAAAAGTTAACTTCTGCGGAAATATACGAATGTTTATTCGTAAGTGTGTTACTGAAACGCGGCTGTAGATTATTTGCCACGTTTGAAGAATTTGGTGTTGGCTTACACTGGACCACATTGGTAGACCATCCTACGGGCGAAATTGTCATGAGAAATGTATTAATCATGTGTTTTGTAGACATACTTTTGTACAGCGCTATTGGATGGTACGCAGAAAACATTAATCCGGGTCCCTATATTGTTTCGAAAACGCTTCTTCCCGGAAAATGTATTAAAAATAAAAAAATGAATCAAATTGAACTAAATGCTATTGAAACAATACATGGCAGCGAACCTGAAGATTCGGTTCCGTTAATTAAAATTTGTTCGCTGTACAAAAAATATGGATCGAAAACTGCAATTGAGAATTTCAGTATAAACATTTACAAAGACGAAATTACAGTTATTCTCGGGCACGTGGGTTCAGGAAAATCTACACTAGTACGATTATTAACCGGAATGATAGTTCCAACTAGCGGAACCATAATATTTAATGGCAGTACAACTGAAGAGTTCAGATCGAACATAGGAATCGTTTTACCCAATCAGGTTCTATTTAAAAATTTAACTGTCAAAGAGAATCTAACACTTTTTGGCATGTTGAAGAATTTATCCAGAACCGAAACCCGAAATATAATAAGTCATTTGTGTAAGCAATTCAAATTACTCAAAATAGAGAATTTAAAAATAAACAATTTGCATGAAAATATGCAGACGAGAGTTCTCTTAATTAATGCATTGATTGGAAATCCAAAAATTCTAATTCTTGATAATCTTACATTCGAAATGGATATTAACGAGAGAAGAGAAGTGTGGGATATTTTGGTTGATATAAGAAAAGGACGTACTATTTTAATGACTACTTGCTGTGTAGATGAAGCCGTCGTATTGGCTGATAGAATAGGCATTTTAAACAATGGACAGCTCGAATCTTACGGACCACATCATTTTTTGGAAAATCTATACGGTGTTGGATATGTTTTAGCTATAAACAAAAAGTATAGCAACGCAAGCGAAATTGTTTCAAAAATAATTGAGCAATGTGTCGGTGAAACACGCTTATACAGTGAAAATGATGTAACTACTTGTTATATGTTATCTAATAATAAGCTTGCACATTTACCAGAACTGCTCAAATTACTCGAACAAAATAAAGAACATTTGGGTATCAGCTCGTTGGATATAATCGACAATAGTTTAGAAGAAATATTTGGAAATATGGTAACCAAGAAAGAGAAACAAGAATCACAAACTTCATTAAATATAAATTGTAAATCTGCTCCTAAAGTTGATATTTCGTCGATGTTAATTTGCGAAACTGAAAGTAAAGAAGATTTAAAATGGAAAAAAGTCTTTGCGTTGGTATGGAAAAGGTTCATATTTACAGTGAGAAAATGGGGATTTTTTTTGCCGATTACAATTCTAGGAACGACTTTGATGATTTTATCATCAGTGAGTCGAAGAGTTTACACATCAAATGATGTTTCATTCACAATGAATTTAGATTTGTATGGCCCAACCAAAATCCTGTTCGATTATAAAGGCAGAGAGGCCGACAAAATAACTGGCATTTACTGTAATCTTGATCCAAATTCTGAATGTATCAAGACTCCATATAAAAAAGGACCCTACGAAGCTGGTCTCCATTTGGGAGAACACAATTCGATAATGTATCTTTCCAAGTACATAGTTGGAGCGAAAATTTCATCGAACAGTTCTGAAATTAAAATTTCGGCTTTCTACTCAACTCATGCTTTTCATGCCGCATCTATATCAGTAAATTTGATCAACAACGCTTTACTGAAAACATACAAAGGCTCTAATTGCTCTATTACCGTAATAAATAAACCAATTCATTGGGAGCTAGAAAAACCTAACGAAAAAATGAAAAAATACATATTTTTTTGCGTGCTAAGACCCATAGGTGCATTTATTTTGATATCAATGACGCTATTTTACCCGCTATATGAGCAAAAGAACCACGCTAAGCAATTGCAGCAAACTGCTGGAGTCGACTTTGTAACTTACTGGTCTTCATGTTATCTATGGGATATGGTATACCACACAATAATTTCTCACTTCATATCTTTGCTTTATATCTTTTTACTTCCAAATCAGCCACAAGCAGTTCTCTCTATTTTTCTCATCTTGTTTTGTCACGGACTTAGCGGGATTCCTCATACCTACATTTTTAGTCTGTTCCCTAAAAAAGGACCCTACTTCTATTTTATAATTAATATATTCTTAGGAATTTTATCACCCGTAATAATGTATATGTTGAGATGGAAATCAGTAATTATCGGTAAATTATTTTTAATTATACCTCAATACACCACAACTTTGCTTTTCATCAATTTCTTTTTGAGGGTTGAAAACTTTAGACTATGCAAACATTCAATGACAGATGAAGTCTGTGACACATTTAAAAAATATTTCGTAAAATTTTTCCCGTTCGGATATTTACTAACGGTTCTTCTTGTAGACGTAATTATATACGTATTATTACTTTTTATTCTTGAATATAAAATCTTTAACTTACTCTGTCAAGACACGTTTAGAATTAAATACGTTACCAAAATAAGTGATGACGTGGAAGACGAAAGAAAGCGCGTCTTGGAGCAAATAAACAGCGAACATTATAACGATCTTCTTATAGTTAACAACTTACAAAAACGTTTCACAGATGTTGTGGCCCTTCGATCGCTTACGTTCGGAATTAGCGCCGGTAGCTGCGTCGGTTTATTGGGAAAAAGCGGTTCCGGAAAGTCGGTCGCTATGAAAATACTCATCGGATTAATAAAACCTACCGATGGAGATGTCATCATTAAAGGAATTTCGCACGTTTACAACAAAAAACAAGCCATCTCGCAAATAGGCTATTGTCCACAGTCAGACGACTTCAGTGAATTTCTCAATGCAAAAGAACAATTATGGCTTTTCGCACAATTCCGTGGAGTGTCACCAAAGCGTGTTAGTTACGAAGTTGATGAATGGATTCATTCCTTAGATTTGGAAGAGTGTTGTAAAGAATTGTCAGGGAAGTATTCTTATAAGGACAAACGTAAACTTAGCATGGCTCTGGCGTTGATTGGGAATCCAACAGTGATTCTGTTAGACGAACCGACCGAACGTTTAGATTACGAATCGAAGCAAAGACTTTGGGAAGTGATCAACAAGATTAAAAACACACCTCGCTGTGTTATTTTCGCAACTCGTTGCATCCATCAGTGCGAACTATTCTGCAACAGTTTAGCAACAATAGATGAAGGTCAACTGGTCAGCATCGGTAAAATGGAGTATTTAAGAGAACGCTACACTCGACAATATAATATCAAAATTTATTATACAGCGCAAACACCGGAAACGACTTTAAGTCAAATAAAGCATTGTGTCATTTCAACTTTTCAGTGCGATCCAAAAATATCTCTTCGAGGAACATTGCATTATCAAGTAACCGAATCTAATATAATTTTGCACGCGTTGTTTACGAAAATGGAAGAAGTGAAAAAAATGTTCCCTGAGTTTATTGTACAATATAGAATCTATAAAACTACAATGGAGCAAATGTTTCTGTCGTTGGTTACTAAAGATACGTTCAATTCAGATATCGATGAACCACTTTTTGCTATTCAGTGAATCGCAAAAATCTTCATGTTAAAAAAAATGTGCGAAAACTTCTTTGACTATCATTTTGTCACTTGATTTTAGCAAGGCTCATTCGCCTCTCTTTTTATGGAGACATGTGAGCGGTTTGGATGCCGCGGAGACGTTGCATTTACCCGTGAGAGTAGCGGCTATGTACGTGAAAAAATACAAAATTATGATAATAGCATGACTGTTAAGTTTTGTTTACACCTTTTCTGTGTCAGGTGTCGAAACTGCTCGACTACATGACGAAATTTCATATGGGAGGACACTTTCTCTAATTACGTATTTGTACTTGGTGAAAAGATAGATCAAAATCGAAGCAAATAGGGACCAAGTGATTAAAATAGGGACGCTGTGTCAAGTTGAAACAGATAATCAAAAACCTAAACCTCTCCCAGTCAAATCGAAACAATTGATCACTTTCTAATAGTTAAATAGATGGTGACAGAAATGGTCAAGGAGCAATTGGTGGCAGAAATGCTCTCTTTCGTGTCCTAGAAGATAAATTCCGCTTATTGTGATTTTTCAACAGAACTTAAGGCCCTTTCACACGATTCTGGATATTTCGAGCTCGCTTGCTTGCTTGAAGGGCAGCTTTTCACTCTACGCTGCTGGATTGTGACGTCACTGATTGGTCCGCTGCTCGCTATCCTGCTATATTTAGGTGTTAGGTTAAGCGGTATTTTTCGTGCAGCGCTGCCTGCTAGTTTGAGAATTTGACGAATTATGGAGTCGTATTTTATCACGTGATATCGTATAATATTCGTTTACATATGGTGTTGTTTGAAAAAAGTTTCAAGTGAACAGCGATGTGGTCAAAAGTTGTAAAATCAAAATGTAAATGGACTCGACAAGAAATAAGTGCTTTAATTGACGCGTACAAGAATGAAACTTCTTTATACGCCGTTTTTTCTGTGAATTATCATAATAAACATTTACTAAATGAAGGCTTAAAGATTTAAATTTTAAATATAACTGTCAACATAGCAAAACGTGTGAAGCGAAACTAGCAGCGCTCCCTACAACCACCAATCAGAATACGATTCATGGCAGCCTGCAAGACATGCAAGCCAGCAAGCTCGAAATCCAGCAGCGTGTGAAGAGGCCTTTATTGTTGCTTTTGGTGTATCGAGTCTGATCGTTTTTGAATGTACAATTCATTTAATTTATTATCTAATTTAACTTGCAGACTGTTTATGTTAATAAGACGTGCCTATCTAAATATAATATGCAAACAAACCGTACCTATTGTAAATGCTGAATTTCAAGTTATTATCATTGAAATTATTCATTTGAATATCACGTGCTCCGTAGACTGGATTTCATTAACATATTCAAAATATGACAATAAAATAATATTTTCGCTTCGTCGAAATGTGATTTTGAGATTTTCATAAATATTTTCAATATTTTGTACTTAGTTCAGGGAATAAAGACAAAAAATAAGTCAAACTTCGGAAAAATGAGGAAAGCTACATTTTCGAAAGAACCTTTTGTGGTACTAAACAATATCCCAAAAGTCCCTCCCAATATATGTGCCGCTAAAAATGTTACGCGGGTCAAACGTCACAAAAAACGGTTTCTCGCGAAAATCTCGTTAATAGTGACTTTTATACAAAAAATAGTGGTTATCAAATGTGTAGCTTAAAAAATTGCCTACAAAAACATGGTACATTTTTCCGTAAGACTAAAATTACCAATTATGTACGCATGACGCATGCGGCACCTCGCATTCATTCAGTCGCTTAATGAACCGTTCCAGTTCACGCATCCGCATGATGTATGTTGTATGATTCATTGTATTCGTTCGTATAACCACATCAAACGAATCGAACTGACAAGAAACATAAACGTTACAATGTTTAAATCAAATTTTATCGAAAAAAAAAGTAATACTAGATATATTTTTTGTAGGCAATTTTATAAGCTACTTTGATGACACTATTTTTCAAAAAAGTCACCGTTAACGAGGTATTCGCGAAAAACTGTTTTTTGTGACCTTTCAACCGCGTAATATTTTTAGCGGCGCATATATCGGCGGGGACTTTTGGTATACCTATTGTTCAAAAGCACGAAAGGAAAGTTCATGCAAAAAGCCAATTTTTCCCAAAATTTTTCTACTCTGAGATGTCTCTATTCCCTGTATTAACTGTAACTTTTAATAGACGTGATTAATTATTGAAAGATTATGTCTCATCTATTATAAAAGAAACCTCCAATTCCCAGATATCCAAAAAATGATCAAAATATCAATTTATGAGTTTTTTTAATTAATTGACTATCCAGTACATAGAGTAGTTACTGTAATGCCATTCTGTATGCATTTTGATATTTAGACGAGAAAATGTATTTCCGAAATGTTTCATTATGTTTGTTTGTTTGTTTTATCGGTATTATTTAAGAACGACTGGACCGATTTTCATAAAATTTGCTACAAGAACTACCTAAAATTAAATTATAGGATAAATTTCATCCGTCTGCGCTTGGGTTAAGAAAAAATTGTTGTCAAAAATAGCAATGCTAGTTTTAAATATAAAATATTTTATTTTAAAATAAATAAAATCCATAAATTGCACATTGACATTATCACCAAATCAAAGCTTAATTCCAATTTTCTCTTTTGTTTTTAGCTTTATTTTTCTTCTCTCCTTTCAGTAAAAACTCTATTTCTTACTTGACTTACTGCGTTACATAAATAAAACACTTTTGTAAAGAGTCGACATTGCCAGGGCAAATTCAGCACACGAGGCTGCTAGATTCCTTGCTAGATTTGCCTACTAGTTTTCTAACGCTGGTCTTCTTGATTGCTGTTATGTGCTCGCTTCACACGACACGTCTTTTCAAACTTGTTTTGTGAATGAATCTGGTGCGCGCGCAGTGATAGTTCAAATATAAACACAAAGCAAAACGCGTCTGGTGTCTGACTATGAGCATAATGACGCCATGTCGGTTTGTGGGCGTTTGTTCAAGTCGCCCACGTAACAAGATACTGCTCCCTGATTGGTTCTTATGCTCATACCTAGCAAAGGAAAATAGCCCCTGATGTTCTGAGCTAGCAGGCGAGCCCGCAGTGACGTCATTTCCAACTTCGTACCCATTCTACCGGCCAACAGAACTCCAAGCAGTGTTTCTAGTAGCGTTTTTAGCCTCATGTGCAGTGGCCTTTACACTTCTTCCCCCCCCCCCCCCATTCGATGGGCGGTGTTTGCTTTGCTCACATCACACCGGATCTTGCCGGTTAATCAACTAGTTTTGCAAACTTTGCTCCGGGCAATGTTGACTCTGTATATTGCTATGCCTGTAACAAATACAAATTAAAAAAAATGCCAAACTAGTTAACACAGAAACTTTTTTTAAGCGTTCATTCGTTTTTCAAACACGGAATAATAAATATCTGCAATTAAACACGACAATTACTGAATCAACTCGGAACATCCGACACTTTCAATATGAACAAGAATAAATGAAGTTATAGTGATGTGTCCACATGACTTTTTATTGGGAGCTGGCTCCGTGCGCTCCGCTCACTAAAAAGAGTCGCTCAGAGGTTGTCATTCAAAGGAGCGACACTAGACAGTACGCACTACATAAGAGTGCAGACTGTAGAGGTGTGAACTGTCATCATGCATGCTCAGGAGTCACGTAGCATTGCACAGCACAATACACACTCAGCTCTGAGCTCATTTTAATATGATTCTGATCTTATATTATTCGCATTTCGGATAAACTATAAAGAATAATAAAAGCTTAACAATAATATTGTTACAATATTATATCCTTGTCAACGACGTCAATGTGAATGGTTTAAGTCACTGTAAGCTTAGTACTATTGCACTAGTGCCTCTGTGGCCTGTGCTGTGTGCGCTCTGTAAATATGCGAATGCAACAGTACAGAATAGCTCAGCACAGAGCAATGGCGCTCGGAGTGAGTCATTCACAAAAAAAGAGCGACTCGCTCCGCTCCGAGAAAGGAGTCGTTCATTATGAACGACTCGCTCAGGAGCGACACATCACTAGAAGGTTAACACACTGCAACGGAAAAGTGCAGTGTCCAATCCGAGTCGATTCAGTGAATGCATGCATTAATTAAAAAATTACAATCATCTTAACCTAATAGAAATACAAATTAAGACTGCCGTCCAAATTGATAAAATATTTATATTTCCGTTGTTTGTAGTTGTCTCTATTTTGATTGTAGTTGTTGTTTGTGCTGAAGTTGTAGTTTCTCCTGGAGTCGTAGATTGAGTTGAAATCGTAGATTGAGTTGAACTTTGTGGCGAGGTCGTTGTTGGTACCGACGTTGTAGACTCTGTAGGTCGTTCTGAAGTTGTAGTCTGGGGCGAGGTTATTGTTTGTGTCGGAGTTGTAGACTCTGTTGGTTCTTTTGAAGTTGTAGTTTGTGGCGGAGTTGTAGAATCAATAGGTCGTTCTGAAGTCTTAGTTTGTGTTGCAGTCGTGGGTTCTTGTGTTGTAGACGAAATTTCGTCGTTTTTGATGACATCCTTAATCCATTTTGCGAAAGACGAAACTTTAGAGAATATTCGCGGTCTTAGTCCACATTCAGTTCCCCTAGACGTAATTCCTGTCAGCTGGTCATTGCACGCAAAAGGACCGCCAGTATCACCCTAAAAATTTTACATCTATATCTATACTAATCTATACTAATATATAAAGCTGAAGAGTTTGTTTGTTTGTTTGTTTGAACGCGCTAATCTCAGGAACTACTGGTTCAAATTGAATAAATTTTTTTTTGTTGGATAGCCCATTTACCGAGGAAGGCTATAGGCTATATAATATTACGCTACGACCATTAGGAGCGGAGCTTTAATGAAAAATGTTGCAAAAAGTATCTCAAAAATAAGCTTCTATTCATGTGAAATGCACTAACTAGATATACTCATATTAGTGATGAAAGAACACAACCTCAGGTAGATCAATCGGTAGCGCATGCGACTGTCAATATCAGGATCGTGGGTTCGAGCCCCACGTTGGGTGAATATATTTTTATTTTTTTTTTATTTTTTACATTGCTTTCTTCTAAGGCTTACATTTAAATTTATTTTAATTTTATTTAATTCATTTAAAAAAAATTATTAGTTAAAAAAAGTTTAAATACTGCTCTTTATCGACAAAAACTTTTGAACGGTAACTCCGATCATCATGAAATTTGGACACAACATTCATCTCGGTAAACTAAAATGAATGTGTGTACTCATGTCCCTTCATTCCCCATTCATTCTTTTGCACCCGGGTGAAACCGGGCGGGACCGCTAGTATACTATAAAGCTGAAGAGTTTGTTTGTTTGAACGCGCTAATCTCAGGAACTACTGGTTCAAATTGAAAAAATTTTTTTTTGTTGGATAGCCCATTTATCGAGGAAGGCTATAGGCTATATAATATCACGCTACGACCATTAGGAGCGGAGTATTAATGAAAAATGTTGCAAATTGTATCTCAAAAATAAGTTTCTATTCAGGTGAAATGCACTAACTAAATATAATCATATTAGCGTTCTGAGTGCACAACCCTGGCTGACTCAATCGGTAGACTGTCAATATCAGGGTCGTGGGTTCAAGTCCCAACTTTGGGCGAATATATATTTTTTTTTATTTTCTACATTGCTTTCTTCTAAAGCTTACATTTAAATTTATTTTATTTATTAAAAAAAAAATTATTAGTTAAAAAAAGTATAAATACTGCTTTTTATCGATAAAAACTTTTGAACGGTAACTCCGATTATCATGAAATTTGGACACAACATTCATCTCTGTAAACTAAGATGAATGTGCGTACTCATGCCCCCCCCCCCAGTTTGTTCTTTTGCACCCGGGTAAACCGGACGGGGCCGCTAGTTATTAATAAAAATATATTCATACCTTACAGACACCTTTTCCATCTTCTCCAGCACAGATAAAATCGTCATTAAACGACTGATTGTATGTCGCGAAACAGTCATCGTTTTTGAGAATATGAATGTTGGCAAAGTTCAACACCGGATGTGTTATGTTTTCTTCCTGATTGAGTGATAACAAATAAATATTAAACACATTGTATTTGCCGTAAGGCGCTTACACTATTGGCGTCGATCGGATCAAAACTTGACAAATCCGGGAATTGTCAAGTTTTGATCACAAACGCCATTTTCGTCGTTTAATTCGTATATGATATGTTGAATTTAGTCTAAAAATAGCCAAAAATTCAGATTTGTTTAGGGTTAAATACTGACGTACGATATATAACTCGATTTTTGTTTAAAATGGATTAGTCAAGTTTTGCAATCGAGCTCCTCATTTAATAGCCTCCTGGACCTGAACAATTTGGCACCATTTTTGGAAATGTATATTGTATATAATATATATAACTCCCCGCTTTCAAGCTAGCAAATTGGCTTACGTTTTTAAATAAATATTGTACATTTATTGATAAAATCTTGGCAGTCTGAAATGACGTAGGTCTGGCGGGTCTGGGATCTTGATATATAAGCATAATCTTAGATCTTTGATGACGCCACAATAAAAAATATAATATTCTTAGAAGATAGGTAATACTGAGGTTTATAGATCAAAGACTTAATAGTTTATAAATGGACAACATTTCCTGTCTTAGTTAATATACAATGTAGTAGTGACAACGTTAATATGAGAGAGAAGCGCTCGTCTTTTTCTAAATACCGATAAGTTTTGAAGGATAGATAAAAGCGACAATTAATGACGTTTATAAATCTTATATTGTTGATAAAAATATATTTTAGATTTTAGATTTGTTTAATCAAATTTAACTGATACAAACTTTGTTAAAAACATACTCTACGTCTAAACTGTCGTATTTATTTATCGATGAAATGACAGGTTGGGCCTTGGGATAATAATTTCGTGATTTATTACATAGTGTAGCATTGCCTAACCATCTTTAAAGATTCTTAAAAATCGTAAACAATTCTACATTCACCAAAAAAATTCTTATTCATTTAGAGAAAAATCGCAAAAAAATGTCACTTTCGAAAATAATACCCATATTGTATCCATGATAATTTGGCTGCTACATACAAACAAATTTGAAAAGTTACCAAATGTAGGCTCAGAAAAAAAGGAAACTAATAAAGTGTCTTCAGCAAACTGGCTATGCTCATTTCAAATTTTATTTTATTTTATCTATATCATTGATGACATCAATGACAACTGACTTGAATGGTATAATTTCTATTAATCTATGATTTATCAATCACATCATTCAATGATCAGTTGCAGTTTGGCAACATTGATAATAGATTTTTGTTCAACGAGTTCTTTAAAATGTGAGGGCAAATTATAAGATAACATTAAAAAATAGATCAGATTAAACTTTATAAACCTCATCCGTACTGTCCAGGATAAACCTAAATGGAAGGAAGTGGTATCCAACGTCCTCTACGGGATATGGAACTAATCATCATCATCAATTATGGGTTGCAATAAATGTGAGCAAAGCTATATCCCTTCCATTCATTTATCTGAGTTATAGATTCTCGATAATATAATCAAAGGGAAATTAAAAATCGATTACGCTTGAAGCCTCTCAACTGATCGCCAGATAATAATGCCAAATCTTCAGCGGATACGCAATATATTTTTTAAGTAAGTTTTATTTAAGTTATGAGCTAATGATTCACATTCTACGTTAATCTAAAATAAAAGATTTTGAAAAAGTACCTCGCTTTTCCAGCCCCACCCAGAGACAGTACATTCCTGGCCTTCTATAACTTCACTCGTTCGTAGTCTTATTTGTTTAATAGTGTCTTCATTTGATGGTAACGATGAAGATAACTGAAAAAAATTAATAAATAAATAATTTTATAAATATTCTTAAAATTGGAAGTGTCTAAGACGTAGCTACGTTGATACAAGAAATAAAATATTCAAAAATTATAACAGGAGATATAGGTTCCTAGAAATAAGGGTGAACTTTAGATAGTTTTAAAATTGAATTGACTTTGTGATACAGAAGACAATAAAATAATCGCATTTTTAAATTTGGAAATACGATAATGTACTCCCCCTGCATATAGATGATATCAAATGAAAAAAATATTTAATTGATGATAGTATCAAATTATTGCTATAGACTATAGAGTGTTATGGAATCTGGAACAACTGCCCCCATATTAAATGTAACGATAAAAGATTTTATTAAAACAAAACAACTTTACATAAGTCATATGTTCGATAAAATAATATTAATGATCTAATCATCTAGTCACTACTGTTGTATAAAACACTAGCGGCCAGGTCCGGCTTTGCCAAAATTTGTAGATTGCCACCGTTTTTCGTCGACTTACGTTGCAAAATTGATTACCTCAAAAAGTGCATTTATTTTAACGCGATAATATACAGGGTGAGTTTTAAGATGATGGTGAATGATGTAAAAATCAAATAGACGAGCAAATATTTCAAATAGTTTTTTTATCAAAACTCAAAAATAAGAGAGAAACAACCTTTCGAAGTTTAAATAAATTTTATTAAATTTTCTTTAATTTTGAGGTCGGTCCTGGGGTTATATTATGTCACTATGGAAATAAGTTGTTATTATCAAGTATGTGCATTGTTCTGTTTTTGAACAATTTCTGTGAATACTTGATAATAATAACATATTTCCATAGGGACATAATATAACCCCAGGACCGGCCTCAAAATTAAAGAAAATTTATTTAAACTTCGAAAGACTGTTTCTCTCTTATTTTTGAATTTTCATAAAAAAACTATTTGAAATATTTGCTCGTCTATTTGATTTTTACACGCTGTAAAAAAAGCATCAACTTAAAACTCACCCTGTATAGCGTATGTCCATCATGAAGATCCATTCTAAATATTGGTGAAAATTTATTTGAAATCGGATGATTACCTCCTACATCCAAACTTTATCTCTTTATAATAATAATAGTAATGCGTTTAACGTCCGTTTCTCGACTTTATGATATAACAGACGCCATTCTCACCATTACTATTTTTTTCTACCATACTTCCCGTTATTTTCAACAATTTTTAATCTTCAACTTAATTAATAGCAATGGGCGAATCAAGGAATTTTAGGAAATTAGGAAAAGATAGACAACTTTTGAGCATAGGAGTTTGACAGGTAATCGGCCATGTTCTTGAATAAGGGAACCATCTCGATATTTATCTGGAAATATTGAGGGAAATCATGGAAAACATTAACAAGATGGCCGATACAGAAATTACTGTTTCTCGGCGAGAGTCAGTAGGAAGAAGTCCCGGCCACCTATCTGCGCCCGCCGAGATTCGAAACCGGTACCTCCCGAATGCGAGTCTAGTGCTCTCACCACTACGCTACACTGCTCGGTTTTACCTCTTTATAATATTAATATCGATTGTTTTAGCCACGGATAGCAATTAGTCGATTTGTAAGTCTTATGCATGTTGTCCATTATTGATAATAATTATCAACGATTAAGCTAACAACTTACTGTAAGAACGGCCACATCGTTTTCGAACGAATCTTTATCGAACTGCTCGTGTACAGAAATCCGCGACACGTTTCTGACTGTAGTTCTTGTATTGTAGAGATAAATGCTTCCGGCGTGGACAATGATATCTTCCGCTTTCAGCGTCCTTCCCGTTTCTTTCTGAACTATACAACCAGCAGACGTCACGACGTGATCAAAATCAACAATAGATCCGCCACAGAAGTGAATATTGCCATTCGCCGAATAACGAAGCGACACCTGTCAATTAATTATTGAAGTTACACTTCCGTCAAAACTGTTAGAGCTACTTTTGAGACATTCTGTACATAGTTATCGTAAAAAATGAGTTTTAATTGCGCATAATCAGTGCCGAATTAACCTATAAACAAAGTAAGCAACAGCTTAGGGCGGTGTTTCCCAACGTGGGGCCCACGCCCCACAGGGGGGCAATTTGATTGTTAGAAGAGGCAATTCGAAAATGGACTTGACACGAGTTTAACCCTTTCGCTCCGGGTCATTTAAATGCAATGCTGTAGATTTCGGTGCCCAATTTAACGAAAAAATCAAATTCTTAAATGATTGCGGTAAATAATTATTAGGTATAATTTCGCTTGACGAGACCAAAATATCAACTGGGTGTCTGGCGTCGTCAATTAGTAAACTTCCCTGCGGCAGATGATTTGTGAAAATGAAAACGAAAATTTTTTTTAACTTTAAAGTTTTGTAACTTTTGTCTAAGAACCGATTTCATAAACAGTCAAATTTCCAATGAGAGCATTGATTTGTAAAATTAAACATTTCCCCTAAAATTCTATGCTTGTTTACTTTTAGCCCAGTCAAAATAAACATTTCAATTTACTAAAATTCGCATAGAGCTGAAAACAGGTCTTAAGTACACTAGTACCAATAAAATATCAAAAGTTCCCACCGATCATGCATCTGCTTCAAAATTTATTCGAGGTCAAAGGTCAAAAGTATCGGTTTTTTGCACTTTTCTCGTAAACGGTAAATGTTATCTAAAAATAGGTCAGACAAGAGTTGTAGGTCATGCAATTGTCTACAAAAACTGTTCTTATATTTTTTCCTACGAATCACTATTCCTGAGATATGGGACCAAAATATCTATGTACGTACTGAACGTATTTATCAAAAATAACGTAAATATTAATTTGCATATTAGTATTTTCGATGTATGAAATCACAATTTCAAAATAATGGTGATTCGTAAGAAAGAAAAAGTATAAGAACAATTCTTATAGACCATTGCTTGATCTAAAACTTTTGTCTGACCTATTTTTAGATTACATTTACCGTTTACGAGAAAAGTGCAAAGACCGATACTTTTAACCTTTGACCTTGAATAATTTTTTTATGAATGTAGGATCGGTGGGGACTTGATATTTCATTTGTAATAGTGTACCTAAGGGCTAAGACCTGTACCAATTTTCAGCTCTATGCGAATTATTGTAAATTTACCATTATTTTTTGGTCTATTTTGATCGGACTATTTTTTCTATCAATTTTAAGCTTCACATTCACAATTTGAAAAAAAAATTATAAACAACATGACAGAGAGAAATAATATTCGAAATTTTTTAGACTGCTGTTAGAGATGAGGGTCCATAGGCAAGAAATGTTTAGGGCATCAAAGAGTCTTAATCCGGCACTGCATATAATGTGACAAATAAATTAAATAGTAATTAATCAATATTGCCCGGTCTAATCAGTAAATTGCATTTTTGATAAATTGGCATTAATTTCAAGGTATTGCCACGTTTTTATCAATAGAAAAATTCTTTCCTACCTGATAAGGAAACTGGCCTTGTACGGCGTCACTACCGCCTGAAATTCTCTTCACAATGTGATGACCGAATGCTGAAAAAAAAAACAGATTATCTTATTCAATAATAATCATATAATAAGATTACTCGTAAGTGAATTGCGATAAAGTTAATCCCGGTGTGTTATTCGTCAAAATTCCTAATTTAAATAATTACACATCAAAATGATTTTTTATTTATTTATTTATATATACAGTATGTCTTTTAAAACCCGAACACCTTTTTATTCGCTTAGATTGCATTTTTGGATTTCGACCTCCTTAGATGATTTTTGTAGTTTTGAGGGGGCAAGCGATGTTCAGGTGGTGCTCTGCACAGGTTAACTTTTATTTTTAATGGGAACCCGATTTTTTTAGCAGGTTCTGAATATTTATTAAAAAAATTGGTTGTCTGTAAAGTCGGTTTACGGACGATAGTTTTACGTGATAACGTATTCCGTAATACATAACCTAAACCTCCCAAAATTTAGTTTCAATCCGCTTATCCTTGGTGTCGGAATGATAAGAAATGTCAAAAGTGACGTTTGCAACTGTCGAAGTATTATGTTCTAATAATAATTAGTTATTCCAATACTTAACTTAGAAGGCGTTGCATTCCACAAAATACTAATGTCAAAAAATTGAATTAAACATTAGAAATGCAGCCGTTTTCATGTTAAGACAAGACATACGTTATCTTCTAATTTCCATGTACGGCAAACAAAGACGACCGACCGCGTCGCGCCATGCATTAGACAACATTGCATTTATACAGCTATTTTTCTATATAAATTTGTATAAAAAAACTATTCAGGCAAATTCTGTTATACGAAATCTATGTAAAATGTTCTCCTCTTTCGTTTAAAACTGGTTTCAAACCGATCTGATTTAAATTGAGCGAGAAATTAGCAAAAAGCACGCACAGGGTCAGGCGGAACGTTACGCGTTACGCGTTACGAACGTAAGGAACGTTAGGATTTAGGAACGTTACACTTTTTCGTGCATGCAGCCGGTATTTTATCAATTTATAAGATTGGTGATTCATCAATTTATAAGACGTTATCACGTCAAAAACAAGCAACTTTTGTTCCAAAAATATTTTTATTCGAATCGATGCTGAACCCCGACCCACCGGAAAATGTACCGCGCGCGATTATAATTATAATTATTTTTAGAACGAGTACGAGAAGGGTTTCAAAGTCGTTTGTACTTTTGTATGGAAAGAAATGGGGAGCAGTTTGAACATTTATTAAAATAAGAAAATGATTTTCAACCTCATTTTTCGGTGGGCCGGTGTTCAGGATCGATTCGAATTAAAAAAATGTTTGGGACGCAAGTTGCTTGTTTTTCAATAAAGATTCGGAACTTGCGAGAAAAAAGTCGGGTTCTCATTAAGAAAAAAGTTAACCTGCGCAGGGCACCACCTGAACACCGCAGGTAAAAAAAACCTGCACCATTCGATTGCCCCCTTAAAACTACAAAAATCATCTGAGGAGGTCGAAACCTAAAAAATGCAATCTAAGCGAATAAAAGGGGTATTCGGGTTTTAAAAATCCATACTGTATATGCATTTAGAAAATGTATTTTTCTGAATTTGACTCTATTCAATAAATAGAGTAACTGTGATCCATTGAAGTTAATAATAGGTATTTGGAAAAAAATTCCGTAGCATAAGGATCGAAAATGAAGCAATACTGAAATTTTTTTAAACTTGCATTTAATACTGACGTTTCGATACGTTTTGTATCATCTTCAGAGTTAAGATGATACAAAACGTATCGAAACGTCAGTATTAAATGCAAGTTTAAAAAAATGTCAGCATTGCTTCATTTTCGATCCTTATGCCACGGATTTTTTTCCACATACCTATCATTTTTTTTTTTTTTTTGGTGTCGAAGTCAGTGGCGTATACTCGCAAACTTATACGTTATAGTCTATTAGTCCAAGAGCTATCAAACATTTTTGGGTAGATATTTGAGCAGTGACGTAACAATAGGGTGGCAGGACGGGCAAAATTCCACAGGCCCTCGGCTCTAGATGTCTGTGAGTATTAGTTTTGTATTCAATTAATTTAATCTACCTACTAAAACACATACAAACAAAAAAATGTATAACGTTGGTTGAGGGGGGCCCCATCCGATGAATTTGCCCCGGGCCTCAAACGGTATAGTTACGCCGCTGTATTTAAGGTAACTTGAAAATTTGTGTAACACTTCTTTTGTATAATGTCTGACACAAAATCGAAGACCTGGTTGAAGGATAATGGGGCCAGCCAAGCTGTCGACTTTGCGAAATTTTATTTGCAAAAACGCCCTTGAGGCTTTTATAATTTTTAACCGACTTCAAAAAAGGAGGAGGTTCTATGTTCGACTGTATATTTTTTTTATGTATGTTCACCGATTTCTCCGTCAATTATGGACCAATTTTTTTATTCGAAAGAGTGCACTTCCGAGGTGGTCCCATCGGAATCAAGTCAGAATCTGATGGTGGAATCCGGAGAAATCGAGGGAAACTCTCAAATTTCAAAGGCACGCATACTTGGCTTACCCATTGCAATACTTTATCTAACACTAAAAAGAGAAAAATAAAATATTTTTAACAAAAAAAATGAACCGACTTCAAAATATGCACTAAAAAGTAAAAAATAATAATTATTGTTATTTTTGGAGTCGGTATTCCGAGAACTAGAGACATGTAAGATTTAAATTGCTACTTTCGAATTCCGATGTGACACCGACTCCAAAAATAACAATAATTATTATTTTTTACTTTTTAGTGCATATTTTGAAGTCGGTTCAATTTGTTTGTTAAAAATATTTTAAACCTTCAAAGGACTCCGCATTAACCTTATGGAAATTGATCGAAAATGGTTTTATTTTATAGTTTAAAGGTCACTAAGAAAAGGTGTCCATGGGCGCATAGCCTAAAAAGCAATAGATTTTTAGCTACAGACATGTTTAGAGAGATTTTAGATATAGATCCATTGAATTCATAATCTTAAAAAATCCTAAGCTCTAGAAATATGTTTTCGAGTGCGCTGAATCCGAATATGACATTATTATTTTATACAAGGTGACACCTTCCAACCTTACCTAGTTTTCGACTATATTTTTATTTCTAAAAAAAGCACAAAAGTTGAACATGGAACATGTTTACGAATTCAATGGATATCCCTATATCTAAAATCTCGCTAACATCTGCAGCTAAAATCTATTGGTTTTTAAAATTAGCATGATCAGGATCGCCTTATCTACTTAGTAGCTGCACTATAAAATTTATAAAACTAAAAAAAAATCATAATATAGCTCTTAGTCTAGTAACGTAGTAGCTCTGCGTCGAAATCAATCAACAATTTATTGGCGTTATAATTACATCTTTTTTCTCTGCAGATTTGAATTGTTTATTAGCCTTCATCAGATTGCTTATAAATTTCTTAAATATTTATAGTTTTCTCGGTTTAAAGAACTCACAGCACTATATTCCACAAAAATATTTATAAAGAGATTAAAGACTTTTTACTTACCGTCATTTATAAAACAATAAACCAACAACAACACTTTAAACATTGTTATGCGGTCCCACAAATTTCTCAAAACATAGATTCTCATTTTAGTGAGTACATTTTATTCCACTTACTGCTGCTATATAAATTGAACTACTTCATTAAATTACATTTGTTTTGGACAAATATATTAATGTTATGTCAATGTATATGTTAAAGTTAAAGTATACAGGGTATTTCAGACACGACTTCCCCAGTCTGTATCTCGATTACTTCTAAATATGACTTCATCAAAACCATATACTTTTATTCTATACTGAGCATAGGAATAAAATCACGATCAAACTATTAGGGTGCAAACATATACTTCTGTCTTTTTTACGCCGTAAGCACTGGCGTATCTAGGAGGGCAAAACAAGCACGGGGGACCCGGCTTAAGAAATTTCTAATTTGTCCCCTTCTGGGCCAAAATCTGGGTACGCCCATGTTAACGTCATAGAAAAAGACAAAGTTTTTGAAACAGAGATACTTTATTCAGATTGAATGCAAGTACATCAACCAATCCTATCATCGGAGAAATCAGGGAATTGCATCGAAGAAAGAGACGCAGATATATTTTCGATACGTTTTGTTGCGTTCACTCACCGCACATTGAGTAGATAGACAATGATTCATATAGTAAATTATTAAATATATGATCAAAACTAACATATTCGTAAATTGTGAAAGATAACTCTAATAATTTAGAGAGATGATGATCCTGTTCAAATGTTGGAAGATTAAAAAGGAAGAATCCTGGTGGCATAGGATCGATGAACAAAGCAAATACTGCAATAAAAACCTTCAGTATTTGCTTTGTTCATCGATCCTATGCCACCAGGATTCTTCCTTTTTAATCTTCCAATATTCGTAAATGGCAATAAATTACGCTTCACTTCCGGAGGTTCATTCCTCTGGATCGCAGCATGGTTGTGACAATGTGTTGTCCATGCTCCTCTCTAGTTTCTCCCGACATTGAGTAAAACGTATACATACTATTATCTCATGCTCCGCGGTTTCCTCTTCTTCGACGCACGCTGAACATTCCGCACTCGCTTCTAATCCAAATCTATGCAGATACTGCCTGAACTCTCTATGTCCAGACAGTATCTGGGTCAGGTGGTAGTTGACTTCTCCATGGGCTCTATTTGACATTTTGCAATTTTCAAGAAGTTTTATCAATGCAAGCCAATTAATGAAAACAACATTCATCAATGTTTGATTCATTTTTTTTGACAACTACATTTTTTTGGCTACTTGTCGGCACGTCCTGGGTACATCAAATTTTTTTGAAAAAAATTGGCACATAGATGTAGAAAGGTTCGCCAGTCGCCACCCCTGACCTAGATTCTATGTAGCGTCGGAATTGTAATAATTTCGTAGATCTTTCCGATTTGGTCTTGCAGTAGGTACTACAATTTTTCTCGCTTTTGATTCCAAGGATCACGGATTTCATACTTTACCGGTAACATATATAAATGCATACATATGCAGAAACAAGTAGGTATAAAGGTAGTTATTTTACGTAAATATACGTAATCTAAAATTCATATTTGATAACAAAGATGATGACAAAAATGTAGTTTTTACATATTTGATTGTTATTCAAAGTCTCTTACAGTTGACAATGATTTTTAACTTAAACTTCAATAAAATACCAGAGGTCGTCAAACTTTTCTTATGCTCGATTTCTGATATGACTTTCAGCTTTAAATCTAAATGTAAGAATGTCATCTGTTTTCAACTGAAAATCGTGTCAGAAATTTGACAAATCTAAATAGTAGTTTATGTATCTCGTTCGTAAATGAAGCCATTATTCGACCAACTGACATTATGTTAAAACGAGCGACCAACGAGTTTTAACAGCCAACTGAGTCATAAACTCCTAATATCATTACGAACAAGATACGTACATACTTTCTTTTTTTGCACATATTTCCTATTTTTCTGCGTTCTATACTTCAAATTTCTGATGTCCTACCAAAAAATGTGATTCCACTGAACCAATTTAATTGAAACCTACCTACTTGTCGCTAAGTCTATCAGCAAATTTCATGTTTCTGTCAAATGATTTTATAATTAAAGAGGCGTATCCAGGTGCAGATACAGGATTTTGAAAATTCCAGAAAATTCGTTCTAAACAAAAAAAATGATAAAATTTTAGTTTGTCATTCATGTAGATATAATTATAGTGCTTCCGTCGTGAGTGGGTGGGCGATTGTAACACCCCCCCCTCGGGGGGGAGTGGCAAAGTATTTAGGAGGCTATGAAACGTCGATAAATTTTGATCCGACCTCTAGGTCCCAGCATCCGACAGACGCCAATAGTGTAAGTGCCTTATGGCAAATAAACTAATAACCTATCAACTATTGTTAGATGTCGTTTCCATAGCAACCCTATTACATTTTAGCTTATAGTCGCGAACAGCTGTCATTCGTGTTTTGACGTATAACCTCAAGCTACCTGCTTGGAATTTATCTGTTTTATGTAAATAAATAATTAATTAATTAATGTATTTAATAAGCGTTCTTTTGACCGAGGTATGCCGAAAGTTTGATACCTTGCACTGCGCGTCATAATGGCCTCGGCTTCGGCTCGGGAATCATGGCGCACAGTGCAAAGGATATCAAATTTTCGGCCCTTGTGGTATAATATACTATTTTGTTCAATATTTATTGCCACTGATAATTAGGTAGCAAAAATTTTCCACAAAAAAATTGATTAGGTAATATTGCAAATTATTGAAAATACTTCTATAAAAATTGTTAACATCAGCCGACAGTAAAATAATAATGTTTATATTTTTTGTCGGTAGATTATAATTTAACGAGTAGCCTTTTTTGTTCGCAAAATGAGATGTTACAGTACTTGTAAAGTTAAGTGCTATTATGTGTTTTATGATATCTGATTTAAATACATATTGTTTGAACTTAAAAATACTTTTTAAGTGTTATAAGTATTTACTTTTCATGTTTGTACTTTAATCTTTAGAATCCCAGATTACTTTCATTCTTAACTATGTCTCGTCTGCGGCTTCGTCCGGGTGTACAAACCGCTCATTCGTTCGAAATCTATACTAATATATAAAGCTGAAGAGATTGTTTGTTTGTTTGGTTGAACGCGCTAATCTCAGGAACTACTGATTCGAATTGAAAATTTGTTTTTTGTTGGATAGTTCATTTATCGAGGAAGGATATAGGCTATATAATATCACGCTATGAGCAATAGGAGCGGAGCATCAATAAAAAATGTTGCAAAATATAACTCAGAATTTGTCCGTCCGACAAAAACGTTTGAACGGTAACTGCGAACATCATGAAATTTGGACACAACATTCATATAGGTAAACTAAGATGAACGTGCGTATTCATGTCCCTGCCCCTATTAGTTCTTTTGCACCCGGGTTAAACCGGGCGGGACCGCTAGTTATCTATATAACGTGAAGAAACCCTTTTTTAAGCATGTAGCGCGCACGGAGGAGTGCGAGATTTGAGATTGTTAAAGTCGCATATGGAGAAGGACAGGAGAAAGATAAAAAGTGTGTATAATAGCGGTCCATCCCGGTTTCACCCGGGTGCGATAGATATAATTCTGCTAAATGTATTTCGTCTGCGGCCCGGCGTCTGAACTAATAGCTTGTAGCAAATTCTACCAGATTTGCTTCTGAACTTATAGCTTTGAGCGAATTCGTACAGATGTTGCTACTTGGTACTAAAACAGTTTTCTTTTATTTGCTTCTGAACTAATAACTTTGAGTAAAGTCTATCAGATATCGTTACTGAACGTAACTAAAACAGTTTTTTTTGAGAAAACATCGTAATTTTGTACAAAATATTTAATAAAAACTAGCCTATAGCGTAGGTTGCACCAAGCAAAACACATTTACAAAATGTCATTAAAATCGGTACAGTGGTTTCGATGATTAGCGCGGCCAAAATTGTGATACGAGAATTTTATATCCAGACAGTATATAGATATGTATGTGTTAAATTAAATTAAATAAAACATATGTTCATACACTGTAGACAAATATTCATTGTTTACGTTCATGCACCATAAAAAATTGGCGGAGTAAATGCAAAGTGAATTACGGTCAACTTTCGACCACAAACGGGACCTTTACATTATTATGACAGATAACATTTAAAAATTCTGTGGTAAATCTCAGGTGAGGGGAAGGGGGGGGGGTCCTTTTACCGGGTCTACCCGCGCATTGTCCCCAATCTCAGCTGCCAGACTGCGGTTTTTACGTTCAGGGTAGTGCCCTTAATGAATGTACAAAAACTCAGGTTTGAGAAAATACTATAAGTAAAATCGTCACTGGCTCTCTACCTATTTCAGAAGGTAGTTTATAGGTAAATTAGTTAATGAAAACGTATGTAGAATTTTTAAAATTAAAAACAATGCAATTTCCAATGTAAATGGAAATTGAATTAATGCCAATCGATATACATACTTATAAGTAGAAATATGGCTTACAAAACAAATTGTAAAACCTTGTGTAAAACAGATTCATTTCGCGTGTTGTAATATAAAATACAACGTAAAATTGTGAAATAGTGTTAAAAAATAGGTAAGTACATATTATGTTTCGTTGTTCAGTAAATTTGTTATGGTTTAGCCTTATTGATTATGCTATAATTTTGCTTTGAAATAAAAATTATTAATGATGCGTAAAAGCATTGCTATATTTCATTATATTACTAGCTAGGAACCCGGTTTTGCTCGGGTCAAGCTATGTGAGAATACAATCTTTAAATTGAAGTTTGATTGTGACTACACGTAATTACTTGCAGAGCGATTTTTAAGTTGATTCTTCTTTTTTAAGTGTGTAGAAATCAAATAGACGAACAAATATTTCAAGTAACTTTTCTATCAAAACACAAAAATAAGAGAGAAACAGCCGTTCAAAGTTTAATTAAATTTTTTAAATTTTATTTTATTAATGTTAAAGCCCGGTTAACACACGCAAAGTTGGGTTCGAGCCCCACGTTTTTATGTTTTTATTTTTTTTTTTTTATTTTTTACATTGCTTTCTTCTAAGGCTTACATTTAAATTTATTTTAATTTCATTTAATTGATTTAAAAAAAATTATTAGTTCAAAAAAGTTTAAATATTTACTGCTTTTTATCGACAAAAACTTTTGAACGGTAACTCCGATCATCATGAAATTTGGACACAACATTCATCTCGATAAACTAAGATGAATGTGTGTACTCATGTCCCTTCCTTCCCCATTCGTTCTTTTGCACCCGGGTGAAACCGGGCGGGACCGCTAGTAAAAAATAAAACTGAAAATATTATGAATACCTTACTAAAATATAAAATTTAGAAATACTTTTTGAAAAGGAATTTGTAAAATTAGTTTGGGAATTAATATTTTGCTTGACACCTTCCTTAGTGAGTATTCTTGTGTGATATTAATATAAAGTTAAAAAACTATTGATTTTTCTTTGTTTTACCCCCCCCCCCGGGCCCCCTCCCAGAAAAAAATATCTACGCTTTTGCACTACTTTGACTTTCTTCATCACCCGTTTACTAGATAGCTGAAGAAAATATTATTGTATAAACAGCTGTTCCTCAATACTGTTAAATTAATGTTTATCGGCTGACTGCTGTTCACACATCTCCATTTTTTAATTCTTTAGACCAGGGGTTCCCAAACTTTTAATAATTGCGACCCACTTTTTAGAAACTCAATTTACAGTGATCCAGTTCATTCTCGGCGCACTGAATTTCTCAGAATTACTTGACTATAGCCAGAAAAGATATCTCAACAAAAAAAAATACTTTTAATCTTTCTATTTCATTTTATTTACATTTATTTTAACGTCAACGCTATACGGACAGCACACATTTTTGTCAAAAATATACATTCAAGACCTTGTCGCGACCCAGCAAAAATCAATTCGCGACCCACAGTTTGGGAACATTGCTTTAGACATTAGTGTAACACGTTCATAGCTACTACGCATGCATTAACGTAATCTAACGTGACTGATACCACGCTAAGTAGAAATGATGTGCAATTCTGTGAGATCCACATATTTTTAACTCATGTATTTTCAACACCATTTATTTTTATTTAAAGGCCGCTGTACTGGGTGCGGATACGGGATTTCGTTTGGAAGTGGGGGGGGGGTGTTAATTTTTGTATGATTTTGCCTATCTTTCAGAAAATTCGTTCTAACCAACAAGTATGATAAATTTTAGTTCGTCATCAATGAATCGGGACGGGGGGTCATCTCCTATTGCCCCCGCCCACCCTGTTCTCGGCTGCGCTGCACACGAAGCTGGTTTTGATTTCGCTGCTAGATTACAAGCGTGCAGTGACGCTGGATTTTGTGACGGTTCGTATGTGTTGGATTCACACGATGCATGTTTTGAAGCTAGATTTGTAGATGGTTGTGGCGCGCGCGCAGTGACAGTTCGAAAGTGAACGTGTATTGTCTCTGAACAGAACACACACTACGACGCCATCTTTGTTTGACGTGTTTTCCCATGTCGCCCACGTGACAAGATACTGTTTTCTGATTGATGTTTGCTCAAAACAAGCCCGAAAAATAGTCCCGATTCTAATTTTGAAATCCAGGTTGGGAACACGCACGTGAGCCCGCAGTGACGTCATTTCCATCTTCATAAGTGCCAGCAGTGTTTCCAGCGGCAAAACCAGCCTCGTATGCAGCGGCCTTTACAACCAACGCGTCTTTAAGGACGTAGTCTGGTGTTCGGGTTTCGGAAAATTGAATTTATTTTTTTTACATTTTTAGTACCTACCTAAGTAAGTATAATATATTGAGAAAATACTGTAAAAAATTTAGACCGAAATAGTAAATATTTACAAAGCTACAGCATATAGTCGAGAGCAGCAACGGTCTTACGGTAAAACTCTTACCTGCTCTTACCTCTCAATTGTCATCACGTAACCCTTATACTCTCGCAGAGTATAGCAAATAAATTAGCAGAAAACGATGTCTTTGAAGAAACGAAAGGTTTAATATACACCAGGCATAGCTGATTAGTGTAAATATTCATTTTTATTTTTTTGTAAGAAATCTGAAATCAAAACTTTAAAAGTGTTTTTCTCAAAACTACGTTTTTGTAAGTGGCACGGATGATTGAAACAATTGTATACAACCGATTGCTTTCAATTTTGCACAGGGTATTCTACACAACAATAGCTCTGTCCGGTACTAGAATTACTTAATTATAAAAATTATTTCTATTTTTTCAACCGATTTTCAACGACAAAATCACGATTTAATCGTTGTTTTTTTTTTTTTAAACCCGCCATTTTGTTATTTATCAATAAAATTTCTAGTACGGGATAGAGCCACTAGTCTATGAAACAATAACCAATTTTATTTTTATAATTCAGATGACTCCAAGTGACGTTATCACCCGCGCTACCCACCAACCTCCATTTAAAGTTGTCTACTTTAGGTTAAAAAAATAATTATAAAATGGCGTAAAATTAAGCAAAAATATTTTTTTTTTCTTAGCTTACGATGTCAATAATAACATGTAAGAAAATTGAAATGATTGTACATTATTTTGTTATTAAAAAAAAATTCTGAAAAAAGGGTTGAAAACGAGCTTGGACGACTACGTCTTTAAAGTTCTCAAAAATTAAAAAAGAGATAAAGATGTTTTCTTCAGTTTAATGGATTTTTTACAATTACAATTAATTTCAAAGTAGGTATCTGAGATTTTTAATTGTGTCAAAATAAACCGAAAACAGAAACCAAAGGGGGCTTTATTTTTTGGTCAAATTAAAAATCTCTCAGATAATTTCTTGATTAATTTTAAACGCAGAAATTGTAGTTTTTTTTATATTTTCTGAAATAAAGTTAACAATACAGAAAAATAAACAATATTTTCATTATATATAAAATTTTATTTGTCAACATGTATAAATATAAAAACATACGTTGAAAACAACCCTAAAAAGAGTGTGCTAAAAATATCTGTACAATTTAAAATTCATTTAAAAATAATGGGAATATAGGTATCAATAATTTAATCACATAAAATGCAACATCCCCCAAACAAAAGCATACAGACCGATAAAAACATCATTACCAAAAATTGATCTGTGACGTTTCGCGAAATTTAAAAATTCCCCGTTTTCTGAATACACGTAATAGTCAGAGTGCCCGTCGGCAAAAATTTTATTGATACATACTCTCTCCAAACTTTGTATATGGCTTTGTATATAGTCATGAAATCGACAACTTTGACGCGTCAGACTGGAAAATAGGAAAACTATCCCCGTCAGACAATATGAAAATTTGATTTTGCAGTGTTCAAATATAAGATACTGAGAAAATCAGCTGGTTATTCATAAATTTTCTTATAGTCGTTTTTTCGACATATTCGAGGTGTCAGGCATTTTAAATGGCTCATGTTATTTGTCAGAGAACATTATTTAGCGTTTTGGTTGAAGTTTTTAAGCTATCCAATTAAAAAACCAAACAGTATGTATAAATTTTTACATGTCGTCAAAACGACATGTTTAGGAAACTTTATAGGGAAAACGCCCCAAAATCAAGAAAAGTCATAGAGAAAATAGGTGTCAGACTAGGCCTAATGAAGCCATATACAAAGTTTGGAGAGAGTATGTATCAATAAAATTTTTGCCGACGGGCACTCTGACTATAACTAACTGTGCAGTAGTCCAAATTTTAAAAAACTTTTGTAGGCCTTGCTTGCTTTTAAACCAAATTTCTGCCCTTGAGTTTAAGAACAAATCTAAACTTGGAACCTACAAACCTCTACTGCAATCACTTCGCGTAGTCTGATGAATCTAGTAGTGCCAATAAACGCTTCAAAACTGATTGAACAGGAGCGGATCTAAATTTTTCGGGGCCTAGGACTTAAAAAGTTTGATGGGGCCCCATTTTTTGTTAGATTAAGAATCTTTAAATTAGAGTTTAAAATCAATGTTTAATAACATCACAATCAGGGTTAAAATTTGGTTACCCAATCAAAAAAAAATAATTTTATAGAATACGTCAAAAAATTGTCAAAAATTCACCTAAAAAACTGTCAAAATTCGCACACAATATCTCCAAAATTCACAAAGAAAATTGTCAAAATGTATCCAAAAAACTCTCAAAACTACTCAACCAAAGGTTTTTCAAAATGCACTCAAAAAGACGTGAAAATTCACCCATGCTAATGATCATTAAACATTAATAATATTAACTAATTTACCATTCAACACCAAAGTGGGGAATGGTACTAATTTAGGTCAAATTTCACTTTTCAAAATTCTACAACATTCTTTCGTTTTGTGGTCACCCGAATCCTCAAAACATAATTTTGGGAAAAAACTGTGCGTCTGTTTGTCTGTATACACGATACAGTCACAGGTCAAACGGATGAGCGAATTGAAACAAAATTTTGGGAGAATATGAAGACCGCTATTGTTTTGGGGCAAATCGGCGCATGCGCAAAATAAATATATGCTATAACGATTGTTTTTTATATAATAATGGTATATTTTTCATAACGGTTTATTAATTTATTTATTTTTCCAAGACAATTTTGGAGAAAAAACATTTTTCTATACTCTATAATTTCGGAAATATTTTGAAAATGGAAAAAAATCACCTGTTCTTTTGCTCTGTACATCTGTCGAAAGAAATTAGTAAAGCATGCTTTAATTTTTACATGACATGGAACCATAGAGATATTATACTAGAGTACGCGAGTGAGCCATGAAAGTGTCTGCTATTCAGAGAGAGAAAAGTTCCTTATCTCCATGGTAACTAATGATACAAAACAATGCTGATTTGAGTAAATATATATAATGGTACGGAACGTTTGCAGCGTTCTCTCTCTGAACGGCAAACACTTTCACTTATGGCAAGCATACCCGCTAGCGTAATCTGGTACTTATATCTCTATGCATGGAACACATTATGTTACTATGTAGGTAACCATGCAAACGAATAGCATATATCATAATATTTAATACTAACCGTTACCCGCGTCACGGCAAGTGAAAATAGAAATTTTGTTTTCTTTATTATACTATATCGAATGTCAATATTTTTTAAGTTGGGATGGTAATAGTACCTATACAGATCCGCCTCTTGTAGAACCAGTTCAAAACAACCCCACTTATAACTGAAATTCTTTTAAGCTTCCCCATGAATTTCCAGACTTCAATTTCACTGGGAAAGGAACAGACAATTTGATCGAATGTTCCATAATTTTTTTAACAATTTTTGCAACAGTTTTTAATTCTGTTGTCGAAACTTCATAAAAAAATTCATCATGCAAGTGTAGGACAGGATTAACAATATTTTTTTCGCAATTAAAATCCGTCACGCAAATTTTACGCGATGGATATTTGCGATCAAATTCGACTTCCAACTGTACCATCGCAGTTTTCGCAATGTCCGCAGCCGAACCTTGTATCATTGTATTGACAGCTTGCCTTTCCGCCTGACCTGTAAAAATAATTATTTGTGAACATTCATTTAAATCTGCGACTTAGCTCGTTTCTGAAGGAAACCTAAAAATCCTAGATTTTAAGCCTGCGTTTACTTAAGGCCACTGCACACGAGGCTGGATTTTCCGCTAGATTCCTTGCTAGATTTGACTACTAGTTTTCCAGCGCTGGTTTTCTTAATTGCTTTTATGTGCTCGCTTCACACGAGACGACTTTTCAAGCTTGCATTGGGGATGGATCTGATGCGCACGCAGTGGCAGTTCAAATATAAACACAGGGCGAAACGTGTCTGTTATCTGAATGACGCCATGTTGGTTTGTGGGCGTTTGTTCATGTCGCCCAATTGACAAGAAACTGTTTCCTGATTGGTTCTTGCTCAGGAGAACCTAGCAAGAAAAATAGCCCCTGTTCTAATTTTAAGGAGGTTGATCCGGTACAGTCCCAATCAAAAGTAAGTCGAATTCTAAATGGGAACTTTTATAGTTTATAAGTCGATGATACCAATAAATTATTGTCATAAAGGCATAAATAAATAATTTTTTTTAATATTAATTAATTATTTCAGTACTTTACTTAATGGACTTAACTTTTGAATTTTTTGTACAAAGTTAGGTTAAAAAAATAAATTTATGTAAATATCTGTATTTTACATAGTTTTTGCAGTAAATAATAAAAAAAAGAAATTAGAGGTAATAAAAATTAAAATTAAAACATTAAAAAGTTGAAAATTCAGTTAAAATTGTTAAATCTGTCAAAAATAAAAGTCCATAATCGAAAAGTGCCAATTGGTTTAATAATTTTTTTTATTGATTAAAAGTCTCCTAATTAAATTGGAAAAAATATTAAAATATGCGTAAGACATCGATGCTTTACATAGATAGTTTTCGGAACTGCTGGCATTATTTGGTTATTTGCAAAAAATTAAAATGTACCGTTTGCATGCTAGGTTGACATATTTTCCATAAGACTACATGTAAAAGTTTTTTTTAATTTTTAACTTTATAAATCTCCTAATGATTTTGGATTTTTTACAGAAAATTTTGTCATAAAAAAATCTATTAAAAAAACTTTATTTCAGACTTTTTTCATTATCTTCGTAAAACGGCTCATCCTCCTTAAAATCTATCTTGTGAGCTAGCAGGCGAGTGAAGCCGTAAATAAAGTTATAATTATTATATCAGTACTAATTACTTAAAAACAAATCTAACTTTTCAGTATCGGCTTTTCATGATTGATGTTTGGCAAATATCTTCTCCGTCCGTTCAATGTTTCGACAAACCCATTTTTGCGACATTGTTCAATAACGTCCTGTACATGGATTCCTATGGCCGGATACGTTTCTTTGAAACTAGACATAAATTCGTGAGCCTCGAGTTCCGTAACTTGTAAATGATCGGCTAAAGCCTTCGTTCCCATTCCATAAATCATGCCGTAACACAACTGTTTAGTTCTTTGCCGCATCACGTCAGTTACATCTGCATCTGACACGTCATTCCATTTCGCCGCAATCGATTTAAAAACATCCTCTTTTGTTTTCATTATGCTACACAACGTTTTGTCTTTTGAAAAGTGGGCAAGGAGTCTCAATTCCAGTTGACAATAATCAGCAGACAATAGCACGCATCCTTTTGAGGCAACAAACGCATCCCGTGGACTGATCAAAATGGCGTCAAGGTCACCGACAGCTTTTATTTCAAAGTCTTTAGGCACGTTTTGTAGGTTAGGTTCGTGCATTGATATGCGTCCGGTGGAGGTATGAGTGATATAGCAACCGTGAATTCTAGAGTCCGATTCCAATGCTTGCAATAATGGAGAAATTGTTTTCGTTAGAGTTGAATTCAACCTACGCCATGACAGTATGAGCGAAGATATCGCGTTATCGCATTTTTCTAAAACTTGTCGGTTGGTACTGATTTTACGTCCTTTATATATTCCTACCACCTAAAACAAAAGAATAAGCTAATACAGGCAATTATCGTATAGAAGATTGGGACAGTAACGATTCCTCTATGAGAGCTGAAGAACACCCAAAACCTTAACTACTGCGTTTGTCTTAGAATGAATTATATTTTCCAAGAAAGAATAAGTCATTAAGTCATCTAAATTCTAAACAATTCCGAATGCAATCAAACAGATTTTTCCAAATATCAAAATAATATGGCACAACAAATTTTAATTCTTATTCAAATCTTTAATTAACGTCTGAATAGAACTCTTCAAGTAAATAAAATTGTCGACCAATTTTTCTCAGACCATACGATATATTGACAAAAATGATAAAAATACAAATCAATATAACAAAAGATGACGTTTCGATCCGGATTTGGATCTTCTTCAGAAAAATCTAAAAATATAAAAATTGATTAGTATTAAATTATTAATTATTTATTTACACGAATGATGGAAGTTTGAAAGAATCAAACAATTAATGAAAAATTAATAACAAACAATTTTTTAATACGTAGTCATGGATATCAAAGTACCCATAAAGAAAAAGTTATTTAAAAACAAAAATTTATTTCAAAATAATATCATAAATTTTACTTAAATTTTCGGTATCTAATTGAGCATTAAGAGAGTTTTGGTTAGATTTTATGTATAACATTTCCGAAATACTTCTTTTAAAATAATTACTTTCATTATCTAAAATTTTAACATTATTCCAATTAATTTTGTGGTCATAGTCAATTTTATGCTTAGTATCGACATTATGCTTATCAGGGTTTAATTTTAGATTGCTACGATGTTCTCTGATTCGCGTTTTAAGCGCTCTTTAACTTTACTCAAAATTTTATTAAAAATAACACAGATATATTATTCACTAAAGCTGATAAAGGAAGTGTAACTGTAGCAGTTAACTGGACTACTTATTTAGAAAAAGTAAATGAAATGTTATCGGATAAAAATACTTATTTATTAACAAAAAGAAATCCTATTAATAATATTATCGATAAACAAAAAACACTACTTAAAAGATGGAGATCTAATGAATATATTACAAACATTGATTTTAGAAACTTATTTTTAACTTCAGCCAATTTAGCACGTGCTTATGCTTTACCTAAAATACATAAAAAAGATGTTCCTTACAGAATGATTGTGTCATCTATTGGCAGTCCTTTACACAACTTAGCTGCTTTTTTACATAAAATTTTATCTAATGGTCTACAAGAAACTAACCATTCTGTAATAAATTCATATGAATTTATTAATAAAATCAAAAATTTAATTATTCCAAAAGATTATATTATGATATCACTTGATGTTACATCATTATTCACAAATATACCAAATGAACTTATTATTAACAGTATTAAATCGCGTTGGAATATTATAAGCCCACATTGTAACATTCCGTGGAATGAATTAACCATAGCCATTAATTTAATTTTAAATTCCACATATTTTTTATTTGATAATAAATGCTATCAACAAATTGACGGTACTCCTATGGGTTCTCCATTATCTCCAATTTTTGCTGAATTTGTTATGAGAGATTTAGAAAAGCAATGTTTTGGTAATCTTAATTTTTTACCTATTACATATCATAGATATGTTGACGATATTTTTTGCATTATTCCTAAAGATAAAATAAACTATATGACTTCTATATTTAATAATTTTCACCCCAAAATTAAATTCACACATGAAATTGAAAATAATAATCAAATTAGTTTTCTAGATACACTAATTATTAATAATAACGGTAATGTTGAATTTAACTAGTATAATAAACCAACTAGTTCTGGTAGAGTTTTAAATTTTTATTCTAATCACCCAATAAGTCAAAAAATAGCTATGGTTTATAATCTTATTGATAAATCAATTTTATTATCTAAACCAAAATTCCATTTAAACAATTTTAATTTAGTACGGCAAATCCTTCTCGCTAATTCTTATCCTCTTAAATTTATTAATAAATTTTTCAAAATTAGAATTAATAAATTAACAAGAAACCATAATCCACAAAACAATATTAATAATGTTGATTGTCCCTTTATTGTGATTCCTTTTTACAAAAATATTTCTCAGAAATTTAATTCATTTCTTAAAAATTTAAATATAAAAACAGTTTATAATGTTAATAACAAACTAGACAAAATTATTAAAAAGGGAAAAGATAAACTAAACAAATTACAAAAACATAATGTTGTTTACAAAATTAGTTGTGAAGATTGTGATATGAATTATATTGGGCAAACAAAAAGAGCGCTTAAAACGCGAATCAGAGAACATCGTAGCAATCTAAAATTAAACCCTGATAAGCATAATGTCGTTACTAAGCATAAAATTGACTATGACCACAAAATTAATTGGAATAATGTTAAAATTTTAGATAATGAAAGTAATTATTTTAAAAGAAGTATTTCGGAAATGTTATACATAAAATCTAACCAAAACTCTCTTAATGCTCAATTAGATACCGAAAATTTAAGTAAAATTTATGATATTATTTTGAAATAAATTTTTGTTTTTAAATAACTTTTTCTTTATGGGTACTTTGATATCCATGACTACGTATTAAAAAATTGTTTGTTATTAATTTTTCATTAATTGTTTGATTCTTTCAAACTTCCATCATTCGTGTAAATAAATAATTAATAATTTAATACTAATCAATTTTTATATTTTTAGATTTTTCTGAAGAAGATCCAAATCCGGATCGAAACGTCATCTTTTGTTATATTGATTTGTATTTTTATCATTTTTGTCAATATATCGTATGGTCTGAGAAAAATTGGTCGACAATTTTATTTATTTAATTCTTATTACTAAACCAATATTTGTCTTCATTTTTTATTTAATTCAACATTATTGATGCGATGGTGTTTTTGTTGCGCCGTGAAAAGCGAATGGGGTATGGGAGAGTTCCTTAAAAAACGATTGCGGGGTGCTGTTGATGCGATGGTGTTTCAGAAATTATCAATTTTTGCGACCGCAAGAGCGGTCACTCCTAATATTATTTTCTTTTAATAATATTGTTGCGTATTTACCCCACAATGATGCGCCTATGGAATTTCTAGAAAAGTCTACAAAATGCTCGAAGGTCAACGGACAAACAATGAAAGCAGGTAACGGACATTGGACCGTTAGAGGCTCCCACGCATGTAAAGACAAGCAACAATGAATGCAGTTAGCCAGCACCAGACATAGGAGACCCAGAGGAAGGAAGCGAGTTCAGTCAGTTACAGCGTGTTAACAGTGAGTGGACGTACAGTCGGTTACAGATAACTGCGTTACATAAATTGTGCATGCTCTGGCATTACAACATACATTCCGTTAATCTGTGGAAATAAATATAACTCTAGTGAGTAGTTCTAAGTAGTAAGTAAATAACTTATAGTGAATAGACAATTGCGCTGATAAACTCTGTGTTGTGTGTTGTAAATATTTCTTTGTACATAATTTAGCGACTCTTTATTCTCTCTTACTTAGTCTTACATTGTATAATTTAGAACTATTAGTTTTATTTCTGTTAACGTTATACGCTTTCGTTTGTGTGTTTTTACTGTTTGTTAAACAGTTAATATTGTAAATAAATAATTTCCGCCACAGACTACAGCAGTTTTGTTACAATATTGACAACATTTTTTTTTTTTTTAATACAGCTACAATGCCTGTATTGACGGCAGGGTTTGGCACTGCGACCTTTGTTTTTATCGTTTTTTTTCGGGTCTACACTATTTTTCAATTCCTAAATACAGCCCTCAAAATGATTTCATTACTTCCATATTACGAACACTTCTTGCAATTATATCATCCAGCATCTATATAAAATTTTGTCTAAATCGAACAAATTGCCCCTGCATAAGGAATGCGGAAGAAATATAAGTGTCCAACGTATTTAGTAGTAAAACATTCCTAAAGGAACAAAGGATGCGTTTATGAATTCGTATGCTACAGCAAAAGACAGAATATACGAAATACAATGAATGACATTCCTGTGTTAGTTCAGCTGTTACGTAACTATTAGCGCCGCATAACAACTAAACTATCAGTGTCAGCCATATTGTTAGTTAGCTGTACGTTATCTGAGCAGTAGGCAGTTGTTTTGTGAGATTGAGTTGTATTATTACTGAACTGTGATTTTTCATGAACTAATTAGTAGTTTTTGTGTGTAAAAAGTGTGATTTAATAGTGCTTCATTTGTGATAAGGATAATTACTTATAGTCATTTCGGTAAGTCGTTACAATATTATCAATAATTGTTATTACGCGCCAATTTAACGTTCCAGATATTTTATTGGAAAAAAATATTTTCTAGAGTAAATAGTGACCGATTAATGTTTTTAAATTGCTTTAGTCATTTGTAATATCAATACGTACAATCATTGTGCATTGTGATAATAAATATAAATGCATTTTTAAGTTAACATATTTCATAACCTCACTTGCTCGACTTTTCAGTTACGCAAAGTTCAAAAAAAAAAACGGAGTTCAACTTTATAAACCTATTTTTTTGTAATTATGATAAATGGATAATACTTTTAAACTGCGTTACAAACTTAATCATAATATTTATTAATCTTGAGATAGTTATAAAATTTTTGTCAATGTTTCCATTTGATAGGCATATTGTGACAAGAAAGCGACATATTGTGGATACAACTTATAGAAATGGGTAGGCAATATAATTCGTAAAAAAAATTGGTTGTCTGTAAAGTCGGTTTACGGACGATAGTTTTACGTGATAACGTATTCCGTAATACATAACCTAAATTTATATAATAATTATAATAATTCGAATCTATGATATTGCATCTTTCGCTTCAAATTTAGGTTAATTTTATTTATTTAAATTACTCACCATATAATATTTCTTAATAAATAATAAATAATATATTCTTCCGTATTTATTTTAAGTCTCAAAGATTAGCTGTCATAATATTTATAAAACAATTATTGTTTCACTGTTTATAATATAAAATTCCAAAACCTACTTACAATATTTAAGTATTTTCATACGTCAAAAAATTGATTTTTATAATGATAAAATTTGTAAGAAAACGATTTTTTCGAGAGATCAGACCTAGCTAAAACGATTTTTTGCCCCCCAAAATCCCTTTTCAGTAAATTTCATCCAAATCGTTAGGGCCGTTTTCGAGAAAAGCACGCACAGGGTCAGGCGGAACGTTACGCGTTACGAACGTTAGGAACGTTACGTTACACTTTTTCGAACATGCAGCCGGTGTTTTATCAATTTATAAGATTGGTGATTCATCAATTTATAAGACGTTATCACGTCAAAATGGAAATGCAAATAAAATTTCGCAAAGTTAAAAATTCACTGCTTGGCCAGGCCCCGCTACCCTTCAATCAGGTTTTCGATTCTGTGTTCAGACATTACAAAAGAAGTGTTACACAAATTTTCACGTTGCCTCAAATACCTACCCAAAAATGTTTGATGGCTCTCCTACTATAAATCTCCCTGTTTCCAAAACTGCCGCTAAAATTTTAGAAAAAATTACTGCTGTCAAGGTATGTGAATACTGTACAGGAAAGTTATTATGATGTTTCTAACAATAATAGTTTTCGAAATTCAAACACAACTAATATGGTCGATGATATAAAACTCCCAGCGCGCGATTCTAACTTTCACTTGTACAATATTTTTAAACCCAACCTTCCCTATTCGACTCGAATAAAATACATTTTTTGGAAATTTAATGAAGTGAACTGCGCTTAAAATTTGTATCAAAATCTAAAATTGCTCTCCCTGCACTACCAGTTTATTTTTCTAATTGACTTAAAGAAAAAGTTCTCACATATCTCTAACAGATATATTTTCAATGCATTTCAATAAGCCAATATGAAAAACGAACTTGAGCTTGAAGAGCCTTAAAATAATCCTTACTTTGGCTATATCAGAAGATGACGTGAATGAAAAACGTCTTCCGGCCAACAAATAAGCTTCCTGTTCCGTTGTTTTTATCCTTTCCTCGAAAACAATATGCAAATTTTGCAATGTTTCCCTGTTTAAAGCTATCCCAATCAATTCCATATTCGCCAAACACGCAATGCACGCCATTTCTGTTTCTACAAAATAAAATATCAATGATTAGCCCAGTGATTATATTAAATATCTCTGGATTAGCCTTAAATGCTAATAATCTTAGTTATAGAGCGTCTATTATACAATAAATAATGATTGTCCATCGTCTCGAATTGGTCCGTAACACATAACGTAAGAGTCGATGATTTTTAGTGGCATTCATCTTTGACTTCAATTAAAATAATAGTATATTGTGCGACTAGTGAGAGGAGGAGAAGATTCCATGAGCGTGAAATTTGCCGCACGAGCGTAGCGAGTGCGGTAACACGCGAGTGGAATATTCTCCTTCGATCAATGGTCGCACATAATACTTTATTCAACTAGCACGAGTAATATGTAATTAATCGAGGCCCTGATAAAAGAGGGAAAAATAATAAATCACTTCATTGATTGATGTACCCACCGCCCTCGATGCACACAAGATGGCCCTGACTTTCGCTGATTTGCGATGCTGTTTTCATATATACAAATCGCTACCGCGTTCCTATTGGTCCAGAAACTATGCAGTAATACATTATCGTACAGTTTCGGCTCATTATTAGCACTCTACGCGTCAACATGAAGTAATTTATTGTTTCTCCCGAATTTAGCAGGGCCCCGAAATTATATATTACTCACGCGTGTTGAAAAATAGTCTTTTATTAGACCGTTTATCTAGTCCAAAGTCGACATTTCTAAGAATTTTATTGAATCATAACCGGAGTGGGGAGGCATATTTTAAAAGCGTCCAAGCGGCTTGTTCATTTGATTTAATATTTACCGAAAGTTTTCAACAATTTAACGTCTTGTTCGACTAAAATATCTTTTAGGATTTCAACGGTATGCCAGGTTATTACTGCCTCTGCTGATGATCTGATACGACTCGGCTTATCGCTGTCAATGTTTAATCCAATACTGCCAGTTCCCTTAACGTTTCCGGCTAACTGCGCCAGTCCAACACTTTCTGGAACATACTGAAGTGCCTGAAAGAGATATGTACTAGCGTTAGAGATAAAATTATTTATTAATTTATCGATACTAAATAAATGACATTCAAGGAAAATGGCAGTTAATACTAAACGGACGACATAATATTATGTAAACGATGAAAATTATATACTCAAAAGCATGTTGAAAAAAACAGTTAACCCACCGCAAATTCTTTTGCAAATGTCGAATTCGACTGGCCTGTTTCGTCTTTTTTCTTCGAATAACAAATGTTATATTAACAGAATACATACATCAAATTAACCGGAGTCATTCTAAGCAGACTAAGATTCTGCTAGCTTATATTAAAACCAAACTATTAGACACAACCACAACGAAAAAAGCGCTCAGTCATGACAACGGGCTTTATTGTATATATGCGGTTTGTCAAATACAAATTTGAAGTTAGGTCATTAGCTACATAGAACAAAATGTTTTAAAGAGACAGAGTAATTCGAAATTTTGAAAAGATTACCATTGCGTGCAGATTTTTTTCTTTTTCTTCCGGTTGCATCAACCAATCAGCAATTTTTGGATCTTCTAAATAGCAGTCAAATTTAATGCCTGTGCATTTATACAAAATTTTATACTGCTCTTTACAATCAAACAATTTTATTTTTAAAAATTTCTTTTTGAAAAGGCCCTTCAACATAGTTATAACTTCGGCAGATTCTACAGGCCTTTTCTCTTGAAGATTAAAATAATAAACAATATTTTTACCGCAACAAATCGATATTCCTTCCAAAACATATCGTTCATAAATAAAATGTTTCGTTGTACTTTCTTTTTTCTGTACACATTTCGTTTTTATAACATTTAAGCCGATCGGTCTTTGAAGTGACTCAAATTTGGAGCAACCAATCGACAAAGACATTTCGTTTTGCTTCATCAAATGATTTTTACATAAATTATACAACTTTCTGTCCCCACAAACGTCTATTATATCTATCGTTGAAAGATCCAAACCAACCGTATCGTTCTTTTTGTCTAGAAACGAGATATCGATAATGCATTGTGATGATTTTTCTTGACTGCCTGCTTCACAAATATCTACCTTCTCTTGAATATTATCATTCAATAAAGTTTTAGTACTTTTTCTGCCACATTTGTGAAGTAACATTGGCAAAGATTTTCGAACACCAATTTTTCTTTTACTTTTATTTTTCACATTTTCATCAGTATGTTTAGGTACTATAGTTTTCCGCGCACTGTTTTTTCCTCGTTTAGACACTGACCGCAAAGGGGTAGTGACTTGTGAAGTGGCTATAATATAGTCACCATCATCCACAGGTGATTTTAATTTTGGTGTCAGTACTGCATTATTTAAGTTGGCAGGACCGTCCGATTCTTTTAAGCAAAAACTGGACAAAAATGCTTTTTCCATAAAAGAATTGTCGACGCACGAACCTGATTCTAAATTACTAGTCGTTTTTTTTATTTGAGTGTTAGTAGAATTAGTGATTTCAGTGAGAGGTGATTTTAAGTCGGTTCGGTTTCTTATTTCATTACTGACCGGTTTATCCAAAATGTCATTTAGCTCCGAATCTATAACTATACTTTCATCGAACATGCTGTCGCTTTTGTTCGATACGTCGAGTAAACTGTTTGATTTTGTTTTTTTCGTAGCACTGCACTCAGATTTTATACTGCCTTTGCTACGCCGTTTTCGCGATCTGTCTAAATTTTCATTTAAAACATTTTTTTCGTTGTCATTTGGTGACCAATTTTCACTTAAATCAGACCAATTATAACCACTTAATGGTGCCGATAATTTTAAAACAGACGAATTTTCAGGGGTCGTTTTTGAAAATACATTATTTACATTTGGACTGTTCGTAGGAGTTGAATGATTTTGATCAGATTTGGTTTTGGATCCACTTTTTGAATTTATTATATCCCCAATAGATTTTTGTGGAGTCAAAAAATCAGATTCGGACAATAATAATTCACGAGCTGTTATAAAATCTTTTTTAATAAATGTTTTATTATTAAGTTTTGACATACTTTTACTTCTTGTTCTTGACGCTATAACCGAATTGTTTTCGATAGTTTTTTGTTTTACAATTTGTTTTTGTTTTTCACTACTCGTTTCAACGAAATTCTGCGATATTATTAAATCTTCGTTCACTGTCTTATCATTTTCTTCAACATTGCTGCTTATTTTAACGAAACTATTGGCTTTTTGCATACTGACGATTATTTCTTGATTTGCATCCCGAAAACTACTTTTCAAATTTAAGGAACAATCTACTTTTAGTTCACGTTCAATTGACAGAAGCGTTTTTTCCGGTGTAGTTTTCTGAGCACCCAAAACCGAGCCATCGCCAGAATCAACATTTTCTGAAGTAACATTTGCATCGGTCGTATTTTGTGAGCTCGAATTAGTTTCCCATTTAGCTTCGGCTAAACCCATTTCAAACTGTAAATGTCTCCTGGCTTCAGCAATTAACATTTCAGCTGCTTCCCTCTCGGTTAACCCCTGTTTACCGGTTATCCAAATCGTCCGTAACTTATTTCTTTTCTCCGTTTCGTAACTGCATTCGCCTTCTCTTTCTTTTTCGCTCTGAAATGGCACAGCGGCGTGAAGAGCATTCTCAAGCGAGCATACATCAACTGAAGCTAACTGAATTACCGTCTCGATACCAGCATTGAATAATGCTCTGGCACGAGGCCCGTTTAACGATGGAAGACGCATCAAATCCAAAAGTTCTCTGTGTATTCCGAACTGTAATCGATCTTGAAACTGCGATATCAAAATTTCTATACCGCTCCAACCGAGCTGTCGGCTGAACGACGTAACCATTCCGGCAAATGTAGCCGCAGATTGCTGCAACGATTGTAGAAGACCCCGAGAACACTGAAATTTGTCGGCTACATTCGCTAAAGGCACTTCTTGGACGAGTTCTGAAAGTGCTAACGCTATATAAAAACGTCGATGGATTTGTAACTGATGGTACATTTTCTGTGTTTTCGTATTTATTTTCCCAGTCATCGATCTCATTATAAAGCTTTCCGAGACTCCTACCAGTTCACCGACTCGTCGGTCGCAGCTCGGAAGGTTCTCCCAGACATTGTAAAAAGACATCCAATCTAAACTTCCCCACTGGTTACAGGCGCTGTACGGCGTTACTAAATAAATAACATGCAATTCGGATTCGAGTACGAAACATTGTCTGGCTTTCTGGAGTTCGGCAAAAAGATTCAATCCTTCTTCGGGAGGCAACGATGATGAAAGACATGCTTTCGCTAACGACGTAGCCACGTAACGCAATTCTCCATCATCATTTCTTTGTAATCTAATAAATTCATTTTTTTCCAGAAAGCCTACAACATTCGCAATCGGGTTTTCTAATTCTTCCAAATCTTCACTCGCAGCTAACAGCGTACAATTCGTAAACAGTTCTATGTCTTGCGGCGTGGAGGCTACACCGCTCGCTATTACTTCTAAAATAGCTCGTTTAATTTTACCAGAACCTTCCAAACAACTCGATATTGGTTTTAAATCAGCCAACATTAAGTGTTCGGCTATTTTTTTGTCTTTTTCTTGACAGATCAGTATGCTTTCACCGGCCGTATCCTTTCCCATACGACCGGCTCGACCGATCATTTGTCTGTACGTCAAACTATCGATGGGCTGGCCGGCGAACATCGGAGAACGGATAATTACTCTTCGGGCTGGTAAATTAACGCCGGACGATAACGTGGAAGTGGCGATTAACACTCGCAAAGTACTGTTTCGAAAAGCGCCTTCGATAATGTCTCGTTCGTCGATAGTCAACCCCGCATGATGAAATGCCACTCCGAAAGAGATAGTCGAACTTAGCACCGTGTCTAACCCCACAGGACATCGCTTGAGTTGCTCCAGGAGCTCTTTTATACCTTCGCTGTTCAATTCTTTTCGTAAACTTATTCCAAACTCGGAATTCGAATGACCTAATTTCTTAAATACGGCTGCTATTTGCTGAGCTAAATTTTCACACCAGTTTTTAGTTGTACAAAAAATTAAAACTGAACAAGATAAACATATAGTCTCTAAACACAACTGAACGACGTTGTCCGAATCGTTCGGAAGATCTAAATGAGGATTTATTTTTCGAACGGAACGAAAACTGCTGTCGTAAATGTTACCGCTGACATGACACAGCTCAAAAAGGGGCACGGGCCTAAAATCTGTCTTGTAAAGTTCAGCTTTTAACCATTTAGCTAGTAAATTAAGATTCGGTAATGTTGCAGACATACCAATTATTTGTATTTTAATATTATCTTTTTTGGTGGACATGTAACATATTTTTGTGAGCAGAAGTTCTAAAATATATCCTCGACTGTAATCACCTAATAAATGGAGCTCATCGACAACAATAGCACCTATTTCTTCTAGCGTATCTTCTTCTAGTAATTTATTTATCAAACTATTAGCTTTCTCAATCGTACAAATCGCCACATGAACTTTTTGAAAGCCTCCTGGAGGACTGTACGATCCCATGAATCCTTCGACACGAACCCCGCTATTTCCAAATATGTCCCGGAAATAAAACATTTTTTCTCGGACGACCGATACAAATGGCAATATCATGAGCACCTTTTTTTTCCGCTCGAATACCGTTTTTAAAGCCAACATTTCAGCAACTAATGTTTTACCTGCAGACGTAGGGGCAGAGTATACCAAATTAGCACCTTCTTGAAGAACTCTAGCATTACTGAGACATTCTACTTGCCACGGGAACATGCATCGAACTCCGCGTTCGTAATACTTCGTTAAAACTGACTCCGGCACGCCCCAATAAGCCAAAGAGTTTATTTCTTGTGATATCGATAAAGAACAATCTTTTAATAAACCTCGATTTGTGGATTGATTGGAGGATGATCGATGATTCGGTAGTTGTTTTGAATTATTTAATGTGAAACTTTGCGTATTTTCTACAATTTCTTTACCAGACTCAATGTAAGTTCGTATACCTGTATCGTGAAATATTTTAACATTATTTTTATCTTCCGAACGTTCAAATTCAGTATCGTTAAAATATTTATCGATGTCAGAGATTTCGTTCGAAGGAAGACTGTTCTTAATAGGAGATATACGGTTCTGACTTGACTTTTTTCTTACAAATTTAGCTGGTATTTTTTGTACTAAAGATTTTGATTCCTTGTGCTTCGGTAACTTTGTTTTGGTTTTCACTCGATTTGGAGTTCGAAGTCGTTTCACATTAAATGATTTTATGATTTCTGAAGACAAGTTTGCCATTGCATTTTCTAATGAATTATCTATAATATCACTATCAGAATTGTTTAATTGGTTACTTGACATTATTTTTTAAAATAATTGAGGTTAAAAATATATATACAATTATACAATAATCTTCTGCTTAATCAGTTTTAATAAATCAATTAAAAATTACTATCTCACAATTATACAAATTTATTTTACTTCATAATTGTACAAATTTATTTCAATTCACAATTTATTGACACTTGACACATTGGAAAAACAATCGATGGCCAGCCATCTTTAATGAAATGTCAAAATTCTAAACCAGTGACCGCAAACCAGCTCTATACCAGTGACCATAAAAATGTTATAATAACTTATGTATCTAGATTTCAGAACGTAGACTGTCATTACAAGTAAATGGCAATATTATGCTAAATACGAACGTCAGTGAATTTTAACAGTGACACGAGTCATAATAATATCATTTCTATATGAAAATACTTGAACGACTACGTTTCTTTTACTTTACATAACTTTAAAACACTGGTGTTAAATGTGTTATTTGAAGACCGTTATACAAACATGAAATGCACCAATTTTATAGAGGCTGTGCAAAAAATATTTTTTGCATTACTCTTTATAAAATAGCTGTTTTACATGCATGCATAAAGGCATATGAAATGGCTCATTACCCACTAGTGCGCGATCTAGCCAATTTGACAGTAATTTTCATAAACTACCTATCAACTACCATTAGCATATGTAAAGGCCGCTGCACACGAGGCTAGAAACGCTGCTAGAAATGCTGCTAGGAGTTCTGCTAGCCGGTAGGTTGGGTACGAAGCTGGAAATGACGTCACTGCGGGCTGCCTTGCTAGCTCAGAAGATAGGTTTGAAAATTAGAACAGGGGCTATTTTCCCTGCTAGATTTGTTGCTAGGTGTGAGCAAGAACCAATCAGGAAGCAGTATCTTCACGTGGGCACTTGAACACCCACATGGCGTCATTCTGCCAGACAACAGACACGTTTTGATCTGTGTTTATATTCGAACTGTCACTGCGCGCGCACCAGATCTATCCACAAAACACGCTTGAAAAATAATCTCGTGTGAAGCGAGCACTTTAACAGCAATCAAGAAAACCAGCGCTAGAAAACCAGTAGGCAAATCTAGCAAGTTCTATCTCAATGGTAGTAGTAGATAAACGAAATATTTTTTAGCATAAAATATCTTTAGATAGCTACTGAAATTTTTTTCCATGATACATAATATGAGTTTTTCTATTAAATTAACAAATCATCGGAGAAATATGTTTATTTATTTGCGTGCAGGTTATAATTTATGTCTGTAATGTAGAAGAAGCTGTTAGCCCTTTATTTATTGATGCAATAATAACAATTCTTGTGTGTCAGTTGTTTTCATCATAATATTGAATTATGTCAGAATCTGAATCGACAGGAGAAACGATTGATTGTTGATGCGTCAAATCAACTGGCGCACTTAAAGACATTTTATGAAACAAATTTTTAGGATCACTGTTGGGTAATGCATCGAAATAAATTGGAAGTATATTGCAAATGGTTAATGGTAATGTCAGTAAACTTTCAATTTCACAAACTTGATCTTGTGGCATGGGAAAACTTTTCTCTGGTACCCATTGGTCTTTTCTCAACGACGCTGGTTGCGAAAATACTAAGCCGCTTGGAATTCCAAAAGTTCCTGAAGAAAAAAATGGAATGACTGATCAGCTTTCAAACTATGCAGTCAATTTAGACAACACATCTATTTTTCCTTTCGAGCAACTGACACGCCAAATGTCACAACGCACTACTGTACCCCATATTTTATATTCTGTATTTATACAAAAGGAAACTGTGACTGACTGACTGACTGATCTATCAACGCAAAGCTCAAACCACTGGACGGATAGGGCTGAAATTTGGCACACAGATAGTTATTATGACGTAGACATCCGCTAAGAACGGATTTTTGACAATTTAACTCCTAAAAGGGTGTAACGGAGGTTTAAAACTTGCGTGGAGAAATCTATACTAATATATAAAGCTGAAGAGTTTGTTTGTTTATTTGTCCGTTTGTTTGTTTGAACGCGCTAATTTCAGGAACTACTGGTTCAAATTGAATAAATTTTTTTTTGTTGGATAGCCCATTTACCGAGGAAGGCTATAGGCTATATAATATTACGCTACGACCATTAGGAGCGGAGCTTTAATGAAAAATGTTGCAAAAAGTATCTCAAAAATAAGCTTCTATTCATGTGAAATGCACTAACTAGATATACTCATATTAGTGATGAAAGAACACAACCTCAGGTAGATCAATCGGTAGCGCATGCGACTGTCAATATCAGGGTCGCGGGTTCGAGCCCCACATTGGGTGAATATATTTTTATTTTTTTTTTTATTTTTTACATTGCTTTCTTCTAAGGCTTACATTTAAATTTATTTTAATTTTATTTAATTCATTTAAAAAAAATTATTAGTTAAAAAAAGTTTAAATACTGCTTTTTATCGACAAAAACTTTTAAACGGTAACTCCGATCATCATGAAATTTGGACACAACATTCTTCTCGGTAAACTAAGATGAATGTGTGTACTCATGTCCTTTCCTTCCCCATTCATTCTTTTGCACCCGGGTGAAACCGGGCGAGACCGCTAGTCATATATAAGATAGATGTGGGTGTCAATTCGAAAATGCGAAGGATTACTTCTATCAACAAATAAATAAACACGTGTTACGCGCTTTTTCAAAAACAACCGCTTGAGAGGGTGAAAAGTGGTAAATAGTCTAAAAATCAACATGCGTGTCATTTTCAAGGTTTGTCAGAATGTTGATCAGGTAAATGTCATCAATTTTAAAATATATTAGGGGAGGTCTACGTCGAAAAAGTAGTAACTATGTCAAATAATGGGAATGCATCCGTGTTTCGTCTTAATTGCGTGCGAAGCCACGGATAACGGATAGTTTAATATATGTCCAATATTGACATCGAACAAAACTCAAAATCAAAATTTGTCCGTCCGACAAAAACTTTTGAACGGTATAACTCCGATCTTCATGAAATTTGGACACAACATTCATTTCGGTAAACTAAGATGTACGTGCTCATGATCCCACCCACACATCCGATTTTTTGCACCCGGGTGAAACCGGGACGGACCTCTAATTAATTATAAATTCGAGGGATCGGACGACGCGAGTAATAAACTAGCCCGCCGGCCGAAGCCGGATGGGGCATCTAAGAAGAAGATACAATTAATATAAATTTTAAAACTGATTCACTTGTCTAAAAAACACACGTACCGTCTGAACAAACCCCCACTGATAAAACTTCTCCGTCATAATTTTTTGTATGCCAATATTTTACAAGTTCTACTATTGCTCGAACTCTCGATAAACAAGGGGATCGACCAAGATTTTTTGTCATTTCAGTCTGTAAAAAAATAATGTAAACATTTAATTATCTTAATTATAATTGCATATAAAATTATAGTATATGGCAAGGTTCGTAGGTTACTGTGGTTGCCTCGTTCAGTTGAATTGTAATGGGAGGATTACGTCGTCCGGCGGACCTGTTAATTGATTGCACGCTAACGGCTGTTGTTTATATAGACATTAATGGCAGTGTTTTACAAATGTAAAAGAAATCAAAAGATTCAATATTAATATTATTTGCAACAAATTGAATTTTTAATATGACATTTTTTATATTGTCTATGCCAATTTGTTCAGAATTATTTGAAACGTCGAATAATTTTCCTCTAGGTCCCGCTATCCAACCGACGCCAATAAATAGTGTATGAACCATTATTAGTAGTAGTGCGAGATCTGGTATTATTAGAAATATACACCCTCCTCTGTAATTTGATGATGACAAAGATTATAATATGTTAGATACTATATAAATCGTTAATAGATTGCCTAGCTAAATCGCGTACCGATATGCTGTTGAATTAATTCCTCGATTTGTTAATCATAAAAATCGAGCCTATAAAATGAGAGATTATGATTAACAAATCGAGGAAGTTGATCCAAGAGTCAATTATAATTTATTTAATTTAACAGCATCGGTACGCGATTTAGCTGTATAGGCAATCCATGTGTGATTTATCAATGTATATATTATCTAACTATATAATCATTGTCATCATCAAATAACAGATGTGAGATGAGGGTATATATTTCTACTAGCGTGACCTGTGCGCAGGGCCCTCGTAAGGCCTCACGCCGCCCGCGTGCGGATTCATAATTGACGCCCCTTATTGGGGATAAACTCACTAGACGATATGTCAAATTGAAAAACGTTAAAATTCCTAAATAACTAATACTGTAAGTGCAATTAATAGAAACTTTGTTTCGTTGTCTTTTAGCAAATTCTTCATAGAATCAGACATTTTGTTTTTTTCTTCTTGCCTAATTTTCTTAAGTTGCCGAAATTGTGCACCCGAAGGTTTTTTTCTTTTATTACTTTCCTGAAATGCAACAATGCTTCACTTCACATCGTCATTACAAAACGATTTGGACAGGTAAAAATACTAATAAGATAATTAATTTTTGAAAACAAATAAAAATGTGAGAAATGTAACAGTGAAAGATACTTTACAAATGATAGGCTAAAAGTAAAAACGAGTCGAATTTTTAATCAGGACAAAAGCGGGATGAAATAATTTTTAAGCAAAAATGATTTTAAAAAAGTCGAGTACAAAAACGAAACACAATCATTGAAACATGGAGCTAAATTTGATTCTGAAATATATTCAATTAAAATGAAACACATTAAACAGTGAATTTTGAAAATTCACTCCGTACAGAGTGAATTTCAAAAATTCTCTATTCACGCTAAAAAAATCACTCCGCGGAGTAAACTGTTCTCTACAAAAACAGTTTACTCCGTGCGATTTTTCACGGCGTTCTTCTCCTGTCGTACTTATGAATGAGAGAAAAATTTAGTTTCACCGCTGAGCTGAGAAAATTCATAAGTCAAAATAATCATTAGTTTATCAATTAGTAAAAAGTATTTGTTGATTGAAAAATACTTTACTTCACTCGCACTCTTGCAGGAATCGACAGGAAAATTCAAGGTATAAACATACGCCGGAGTCTCCCAATAGGGGCGCCCTGTCTACGCGCTGATGTGAACTAACTATCGTATCGAACACTGCGCGTGAAATAGGTATTTCGAATTCGAATTTCATTAAAAAATAAATAACTACTCATAAGAGTTTGTCACGCAGGCTTGAGTATGCAAATAAAATTGATAGAATATCAGTTATATATTTTTTCTATACAGTACAAAAAACATAACACAACTAGGCCATTTGCCGCCCCTTGAATGTGCCGCCCGCGTGCATCGCACACATCGCACTATAGGGCGCGAGGGCCCTGCCTGTGCGAATTATTCGCACTAAATAAGTATAATAATTATCACTTTACAAAATTATTTTTTAAATATGATTGCAGGTATTCAATTCGTTTCTAATTTTGCACACTGCTTATAACGTTCTTCTTTTTGTTGTATTACAATATGAAGCTCAGATGACAGATCGAAGAAATATTTTACTAAAATTGTCATATAGAGGCGCAAGTAGCAAAAGCGTTGAGCTAAGCCGTCAGATAGCATCATGCAGCATTGCTGTGACGTTGTTCAGCGCTGCTCGTTGTTTCAAAATTAAAGCCGTCAGATGGCAGTATGCAGTATTGTGTCTGTTGTATTACAATATGAAGGTCAGATGACAGATCGAAGTGTTGACGTTGTTTCAAAATTAAAGCTGTCAGATGGCAGACGTTGTTCAGCGTTGCTGTTAATTAATTAATTTACAAAAACAAAAGCAATAATACATTTTTTAGTCGTCGATGTCAGTAGAGCAAGCAATTATCTGTAAAATGATATATAAAATTTATGTGGAGAAATTGTGAGATTTTTTCTAAAAAGGGAGGCAAACATCTTTAACCTTAGCGTATTAATATATATGATAATGCGCCGGATCGTAGATCATATGGCAAATACACTAAAAATTCAGTTTGAAAATAATAATCATTGATACTCACAGTATTTGAATGAACTGTTCTCCATATATTAGTCATCTTAAAAGCCCTATATTTCAGCGTTCTCACATCGACGTAATTTGTTCCGAGCGGCAGAGTCGAATCGTTTATATTCTTCAGAGCCCTCAAATTCGGTCTAAAGATTTCACGACGTTCAGTTATATTTTCGATATCGACTAATTGATTTATTCCAATAAAACCCCAAACTGGCGGACATCCCAACAACGATAAACTAATTCCAGTGATTTGTGATACTGCGTTCAATGTCTGAAAGCCTATATCTGCCGTCACGGCAACAATATTCCTGTGTTTAACAGCCGTCGCAGTATCCACCAAAGCCGTTGCATTGAAACAAATTGGCGAATTGTTGGCCAATATAACCCGGAGAGATTTTTTTGATGTGTAATTAATAACGTCAGCCAAATCGAGCATTTCATTTAAATTTCGATTTATCCAATCGTTTGTACTCTCATCTTCCTTCCTGAAACAGAAATAAGAAATTGGTCACGATGCGTTCTTAGATCTTTTTCTAATCGTGACGATCAGCGCACTCAGACGCAACTATTTAATCGGCCGATTTAACAATTGCAGGTGAGCGCATGCTCATAAGATGAGGGAGATGCAGGACAGACGCAATTTCGATAAGTTCCGGCGCAGTAATTTTGGTCTATAGACTGAGTAATATATATACTTTCAATAATTTTAAAACAATTGATTCGTGGTATTTTTTGTAATGTCTATACTAATATTATAAAGAAATAAAGTTTGTAAGTTTGGAAATAGGAGGTAATCTCCGAAACTACTCATCCGATTTCAATTTTTTTCCACCAATATTTAGAATGGACCTTCAGGATGGACATAGGCTATATATTATCGCGGTAAAATAAAAGCGCTTTTCGTGGAGACCAATTTTGCAACGTAAGTCGACGAAAAATGGTGGCAATCTACAAATTCGGGCGAAGCTGGACCGAGCTGCTAGTCCTCTATAAAATAACTGCTTTTCAGTTCGTTTTTAGTATAATTTCGATAATATTTTTGACAAGGTAATCGGTAGTTTATGAGTGACAATTACTATCTGCGCCTATTTTTGTTTTTCATATACTTCCAAAGTATATGTATACTTAGGTATAGTTGAAAATTAAATTATTGTTGAATTGGTTAGAAAGGCTACTTTTGTTTTGCATTAGAGCACTAGTGCGTTATAAGTTGATTTCATAGACTTATAGCCCTGGACTCAACCATCTATATTTTCGCAATGTACAGTGATCACACATAGTGAGAGACAGTGGCGGATCCACGGGGGGGGGGGGTCTGGTCCAACCCACCCCCCTCCAGAGAATCAAAAATCCCAAATTAAAATCTTACTGCGCGATTAAAAAAAAGCTTTTCATGTTTTTCATGAATTCTCCGAAACACTATGGGGCAAGAGCGTCTCAATGGACTTGCTTCTTTAAACATTCACCATCAAATTGATCTAACTGAGGACGAAATTCTCCAACCTTTTTTCAAAAATCCTCGAAAAATGCAGAATTCATCAAAATCAATGTAGCTTTGGTTCACTTCAATTTTTTTTTTTATTGAACATGTTGCTCTTATTGTAAAGATAGAATTCATTTTATTGTATTTCATATAAAAGAGTGTGTTGGTAGAATTGGTTCCATGTCTTTTTCCCCGACGACATTATCCCCGCGTCATTATCCTCGAACGACAATATCCCCGACTACAATATCCCCGACTTGAAAGAAATAACCCTATTTCAGTTCTATTCGCATACCTCGTTATCGTTCACCCCGGAATTGTTTTTTTTTTAAACTCAACATTTGCCCCTTCCCGTTTCACTGCGGGACAATTCGCATACCCCTTTATCGTTCACTCCGGAATTACAATTCGCATACCCGTTTATCGTTCACCCCGGAATTGTTTTTTTAAAAACTCCACATTTGCCCCTTCCCGTTTCACTGCGGGACAATTCGCATACCCCTTTATCGTTCACCCCGGAATTACAATTCGCATACCCGTTTATCGTTCACCTCGGAATTGTTTTTTTAAAAACTCCACATTTGCCCCTTCCCGTTTCACTGCGAGACAATTCGCATACCCCTTTATGAAAAAAAGCGGTGTTTTCATACAGTAGTCGTACGAATAATTAGAAAATCGGGGATATTGTCATCGGGGATAATGTCGTTCGGGGATTAAAATCGGGGATATTGTCGTCGGCGATAATGTCGTTCGGGGATTAAAATCGGGGATATTGTCGTCGGGGATAATAGTTCGGGGAAAGTGTCATGTCACCGGTAGAATTGACTTGAACTTCGCATGTACATAATACACTATGGAACAATTTATATATACAAAATGATCTCAAAAAACTGCATATCAGTTGGAAAAACATTTTTCGCAAAAGGAGTAAAAATTTTTCAAGATCCCCCCACCCCCTTTGTCGTAATCCTGGATCCGCCACTGGTGAGAGATATTCCCAAGCTAAATTCCTGACCTTGATAAATCATACAGATAAATAAGCAAGTCTTTTTGTTCCAAAGCTTCAACCATATTTAATGCCACGTCAACTTTAACCGGCTTGTTGGGTGAACAAAATGTGACTGAGTCTTCGGAAAGAGCGCTCATACAATCATCGCTTCCAATAGCGTTATCAAACAGCGTAACACAAAGACCGTCTTCCAAATATAGATCGTCGAGTTTTAATAGCTCCGGTAATAAAATTCTTGTGATATAATTTGAAGCTCCGAGTATGCAAATTTTATAAACTTTTTTAGATGCTATTCTTAATTCTTCTTCAGCTTCCTTGTCTTTTAAATACTTAAATCAAAACAAAAATATTTTAAATGGAACCAAAGAGAGAGATTGTAGATCATAATCGCTCTACAGCTGAACTCATTAGCGTAAATGTTTTACCACGTTTTTTGACCGCGCTAATCTCCGAAACCACTGAACCAATTTTAATGAAATTTTGGAAATGCGTCTTGCTCGATACAATTTACGCTATAGGATAGTTTTTATTAAATATTTTATACAAAATTACGGTGCTGCTTCTCAAAAAAAAAAACTGTTTTAGTAACATGTAACGACATCTGATAGAATTTATTCAAAGCTATTAGCTCAGAAGCAAACAAAAAAAAAATTTTAGTACCAAGTAACGACATCTGATAGAATTCGCCCAAAGCAAATACAGTAGAATTTGCTCAAACCTATTAGTTCAGACGCCGGGCCGCAAACGAAATACATTTTGCAGAATTATATATATCGCACTCGAGTGAAACAGGAACGGAACGCTAGTTTAAATATATAAAGTAGGTATGTATTACCTGAGAAAAATCAGCAACAAGTCTTGTTAACTCAGCTTTATTAAGAAATGATTCTAGATTATAGTAATCAAAGCAATATTCCCAAAAACGATCTAAAGCCCCGATATAATGAGGCTTCCCACCGCGCATTGCCAACTCTTTCCAAATTAAAGGAGAAACCAAGTGATGCCATTTGTTACGTTGATTTACATCTTTTAACCATTTCTAGACATTAAATTTACAAAAATATATTTTACCCTCCTCTCAATAAAGCGGAAAATAATAATTAGATTAATGTATTTTAATGTAAATAGTAGTCTATGTATCTACTTTGTAATGCATTATTTTATGACGAATTGTGACATTGTGTTAATAACGAGCAATTTGCAAGCTTCAACATCCACATCTATATCTGTACTAATTATATAAAGCTGAAGAGTTTGTTTGTTTGGTTGAACGCGCTAACCTCAGGAACTACTGGTTCGAATTGAAAAGTTTATTTTTGAATAGCCCATTTATCGACGAACGCTATAGGCTATATAATATCACGCTACGACCAATAGGAGCGGAGCATCAATGAAAAATGTTGCAAAATGTAACTCAAAATTTGTCAGTCTGACAAAAACTTTTGAACGGTAACTCCGATCATCATGAAATTTGGATACAACATTCATCACTGTAAACTAAGATGAATGTGCGCACTCATGTTCCTACCCCACCATTCGTTCTTTTGCACCCGGGTGAAACCGGGCGGGACCGATAGTACAACTACAATATACATACATACTACATATTTTGCACGCATCTCCTATAACAGTGATGGCGAACTTTTTTGAGAAGTGGGTCAAATTTTGTTAACTATTTTTTTTATTACTAGCTCGTGGGCCACTAAGTCAGGGGCGTTACTTGAAAAGGGAGAATGGTTGATGGGTACAAAGAACTTTTCTTTGTTCGAAACTTTTTTTGGACGACACACGACCTTTTACGACCATGCATACTGCAGGTGCAATGATATACGAGGGAAAATATGTCCACTTGGAAATATTTTTTTATAAATTCGAAATTAGATACATAAAAAATAAGTTTATAAAAATATACACGTGAGTCATTTTAATAAGGCTGTGCTGGTCAGTGTCTGACCCACGAGTCATCGGTTCGCCATCGCTGTCTTATAAAATAGCTGATTTTCACACCATTTGTACTATTTTTGACAGTTCACGTTCGGCCATATTAGTGTCTATTTGAACTGTTGAGCTCCAACTTTGTTTTTCTGTCGCTCACATGGATATAAAAAGCAGCTGACAGAGATATAACAATTTAATTGGTAAAATCGAATTACTTTTGTATTAATTTACGTACTAGTGCTATAAAGGTTAATTTTGCTACCGCTATACAGGCATGAAAAGCAGCTATTTTATAGGGAGTCGAGCAAAAAATAATTTTAGGACTTTGAAGTCCTGTATGAATCTAATTTTTTGGTTTTATTTTAAAATATCAATAAAATATTTTCTATATTTACCGCCCAGTCGTCGATACTTTTAACAATGGTAATAAAACGAAAGTTTGGTAGATTCTCACTTAAGTAGTCAGCTACGTAGGTAGCGTGATGGAAGAACTTGCAATCTTCTTTACCACAAATAACAAATAAGGCCATTTAATCGTATTTTGAGTAAATGACAAAACAGAAAAAAGTTTTTTTTAAATGTCACTTTGAATGTTTATTATTAATTATATATATTAGTTGTTATGGTTTGATATTTACACAAGAGGCAAAAAAAATTATAGACGTCTAAACCATAGAGATAATACTAGAGTACGCGAGTGAGCCGTGAATGTGTTTGCGATTCAGAGAGAGAAAAGTTCCTTAAAAAATCTATTTGTAAAAAATTGGTTGTCTGTAAAGTCGGTTTACGGACGATAGTTTTACGTGATAACGTATTCCGTAATACATAACCTAAACCTCCCAAAATTTGGTTTCAATCCGCTTATCCTTGGTGTCGGAATGATAAGAAATGTCAAAAGTGACGTTTGCAACTTACAAAGTATTATGTTCTAATAATAATTAGTTATTCCAATACTTAACTTAGAAGGCGTTGCATTTCACAAAATACTAATGTCAAAAAATTGAATTAAACATTAGAAATGCAGCCGTTTTCATGTTAAGACAAGACATACGTTTGCTTCTAATTTCCATGTACGGCAAACAAAGACAACCGACCGCGTCGCGCCATGCATTAGACAACATTGCATTTATACAGCTATTTTTCTATATAAATTTGTATAAAATATTTTTCTATATAAATTTGTATAAAAAAACTGTTTAGGCAAATTCTGTTATACGAAATCTATGTAAAATGTTCTCCTCTTTCGTTTAAGACTGGTTTTAAACCGATCTGATTTAAATTGAGCGAGAAATTAGCAAAAAGCACGCACAGGGTCAGGCGGAACGTTACGCGTTATGCGTTACGCGTTACGAACGTTAGGAACGTTACGTTACACTTTTTCGTACATGCAGCCGGTGTTTTATCAATTTATAATATTGGTGATTCATCAATTTATAAGACGTTATCACGTCAAAAATTGGTTGTCTGTAAAGTTGGTTTACGGACGATAGTTTTACGTGATAACGTATTCCGTAATACATAACCTAAACCTCCCAAAATTTGGTTTCAATCCGCTTATCCTTGGTGTCGGAATGATAAGAAATGTCTAAAGTGACGTTTGCAACTGTCAAAGTATTATGTTTTAATAATAATTAGTTATTCCAATACTTAACTTAGAAGGCGTTGCATTTCACAAAATACTAATGTCAAAAAATTGAATTAAACATTAGAAATTCAGCCGTTTTCATGTTGCATTTATACAGCTATTTTTCTATATAAATTTGTATAAAAAAACTGTTTAGGCAAATTCTGTTATACGAAATCTATGTAAAATGTTCTCCTCTTTCGTTTAAGACTGGTTTCAAACCGATCTGATTTAAATTGAGCGAGAAATTAGCAAAAAGCACGCACAGGGTCAGGCGGAACGTTACGCGTTAGGAACGTTACGCGTTACGAACGTTACACTTTTTCGAACATGCAGCCGGTGTTTTATCAATTTATAAGATTGGTGATTCATCAATTTATAAGACGTTATCACGTCAAAAGAACTTCAGTCTCCAGATATAAGTACATTGGAGTTAGGCCCGGATTATCTTGGAAGTTGGTGTCTTCCATAGTACTGTGTAAATACTGTAAATAGTCAAGTTCGACTACGGAATATATGTATTATAGTCTAAAGCGGCCTACACACGATCAACTTGGTTTTCAAGCAAGTTGAGTCTGTTTGCCACAGACGTACCAACAGAGTTGACAACATTAACAGAAACATTACTTTTAAACAAACTTCCCTTTAGACACTATCTCTACAGTATTTCTATAACTCATACGTTTAAAACATGGTTGTCAATCTAACCACAAACGGTTAACATGATTCCCAACATTGGGCTCCTCCCACGAAAAGTCAAATTTGATTTTTACTCTAACCTGCGGACCAACATGAAATTTCACCACCAACCTATCTACAGACATTCAACATGGTCTTCAACATTGCATAGATTGATTGGTATTTTATATAATCTGCGCTCATTGCAACCCCGCTGATGGATTTCTCTCTGATGTTCTTATAACTTCTAACGTTTTTGCATCATTTTGATAAATGTTAATTTTTGCATAAGCCCATACAACTTGGACTAAGTCCCTCAGATTGTACGGATCATGCATATTGTTCACGTTTTCTGGAAAATAACAGTTATTTATTAAAGATCGTATCCACACTGAGCTTGATCCTAGTGAAGTCGGGTTCGCAGTTAGTTTGAAAATAATTGTCGGTTACCAATAAAAAAGTGATTTGCGAAGATATACTTTTTTGAGCTTTGGTGTGATTAAAAAATAGTTCTTAAATTACACCCAAAAAATAATAAAATTTTTGGAGCGAAATTACTAATATTGACAACTAACAAATGCTTTCAATGATATTCGTATTGAAATAAAACATCACCTGACATCTGTCATATTCACCATTTTGCATTTTCAATCGCTGCCCCATCAATCGAATTTTTGGTAAACGAGCGCAAAAATATTCAATTAACATTTACTCAATAATCGTTAATGTTTCGTCCCCACAAAAGAAATGTTTTTACCTTTCAATGTTGGAGGAGGAATTTCAAAAATATCGCCACTGTTGACCCTTTTCATTATTGAAAGAACTGAAGAATCACTGTCTTCTGTCATATTAATTGAATGCGCGGAAGATTGTGTCGTCATACTGTCTCTTTTCTTTGAAGTTATATTCGTTATATTATTTTCACCTTTTAGATGATCTTCAAAACTAAATCCCGTGTTCATCATGTCAATAAAAGAAACTTTAGGTTGTACCCCATGTTTTTCTCTATTTGAAATTATTTTCTTCGGATGTTTTTCAACGTTTTCATTTATTTCCTCTTTTTCATTTTCTAATTTTGAATCGATTTTTAAACTTTCACCGATTTGTATTTTAGACTGAGTTGAAGAGGAATTTTTTGTTTGAAGGTTTTTTCCTATTAAACCATTCTTATTTTTTGAATCATTTAATGTTGAATGGATGTTTGAGCTCTCAGGACTATGTTCTTGATCGGTTAAATTGGCTATAATATTTTCCATAATATTTTTGCATTCTTCAGCACTTCTAACAACATTTGTTAAACTATTTTTTTTATCACTTGTTTCTCTTCCTTCTTTTGCCCCGCTATTTAATTTACTTCCACTAATATTTCTATCGACTATTCTTCTTTCATTTTCTGACTCAATACTAAGCGAACTTTCACTGTTTAGGGAACAATTTTGATCACATAAATTTGCATCTATTTCTTTTAAAAGATCATATTTATTTTCATAAAATTTCATTACATTCCCAGGCTGCATTGTTACCATAAAAAAATAGTTGGTTTCGGTATTATTTGCGCCTTGTTCCTTTTGTTTGATATCTCGTTTGGATGCATTCGCATCTATGAATGTTTCATTAACAATGCAGTCTGAAGAATCGTCGTAAATCAAATTAAGCTCGTTATCATTGGCTGGGCTAATTTTACTATTTGTATTGTTCGTGAAATTACTATTTTTAACACTAAAATTGTACAGTATGTTTTGATCATCATTTAATAGAGACCGTCGAGAGCGTAAACTTTTTTCACTAAATCTCACCTTTGGTCTGTAATCATTAATGTGTTCTTCTAAACTCGTTTTCAAATTTTCCGCGTTTTCTTCATTCAATTTAATCAGCTGTGTAACATCTGAAGGCGACGCACGCGGAGCATTAAATTGTTTGGCCATGATAAAGCTGTCCTTGTGTCGTATTCTATTTTTAAGAAGTTCTATTTTTTTATCAGCCTTAGTATCTTTTAGAATTGGTTGAGTTTTATTATTTTCATTTGAATTTATCAATTTGTCTTTTTCTACTTCCTTTATCGGCAATACAGGTATTTCACTCTTCGCCTCTTGCTTTTCAATATTATCTTTAGGCTTATTGCTTTCTTTTTTTTGATCAGTATTTCGATTCCCGTCACTAGTTCTCCAATGTCGCATTCTATTTCGGAGATATTTCAATTTTTTATCAACATTGGTATGTTTTGAAATTGTTTCTGTTTTATTATTTTCGTTTGAATTTGTCAATTTATCTTTTTCTACTTCCTTTATCGGCAATACAGGTATCTCAGTTTTAGACTCTTGCTTGTCAATATTATCTTTAGGGTCAGTGCTTTCTTCTTTTTGGTTAGAATTTTGATTCTCGACACTAGCTTTGGTCGTATCAACCACGGTATCAACTTTCAACTTATTGTTTACTTTCGGAGATGCCACTTTCTTATCACTTTTAATTTGCGCAGGATGACCTTTATCTTTTACCGAATTAACCTGACAATCGCAAGTTTTTTTTTGATGACAATATCTTGGTAATCTGGATGTTTTTTTAGGCGTTATCGATGAATTTAAAGGCATTTTAAGACTGTAAGACTTTAATAAATTAATAGATTTTGGGACTTTGAAAGGTGAAGTGTCGATTGCATTCCTTTCATTTATTTTTTCAGTTGATAATGAGGTGTCGATATTTATTTTTGGTTTTTCAGCCAAACCGTCTATTTCTATGATATTTATTTCTTCAGAATTTAAACTGGTTTGAGAGAGAGAACTATTTTCATTCTGTCTGTTTTTATTTTCGATTTCGTATTTGAATGAGTCTGATATTTTATTTTCAGTAATTTTTTTATCCGATAGATTTGAAATTTCATTTTTAAGCACTATTTCATTGCTTTTAATACCGATTATTTTTTCTTCCGAAACTGACTTTAATTCTTTTAGAGCCTCATCATTAGATGTTTTTGATTGATTGTCGGAATTTTTTGACAAATTATCCATTGTTTATTTTTTGTTGAATTTCAAAAACAATACATGTTTTAAGTAATTTTTCTCTTTGCTAAAAGTTTATTTTTTTATATAGTGTCATCTTGTGGGATATTTCTCCATAATATTTAAAATGTCACAAATAATTTTATCTCATGCATTTTGACAGAACTTCAACTAAAAAAATAATTACATAACCATGACCTACTATTCTTGAAATCCAATTAAATACGATTTTTGGAATGGCTCCATTTCGAACGACGTCATAGATAAAGAGAGGCATAGCTTATCTCTCTCTATTGGCAAATGACAAGTGGTCAAATTAGCTGATCAGTTCATTTCGAAAGTGTAAAATTCAAAGAGCATAAGCAAGAAGAGACACTATCAAATTAAAGTTACTGGCTTTGTCATTAGCCCAAGAGCTATCAAACATTTTTGGGTGAGTATTTCAGGCGGCGTAAAAATTTGTGTACTTAACACTTCTTTTGTAATGTCTTAACACAAAATCAAAGACCTGGCTGAAGGATAGTAGGGCCCATCCATGCTGTGAATTTAAAACTTACGAAATTTTATTTAAAAAAAAGTCTATGAGGCAATGCGCGGTAATTTGTAGTTTTAATGCCCCCAGTATTTTGTAACTCAAAAAATAAATAAGCCAGATCATTTAGTCGGATCTAAATGTCTGCCAGGCGGTTACAAAACTCTATTATCCGTGACTTCGGGTAAGACGATACAAATAGTTTCTCTCACATTGCAACCTATCCACAGTCACGTGACAAGATGCTGTTTTCTGGTTGGTTCTTGCTCAAAACAAACAAACACGAAAAATAGCCCCGGTTCTAATTTTGAAAACCATCTTGTGACTACGCACGTGAGCCCGCAGTGACGTCATTTCCATCTTCGCAGCTAGCGCGCCAGTCCGGTTAAATCCCAGCAGTGATTTCAGCGGCAAAACCAGCCTCGTGTGCAGTGGTCTTTATTCAAATACATTTAATAATTAATACTTCACAATGTAATATACAATCGGCATTGATTTTATGCATGGGACAAGCTGCGTCACATTGTTTTATTGCTTTGCCGCTCGACTAAGCGATTATTTCTTTAAGAGTATTCGTCCCTGCAAATACCCCCTGCACCCTTCATCTCAAATCTTTTCCCCTCGCCTAAAAACGGTTCGCGCTCTCCCGACGCTATTTTTAAAGCTAGAGGGTTCTGGTAAACGCCAAATGAAAGACAAAGAATCAGACTACAGATCCTTCAGGCGAATTTTTTGAAAAACAGTTTCGCCTACCTGTGAAATATTACGTAACTTATTATTTTTTTCAAAAGGCTGTGAGATTTTTCAGGAATTTTTTTTCAAAATATTCGCCTGAAGGATCTGTAGTCTGATTCTTTGTCTTTCATTTGGCGTTTACCAGAACCGTCTAGCTTTAAAAATAGCGTCGGGAGAGCGCGAACCGTTTTTAGGCGACGGGAAAAGATTTGAGATGAAGGGTGCAGGGGGTATTTGCAGGGACGAATACTCTTAAGGAATTTACTATCAACAAACTATTGCTTTCATAAATTTTGTAAGTCTGGCCATATCAGGCCGATGTTACTAAAATTTCAAAGACACTTTTTAATATCTTCAATTTTGAAACAATTCCGATAATTTTTGCTGTCTATTAAATATTTATTGATACATCTAATAGAAGTTAAAGTATATTACAAGAACACTCAAATATTCGTATTATCTGATGATTTGAATCTGAACTAGGCATTGCCTTGTCATTTTTTGACATTTTGCATTGAGAACACAAATATTTTGGTTTTCTCTTTTTATGCATTTCAAAATACACTCCACTTCTAAAAGAATTAATATTGTCTTCAAACATTTTCTGCTGATGATAGCGCAATGCATTACATTCCTCTGAACATGTTTCCTTCGGCATTTCAGGATCTTCAAATTTCACAGCTTTGAATGACACAATTTCAGAACTTTTTTTTCTTATTTTCATTTGAATTGGACTTTTCAATATGGTTTGATTTTGTACCCAGTTTGTGTAATTTAGCTTGTTTTTTTTTTTATTTATTGCCTGTGAAAAATAACCAATTTTCTTATTCAGTTTTTTTTTACTCTTTCTCTGAATTGACTCTTAAAACTTAAAAGTGTTATCAGATAAATTTTCAGAAGATTTCCTTTCTGTCTTTATGAAGTTTTATTTGATATCTCATTGTTCTCTTTAACTAACGCAATATATTATATTTTTAAGTTAAATTTATTCAAAATCATATATAGTGATTAATTTACCAGAAATCATTAAAAATTAAAATCGTTTTATGTCTTCGTATTTATTTCAAGTATCTTCATCAATTATAAAAAATTATGATAAAGAGTTTTGAAAGAATTGAACACCGAATTTTGACTTCTGAAATTATAATATGCTAATTCGGCGTAGTTAGCTTCTATAGCAACAATATTTTAAAAAATTATACGTAGGGCCCACCGTCAGTGAAATATTTCTATGGAGACTTGTATCATTTCAATAGAAGTTCAGGAGGAAATGTCAATATTTTAGGTACGTACGTATTTGGGAACCCAAAATAAACCTAAAAGTTCCCATAAACATGGATCCTATTCTCAACCGTTACAGAGATACAGGGGTAAACAAAATATTCAAATTAAAATTTTTATTAAATTATTTATACCGAGTGGGATGGCGTAGCGATGAGAGTACTAGACTCGCATTCGGGAGGTACCGGGTTCGAATCCCGGCGGAAGCAGATTTGGCTGGGAGTTTTTTTCACTGCCTCCCGCCGAGAAAGGGTAATTCCTTTACCGGCCATCTTGTTGAGTTTTTCCATGGTTTCCCTCAACAATTCCAGATAAATATCGAGATGGTTCCTTATTCAAGGCCATGGCCGATTACCTGTCAAACTCCTATGCTCAAAATTTGCCTACCTTACCCTAATTTCCTAAAAATTCCTTCATTCGCCCATTGCTATTAATTAAGTTGAAGTTTAAAAATTGTAGAAAATAACCGGAAGTGTGGTAGAAAAAAAAATCGTAATGGTGCGAACGGCGTCTGTTATGACATAAAGTCGAGAAATGGACGTTAAACGCATTATTATCATTATTATTATTATTATTAAATTATTTATTACAGGTAGGCTAGGTCTTATAGTTTTCAAAAATGCCATCGGTTACTTGTAAACACAAGTCAGCTCTCTGAAAATAGCTCGGATCGCTTTATGAATGGATGCGGGTCTGTTCCTTATAATTACTGCTGCATTTATTATTCGATCGAGTAATGCATATCTAGTATTTACTTTACTTGAATATACCAATGATTTAAACCACCCCCAAAGACAATAATTCGAATATTTTGTTTACCCCTGTATCTCTGTAACGGATGAGAATAGGACCCATATTTATGGGAACTTTAATGTTTATTTTGGGCCCCCGAATAAGTACGTACCTAAAATATTGACATTTCCTCGTGAACCACCTTGTCTAAAATAGCTGATTTTCACCTAATTTTCACAATTTTTGGTTAGAGTATGATTTACTTTCTCAAACAAATTACTTCATATACATATATCACAAAATAGTTAGTTAATACATCTTTACACAACTTAAATATATTCATTACAATGATTGCAGTCAAATTAAAAGAACATCGCCTTTTTTGCTGCGTATGTAACGTCCTGGAGCTGTCGAAGAAGTTTCCAAAATTTCCAAAATTTGCATTTTATTATCACGCAATTCAATTCTTGCTATAGCCCAAAAGATGTTTTGCCCTAAAACAAACAAGAAAATAAATCAAAATATAAACAACAAAACAATTTCAATTTATTGCTTTCTTTTTTGGTAGTAAAAAGAAAAGCTGTTTTTTTTTCTTATTTTTAAAATATTTTGGAGTAGTATTAATTTTTCAGATACAAGATTCAGTGCCTATACTTTTTCACAACTGTTGAAATGACTACTCGAAATCAGTTTGCTGGCTATGCTATAACCACAGAGATTACAAAATTTATAAGCACTCTTGTAATTCAAATATATAAAAGGAAACCGTAACTGACTGATTGACTTACTGACACCTATCAACGCACAGCTCAAATCACTGGACGGATTGGGCTGAAATTTGGCACACAGATAGTTATTATGACGTAGGCATCCGCTAAGAACAGATTTTTGAAAATTCAACCCATAAAAGGGTGTAACGGGGGTTCAAAATTTGCATGGATTGCTCCTGTTAACAAATAAATAAACACGTGTTCGTGTTTTTTTTCAAAAACAACCTCTTCAGAGGGTGAAATTAGATAAATAGTTTAAAAATCAACATGGGTGTCACTTTCAAGGTTTGTCAGGACGTTGATCACGTGAATGTGATCAATTTTGAAATTTATTAGGGGTGTCTACGTCGAGAAAGGAGTAACTATACCAAATAATGGGAATGCATACGTGTTTCGTCTCAATCGCATGCGAATTCGCGGGTAACGGCTAGTCACAAATAAAAATGATTTGTTGAATAGGCTTGAATATCGATTACTGCTTACCATTTTTATGAATTGGATTCCTGAAATAGAGCGCATGCACATTCTTCTGTACGTCTTTCTTTAACCTGTAATCTTGATCTCGATGTCTACAGCCACAGCATGTCTTTCTTGACTTAACGTCTTCAAAAGTTTCGTTAGATGCTTCATCATAATCTTCGCTCTTTTTGGTTTTACCATTTTTCCTCGATCCTTTTTTCGGCCTTGCTTTAACTATCGAATGCGATCTGGTTTTTGATCCATTCGTACCTCTCTTTTTTAATGAACTTTGAGATTCAGTTCTTGACTTCACTACTTTTTTAGAAGAGACAGCTCTTTTTGATTTGTTAGATGTTTCAGCAAAACCTTCTTCAGATTTTCTTTTTTCCTCTTTACTTTTTCCCCTCGATGCTCCATTTTTATGTTTAGATTGTTTTCTTGGTTCTATTATCGAACCTCGTGAACCACTTTTTGTTCCTTTTTTAAATGAACCTTGAGAGCTTGTTAATCCAATTTTTGACCCTTTTGATGTTTTATTGGATACATTTTGAAAGCTTAGTTTTTCGGTTTTTAACGACTTAGAACTACGACCGACAGAAGAATTATTTTTTTTTAACATCTCAGACATCTTGGAAATGAGAGTAAAATTAGTTCTTTTTAACTCCTTACAGATAAATGCCTTAGATCTAACTAATTTGTGACAACTTTTCTTCGATTTTTTAGTAACGACGGAGAGGAACAATTTTCTTTTAGGTAACAAATGCAAACATATCGATTTTAATTTTGACTTCATCGATTTCTTTTTTGACCTTTTTTTAAATAAACATATAGAACTTTGCGATTTAGTTTTAGGCGTCTTCGAAGTTTTAGAACAAATAAAACATAAAGATCCTCCTTTAAATGAATGCTGAGAGCTTTTAGAGCCTTTTTCTGGGGTTTTAGATTTTTTGAAACAATTAGAAGAAAATCCTGTTGCATTTTTCTTGGGTAAATTTTGAGAACTTGTTGACACAGTTTTGGACGTTTTAAACTTTTTAGATAATATACTATTTCCTATTGATCTTTTTTTACATAAACATACAGAACTTTGCAACCCAGTTTTAGAAGAACTCAGAGATACTTCTTTAAATGTAAATTGAGAGCTTTCAGGGTCATTTTTTGACGTATTCGATTTTTTGAAACAAATTGAAGAGAATTTTGTTCTAGTTTTCTTGGGTAAATTTTGAGGATTTGTCGGCACAGTTTTCGACTTTTTCAAAATTTTAGATAATATACATTCACTGGAACTTTTTCTAAACACACCTTCAGTATTCGTCGATTTATTTTTAGGAGCTTTTGAAGTGTTCAGACAAAGAGAGTTGCTTGACTTTTCTGTAGATAAATGTCGATAATGTGTTGGTTGCATTTTTACCTGTGGTTTTTTAGAACAGACTAAAAATAATCCTTTTCCTTCTTTATTAGATAAATGTTGAGTTGAAAATCCTACTACCGTCTTTGAATTAATAGTACCAAAACATCTTTTTGATTTTTGATCGTACAAATATTCAATAGAAGTACTTGCAGATTTAGTATTTACCGCCTGCGTTGTACGTGATTTAAAACAAGAAGATTGCAAGTTATACTCTTTCAATTCTTTTTCAGATAAATGTTGACAAATTTTCGACGTAAATTTTTCAATTTCTCTATTTTTACAACATACATCACAATTTTCAACGTTTTCCTCCGAATATTTTTGATAATTATTTATGGTTTTAGGTTTGAACATTAAAATCGGACACATTTCAAAACTATTATAAGTTTTTTTAACGGATTGATAGTTTTTGTTTCTATTTAAAATTCTCGAGAACACATCCTTGTAATCTTTCCGATTACCAATTTCTCGAAGTTTGTTTTCATCGGGTACATCATTAACGAACTGGACTGATTTTTTACGTCGACTTGGTATATTCACTGAACTTTTTCTAGCGCTAGTAATTTCTTTGACTTTACAATTAATTTTTTCTCTCTTGTCCAGTCTATCATTAATGAGGTCAAGGTCCGAATCACTTAGCGGCAAGGAGTATATACTTGCTGTGAAAGGCGACGGTGCTGCCAATTGCTCATTGATTGCTGACTGACGGCAACATTTGGCACCAACTGATATGTCCCTTAATTTTTCAAGTCCGATACTTCTTAATCTTGATTGAACTTTTGAATTTGGATGAGTTATTATTTTATCGATATTTTCAGAATTTAAATAAAATTTTGGTATTACGGTTTGAACGCTCTGTGAATTCACGATCTGTTTATTATCCTGACATCCGTCAGAATAATTGTGACACGTTTCATCCAGAATTTTAATATTCAGGAACGAATTCCTTTTTTTGTTAAGTGGCATCGCCCCTTTTGATAACGAATTAGTCATAGGAAGGTTTGGTATTTCTGGATCAGTTTGTTTGTCTTTATTGTATGAAAAGATACAAAATAACGATTTTTTTTCTTCCAGTTTTGGCAAGAATATATTTTGAGATATTATGTTTGGAAGTTTTTTAGTATTACAGCTTTTGTTTGCAGACTGATAGTCAAGTTTTCCATTCATAGATTTAATCTTATTACAGTATTTTTCATTTTTGTAAATATTTTCGATTTCTATTTTTGATGCTATATTTTCTTCTGAACTAGACTTGGGTTTAAGATGAAAAAATGCTTTTTTTCGAAGCAGTCCGAAATGTTTTTTCTCAAAAGCCGTACACGATTCCTTATCACTATTATTTTTCTGTACTGGAACATCCTACAAAAAATATTCAACAATCAAAATATATCCAAATCTTTGATTACCGTCTGAATAGAACTCTTCAAATAAATAAAATTGTCAACCAATTTTTTTCTTTAAAATATCTGACACCTCGAATATGTTCGACATATTCGAGGTGTCAGACATTTTAAATGGTTCATGTTATTTGTCAGAGAACATTATTTTAGCGTTTTGGTTGAAGTTTTGGTTGAATGTCTTTAATAATTTATTACTTGAAAACGTCCAAAATTGTTGCAGTTTGGAATTGATTGTTCAAAAATGTCCCAAATTTTGGAATAGCGTAATGTATGGAAGCCCTAATCCTATACTTAGTAAACATGTAACTTCAAATTACCTTATTATACAGTTTTACAAGAATTGGAACGCCGTTTAATACTGCATGGAAATGGGGCTGACTTTCAGAAAGTTCGCAACATTTCTCTGAAGAATTTCTTGTGACGTAGTTATAATTCACTCCAAAAACATTATTCTGCTTTAATAGTGTTCGAGTTTTGTACATTTGCGATGGGTCTCTTTTTAATTCACCTGAAAAATGACAGATTTTTATTAATTCGTTATCTGCTCTCACGAGCTTTTTTTGACGTGATAACGTCTTATAAATTGATGAATCACCAATCTTATAAATTGATAAAACACCGGCTGCATGCACGAAAAAGTGTAACGTTCCTAACGGTCGTAACGTTCCTAACGCGTAACGTTCCTAACGCGTAACGTTCCTAACGCGTAACGTTCCGCCTGACCCTGTGCGTGCTTTTTGCTAATTTCTCGCTCAATTTAAATCAGATCGGTTTGAAACCAGTCTTAAACGAAAGAGGAGAACATTTTACATAGATTTCGTATAACAGAATTTGCCTAAACAGTTTTTTTATACAAATTTATATAGAAAAATAGAAAAATAGTTGTATAAATGCAATGTTGTCTAATGCATGGCGCGACGCGGTCGGTCGTCTTTGTTTGCCGTACATGGAAATTAGAAAATAACGTATGTCTTGTCTTAACATGAAAACGGCTGCATTTCTAATGTTTAATTCAATTTTTTGACATTAGTATTTTGTGAAATGCAACGCCTTCTAAGTTAAGTATTGGAATAACTAATTATTATTAGAACATAATACTTTGACAGTTGCAAACGTCACTTTTGACATTTCTTATCATTCCGACACAAAGGATAAGCGGATTGAAACCAAATTTTGGGAGGATGTTTGATATGCAAATATGAAGTGGCCTATTGTTTTTGGGGAACATCGGCGCATGCGTAAAAGAATATATCTCTTATAATGATGTTTTATATAATAATAATATAGTTTTTAAAACGGTTTTTACTCTATCTATTTTTACTAGAAATTTTTGTAAATTTTTTGGGGAAAATCGGCGCATGCGCAAAAGAGATACATGCCATAGTTGTTTTTTATATCATAATAGTGTACTTTTTATAGTGTTTTATTATTCTGCTTAATAAAATTTACCTAAATTTGAAGCGAAAGATGCAATATCATAGATTCGAATTATTATAATTATTATATAAATTTAGGTTATGTATTACGGAATACGTTATCACGTAAAACTATCGTCCGTAAACCGACTTTACAGACAACCATTTTTTTACAAATTTAGCACGTTACGCTAACAGTTTGCTTAGAAAAAAAAACCGTTTTCTGAAATGGCTTTAAAGCCGGTAGCGGCAATTGACACTGCGATACCTACATAGCATAAAAGAAAATCTCGATAGATGTCTGTCTGTCCGGCTAATAGTAGGAGAGTTATTAAACATTTTTGGGTAGGTATTTATAATATTTCTTTTGTAATATCTGAACACTAAATAGAAGACCGGGTTGAACGGTAGTGGGGCTTAACCAAACCGTGAACTTTTAACTTCGCGAAATTTTATATGCAAAAAGAGTTCGAAGTTTTTCTAATTTATGAACATACTAGCGGTCCGTCCCGGTTTCAGCCGAGTACGATAGATATAATTCTGCGAAATGTATTTCGTTTGCGGCCCGGCGTCTGAATTAAGTAATAGCTTTGAGAAAATTCTACACCAGCTTTGCTTCTGAACTAATTGCTTTGAGCGAATTCTATCAGATGTCGCTATTTGGTACTAAACAGTTTTTTTGTTTACTTCTGAACTAATAGCTTTGAGTAACATATGTTACTAAGACACGATAGATATACTTTATATATAAGAATAGTCTCTCTCTCTCCCTGTATCTTGCAATAAAAAAAATAAAAACTATCCTATAGCGTAAGTTGGACCAAGCAAGACACATTTACAAAATTTCATTAAAATCGGTTCAGTGGTTTCGAAGATTATCGCGGATGAACATCGTGACACGAACTTTTGATATAGATTTTTTAGAGAAATTGGGGAATTCAAAATCAGGTGGTGTTTGCAAAATTATTACTTCTCCAGTAATTGTTTGATGACTTTACTGCGGGAACACATTTTGGACAAAACAAAATCAATAAATACCTGGATTTCTCATCAAAATTTCTTCCATTGTGAGCTTGTTTATTGTTTCGCTCAACAATTGATGAAGATTTAGCAAATTTCTCAACAATATATTGTTTAAACTAGAATTGGATATTTGGAGGTCTGTATTTTTTATGTAGTCTTTAAGTTTTGGAGGAAAGTGCGTTATGAAATGACTGTTTGGCGACGGATTTTCTAAACTGTCGTTAATCACATGATGGAGAAGTTTTGCTGATTTTACTGCAGTTTTATATTGGCTCTGGGTTAAGTTAATTCCGGTTTTTCCCAGTTTTTTCTGACCTACTCTTTGATTAATGATTTCATCAATTGCAGAACTTAGATTTCGTTTGGCGATATTTAATTTTCGAAGGCATGATAGAATTTTTGTTCTCCGTTTGTCTTTTGCAACGATTTCAGACAATTTTTGCACGATATTTTCTGTAGATATTTCCGATGTGTCAAAGTTCTTCAGAGAGTTTTTCGCGAAAACTGATATATCATTGCTATTTAAATCTTTTTTGATGCAATTTTTTATTGAAAATATTTTTTTTAAACTGTCACCGTGATTTTCATTTTTTTGTTTTGATTTTCTGAATATTATATCAAAACTAGGCCACGATGGCAACATAATACATTTTGAATGGAAATAATACTTTTAAATTTTATTATATTTGTTTTTTATCGAAAAAGGTTAATTAATGTAGGTTATTTTATGCATTTTTTTCTTAAATTAATTCACATGTTTCAGAGATACCTGTTTGATTAAATTTTCTTTTAATGAAAGTATTCATGGTAACTTACAAAAACTTTAAGCAAAGTAAAATAAATTTTCAATTGGGGTGGTAATTAAGGGGTTTTTTTCCTTTTTATTTTCCGCCAAAAAAACAGGGACCAATTTTGTTTTTGTCATAACTCGCTTAATTTTAATATTATAGGAACTTGAATAAAAAAAGAAAGGTTTTTTCAAGCACTTCGAAAAAAGTTTTCTTGGAAAAATGCATTGTTTTTTGGATACTTCACGTTGAAACTTTCGATTTTGGCGTTTGACGAAGAAGAACCAACCTGTAACAAGGTATTACTCCGCTAGTATTGGGTCTAGTGATATTTTAAACCCAGTATTTTTTTTTTCATAAAATACTAACTTTTAGAGTTATTCATTAGACCTGTAAAAGTAACGAGAAATTGTGTACCCGTATGTATTCGTTACTTAAAGAACCAGTACCCGTTACTTTCGTATCGTTACGTTACTCGTTACTTTTCATACGACATACAATCGTGTACAAGCATGTACCATCGTATCGAGGCGCGTCGCATACGTGATATGGTATGACTTCGTTCGTATAACGTATAACCGCATCAAACGAGTCGAACTGACATGGATACGACAAATGCGAGTAACGAAATGAATTTGTAAGTAACGATTCGTTACTTCGAGTCAGACGATGTACCCGTTACTCAGTAACGAATACATACGGTTTGTGACAGCTCTATTTATTCATCAAAAACCGTCTGAAAACGTGTTTTTTTTTTGTTGAAAAATTGACATTTCCACTCTCGAATAAGTCGAAAAGTATTGACTTTCAGTAAAAACTTTATAGAACATAAGCTGCTTAGAATTAGTCAATCTATCTACTCCTATACTTATTTTTAATAAAAAAAAATTCATCCCCGAGAAGGGGTGGAATCCACCCGCAGGGTAAAAGCAAACCTCGGCACATTTTGAAGTAGAACTTACAGCCAAATTTTGGTGCTAATCGGTGCTGTTTGGTAGAATTGCTAGGGAAACTGTGCATTGACTGGACTATGTATTTTTCAGTACCTCTATAGTTTATAGCTTTTAAGAATGCTTGATGACTTGGGTTTTCGATAACTCGAATGATTTTCACTCCACTTTCGATTTCAAGTTATCGAGGTTTGCCTGTATTTAAAAAAAACAATATTCGTAGAAAAATTTGTCTAGAACAAAAATACATGCAACTGCATGCTAATAAAATTAATAAGCATTAACGTGTTGCATAACCCATAACAAGAGATGAACTTGCTATTTTAATTATAATACGATTATCCATTTTCCCTTTAAATCGAGACCGGAGTAGGTCGCCGTTGCGCAGTCGCCGACCGAAAGAGACACAACACTATCGGAGAAAAGTGAATCGCAACGCACACAGTCAGTGGGAGAGAAATCGGCAGTTTTACTTTAGCAGCAAATTGTCAGTGTGACCAACTTCAGTCGTGTGAGAAAGTGCGGTCGGAGCGGAGTGTTTTGTTTCGTTTGCGCGCGTGTTGTTTGTTTTTGTTTGTTGTCGGCCATGCTTGTTTCGTTAACGCGAGAAATAAATAGAAGCCAGGTGTGAATGTGTGACAAGAGATCTAAGTCGAATTCGTATTATACAATGACAGATTTAATGATAATACAGTGTGACGTCAGATAGTATTATGTAATATAATATATATGTATAGTGTTATGTGTTAGATTGTAAGTCCAGGTCAGGTAGAAGTGAAAGAGTCATACAATGCTCCTACCTGGAGCGTATTCCAACCTCGTGCTAGTGCTTATTGTCAACTCATTGGCACCGCAATTGGGCGGCCCGACACCCATACATCCGGCACCTTTTTATTCAAAAGGTCAGTTATTTTGTTATATTACTGCAAAAACTATGCATATTCGTACAGTAAGGTGGCCAAAGATTTTGTAAATATCGTTATTTTGAAACAAAAAACAGTAGCGGTTCGTGAAATACCTCAACTGGGGTTGTTGATATTCACCAAACACATAGATCAGTGATTCCCAACCAGAGTTCCTACGACCCCGTGCATATACGGGATGTACAAAAATTTAAAAACAGTTTAGTAGAAGTTTTGTTCCAAAATATGTATTGAAGGAGATTTATTTGGTTGAGGAACAATAGAAAAAAGCTTTACCAAGGTATCGCTTGTGGCAAACGTTTCGAAAATTATATTTTCATCCTCAGCGGGCCTCAAAAACAGTATAACAATGTAATTGTAAAGAAATGGGTATTATTTTCAATTAATAATAATGCTTTACTCGTCATTAGCGTATCAAGAGGAGGGGACCAGGTGAACCTGGCCCACCCTACAATATTAATTGTTCAAGTGCAAATAACAAGATAAATCTACAATAATCTCCATATTTTCTTTGTCGTGAAATTTCTCCTGAAAGTCGTGTTGATCGATTTCGCTGCTATGAACAGTTTTCAAATTATGTATAAGTAGCAGCTGGTAATAACAGGTAGAGTTGAAAATTTGGCCCCCCTAGGATAAAATCGTTGCTACGCCTATGTTACTCGTCTGTTTTGTAAATTACCCTTGCCGAATATAATGTTACAATCACGTAGGGACTCGACGAAATTTTACAAAATATTTCCACTGTCTCTTCAAAGAGAAAACATTGGAAATCTCTGATTAACAGATAAAAAAAAATGTGACACGTCATGGAACGATTCCTGGCTGATGTGAAACATAAATTGAAGCGAAATTTTAGTAACTAAAGTTCGCCCTGTCATCTAACGAATTTCTAGTACCTAACTGAATTTCAGCCTGTCGTAAGTAACTAAATTAAACGCATCAATAAACGCCATGCTCGCCACTCCAACACATACACACACATTTGTCCAATGCATACACACAGCCAGCGCAAATGAAGCGTAACACGTCCCGTGAACAGAGTCGCGCCAATTGAAACGTAACACGTCCAACTTGCACGGTTTTACTCCGAGCCAAACGCTCCAGCAGATGTTTCACGTCAAAAATCGTCAATCACTAAAAAAGACAAGTAGATTTATCTAGTCTGTAAGATGATTTGACAACTTTTGGCTTCTAAAAGTCACGTGACACCTCCAGCAGTTGACAAATTAGACCCAACTTCGTAAAAATTCCCGAAATGCTATAGATTTTGGTGTGATATTGTAGTTCTATAACAACATGTCAAAAGTTTTCATCGATCCGAGAGCCGCTAAAAATACATGCGGAGTCAAAAAATTGTTTTTTTGTGAATATCTCGTTAGCGGTCACTTTTACAGAAAAATATTAATTATCAAATTTGCAGGTTAGAAAATTTCTTACAAAAAAGATATTATGACTTCTGTTCGTAAGAGAGCTTTGGAGGTAGATATGCGGACATGAAAAGTATTTATTTTATAGGGGGCCGTGCAAAAAGAAATTTATGCTGCAATAAAAGAGTAGCAAGCAGATGTTTCTCGAGGTTTTATGCACGTCCCCAGTGTAGTTATCCACTGTAGTATAAATTATATTGTTTGTTTCTATTATTCTGGGCTCTGAAATAATGAGAAAATTCTGGAATATTTCAAATTGTATTTAAGATGCAATGCGATACAATACTAGTCACCGAGCGGTGTAGCGTAGTGGTGAGAGCACTAGACTCGCATTCGGGAGGTATCGGGTTCGAATCTCGACGGGGTCAGATGTGGTTGGGTCTTTGTCCTGCTGCCTCGCGCCGAGAAACGGTAATTCCTGTACTAGCCATCTTGTTCAAGGCCTTAGATTGAAAAGGGATAGCTCATTAAGTGATGCGTATTTTACTGTGAATAATGCAGCAATAAAGGAACAAAACAAAACAAAAATATTAGGTTTGCTTATAGATAATACCTTAAAATGGGATGAACATGTAGATACTGTATGCAAGAAACTAAATTCTCTACATTTCCAAATCAGAAATCTTAAACGAAATTTAGATCAACAAACTCTATTGAGTGTTTATTATTCTTTAGTATTATCCACGGTAAAATACGGCATTATTTTTTGGGCAAACAGCACAAACAGTGCTAGAGTCTTTATAGCCCAGAAAAGAATAATAAGGCTAATTTTCAACTTAAAGCCTAGAGAAAGCTGTAAAGCAATTTTTAAAAATAAAAATATCTTAACTTTCTGGGGAGTTTACATCTATGAGCTTATAACGTTTCTTTACGATTCGAATTTATTGCTAACCAACAAAAATGAAGTTAAAAACTATAGTACAAGACACAATAATTTGTCTATAAAACATAGAACATCCTTTTACGAAAAATGTCCAATATATAAAGGCAATAAACTATATGAAAAACTTCCTCAAAATTTGAGGAAATGTACAAATATAAATTCTCTAAAAAACGGCCTAAAAAAATTCCTGCTCGGAACTGCACCATACAAAAATGATTTGTAAACCAATCGATTGTATTTGACGTTTGTAACCGATTTTAATTATTGGATCAGCAATAAATTATTATCTATCTATCTTGGCCGATTACCTGTCAAACTCCTGTCCTCAAAATTTGCCTACCTTACCCCAATGTCCTAAAAAATTCATTCGCCCATTGCTATTAATTAGTTGACGTTGAAAAATGTAGATAATAATGGGAAGTGTGATAGATGGAAAATAGTATTGATGCGAAGTGCGTCTGTTATGGCATAAAGTCGAGAAATGGACATTAAACGCATTATTATTCCAATACTAGTCAAAATTTTTAGCGACACTCGGATCGATGGGGACGTTTGACATTTTGTTACAGAACCACAATATCAAGGTTCATACCAAAATCTACAGCTTTCCGGAAAACTCGAAAGGCAATGTCCTATATATTCTCTGTAGTATTAGTTCACAGAAATTTTTATTTGCAATCGTTTCATGAGTTAAAACAGCACTCACAATTTTAAATAATATGTAAGTTGGCTTAGAAACACGAGCCGCCATCTTTACCTACTGTAACGTCATTCTTGTAGTACTATACCAACAAGTGCAAATAAACTTTATCGTTTACACGAGGCTCATTTAGTGTTTGCTTACGTAAGCGTGTATCTTGTGTTTATTTATAGTGTAGGTTTATACTACAAGTCTGACGTCACACTTCAAACGATCATGGCGGACAGCGTGTTTTGACATGCCAAAAAATTGGATTTTAAAAAATAACAAATCAGCCTCGCGTTTTTGTGAATACAAACCGATAGTTTCAGATTTCTAATTCGATAAATTATATCGTATTCACATTTTTTTTTTTTATTAACGGGAGTTGACTTGTCGCCGGAAACACCGCAGCCTCTTGGGCTTATTGTGCTATCTCCCATTCTCTTATATAACTCGATCCAGTATCCTCGTTCCTTGTATTAGCTTGTGCAGAGTCCGTAGACTGAGTGAATCGTATTCACATATTAATCATTTCTTTTTTATAATCTCAAATGCCCTTTTACTATTCCAACCCACAAGTGGGAATGGGACTAGTTTAGGTCAAAAATCACTTTTCAAAAATTTTGCAATATCTTTCCGTTTTGAGGTTCCCCGAATCCAAAAAACATATTTTTAGTAAAACTCTGTACGTCTGTTAATCTGTTTGTCTGTTAGTCTGTTTGTCTGTGAACACGATACAGCTCAAACGGATAAGCGGATTGAAACCAAATTTTGGGAGGATGTTTGGTATGCAAATATGAAGAGCCCTATTGTTTTTGGGAAAAATCGGCGCATGCGCATAACAGATATATGCTAAAACGGTGTTTCTTATATAATAATGGTACACTTTTCATAACGGCTTATTATTCTATTTATTTTTTCAAATTTCAATTTTTTTTTCTAAACTTTATAGTTTCGGAAATATTTGAAAATAAAAAAAAAATCAGCCGCTCTTTTGTTTTATGGATCTGTCAGAAATAAACTAGTTAGACATGCTTTGATTAATTTTTGCATGACGTGTAACATATTATGTAGGTAACTATGGCAACGAATAGTTAATATCATATTGAATACTAGCCATTACCCGCGACACCTCACGCGATATCACAAATTTTATTTTCTTTATTATAATCAAAAGTCAACATTTTTAAAGTTGGAATGATCCCGTCGCCCAATTGGCTGGAATTTTTCTGAAGTTACAATCAATCTCCTGTGCAAATCTCATGAAATTATTTGAAATACAAAAATACTGAACAAGCGCCCTGTAATTTACGGTAATATACAAACTTTCGCATTTTCTATCAGTAGCTAGATATTGGCCGACCCTGACAAAGGCTAGATGAAACAATACTATGCCAAATGCCGTTCATTGTGTTTCCCAGCAGCCATACTGTAGAATGTAATATTATTTATGTATGTGTATGCATATTGCATATAATACGTGTGTGTACAAAATATGGCAGGGCTGTACATAAATGCAAGTAAATCGCATGAAGGTGTAATTACGATTTAAATCAATTGGGTTTTGACGTGATAACGTCTTATAAATTGACGAATCACGTCAATATAAAAAGATGAAACACCGGCTGCATGCACGAAAAAGTGTAACGTTCCGCCTGACCCTGTGCGTGTTTATTAAATATGATATTCGAGCGGAATACGTTATCACGTAAAACTATCGTCCGTAAACCGACTTTACAGACAACCAATTTTTGAGATACATTTTGCAACATTTTTCATTAAAGCTTCGCTCCTACTGGTCGTAGCGTAATATTATACAGCGTGTCCCATTTTAATGTCCCACCCCGGATAATTTTAATGAAATTTTTTTTAAATCTTTGATGAACGTCTGATTAGAACTCTTCAATAAATAAAATTATCGACCAATTTTTCAGACAATATATTAACAAAACGTTAATGTATTAATTATATTTTTTTGTTAATATATTGTCTGAAAAATTGGTCGATAATTTTATTTATTGAAATTTGTTTTTCTTTGTACCTCGGTCGTAAGTACTTACTTCCGGCATCAATTTTAAGGCAGAAAGTCTAATATTTATGCATTGGTGGGATTACACACACCCTAAACTTTTTGCCTTAAAATTGATGCCGGACGTATGTACTTTCAACCGAAGTATAAAGAAAAATAGTATACACCATACACGGTCAGAAAGTTTGAGATTCTTGCAGTGGGCGGCATGATGCCCGAGGCGAGTCGAAGGTGTTTACTTTGAATATATCACGAATTTAAAAATTACTCGCAACAAAATATATGGCTATAGTACAAGATCCGATATTAGAAATATATATATATTAGGTTTTAACTGTCCATTTACTTAATTATGTAAATTAACTGAATGCACTGTAATACTATATCAATTTTATATTATGTACTATTATTGAATTCTGCATATTCTCAAATTACATAGTTGAATTATCTTTTAAGTACAATTTGTAATTGCCTTACTACTTGAATTTTCTTTATTTTTTATCTCTTTTTTGTATACGCTTATTTAAGGCTTTCTTTATATTTGTTATAGTGTAATCTGTTATTGGGTTTTATACTTGTTGATTACTATAATAATAAATAAATAAATATACCTTCATCTGTTATTTAATGCTGACAAAGATTATATTATATTAGATAATATTATATTCATTGATAAATTGCAAATGGGTTCACTAGCTAATCGCGTACCGATGCTGTTAAATAAAATAAATTCTAATTAACTTGTTTGGATCAAATTTCCCGATTTGTTAATCATAAAAATCAAGCATTAGCTGAGAGAATAAGATACAAGGAATTGGAAAAATAAAGGTTGCCTACTTCCCCGCAGCACAATTGTGAAACAGGTTAGCAAGCGTTATTAATATACCGTCATCAGTAATTTAATCATTTTTTTATGAAATGAAAGGTTATTTCATTCCCTACCCACCAGTATTAGGTTACCTCAGCAAAAATTTGTCACATCGATGGTTGCCTATATTTTTGAATTCTTCTGAAACAGACGAGGGTATATAATTCTTATACCGGGTCTTTTACATGGTTGGTGAGATTTGCAAAGCTATTTTGAGCGACATAATATTAATCCTTATCCGATTAAACATCTTATCTATACTAATATATAAAACTGAAGAGTTTGTTTGTTTGTTTGTACGCGCTAATCTCAGGAACTACTAGTTCAAATTAAAAATTTGTTTTTGTTGGATAACCCATTTATCGAGGAAGGCTATAGGCTATATAAAATCAGGCTACGACCATTAGGAGCGGAACATTAATGAAAAATGTTGCAAAATGTGTCTCAAAAATAAGCTTCTATTCATGTGAAATGCACTAACTAAATATACTCATATTAGCGTTGCCAGAATACAACGCCGGCTAGCCCAATCGGTAGAGCACACGACTGTCAATATCAGGGTCGTGAGCTCGAGCCCTACGTTGGGCGAATATGTTTTTATTTATTTTTTTATTTATTTTTTTATTTTCTACATTGCTTTCTTCTAAGGCTTACATTAATTTATTTTAATTTTATTTACTTAATTAATTGAAAAAAAATTATTAGTTAAAAAAAGTATAAATACTGCTTTTTATCGACAAAAACTTTTGAACGGTACTCCGATCATCATGAAATTTGGACACAACATTCATCTCGGTAAACTAAGATGAATGTGTGTATTCATGTTCCTCCCTTCCCCATTCGTTCTTTTACACCCAGGTGAAACCGGGCGGGACCGCTATAATAAATAAATATACCTTCATCTGTTATTTAATGATGACAAAGATTATATTATATTAGATAATATATTCATTGATAAATTGCAAATGGGTTCACTTGCTAAATTGCGTACCGATGCTGTTAAATAAAATAAATTCTAATTAACTTTTTTGGATCAACTTCCCCGATCTGTTAATCATAAAAATTAAGCATTAGCTGAAAGAATATGATACAAGGAATTGGAAAAATAAAGGTTGCCTACTTTCCTCGCAGCACAACTGTGAAGTTGCACGGTATAAACAGGTTAGCAAGCGTTATTAATATAAATAAAATTATCGACCAATTTTTCAGACAAATATATTTTTTTTTACATATACCTATTTGTCTGAAAAAATGGTTGATAATTTTATTTATTGAAGAGTTCTAATCAGACGTTAATCAAAGATTCGTTATGAATATAACCTCATCAATAATTAAAAAGAAAAATTCGTAGGTTTGTGGACAATAGTTATATTTATAATTGTACGACGTTTCGTCTATAAATTTAGACTTTTTCAAGTACAAATTGAAAATTATTTAAAACAATAATTATAATTATTTTCAATTTGTACTTGAAAAAGTCTAAATTTATAGACGAAACGTCGTACAATTATAAATATAACTATTGTCCACAAACCTACGAATTTTTCTTATTAATTATTATCGATGGACACGATATCTAATATATCTCATCAATAATAATTTAATCACTTTTTTATGAAATGAAAGGTTATTACCCAACAGTATTAGGTTGCCTCAGCAAAAAATTGTCACATCAATGGTTGCCTAGATTTTTGAATTCTTCTGAAACAGGTGAGGGTATATACCAGAGGTGGGGAACCTTTTTACCGTTAGAGGCCACATTTAAATTAGGCAGCAATAAGAGAGGCCGCATAAGCTGATTGACCTAAGAAAGTGACTTTTGTGAAATTATTATAGTTTTTCTATAGATTTAACAATTTATTGCATCATATAGAAAAAATAAAATATAATACTACAAAATTTTAAATATAATATACATATAAAGCAAGGTGTGACACTCAAATGGGAGATCTGAAACTAGACTAGTATTCTGACGTCATGTTACAATATGACTGTCTTTGGCGGGATTTTCCGCGCAACTGTCATAGCGTTGATGTACAATAGTTGTTTGAAACGAACTCTACCATTTTGTACTAGGTGGCAAAGGGCCGCACAAGAACCTCGCGGAGGCCGCAGGTTCCCCACCTCTGGTATATACTATATATTTCTTATACCGGGTCTTAGACTATTACATGGTTCGCGAGATTTGCAAAGCTATTATTTGAGCGACATAGTTTTAATCCTTATCCAATTAAACATGTTATCTTTAATAGGCAGTCTACAAATCTGGATGATTCTGGTCCGTTACTATCGTTTTTTGGATACATCCTCTCTTCAGAGTAAGCTCTGTGTTGTTTTCGCATGCCATCACTGTGCTGAAATATCAATATTCAAGCCGTTGCATCCCTAGAACGTTCCGAATTGCCCTTTGTTGCCATTGGCCGTCCATTAACCTGACTTACGTAAGTGTTTTTGGTTGTGAAGTGAACACTGAACTCATCTATATATACATGTGAATGGCGGAAGAGTTACACATCTTAACTTCGCTAACCGCATTCTGTTACAAACCTTCTCGTGCTCTGTAACTCTTAACCGTCGAGACATTTGATTAAAATACTTCACATTACTTTGGACTGTTCTCAGTTAGCGTCGATTCACAGTGGGGCCAAAAACTGATCAAAATTATGATTATTTAAGGAAGTTATTTTGGATGAGAAACAATTGAGAAAGGAAGCGTTACCAGATTATCGCTTGTGGCCAACGTTTCGAAAACAGTATAATTCCCATTTTCACGTTGGATATGATAATCTTTTATCAAAAAACTGTTTTAATGATATTTTTAAATAAAAAAAACGAGTGTGCTTTAGACCACACGACTGAAGTAAAACTTCTTCCTGCCATAATTTGTCATTATTCACCCGAAAATTCACAAAATATGATATTTAAAATGAATTTACAATTTTATTCACTTTAAACGCAGAATATTTAATGTACTTATTGAACAAAATATTAATTTATAAAATTGTTCAAGAACGAAATGAACAGTCTAATGTAAGAAAAAGAAATATAAACATAACGATAATGAAAACAAAAGTAATACATTGTAATTACTTAGCTCTCATTGGATTTTAAGCGTAAATCTTTATGAAATATTATTTAAAGTAGGTTTACAAAACTTTTTTCTGTCACCCGATAGCGCCACTGCCAAGTAAAATATGTGTCATTCTATTGTTAGTAGACTGCTTATATTTTCGGCCACCTGATGGCGCCACTAGCCAGTGAAGTATTTGTCATCCTCTTTCTATCTTCACTAACTTATATCTCCCTCTCAACTTCCGTTCGCCTCGCCCGATCACACTTCCGTAAATCTCTCGTCACGCATTCACCAGCTTACTCCCCAAGTCAAACGTGTGTAAAAAAGTTTTACTTCAAAAAATCAGTAGAAATTTGTAATCTACGATCATGTATATAAAAATAGCTTGCATAATTTACCATCTCAATTCGTATTGAGGCCCTGATGATGAAATAAAAATTTTCGAACTCGCACAGAACAGAGAATACTGACAGGACTCCTCACAGCCCATTGCCCTCTGAGATTACCATCTCTCAAAAATGACTAAAGTCCAGGATGATAACTGTCGCTTCTGTAAAGAATCAAAAGAAACTGCTGAACACATACTATTTGAATGTGAAGCAGTGTTCTCCAAAAGCAGCGATTTGGACTATGTGTATGGCCCACTGTGCGGCAATGTTAGCACACGCTATTCGGACATAAGAGTCAGATGTACCGCAGTTGAGTTATGTATTTCATTTAGTTTTGCTTACCAATAAACTGCGGAATATCTTATTTGATTTTCGTCAACATTATCTATGCGGTTTACCTCTTTTGTAAATAAAAGATTTTGAACGATAAATGTGAAACACAATATGCCATTTCCTTTACAGTTAGTGCCCAAAGGCCGCTTCACACGAGGCTGGTTTTGCCGCTAGATTTGGCTGCTGTGGCACTAGAGTTGTGATGATTTTTATGTGTTCGTTTCACACGATGCATGTTTTGAAGCTAGAATAAATTACGGGTTATGGCTTAATAGCCCATCATCCTAAAAGAATTTTTGTGCTAAAGCAAAAACAACCAATTAACTGTTGTTTAGATGTCGTTTCCATTGCAACCGTGTTACATTTTAGCTAATGGTTGCGAACAGCTGTCATTCGTGTTTTTACGTATAACCTCAAAGCTGCATGCTTGGAATTTATCTGTGTTTTTATGTAATTACCTAATAAGTAATTAATTAATGTATTTAATAAGCGTGCTTACGACCGAGGTTTGAAGAAAAATAGAATACACCACACTGACCGAAAGTGTGATATTTGTCTCAGGCATTATGGCGCGCAGGGCAAGAATATCACACTTTCGATCCTTGTGGTGTTATATATACTATTTTCTTTGTATTTACTCGTTTCAATTAAACTTTAAAATCAAGTGCTGATTAAATACGCGATTCGAAAAGTAAAATCCAACACTCGCACACCCCTAATACTATTCCGATTTTTAGCCAAAAGATAAAAAAAATATCTCATATCGTGTAGTACCTATAATCTATATATAACTCAGGGTTGCCAGACGTACGAGATTTACAGTTTTTGTACGAGATACAAGAATAACAAAATTCTCGTACAATTTTGTACGAGATTTTAACAATGATGTCTGCCTTCGCTAGGTATTAGCCAAAAAGTGTAAGAATTTGCATATTTAACTACTTCACACACTACAAAACGATCGACTGGGCGCATCACTAAATGCACTACCTCATCACTATAATATGAAACTAGACAACTTGAGTGGGGAATCCCCGTTTAATGTATTTATTTGTTGTTGTATGTTAATCACTATCAGTTCTAATTATTTCATTTGAATTGACAGCTAAAAGTGCAAAGAATATGACTACTCAAAGTTAAATAGTACAGTCAATAGCATAAATTATAAATTTTTTTTTCGATATACCTATTCTTTAAATTTATACTTGTACGAGATTAACTGTTGAAAGTACGAGATATTTAGCAACACTGTTACGAAAAAAAATCCGTCATCTGGCAACCCTGGTATAACTTGTCCTGTTTTGGAAAACTTTTGTAACTGCGGTTTTCGCAAACAGAAACTATTTGTTACAGTTCTAACAAATTTAGAGTGAAATTTCGATGGCACTTCAATGAATGGCATGAAAACTACAAACTTTTTAACCACATAATATGTTTTTTAAAAAAGTTAAAAGTAAAGTCTGAACTATGTACTTTTTTATTTTTTTTACGTTACTGCACACGAAAGCTGGAAATTGTTTACGTTAGTTTTCAGTGAATGTGTTTTTTTAGGTACTTTTGATTTAATTAAGTGGCGGGCAAAGCATTAGACCTCCAATCGCAGTTTTATTCTGAATTAAATTAGGTTTTTTGACGAAATGGTGAGAATGAAATCTATGCTGTGCTGCACAAAGAATTGTTTGAAAATCTGATTTGACATTGACCTTAGATTGTGACCACACATACTTCATCATAAGAATAGTATATTACACCACAAGGGCCGAAAGTGTGATATCTTGCCCTTCGCGCCATCATGAAGGGCAGGGCAAGGTATCACACTTTCGGCCAGTGTGGTATATACTATTTTTCTTCATTCCTCAAAAAACATCATATATATTAATACGTTAAGGTTAAGATGTTTACCTCCCTTTTTAGAAAAAAACACAATTTCTCCACATCAATTATAGGATATCATTTTACAGATAATTGCTTGCTCTACTGACATCGACAACTAAAAAATTTATTATTGTTTTTGTTTTGGTAAATTAATTAATTAACAGCAACGCTGAACAACGTCTGCCATCTGACGGCGTTAATTTTGAAACAACGTCAACACTTCGATCTGTTATCTGACCTTCATATTGTAATACAACAGACACAATACTGCATACTGCCATCTGACGGCTTTAATTTTGAAACAGCGAGCAACGCTGAACAACGTCACAGCAATGCTGCATGCTGCCATCTGACGGCTTAGCTCAACGCTTTTGCTACTTGCGCCTCTATATGACAATTTTAGTAAAATATTTCTTCGATCTGTCATCTGAGCTTCATATTGTAATACAACAAAAAGAAGAACGTTATAAGCAGTGTGCAAAATTAGAAACGAATTGAATACCTGCAATCATATTTAAAAAATAATTTTGTAAAGTGATAATTATTATACTTATTTAGTGCGAATAATTCGCACAGGTCACACTAGTTTTTATTTTAATTTTAGACATAATTATAAAGTGACTGGTTACTGGAAAACTATGTAGCGAATGATGTACGGAACTATCAGCGTATGGAGTACGTTCATGTAATTTGGGAATAATTTCGATTTAAATATCTGAACAATGCCGCGATATTACATACAGAGAACATTTTTAGAATTCTCGACGATACAAACATTTTTAATAAAAAAAAAATGTAAATGAAAATAATTAAAAACACAATTGCTAATATTTCGCGTTTTCTTTTTAATAACGTAAACAAGGTAGAGGGGAAGGTAGACGCATAAAACATTAAAAGAAATATTAAAAAACGCCGTTATAAAAAAAATAGTCTGACCAGTATTGAGCGTTTAATTAAATTTTAATTAAGTTTGGGGTTGGCGACAATATTGGAAGTTTAATGGCGCTATTAAAAGGTAACTTTATAAAGAAAAGTTAATAATTCCAGGCAACGCAAGAGGCGTACGATTTTACTTGTATTATGTAATACTAGAGTATCTATGCTATCATCTACCGTGCTAAAGCACAATGTTGTACAGGTGACTCAAAAGTAGCACGGATTCAATCTTTATGAAATAGGACTAGTGTGACCTGTGCGAATTATTCGCACTAAATAAGTATAATAATTATCACTTTACAAAATTATTTTTTAAATATGATTGCAGGTATTCAATTCGTTTCTAATTTTGCACACTGCTTATAACGTTCTTCTTTTTGATGTATTACAATATGAAGCTCAGATGACAGATCGAAGAAATATTTTACTAAAATTGTCATTTAGAGGCGTAAGTAGCAAAAGCGTTGAGCTAAGCCGTCAGATGACATCATGCAGCATTGCTGTGACGTTGTTCAGCGTTGCTCGCTGTTTCAAAATTAAAGCCGTTAGATGGCAGTATGCAGTATTGTGTCTGTTGTATTAAAATATGAAGGTCAGATGACACATCGAAGTGTTGACGTTGTTTCAAAATTAAAGCCGTCAGATGGCAGACGTTGTTCAGCGTTGCTGTATTTTAATTAATTTACAAAAACAAAAGCAATAATACATTTTTTAGTTGTCGATATATGGAACTAGCGGTACCGCCCGGTTTCACCCGGGTGCAAAAGAACCAATAGGGAAGGACGGGACATGAGTACGCACATTCATCTTAGTTTACCAAGATTAATGTTGTGTCCAAACTTCATAATAATCGGAGTTACCGTTCAAAAGTTTTTGTCGATAAAAAGCAGTATTTATACTTTTTTTAAGTAATCTTTTAAATTTTAATATAATAAATATTTAATTGAAAACACTGTAGGAAAATTATTTTTATATAGGTACCTATAGTTGTAACAGTTTTCAAATGAGCTATTAATTAGATTTATTTAATTTTAATTAATCGTAATAAAATTTAAAAAGATTGAAATGTAAGCCTTAGAAGAAAGCAATGTAGAAAATAAAAAAAATAAAAATATATTCGCCGACGTGGGACTTGAACCCAAGACCCTGACATTAAGAGTCTTACGCTCTACCGACTGAGCTATTTGGGCTTGCGAGCGTGACGCGCTAATATTGCAATATTTAGTTAAGGCATTTCACTTGATAATATTTGTCGGGCGGACTAAGTTTGAGATATATCTTGCAACATTTTTCATTGATGTTCCGCTCCAATTGGTCGTAGCGTGATATTCTATAGCCTAAAGCCTTCTTCGATAAATGGGCTATCCAACAAAAAAAAATTCAATTTGAACCAATAGTTTCTGAGATTAGCGCGTTCAACCAAACAAACAAACTCTTCAGCTTTATATATTAGTATATTATATTTAAGGGTTATGTTGAAAACCAGCCTGTGGGTGAACCTCGTCTTTTAGTGCACTAATCTGTACTAATAAAGATTATTATTGTTATTATTATTATTGTCCTCACACATAAGCAAACCTACTTAGTTTTCGTGTTGCTTGTATGTAGACTGCACACAAATGACGTCACGCCTGGTTCGATAGGATCAATTTTTAATTGGGTACTTATAGCTTTCTTCTTTATTGATTTTTTTTAAACCAAAAAAATTCGGAGAAATTATTTTTCCCTATTAATCTATTTCAATAACCAGTAAAAATTAAAAACAATTCCCAGTTTACGAAATACCCAGAACTGGTTGTCTACAAATGGGGTTATTTTACTGTTTAGCAATATTGATTCTTTCGAACGCCAAGAAATAGAAAGTCTCATACCCATATTCACCGAACACAATTAAAGATGGAAGTTACTAATCTTGGAACAAATTTGTTAGAATTTAATTCACTAAGCAAATTATTGGGTAGAAAAGTTAGTTAAAAAATAAAAATACATTGCACTATACCCCTTGCTCTTTTGGTTGAATATTTTGAATAAAGGCTAATAAATATTTATACCCGAGAATTTGAACAGAATAGATTTATACCTGCAGTAAACATAATTATAGTTGGTGAATTGAATTATCGCTATTTATTCGGAGGAACAGTTACCTGAAGAACAAATGAACCGAATAAATAACTATTATGTACTTATTCAAATCTTTGATTAACGTCTGATTGGAACTCTTCAATAAATAAAATTATCGACCAATTTTTCAGACAATATATTAACAAAAAATATATAATTAATACATTAACGTTTCAATCCGGATTTGGACCTTCTTCAGAATTGATCTAAAAAATATAAAAAATAATTAAAGATTCTAGAAAAAGCGAATTAGATTTTAAATATTAATTATTTTTTATATTTTTTAGATCAATTCTGAAGAAGGTCCAAATCCGGATTGAAACGTTAATGTATTAATTATATATTTTTTGTTAATATATTGTCTGAAAAATTGGTCGATAATTTTATTTATTGTATATGTATGCCTACTTATGTTCGGTGAATCTAAACCCTGGAAGAAAGTCGTAAGATGTTCGTAATTTTGTCAGAAATAGTGCATTTTTTGAGGTTATGAAATTATTACAGTGGCACTGAGTATAAGAACCTACTGCAGTGCTTTAGTGTGTTATGTACTTTACAGAGTATAGACAATCGTTGCTAGTCGATCGACTCCCTTCTTTTCTTTATCTGGCAACCGTTTATTATGAAAACTGCTCGAGGATATGTTATTATGGGACGGAATAAACGATCGCCACAAGTGGCGTGCCAAAAGCAGGGGACTCGTGTTTTGATATCAGAAGAGTTATACAGAGGACAGATACGGCGACACCAATTCCAAAATCTATGCATTCCCATGTGATGATGCATTCGGTATGATTATTATAACCAATGAATTTAGCTCTAGTTTTTAACCGACTTCAAAAAAGGAGGAGGTTCTATGTTCGACTGTATTTTTTTATGTAGATATGTTCACCGATTTCTCCGTCAATTATGGACCGATTATCAAAAATTTTTTTTATTCGAAAGAGTGCACTTCCGAGGTGGTCCCATCGGAACCAAGTCAGGATCTGATGGTGGAATCCGGAGAAATTGAGGGAAATTCTCAAATTTCAAAGGCACGCATACTTGGCCTACCCATTGCAATACTTTATCTAACACTAATAAAAAGAGAAAAATAAAATATTTTTAACAAAAAAATTGAACCGACTTCAAAATATGCACTAAAAAGTAAAAAATAATATTTATTGTTATTTTTGGAGTCGGTGTCACATCGAAATTCGAAAGTAGAAATTTAAATCTTCATGTCTCTAGTTCTCGGAATAGATTTCATTTTGGCTGACACCGACTCCAGAAATAACAATAATTATTATTTTTTACTTTTTAGTGCATATTTTGAAGTCGGTTCAATTTTTTTGTTAAAAATATTTTTTGATTATGAGACTTGATAGTCACTTGCATGCGCGGTGCTTCATTGATTAAAGGCAGATAGCAGACTAATGCTGAGTTGCAGAAAAATGACCTTAGCTGGTCATATAATAATTACAGTTTCCATACATCAGAAGGAGTGTAATGTTATTGTGAAATTCCCTGTCATCTGGAAGATTTTATTGTACTGATCACACAGAAACAAATGATTGATCTACGTAGAAAAACACCGAGGGTTCCGTACAAACTTGCAGGTATGGGGCCATTCAAGTATTACGTAAGCAGAATTTTAGTAATTTTTGACCCACCCCCCTCCTCGTTGTCAGCAAAAGTATGCAAAGCTCTTACCTCCCCCCTATTCTATGCTTACGTAAACATTGGTATATTTTTAAAAATTTGTTCAAGTTTATTTATTGTTATTCATGGGCAGCAGTTTTCAAGTTTAGAAAAAAACCGCGTGAGAGCGAGTAAGCAATAACAATTATTAACCGACTTCAAAAAAAAAAAATTGCAGAAGTACCTAATTTTTGTCGACGTGAACGTTGCTCTTCGGTTTCATTAGACACTATAAACTTAAAAATAAAAATCTTTTAAAAAAATGTAACCTCCTTCAAAAAAGGGTCACTAAATAGGGTAAAATATAATTAAATTGCTGCCGATCTCAAAATTTCGTTATTTTACCCTTTTTTAAAGGAGTTTACATTTTTTTAAAGATTTTTTTAGGGAATACCTGAACATTTTTTTTGCTTTCGAGCAGACAAGTAGGGTTGCCATATCATAATCCATTAAATTTTGCACAAAAATCAGAAAAAAACAAACAAATAAATAAATATTGCTGACGTAATCACCATCTAGACCTCTCCCATGACATCAAAAATAAGCTGAGCAAAGACCCCCTCCCTTTAGTGCTTACGTAATACTTGAATGGACCCTATGTAAATAGTTCGTCCATCACGGGAATCGAGTCTTGAATTTTTTTACAGCTTAGTCGTTGGAAAACTGTTGTCCCCAGAAATAGAAATAGAAAAAATACTAAATAGACATCGACAAACTACAAACGTCGCGGTCAGTTTACCAACTAAGGGTGTAATTGCAATGAGTTCAGATGGGCTACCGAACAATATTGTGTCTCGTGACTCTATCTGATAGCCTAGTTGTATTATAAATATAATTCGATTAACCTCTCGCAATGTCAAGACATTTTAATAATCGAATAGTTAGACAATTTGTTAGGAATTTAAGTAGAAGCATATTTTCCCGCGAGTCATCATCTAAAACATTTCAACGAATTGTGAAAAATAACTCTAATTTAGAGTGATGATGATCCTGTTTAAATGTTGGAAAATTAAAGGATGAATCATGATGGCATAGGATCAATGAACTAAGCAAATACTGAAGGTTTTTTTATTGCATTTTATTGTCTGACGTTTCGGCAAACTTTATGGCATCTTCGGAGAATCTAGAAGATTTATACCTATATAAAAAGTTTTAATTTATTGTTGTTAAAGTTATTGTTGTTAAAGTTAAAGTTAAAAAATTGGAAGTAAAATAAATAAACTTACTAATGCTGTCTGTTTTCTCAGTATTGTTGTAAACAGACTGAAAACAGACAGCATTGGTAAGTTTATTTATTTTACTTCCAATTTTTTAACTTTAACTTTAACAACAATAATTTAAAACTTTTTATATATAATTCTTCTAGATTCTCCGAAGATGGCATAAAGTTTTTCGAAACGTCAGACAATAAAATGCAATAAAAAAACCATAAGTATTTGTTTACTTCATTGATCCTATGCCACCAGGATTCATCCTTTAATCTTCCAACATTTCAACGAATGTTTGACGCCACTGTCGTTGGTAGGTGCTTGGTACGCATGTAAGATTGGTATTTTAGGGTAGAAACATCAGTAAGAACGATAGTAATAATAGTAAAGGAAGGAATAAGAGAGCTTAAATGTTTTATTAGTGGTTTAAACTGTAAAGTTCCATATTGCAGCCGCTACTGATGTGGTTGTCTAGCGTATCTGCGTGTGTAGTGGTGAATTTGTAGGGTTGGTATTAGTGCAGAAGAAGATTCTATATAATATATACGTGGGGTTGGCAATGCTTGGCGTTAGCGTAAGGTGGCGCCCGTTTCCATGGCTACGTCCACATACAGTAACGGCCCGAGGGGTGATATACTTGCAGATATATTTAGGCGTATCATCGTTTGGCGGACGGTTTAACTCGTAACCACGCATGTTTAACATTTCATTAAAGGATCATTCCAAGGACGATCATCTGAAGTGGATAGAGTATTTGAAATCCAAAAAAAAAAATAATACGGCAAATTTTTAACTTACAATATAGGCAAACTTGTCGAGGAATATTTAAAGAGAATGTTGACATTATATGGGATATATTTTTGAACTACTACAGCATATATGTACTCACTAAATTATTTTGATAAAAGTATAGATAAATATTACAATACAAGAAAAATCAGCTATACCATACCGCATAGAACAACGTTCTTCGAAAAAGGGTCGTTTTATACTGGTTTAAAAATATTTGAAAAATTACCTAACAACTTAAAAATTGAAAAAAATCCTATAAAGTTTAATAAAGAGCTAAAAAAATGTTTAATACATATGGAACCTTACTCCTTACATGAATTTTGTAACTACTTAATTGTTTTTTCTTCTCTTGTGACGTATTGTATCCCAAAATGGGCTCAGCAATAAATGTTTATTCTATTCTTCTATTCTATTCATCTTTTGACAAAAATATTCAAAACGTTCATTGAGAAATAGTATATTACACCACAAGGGCTGAAAGTTTGATATTCTTGCACTTCACCTCGGGTATCATCGCGCGCAGTGCAATAATATCAAACTTTCGTACTTCCCGCAACAGTGCGTGTAATCCCACCAATGCGTAAATGTTAGATTTTCTGCTTTACAATTGATGCCGAAAGTATGTATGCTTTCGATCGAGGTATGAAGAATAGTATGTTACACCACAAGGGCCGAAAGTGTGATATCTTGCCCTGTGTGCCATGATGCCTGAGGCGAATCCGAGGGCATCATGGAGCGCAGGGCAGTGTGGTGTATACTATTTTTCTTCATACCTCGTTCGTAAGCAAGCTTATTAAATACAATAATTGATTACATAAAAACACTGATGAATTCCAAGCAAGAAGCTTTGATTGTATACGTAAATACACAAATGACAGCTGTTCGCGATTATTCGCTAAAATGCAAAAGGGTTGCTATTAGGGTTACCATCCGTCCGAATTTGTCCAGACTTTTGAACTTCCGTCCGGACTTCGTCCGGCTATTTAATTCGTCCGGATTTTTTACGCTGATAGAAAAATAAAAAAATATTTTTTCATTTAATTACTATAAAATAAAATGCATGTATCAAATCAGTCTTCAATCTTTATACATTATACATAGAAGTATTTCAACTAGTTAAGGTAATTAGTCAGTCTCATGACTCATCTCAACTAAAAAGAATCTACTTTGGGCATATTAAATATTAATCTTTTGTTTCCATCAATTAACTAGATCAAACATAATAATAATCTCTTTTGGGGAAAAAGACCTTTGTTAACAGTGTGAAGGTCTAATTCGCTTGCTGTAGGTTTATTTAGAAAATAATAACCGTCCGTTTCGAACGACCGGATCAGACCAACTGTTCTAAACGTCTAAAACGTGCATTATCCGTGGAATTAATTATTTCATTTTGTAACTAAAATGTCCGGACTTTTTGTCCGGACATTTGAAATTTTGAGATGGTAACCCTAGTTGCTATGGAAATGACATCAAAACAATTGATTGGTTGTTTTTGCTTTACGACCGCCCGAATGTACGAACTTTCCGCATTTGGACGTGTAATCCCACCAATGAGTTCTGCCTTACAATTGGTGCCGAAAATAGGCACTTTCGATCGAGATATGAAGAAAAATAAAAAAATTGTACTTGCATTTTTTAGAACAGAAAAAATGAGCAGCTCTATAGTTGCAATTTAATCGGTGTGACAGCACTGGCTTACGAGTAGCTTTAGGTGAATAAACAAAACAACACCGACGCCTTGCGGTGTCATCATCATCATCTAGGGTTAGGTTAGGCTACGAGAACATAACCGTCCCTGTAATTGATCCTGCAGGCTCATATAACCCGACCGTGTGTGTGGTTCAGCGGGGGACGCTAGTTTAATAACAGCGTCGCGATATTACCTCGCTTACGGCCAGTTCTGTTGATAGTTGATTGTTATACCGGCCTAACTAGCACCACCTATGGCGTCATATTGTACTACAGAGATCTTCGGTAGGGCGACGTACACTGTTCTCGACGTTCATCTGATAATCTGGATTTCGCCTACGTGGACCAACTTGTAAATTCCCCAATATTTGGCAGACCAAAAAAAAAATATTGTAACGAAACTGTTCTTGTCGTGGTTGGAAAATATTTATTTATTATAGTGAAACGTTAACAAAACAGTTAAACACACAATCGAAATGATACTTCTTTATAACGTAACAGAATCAAAACAACAATTCTAACTGATAAAAGAATAAGTAATAATGAAGAATACAAAGTCACTATTTATGTACACGAAATATTTACAACTCAGGAACACACCAAAACTTATTTACCACACTTATTTATTAACTGTATATACTCGATTATTTACACAGTTCATTTATTTATTTATCTCAGCAGTTACCTCAGTACTGTTCACGGTACTAACTGTCAATTTATGTCGATAGTTCACTCGATGAAACACCATGTATGACTGCTCCCTCGTCTACTGTGCTATTCCGTGGTTTATATATGCGCTGGATCGTTCTTTCTTTTCTTGCATTCATTGTTGTCTGGAATTTGGCAACAAAGCCCTTTTACCTACGCAGATTGTTAGAACAACAAGCCAATTGTTGTTGCCCCACCACAATCTGTGTATCATTGTTAGAACAACAAACCGATTGTTGTTCCACAGCAATCTGTGCTTTGTTAGAATGTCGAGCCGATTATTGTCTCACGAAATTCTTTTAAATAGATTTTGAGTTATTAAGAGGTCAAAAGTGGCTCCAAATGGTTCGTGTAATATAACACACGGCTGCTGCTTTCTTTTTCTTGGTTGAACTTGGCTAGATAAGCACATTATATTGTCGGCAGGGTTTGGCACTGCAACTAGGGCTGCCACCTTTCAAAGAAAGCAGACCCGGAGATTTTGGAAAAATGTTTTTTAATTAAAATAAAACATTTTTTTAAAGTATGAATTATTCATTTATAGTAACGGCAATGTATTTTTTTACATTTAAATAACCTAGCTAGTGCTAGGCTGACTTGGACCAGCTTGACACTTAAAACTATATTTTTTATTCTGTAGGGATTGTTTTAGCATCTTTTCTTGCTCAGGTTTTTTTCAAAAACTTCAAAAACGCTTGACAATTCATATTGTAATTAATCTTTACAATTAACTCTGCCTTCACCATATCCACTGACAAGCAGTTTCGCTGGTCTGTCAACAAATTTCCCATTAAAGAAAAAACGCGTTCTACGAAAGCATTGCTTATAGGGATTGAAAAAAATTTTCCAATTATTTTCGGCAGTTCGGTAAAGGTTGCGGTGACTTTGAATAACTGAACCCATCGTAAATCAACAGACAATGTTGAATCATTGGATTATACGAACTGAGGAAATACTTGATTTAATTTATTGATCTCGTCATAAAGCCTAAATTCGTCCAAATTTTTCAAACCAAGTGGTTCGACAGCTTCCTCAGCATCTGTCTGACCCGGAGACATCAATGATAAACCCGTAGCCCGGATATGCACTATTCAAACCCGTAGACTCCGGGTCAAACCCGGAGGGGTGGCAGCCCTATTTATAATCCATTCTCAAATCAAGTAGGTAACTAAGTTAGGAAACAGCAATTGTTTCAACTACTTTCGGCGATTAGGTTTCTATGTTCGTTGATGCCAGGACAAATTACTTGAATGTCGTCGTGGAAACCTTTGCCTGCACCTGTGACATGCGACATATAGAAAGAGACAGCATAAACCTGTCTATAGTTCTGTACGTGTAACAATTGAACGTCGCCGTGTCGCGTATAACAAATGAAAGCTGCGCTGTCTGTGTGACAATTGAAAGCTATTAGGTATAATGTCGACGCAATATTACTTCCGCCATAATTGAATACACTGCGTCAGACTGAAGCATTACATTTAACAAAAGAAACTTTACTCTGAAAGCTTTCGCTTTTATATTATATAATAATAAATAGCTGCATATTATAACTAAATATAATAGCTCTACTCATTAGTATTCGTAAATACCGTCTTTCAATTAACGACCGTGATAAAATTTATAATTACGAAAGTTTATGTACTAGAAATACTTAGCTAACTCAGCGCTTTTGTCACGAGAATCTCTCTACACAGGAGACTTTTCGATATTCAGACGCGACATGTTTTAACTATTCTGTAGTTACTTTTTTTACTGCGTCGTTTAAATTCAGCTATTTAAATAGGAAGGGCGCCCAAATACGGAGGGGGGCTTGAGCCCCTCCTCCACATTTTGGTGTAGTCAAACTTTTACCATTCCAACCCACAAGCGGGGAATGGTACTTGTTTAGGTCAAAAATCAGTTTTGAAAAATTTTACAATATCTTTACGTTTTGAAGTCCCCCGAATTCAAAAAAACATATTTTTGGAAAAACTGTGCGTCTGTTAGTCTGTGAACACGATACAGGTCAAACGGATGAGCGGATTGAAACTAAATTTTAGGAGGTTGTTTAACTTGTTTGGTAAGCAAATATGAAGAGCCCTATTGTTTTTGGGGGAAATCGGCGCATGCGCAGAAGAGATATATGCTATAACGGTATTTTTTATATAATAATGGTATACTTTTCATAACGGCTTATTATTATATTTAGATATTATTTCTAGAAAGTTTCGTTAATTTTTTTTCAAAACTATTATAGTTCCGGAAATATATTGAAAATAAAAAAAATCAGCTGTTCTTTTGTTTTATTAAGCATGCTTTGATTAATTTTTACATGACGTGAACATATTACGTATAGGTAACCATGGCAACGAATAGCAAATATCATATTGAATACTAGCCATTACCCGCGTCACCTCACGCGATATTAGAAATGTTATTCTCTTTATTATATTATTTTTTTGAAGTTGGAATGGTCCCGTTGCCCAATTAGCTGGATTTTTTTTCAATATTAATCAGTTGCAATATATGAAAATTTTAACATTATCTTATTGTAATAATAAAAGAAATAAATTTAAAACGTATTAAAAAGTATAAAATAATTTCTTTACAGACAGTTTTTTAACTTGTATAGGATTTGAAATATCTTGATTTGTCAATTAAAGAAATTAGTTTTGTCAATTGCGTCCTCTAAAATGTATAATTTGTTTCAGGTCTCGTGTTAAGTCCTCTGATCCGTCATTATGAACCGGCTCGCTACGATCCCGGCGAACTCGGGGCCCAGCATCGTCGCGTCAGACGAAGTCCCGGCTCCAGAGGAGGATCTGCCCAACAATTACGGCTAGACATACGCACTAGCGATAGGTAAGAAAAAAATAATTTTAAAATAAAAGAAGTTCGTCGGTTCTTGCAAATACAATAAAAGCTATGCCACAAATTTATTTTATTATTTTTTATTTATTTTATTATTTTTTTTTACCGTTCCAACCCACAAGTGGGGAATGATATTAGTTTAGGTCAAAATTCACTTTTCAAAATTTTACAATATTTTTTAGTTTTGAGGTCCCCCGAATCCAAAGAACATATTTTTGGAAAAACTCTGTGCGTCTGTTTGAATAGTAAAATGGTGAGGTGCTATAGGCTCCAGCGCTTCAAGTGTGGCGTTACGCTCGTCCGCTTCAAAAGAGACAAACATATACAGGGTGTCCCATTAAGAATGGGACATAGAACAACCGCAGATTCTCCAATTCAAAATAAAACGATTAAGCGAAATATGCTTAGATAAAATGTTACTCGCTCTACCAGTGGCGTACGGCAGGAGTAAGTAATGCTTGTACCCCTTCTAAATGTTACGCCGCTGTCTAAATGTTAATTTTGACTATAATTTTAATTTTTTTGATATTTTCTAAGTCAATAATGTACACTTGTTAGTGTGTTGTAAAGTCATTGGTTTTCGAGATATTCGCAGTTAAAGATAGATAGACATGTACTTTTTATATGTATTATTATTTATTATTAATAATATTCATTTTTACAATTTTGTCTTAAAAAAACTGCGAATATCTCGAAAACCAATGACTTTACAACAAACTAACAAGTGTACATTATTGACTTAGAAAATATCAAAAAAATTAAAATTATATAGTCAAAATTAAAATTTAGACAGCGGCGTAACATTTAGAAGGGGTACAAGCATTACTTACTCCTGCCGTTCGCCACTGGTAGAGCGTACTGAACTAATTTTTTTATTGTTAGGTGCATTTTATGATATTTAACAAGTGTGCCGATTTGAGTAAAATTATACGGTGTATTAAAAAAATTATGGACATTAATAATTTTTCAGTTTTCAACTTCAACACCCCGTATTTCGGAAACGAGTAACATTTTATCTAAGCATATTTCGCTTAATCGTTTTATTTTGAATTGGAGAATCTGCGGTTGTTCTATGTCCCATTCTTAATGGGACACTCTGTATATATCTGTAGGATTTAACGTGTGAAAGAATGAGATGGAATACAAAAGAGACAAGCGTATATATCAGTAGGATTTAACGTGCGAAAGAATGAGATGGGATACATTACACAGCGTATCTAAGGAGTAAACTGCAGTCGTGCGTCGGAGCTGACCATATATCTATTAAGTAACTGTATGAATCATTGCCTATCTACTCAATGCGCGGTGAGTGAACGCAACAAAGCGTATCGAAAATATATCTGCGTCTCTTTCTTCGATGTAATTCCCTGATTTCTCCGATGATAGGATTGGTTGATGTACTTGCATTCAATCTGAATAAAGTATCTCTGTTTCAAAAACTTTGTCTTTTTCTATGACGTTAACATGGGCGTACCCAGCTTTTGGCCTAAGAGGGGGCAAATTAGAAATTTCTTAAGCCGGGTCCCCCGTGCTTGTTTTGCCCTCCTGGATACGCCAGTGCTTACGGCTTAAAAAAAGACAGACGTATATGTTTGCACTTTAATAGTTCGATTGCTATTTTATTCCTATGCTCAGTATAGAATAAAAGTATATGGATCTAACACACACACGTTTTTATACTTCTAAAGTTCTAAGCCTCTTTAGTAGAAGTGGTTTGTATTGATTAGCTATTATTAAAATGGTGCTAAATTTTATAATCAGACCAATCATCTGCGGGATGGGAATGAATTAGCCAAATTTTAATTGACGTCACTGTTATTTTGAAGGCGAACAGACCTTGGTTAAAATAATTCTACTCATATTTCTCTCGTCCTTTCGAATTTCGATTTCAATCATCAGTCATCACATTGTCTTATTTGATGCATTCAAGTTTTTTTAAGATCAACCGCTGGATCGCATCATCGTATACCTTGTTCCAACGGTCATGTGACCGTGTAAGAAGTTGACTCACCCATCTATACATAAATATACCTTACATGTATGTGACGTCAGAAGACGACCTTGAACGTGATTCGATAATTAAATTAATTTTCCAGCGTTTCAATTCGCTAAGATTGAATAATTCATATTGGATTTGAAATGTTTAACAAAATCAGATGTCCACTGGTGTGTGAAGAAAGTATAATGAAATATTAAATATTTTTTTTTTTAATTTATGTACACAATTTCCTGTCTGCCTGTCTATCATGTATTTATATCAGAACTATTTCGTTATGCTTTGTAGAGTGTTTAAGATCGTGTGGTGGCAGTTTAGTTAGTTCATAGAATACAAGCGGCCCGGTCCGGCTTCGCCCAAATTTGTAGATTCCCACTGTTTTTTTGTCGACTTGCGTTGCTGCACAATTTGTTCTCCACGAAAAGCGCTTTTATTTTAACGCGATAACATGTAGCCTATGACCATCCTGAATATTCATTCGAAATATTGGTGAAATAATTTTTGAAATCAGATGACCAGTTTCGGAGATTACCTCCTTCATCCAAACTTACAAACTTTACCTCTTTAAAATATAAGTGTAGATTCATTTTTTTAATTTAATATTATTCTTAACGGTCCATCACTATATACCCAGTTCCGGAACGGGTTTAGATAGCTGGTTCTTGGCTCCGGAACTACTTCCGATATTGAGAAAGGTCTACAAAAAAAACTCCCTTTCACAGCTTAGTTCCATGTGCAAACTGACGCGCTTCCATTCACGGACATGCGCATGAGACTCAGATATAATAAGTGAGACAGACGTATAAATTGCTGCACCGTAGTGTTTAAGTCTTTCTCCCGATCTTTGCTAGCATTATAAAGGGTCTGAACGCGATAAACTCCCGAACGGATTTTCGTATGCTTTTCACTAATAGAAAGAGCGATAAACGAGGAAGGTTTCTGTATATAATTAGTAAGTATTTTGTACAAAATGGTTGAACTGTTTTCGTACGCTTACATGGCTAATACTGACCAAATCTTTAGAGATACATCTAAACAATGTACTTTGATAGTTCTGCTGTGTAGATGGGAAGGTCAGTATGATATTTCCAGAACAGTTTTGGACCCTGGTGAAACCGGGACGGGTCGCTAGTTCGATTATAAAAACTATTCTTATAGCAACCTTTCGATCATCAAAATAATTCGATTATTGACTATTGAAAATAAAAAGTGGCGCTGACAATCGTTAATCAATCAGATAATGAAACAATTGTGGTTTTCAATAACCTGCGCGCCGTTTTGTGGGCGTTTCCAGGTATGACTCTCGTATGACCGTGTGTTGAACTTATCCACACAATACTGCCAACTCTAGCGCATTGATGTATGCCAGTCAGGTAGTACATCTAAGGCAAAATAGCAAAACCGCTTAAGGTTCACTAGATACAGTCAATGCGAAAATTACGTTGGGAAAACACGTTTTCTTCATACCTTGATACTTTCGGCATCAATTGTAAGGCAGAACATTTACGCATTGGTTGGATTACACGCATTGATGCGGGAAGTACTAATGTTCTGGCGGGCAGTAAAGAAAAACAAGGGCCGAAAGTGCCCGGCCCGGTCTCACCCGGGTACGTATAGATATAATTCTGCAAAATGTATTTCGTTTGCGGTCTGGCTTCTGAACTAATAGCTTTGAGCAAATTCTATCAGATGTCGCTACTTGGTACTAAAACAGTTTTTTTGATTGCTTGTGAACTAATAGCGTTGAACAAATTCTATCATATTATGTCGCTACATGTTATAAAAACAGTTTTTTTCTTGACAAAATACCGTAATTTTGTACAAAATATCAAATAAAAACTATCCTATAGTGTAAGTAACCAATCAAGACACATGTACAAATAGTGTAGACTGTAGATAGAAGATAGGTACACAAAAATATATACAGAAAAAGTGATGAAAACTGAAAATTCGCTCTAGGAATCTTTAAAACAAACTAAGTTACGATTTTATTTATTTGAGTTAATTGAGCTAACGTCTGTATAATTCATTAAAAAACAACTCTCACAGTATGTCGATTTTGAAAATCCGTTACTGTATATACAGACACCGGACAAACATACCATAATATTATATGTAAAATATATTATAAACACTTCAACTTTATATATTAGTATAAATATATTATATAGAAATTCAAATCCGGATCGAAACGTTAATGTATTAATTATTTATTGAAGAGTTATATCTATACTAATATATAAAGCTGAAGAGTTCGTTTGTTTGTTTGAACGCGCTAATCTCAGGAACTACTGGTTCAAATTGAAAAAAAAAATTTGTTGGATAGCCCATTTATCGAGGAACGTTATAGACTTTATTATAATATTACGCTACGACCATTAGGAGCGGAGCTTTAATGAAAAATGTTACAAAATGTATCTCAAAAATAAGCTTAGCATTGTTAGAACACAACCTCAGGTGGCTCAATCAGTAGAGCATGCGACTGTCAATATCAGGGTCGTGGGTTCGAGCTCCACGTTGGGCGAATATATTTTTATTTTTTTTTATTTTTTACAGTGCTATCTTCTAAGGCTTACATTTAAATTTATTTTAATTTTATTTAATTAATTTAAAAATAATTATTATTTAAAAAAAGTTTAAATACTGCTTTTTAACGACAAAAACTTTTGAACGGTAACTTCGATCATTATGAAGTTTGGTCACAACATTCATCTCGGTAAACTAAGAAGAATGATGTGTACTCATGTTCCTCCCTTCCTCATTCGTTCTTTTACACCCGGATGAAACCGGACGGGACCGCTAGTTATATATAGATATAGATAGTATAGATTAAAAAATTACATTAGAACTCGATCACGGAAAATAACGTGTGCGTTACAAATTGTTAAGAAAAATGCAACCTTTCGTGTATATAGTCTTATAAAATGATATAAAACTAAAGAATCAACTGGAGCGCATAAACACGGACGTATTCGGTCATTACTAATCGGAAATAAAATACTGTAAAGTTGTAAATAGTGACTATAAAACAGATATATCTATAAGTAGTTAAATGGTTATATAAATTAATTAGCATTTATCCATGGCTTTGTCGTCTGCATTACTGTTGGTATTGATAGAAACATAACCTTAATTATAAATTGCACATAGGCACCTACCGCTATACTAGCGGTATGTGCTCTATTATCGCTTTGCTGAAGTGAGACAGCAAATTACTGTTACTATCTCTTTTTTACTTGGACCCGTTGCGTGTAAGTGCTGTGTCTGTAGTTAGTCCAGGAGGCAGTAAATTTTTTTTGTACTTATTTTCCCAGTCGGTGAATATGGAATAGTTTGTTCGGATGGTGACACAAAACGACAATTTGTGAGTCTGGCTAAAATTTTCGGATGGATTCACTAGATAAAAAAAAGACATGTCCACTTATTTTCCCAGTCATAAATATTTGACATTAATTAAAGTGAATCATTTTATTAATGGAAATAACAGTCTGGCAAATCCCAAGTGGAGGAAAGTCAGTCTGGCTGAAAATTTGCGGATGCAAAAATTTGACCTTTCACATGCTTGAAATTTAACGTATCATTTGATACTATCATAAACTATAATCAAAAGTAAATCTGGCTGATTTACGAAATTGGCAAGTGAGTCTGGCGGCATCTTTAAAATCGTAAAAATTACAAAATTTTTGCTCTTATTTTCCTGGATTTGAAAATTTGTCACATGTTTCATAGAAAATACACGTCTGGCTGTCATTTACAATCACGAAAGCCCCGCCAGACTCACAAGTCAGATAGTTAAATGAGCGCGCCTGACGAGCGTTGGACGAGTCTGGCAAGGCTATCGGGGTATTCCACATTAGCCAGACTATATATGCAGCTTTAATTATAATAGAAACTATCATCTGACAAATTTTTAGAACTGCCAAAATAAGGGCAATGGTTTTGATCATATTTTTTTCCAATTTTTTACCTTCCAAACATATTACCCATACTCACAGATTAGCCAGACTATTTTTTTTCTTAACTTCACTATATCTCTTCACTAATAGAACTATTTTTATCAATGGAAAAGAGTGCAGTATATTTGTACTTTCTAACGCATTTTCCACCTCAACCCATCGCCTCCCTCCCCCTACATATACCTATATGAATTTTGCTTAAAATAACAAACCGAATAATTCTATCGGTGTTTGCTGACTGGGAAAATAAGTACCGAAAATCTCCACTGCCTGCAGGACTAAGTTGGGCGATTAGTAAGTGAAATAGAGCAAGCCACCTCCTTTTCACACCTTAGTTCCATGTGCAAACTGACGCGCATCCATTCACGGACATGCGCATGAAACTCAGTGTATAATCAGTGAGACAGACGTATATATGTCTGCACCGTAGTGTTTAAGTCTTTCTCCCGATCTTTGCTAGCAATATAGAGGGTATTAAATGTATGTCCTGTTGTAATTTTTAAATCTACCTTATGAACTAGCAGGCGAGTCCGTAATGATGTCATTTCCAGTCTCGTCGTCAGCCAACAGAAGTCCCAGCAGTGTTTCTAGCGGCAAAACCAGCCTCGTGTTCAGTGGCCTTAAAATGATTGAATATCTAGTGTTTTCGGCTAATGTGCGAATCTGAATGATCAAAGATCAGATACACGAGGGTTCACTGTAAACATTGAACAATGAAAGAATGAGGTTACGAGCTTTGAAATATCGCAGACACGTCATAATAGGTATTGCGAATGGAAGTAAAGCGACACAAAACAATAAAAAAGATTGTAACTTTAAATTTCTTTTTAGTACAATTGCAAAAAAACGAACACTTTATGAAATTAAATTACTGTGAGCAAAAAGCTACAAGAAAAAGGTAAAAAAAAACTATTAAATTATACTCAGAGCTTAAATTTCGGAACTTTGCCATATAGAAAAGTATTTTAGTCTAGACTGGAAGGGTTGGTTGTCGGTTACATAATTACAAGGTTATAATAATTCTTCGTCTCACTTCGCCGCGATAAAAACGATTTTTTTTAAATTAAAAACGAAAGTACTTTTTATAACAAAACCCATTGTAATTTAAATTTTACCTATTAAATATTCTAGTTTTCTATGTATTTTTTATGAGCTTTAAAAGCACCAGATGTAGAAAATACACGTAAAAAAGCTACTTTTGCATGTAGTAGAATTCATGTCCAATATAATAATTATAAAACACTAGCTGTCCGTCCTAGTTTCACCCGGGGGGCGATAGATATACATAATCCTGCAAAATGTTTTTCGTTTGCGACCCGGCGTCTGAACTAATAGCTTTGAGCAAATTCTACCAGATTTGCTTCTGAACTAATAGCTTTGAGCGAATTCTAACAGATGTCGCTACTTGGCTCTGAAACAGTTTTTTTTGTTTGCTTCTGAACTAATAGCTTTTAGTAAATTCTATCAGATATCGTTACATGTCACCTATAGACAGATTCGTAAATTGTGAAGAAGAACTTCACAGTTATGAAACGCGATTTAAGAATGACATCAAAGCTCCTCGCCATAGGCTAAAAAAATCTGATAAATATTTAAACGCAATTCACGAATACAACAATCTTCCACAAGAGACTAAAAAAACTGGACCTAGCTGCTTTCTCGAAAAAAATTAAAAAAACGTTATTTTAAAATGTATTTACTCATTAGACGAGACTGTTGAATGGAGTACATAAAACAATTTTAAACCAATTAGTGTAAATTGTAACTTTTATGACAATGGCACTATAATTTTTTATTACGTTTAGCTGAATAAAATTATTTAGATTTAGTTTTGTACAAAATATTTAATAAAAACTATCCTATAGCGTAAGTTGCACGAAGCAAGAACATATTTAATTAAAATTTCATTAAAATCGTATCAGTGGCTTTGGACAAAATTGTGATATGAGAATTTTATATGTATTGTAAGAAGGGTGCAGTGCACATACTATACAGTGTACACGAGCTGTGGTGTTTCTTTGTGCCTTAAGAGTTTACTGCGCTTTCCCCACGTGATATGCGGCTGACCAATGACACGAGGGGACGCGTGTAACCGGCCAACACGGGAAGAACAGACTGTAGATGGATGCCATGAGACGATGTCTAGCAGCGTTGCCAGACGTCCCGATTTTGGCGGGATGTCCCGATTTTTAAATCAAAATTAAATGTCCCGCGCGGGACAGGCTCAGTCCCGCTTTTCGGGGATAACTCGACCGTGCTATAAAAGAAGTTAAATCTTCACAGAAATATCATGAATAAGTTATATAAGTATTATAAAATAATTATTCTCTTATTAAGTTGCAATTTGTAACACTCACTCCAAAGACTATTGTTTGAAACGCCATATTTTTCTAATGAATAAAACTTTTTTGATTTTAATTTGTTTTTTTTTTTTTTTATTCTGAAGACGAATAAGACTCAACTATTTAACGATAGGGTAAATCTGATTTAAAATACTATATTTTTATTAAAATACATTTTCTATGGCTATTTTTGCTATCTATTGTCACGTAAACGTAATTTTAATTCAAATAAAAAGATAAATATTTGAAAACTTCTGATTATATACGTTTTTTTACTATGTCCCGCTTTCGACGAAAGAATCCCGCTGTTTTCACTCAAAGAGTTCCAAAATCCCGACTTGGCAAAAAAAAAAACTGGCAACGCTGATGTCTACACAAAGGCCGTGTTGCATGTGAAAATTAAGAAGTGATACAATTCAATAAAATATAGGCTACAAATTGATTGATAGTATTTTATTTTGTGTTTTTGCCTGGTAGTTCAATATAGATATTGAAATCATTGATTAACGTCTGAATAGAACTCTTCAAATAAATAAAATTGTCGACCAATTTTTTTTCAAACTATATATTGACACAAATAAAATATAACGTCATCGGTTCTGTAATACATTTTATGTGCAAAAAGTAAAATTTGCAGGAAAGGCCAAAAAGTGGTTATTTCAGCAATGGATGGTAAGAACTGGCAATTTCAGAGAGGTATATTACTAATTCATACTTATCTTCACTATACATGTTTAATTAACACGAAGTATTTTCGTAAAAAATATTTAACGTTAAGGTGACTGTGTACGCAGATTGTAAAATACGCACTCGGGAAATTTCAAATTGTGGCCACAAAATTCATTTTACTACTGTTTTTATTAGCTGTGATAGAGCATTAAAGTTCATAAAATTTGGCTTGCTGCTTAAAAATTTAAGAAAACACATTTTTTTGCACTAAAAATTTAATCAAAAAACGCCATATTCGTCAATATTTCTTTACAGTATGTCACGAGATTTCAAATTACGGGAAGGCAAATTAAAATTTTACAGTTTTTTCTTCGCAAATTGGTGTCAAAAATGTTGACAAATTTGGCTTGCTCAATAATTTTTAACAAATTAATTTTTTTCTGTACAAAAATTTGTGTAAAAGTTATGCTAAATTCTCGTTTTTACCCGATTTTTATTCGCTTATTTAGGTCAAATAAACTGTAAAAACTTCGTTAAAAGTCATGTGGGAAGAATGGTGCATGTTTCTAGTTTATTTTGAAGCATTAACACCAACGATTGAAAAAGATTTTCCATAGAAATTCTAGATTTTCTAAACTGATGTTTTTTGAGTTATGTTTGCTAAAAATGATTCATAGATGGAACCACCATCACAAACTTTTACAGTGGAAGTAAATTGTTTTTCGTAAAATGTGTGATGTGCAGTAGCGGCTCGTATCATTTTTGATCAAAAACATTATATTATAGAATAGAATAAAATATCATCTTTATTGACATCCAAGAGGTATATAATAACGTCATATAATAATTTCAATTTACAAATTCGAAAAACGTGCGTGACTAAAAGTATATAACTAAAATCGTATATGAGAATCATATGGACACATGTCCATCAACAATTTTTTTAATCTATTTTTGAAAGCAGGTAGGTATGGCTTGAATTGCTTTTATATTAGAAGGTAACATGTAATATTTTTAATATTTTTTACCTTTGCAATTAAAATTAAACCGGTCAAGTGCCAGTCGAACTCGCACACGAAGGGCTCCCTACCATCGTACAAGATAAAACACTGTGTACTTTGTTAGGATTATGGATTCGGTGACGGTGTATTTATTAAATAATTGAAGAGTTTAATTATTAGAAGATTGTCTTTTATTCAAAATAGAGTATTGGAAGTATTTGATAGTGTCACAGATCAGAGAGAACTAACTATTAACAACTGTCTTATAATGGTTGTCCTTTTACCTCTTGTAATATTTTGGGTCTATTCTACGGTGAAATTATACCTAGGTTTTATGACTCGTAATTCGAGTATTAATTACCTTTACTTCTAAGAAAGAAAATAAATCCTTTTACAGGATTGATAATGCGTTTACCAAATGTTATCCGAAAAGAAAACTTTCACTTTTAAAATAAGATATCTTAAGAGAGGGATATTTGAACCCAATATTTCCACATACTTTTAAAACACTTTTGTAAAAGAAACAAGAGAAGTGCTATAACAATATGTAAAAATTTGGCAAGTAATTGTATAATTTAATTACATCTATTCGAAATTCGCCGTCGTGGTGCAGGGAAGTAATACGAATGCAAGGAGATAGCACAAAAACGATTACGCACAAAGACACTATAGGAGGTTTTTTTTAATGTTTATGGCGGCCATTTTGAAATTTGCCATCTTGATTTATTTGTTGTTAGAGCGGCAATAGAAATACACACTGTGAAAATTTCAACTATCCTACTACGGTTTATGAGATACAGCTTGCTGACAAACGGACGGACGGACAGCGGAGGCTTAGTAATAGTGTTCCGTTGGCAGTGTTGGCACCCTTCGGGTCCGGAACCCTTAAAAGAAAAAGTAATAAAAAAATTGGTAATCTGTAAAGTCGGTTTACGGACGATAGTTTTACGTGATAACGTATTCCGCTCGAATATCATATTTAATAATAAATTACTGCGCTCTCGCTTGCACGCACAGGGTCAGGCGGAACGTTACACTTTTTCGTGCATACAGCTGGTGTTTCATCAATTTATAAGACGTTATCACGTCAAAAACTTAGTCCGCCATCTTTAGAAGTCCGCCATATTGGATTTAGAGTGACGTCACACAGCTAACCATGCATTGTCATTCAAACTAAACGTGTATACAAATTTTCATCTCAATCGGTTGATGATATCTGCTTCAAAATTACCGAAGGCATTCTAGTCGCTCACTTAGTAACGTTAGGAACGTTACACTTTTTCGTGCATGCAGCCGGTGTTTCATCTTTTTATTTTGACGTGATTCATCAATTTATAAGACGTTATCACGTCAAAAAAGTCTGTAGGTATATTTGGAACACGTATTGACTTAGATATTTTAACATTAAATTAGCATATTATCGATCCAGAAAGTAATTGTAACCAACTTTTTCGATATTTTTCGAATTTTGTGTTAATTTAGAAACCGAATATTTCTTTAAATTTTCTCTTAAAATCATATTATAAACAACTTTTTTAATACCATTTTTCGATATATATTATACTAGCTTTTGCCCGCGACTTCGCTCGCGCCAAGTTTGATGTTGATAGATCAGTCAGTCACGGTTTCCTTTTATATATTTAGATAAATGTAATAAAATGTATGAGACACTTTTTATTTCGCATGTTTTTTATCTCTTGATATGCTTAGATGAACGCCCAAATAGTTATATTTATTATATTATTATACCTACGCCGCTGCAATAATGTGTTTGCAAACGAAACAGTAACACAAAAGATATAAATTCTTCGCAGATATTCGTATCAATAAAATTAGTGAAATCAAATTATCCGATAATGTACGAATCAATCTTCTTCCATAGTGCATTTTGCATTTATATGCTCGTAACATAGGCTTTTGCGGGTGCAGAGGGGCATGTAGAAATCAAATCTAAGTTGACCAGCTGGGCTCCAGCGACCTTAATTTCGGATTTATTGGCACATGAGAGGAATTATTTGATACAACTTTTCACATAAGAGTTACTACCTCTTGTTGGTTACTGTAAAATTAATTTGGAGGTATTACTAGAGTATAGGGCTCCGTTTCCTGAATCTTTTCATTTAAAAAACGTAAAATCTGCCAATTATGCACGTAAGAGCTATTACAGAACCAACGACGATAAGTAGATTTTAGTAATTATTTTTTATATTTTTAGATATTTCTTAAGAAGATCTAAACCCAGATCGAAACGTCATATTTTGTATTATTGATTTATAATTTTATTTGTGTCAATATTTAGTCTGAAAAAAATTGGTCGACAAGTTTATTTATTTGAAAAATATAGATATTAACGGGTCTGGTTTCTTTTGTTGTATCAACAAACTAGTAGATACCGGTTCACAGTTGAGCATCACTGACCGTCGTGACGTCACACCGGTTATATGCACAACTATAATAATAATGCCGGACATGCACGTATTAGATGGAGATTCGATCATATAAAACCAAATGGGATTTCAGATATGACAGCTAGTTGACACGTTTCGGATTGCGATTCGGTGAAATATGGCCGAACAGTATCTATGCTCTGTCGTTCGAAACCGGCGTACAGACGTCTAAAAGCACGCGACTGATAAATAAATTATTATTGCATGTCGATGTCTCGTTGATTCAGTGATTTGTTACCACCTCGTAAAACAATAATTACAAGGTTTCAAATTATACTATAATTAAACTGCGGAACGTTGACTATAAAATATGTCGAACTTATTTGTTAACTAGCCGTTACCCGCGGCTTGGCACGCGGTTGAGACGAAACACGAATGCATTCCCATTATTTGGCATATTTATTCCTTTCTAGACCCTCTTAATAAATTTAAAAATTTGATAACGTTCACGTGATTAACGTCCTGACAAACCTTGAAAATGACACCCCTGTTGATTTTTAGACTATTTACCTCTTTTCATCTTCTAAGGAAGCACGGAACACGTGTTTATTTATTTGTCGACAGGAGTAGTCCTGCGGATTTTCGAATTAATACATCTATCTTACATGATTTCTCCGTGCAATTTTTGAACCCTCGTTACACCCTTTTGGAGGTTGAATTTTCAAAAATCTGTTTTTAGCGGATGCCTCATAAGAACTATCTGTGTGCCAAATTTCCACCCAATGCGTCCAGTGGTTTGAGCTGTGCGTTGATACTAGTGATGTGCCGTATATCCGTATCCGCGGATATCCGAGGAAGAAGAAAGATCCGTATCCGTTAGTTTTTGGCGGATAGATGAAATTTTATATATATAGGTGATTAGGTAATAATGAAAACCTCTTAAATTCCATTCAAATTATTTTTTATTTTTTTTAATTGTATTTGGCACCTTTATATTGCAAACATTTATCGTAGTGAGTACCATACTATAATAGTACATAAGTCAAAGGTACATAAAAAACTATCTTTATAATGAGATATTGCACATCGATCTTTGGAAAGAGACAATCTGTTATGAGAGTTAACTTTTAAAGAGGTCAATAACTTTTTCCCATAACAGATAGTCTCTTTCCAAAGGTCGATGTGCAATATTTACCGCCGCGTACTCTAAAAAAGTTAAGATCCGTATCCGTATCCGCGGATCTTGAAACCAAAAATCCGTATTCAGATCCGTATCCGCGGATATACATTTTTAACGATCCGGCACATCACTAGTGCATACATCAGCCAGTCAGTCACGGTTTCCTTTATTTATCTTCAAAAATAATGGAGATATAAGGGTGGCTACTTTAAAACGGGTCACCCCCTGTATAGGCAAAACTAGTTTGTCCTGAAATCGGGTTTGGCCGGTAACATATACATAATTGAGCGGTACAATTATTGCACATACCGCTAAACTAGCGGTATGTGCTTTATTATCGCTTTGTGCGTCAGAGCTGACTTTCGTTCATATAAGAAGTTATATCTAAGTTAATTTCACACGAAATCCATTCAAATTGAAGTTTTTTGAAAAGAGGAGATTCTAATCTATAAAACAGAACCATTTTTAAATCAATTCGAGTTCATAAATACTATTAAAATTGTAATTGAAAATTACAAACAGCAGTTGTCGGTTGGTCTGTACGTATGTACGTATGTACGTACGTCACGACTCTACAGATCGCAATTTTGGTCGGATTGCCTTAGGTTATATTTTATTCACTTTGTTTACTATCAGACCAGAACCCTATTTAAATTCACTAAAATGTGTTCAGTAGTTTAATTTTTATAAACAGTTTTATTTTTTATTATTTTTGACAGCTATTAGTTTAAAAACAATATAATAATTGCTGTGTAAATATAATGTAATCCATAAAACAAGTGCTACACTTCTATACCGTGATAACACCACTACAGGTATTAGGCCGCCGTGGCGTAATGGTTATGCCGTTGGATCCCCAAGGGCAAGGTCCTGGGGTTCGATTCCTTACGAAATCATTGTTTTTTTTCTTTTTTTTTCTTTTTATTTTGTTTTATTTTATTCCACTTGATATTAATTATATGTTATATTATGTATAGTTCTTAATTTTTTTTATTTTTGCAAACTTAAAAAAAAATATTTTTTCAATTTTTAATTATTTATTTCTTTAAATTTTTAAATCTTTTTAAATTTATTAAAAATATTTTTTAATTGTTATTTTTTTATCATACAGTGGAAAACTTGCGGGATGTGCACTTTTGGTTTTGCCAACTATTATTCTATATTGCCACATTGAGAGTTGATACACACTTCTGTGTTAAAGCGTATTCTATACCAGTATTCTACATAAAACACTAGACATTCTAAGTCTTCGACTAGATGTCAGTATTTATTCGGCGCCCCTGTAGGCTAGGCTAGGTGCGCCCGGGAGAATATAAAGTGACGGTAAGTTTTGAAACTCTCGGGAGTGGATGGTCACTGATCGAACCCCGTGTCTTGAATACAAACACTTCAATTTGCATTCATTTTACCGCCTCCGCTCGGCTTATAGCTTCGCGCAGAACAAAACTTTTGACTTCCGTCTTTTGTAATACTCAACTTCTCGTTCCGTTTTCTTCAAAACTGTTATTGAACTGAACGATTTGACTCACTGTACTTATATATAACAGTTCAAATTACCATGTCTAGTGGAATTAGTTTTTTTCGCGTGTCAACTTAGTTCAACGTCAACGGTATTAGTTCATAAGTTCTTTAAAAAGATGCCATATCGATCGATTTGACGTATATCCATGTACTTTTATTTATATACCTATTACCAAGCGCATAGGAATAAATTCGCAATCGAATCATTAGGGTGCAAGAATATATTTCTGTCTTTTTTTGTCGTAAATAGATAAAGACAGAACTTTTGATAAAGAGAAATATACGTAGTGTCTGACCGAACTTTCGGTTTCGGACTAGTTTCGGCTTAGTTTCGGTTTCGGCTGCCATTTGGCCGAAACAGAAACTACATTCCGGAGGTTTTGCGCTGAAATTAGATATGTTTTTGTTGCATTTGGTAGGTAGGTACTTATTAATTTTAATTTCATTAAGTTCGTTAACAAGAGTACTATTCAATATGACCAAAGTTTAGAAGAAATAATTTTATTTTGTTCTTAATATTTATTAGGTAAATACTCGTATTTTTTTCATAATTATTATATTAAAAAAAAAAGTATATTTATTTATTTGTGCTTTTTGAAATAAGGGAGGTAATAATATGAAATGATAAGTTAATGATTAGTTAAAATGTCAGAGGCTGAATGATAAATATTGATTGATTAAAAAATTTAAAAAAAATACGGACTGACTATGATAATGTTTACTTTATTTTTCCCACGAAAACATGAAATTTCGGTTTCGATTTCGGCCGAAACTGAGACTGAAGCTAATATATTGTCGGAATAACCAAGGAATTACTACGAAAAAAGAGTCGCAGATATATTTTCGATACACTTTGTTGCCTCTCACCGCACATTGAGTAAATAGACAATGTTTGATATAGGAATTGCATAAATCCATAATACTTTTATTCTATACTGAGCATAGGAATAAATTCGCAATCGAACCATTAGAGTGCAAAGATATACTTCTGTCTTTTTTTAAGCCGTAAGCACTGGCGTATCCAGGAAAGCAAAACACGCACGGGGGACCCGACTTAAGACATTTCTAATTCGCCCCCTCCTGGGCCAAAAGCTGGTTACGCCCAAGTTAACGTCATAGAAAAAAACAGAGATACTTTATTCAGATTTAATGCAAGTACATCCACCAATCCTATCATCGGAGAAATCAGCGAATTACATCGAAGAAAGAGACGCAGATATATTTTCGATACGCTTTGTTGCCTTCACTCTTCACAGATTCATATATAGTAAATTATTAAATATATGCATAAATCTGACAATCAAAGTATTCAATATGGCCGCTTTGTACGAAGCATTTTCATTGACTCTATACGAGATTTCTTATGTTCCATGTGTCAAGTGTTGATTATGCTCTATCTCTTTTTTTCTCAATCTGTCTCTATCGTATCGCATTTTTCGCTTATAAACCCTCATTCCTATAATTTATAGAAGTTTTACTTCAAAAGTCAGATTTGTTATCCTTAATTGTTGGAGAATATTATTAAATCCAAAATAAAACCTCTGTAATAATATTTGACATCCTTTTTCTTTTGAGACACGCCTTGTCACTAATATTAAAAGAATCGCATTATGTTGAATAATTCCCAATTTGAACGTTTCATACAATCACCCAACTTTCTTAATCTTTTATGGCTCCTAACTTGTATTTTTTCATGTTCAAAGTTTTAAAAGAGTACACCAGAGGAAAAATGAATGTCCTATTTTTTTCATAAGTTTTTATACAGAATGTTCTAAGCTTAGGAAGCCAACACCCTAGTGGCGTTTTAATTATTTCTTAGCTCAGTTCAACAATTGGTTTTGTTTAAGCTCTACAGTAGACATGGGAAAAGTCGTTACATGGGACAATTGCGCGTAGAAAAGGCTATCTACAGAATAGAGATAGTGGCCGTTGACTCACTAGTGGACCTGCCTTCGCCATATTATATATCGTTTGCAGTTGTTTTTCAGTTCCTCGAGTGAGGAGTATAGAGTATGGTAGAGACCGATAGCTAATCTCGCTCTAGTCATTTTATAATTTTATTTCAATTTGCGTGCAAGTTAAAATCATACCAAAGATGTATAACTTCTAACGCGCGTACATAAGTACACGCACCCAATTTTTTTAATCAAAAATCTGCCGAAACGTTTGCAGTTAAAAGAATGAGCGTAGCATTTGCAAACTTTGATGACATAATTTCGAGTTATTTTAAGACAACCGATCTTTTTGAAATTTCACGAACTATATTTGAAACAATTCCTGTCGAAAATGATTTCGTTTGATAATAGGTAATATGCATGAGACTCCAAATTGGTTTAAATTTTTATTTCGAAATATATTTTAGTTCCTGATCATATCGTAATGGTTATTTTTTTAATCTAATCACTGACAAAAATACAAATAATAAAAAAGAAATGTAGAAAATACGCGCTATTTTCGAATTTTCAAAACGCAGCGTGACGTCAAAGTATAGGTATATCAACAACAGTTTCCATGACGACTGTGTCGTCTCACAGTAAGATTATGTCAGTATTTAGAGAAAACAACAAATAAACTTCATTTAGAATATTGACAATTTGACATCAAGGTTGACGTGCATCGTATATCATGACGTCACATAAGCCCGCCAAGTGCCAACATGGCCGTTTGTTTAAACTGTCTATTTTTGAATGTTAAATTTAATTTTTTAACTTCCCGCTTTAAAAAAAAAAAAAAAATTTTTTTTTTCAAAAATCGGGAAGTTATTGGTTTCACCCCGATTTTCGAAAATCGAGTTTTCGCCAGATCTCGACGTTTTGAGGTCCTAGGAAGCTATTAAAACTATTTTGGCGATGATGTCCGTAGGGCTGTATGTATGGATGTGTGTGTGTGTGTGTGTGTGTGTGTATGTATGTATGTAAACCCTTTATATCTTTTGAACGGAGTGTCCGACTGAAACGCGGTTTGCGGCATCTGACGTGATCTTGGTGAACTTAGACTTCCTGAAAATTTGAAACGATTCGGCCCAAAAAATTTTGAGAAATCTTAAAAAAACAAGTTTCAAAAATTTTTCAAAATTTGTTTTTGTAAAATATTTTCTAAACTACTGAACCGAATAATTCCAAAATCTAATCAGCTCTTCTCCTTAACAAACTGCGTCGATTTCCGCAAACCGCATCAAAATCGGTTCATTTGTTCACGAGATACCGTGAACGAAAAAATCGTAAAAAAGTGTTTTTTTAAAATGATTCTTAAAATTGTTATCAGATCGATTTTTTTGTAATAAATTACTTTCTTAGGCTAAAAAAACTGCGTCGATCGCCGCAAACCAGATCAAAATTGGTTCATTTGTTCATGAGATAACGTGAACGAAAAATTAGGAGAAAAGTAATTTTTTATAATTACTCGTAAAATTCTTATCAAATCGATTTTTTTGTAATAATTTACTTTCTTAGGTTAAAAAAACTGCGTCGATCGCCGCAAACCAGATCAAAATTGGTTCATTTGTTCATGAGATAACGTGAACGAAAAATTAGGAAAAAAGTAATTTTTCATAATTACTCGTAAAATTCTTATCAAATCGATTTTTTTGTAATAATTTACTTTCTTAGGTTAAAAAAACTGCGTCGATCGACGCAAACCGCATCAAAATCGGCTCATTTGTTCACGAGATATCGTGAACGAAAAATTTGTATAAAAGTGTTTTTTTTAAATTGCTCGTAAAATTCCTATGAGATCGATTTTTCTGTAATAAATTTCTTTTTTAGGATAAAAAATTGAGTCGACTGCCGTAAATTGCATCAACATCTGTTCATTTGTTCATGAGATATAGTGAACGAAAATTTCGTAACAAAGTGTGTTTTTTTTTGAGCTCGAAGAGCTAAAAAATAAACTTCTTGCTATATTTTATATATTTTTGAGCGTTTTGAACTCGAAAATAGCGGGAAGTTACAGGGATGGCCTGCAGGGTCAAACTTCTTTTCAAATTTTTTTTCTTATGATAATATTACATTTTTAAATGATAATCAATTTTTTTCCGTATTATGGTTGACTAAATAATCTATTAAAAATACATGCATATGACCTATTCCCTAATTAAAATTGATTAAGGCGGTTATTTTAATTTTGCAGAATGATTTATTCACCGAATGAAGATAGCTATTTATTCAATAGACGTTAAGAGTTGTAACTTGTAAAGTATTATAAAATGTAAAAATACAGTTAGTTACTTCACTTACGTAGTATCCATACAATGTAACAAAGGTAATCTAGCATTATACGTGAATTGTTTGTTCTTTTCAAACACCATTGTTTGTTTGCTCTTCTACTTTAATTTGATTGCCAGTTCGTTTCCACAGTCGTCATGCATAATGATAATGTTTAGGGATGGACCGAATTTTTAACACCAAATCAAAAAAGGAAAAAATTGCTTGTGCTGATAATTTAAAATTAAAATAAAAACCCATACTAGTATTATAAATTTGAAAGTAACTCTGTCTGTCCTATTGTTTTCATATGCACATTGCAAAATAGCATATACCTACTTCTGCCAGAAAGACTAAAGGACGCTGCACACGAGGCTAGAAACGCTGCTAGATTCTTTGCTAGATTTGCCTACTAGTTTTCTAGCGCTGGTTTTCTTGATTGCTGTTAAGTGCTCGCTTCACACGAGACTTTTTCAAGCTTGATTTGTGGATGGGCCTGGTGCGCGCGCAGTGACAGTTCGAATATAAACGTGTCTGTTGTCTGACTCTGAACAGAATGCGACACCATGTTGGTTTGTGGGTAAGCGGCAAAAATCTTCGAGACTCGTTTCCCGTGATGGACGAACAATTTACATATATACAAGTTTATACGGAACCCTCAGTGCGCTAGTCCGACTCGCACTTTTTGGCCGTTTTTTATTTGATACATTACTCTCTACCTTGCCTTGCTGCAATGGAACTCTTAACACATCCCTAAAACTTTTAAATGCTATAGCTTAGTCACCTTTGAAAAGCGCTGGCAACTGTTTACGTTTGTCTGAATTAACATGGCGTTCGAATTAATTTAAAACGATTTTCTTTAACAACTTACTACATAATTTTCAAATTAATACGGATATCTGTATTTTTTAATTGCAGAATATTTCTGAATCCAAGTTTTGCACACGAAACGATTTTATTGAGAGCTCTGTTTTGAATAAGAAATGAAATATGTAATATCCACGCAAACTATTAATTACCAAGCAAGTTGTAAAGAAGTACTTATCAGCTATGTTTTGATTTCAGTCATGTATTTTCAATAAAATGTAAAAAACCGGAAAGGAATCTAGGACACTATTTGTAATTTAGTTAAGTATCAATAAATTCCGTTCATCTTATTGAGACTAACATAGATAGTTGTTTTTAAAAGCGTGGGATTTTTTCTCTGACCAAGTCCACCGGTTATGCAGCAATCTTATTTCTAATGAAGTTTTTATGAACATTTTTTTAATTTACGTGGTGTCTGTTGTAACAAGTATATTTCTAATATTTTCTGTAGATATTTAGAATTAGAAGTTGAATGACGCTGATAATAATTATTCGAAAGTGTTAATTTTTATTATATTAAAATAAATTAGCTGCCATAATATTATGATGTATACGTCGTGGTTTAATATTGAACTATGATAGATGCAAATTGACTTTAATAGTATATTAGACCACAAGGACAAAAAGTTCGAGATTCTTGCACTGCGCCGAGGGCGTAATGACGCGCAGCTCAAGGCTCTTAAACCTTCTGCCCGTGTGGTGTATACTATTTTTCTTCATACTTCGGTCGAAAGTACGCTTATTAATAACATTAATTAATTACCTATTAATTACATAAAAACACAGACAAATTCCAAGCAAGCAGCTTTAGGGCTATACGTAAAAACACGAATGACAGCTGTTCGCGACAATTGGCTGGCGACAGTAGCGGCAGTCTCATGGAGCGTTGTACATGATAACTATATTTTTTCTTTATAGCCGGTGCTTGTAATGCTATCAATGCATATAAATGTTAGACTTTCTGGCCTTAAAATTGCAGATGCCGGAAGTACGTAGTTACGACCGAGGTATGAAAGAGATAATTCGGAATTCGGATGTAGAAGGTAATCTCCGAAACTACTCATCAGATTTCAAAATTGTTTTTTTTTTACCAATATTTAGAATGGACCTTCAGGATGAACATAGGCTATATATTATCGTGTTGAAATAAAAGTGCTTTTCGTGGAGACCGATTCGACGAAAAACGATGGTAATCTGCAAATTCGAGCGAAGCCGGACCGAGCCGCTATGATAAATAAAATGAAACACCTAATTTGGAGGGGATGAAATTGTAACTAAGTACATATTATATTAGATAGAATACAGATACCTAATCAATTTATTAAGGGTTCTAAAATGGAATAAAAAATAGTACAAGGATAAAAAATTACAAGCGGCACTAAACCTCAGAAGACCAACTTGTCAGTTTTATGACTATTAAATATTATAAGTATTAATAATAATAATAATGCGTTTAACGTGACGCCATTCGCACCATTACTATTTTCCATCTATCACACTTCCCGTTATTTTCTACATTTTTTCAACTTTAACTAATTAATAGCAATGGACGTTCGAAGAAATTTTAGGACATTGGGTTAAGGTAGGGAAATTTTGAGCAGAGGAGTTTGATAGGTAATCGGGCATGGCCTTGAATAAGGAACCATCTCGATATTTATCTGGAATTATTGAGGGAAACCATGGAAAACCTCAACAAGATGGCCGGTACAGGAATTACCGTTTCTCGGCGAGGGGAAGCAGGAAAAAGTTCCAGCCACATCTGCCCCCGCCGGGATTCGGACCCGGTACCTCCCGAATGCGAGTCTAGTGCCGCGCTCGGTCTGAATATTAAATATTAATATTTTAGATGATTGAATTGCGATACTTTAGAGAAATTTACTCGCAGCTTTAGTCTTTAACAGAAAGTAGAATAATTCGATTGAGACGCGAAATGTTTTGTATCAAAACTGTAAATAAGCAGTGATGATACAGGATTTACGTGTATGTGATTTTACAAGCGTAGGAAGTGAGTTGGAAAAAAAAACCTGAACAATGACATCGCGTTGGTTGAGAATGTTGACATTGAGAACTTGCTGCAATGGCGGCGGTGTTGACCTAGCTGTGTATTGTTTTTGGAATTTTGCTAGTTTGCCATCGATTCACATCTTTATTTTAATAGGGTAAACGGAGATAAGTTGGTGATATATAGGTATATAACTATTCTTCTATTATAAAGTTTTTTACTGCTGGATTAATTCAATTTTTTGTCAGTAAATACCAGACATTGTCTATATCTAATATATAAAGCTGAAGAGTTTGTTTGTTTGTTTGGTTGAACGCGCTAATCTCAGAAACTACTGGTTCGAATAGAAATTTTTTTTGTTGGATAGCCTATTTATCGAGGAAGGCTATAGACCAGGCCCGGACAAATGGCGGCCCGCGGGCCAGATCCGGCCCGCAGCACAATTTTGTCCCGCCCCCGGAAAAAACTTTATAAATTTTAGAAAAATAGTAAAGAAATAGCAAGGGCGCCAGAACAGACGGAAAGGAGCTTTTTCTTCTTTTTTTGCTCTCCAAATGCGGAAATAGAATGTGACGACCTTTCTTTTTTTTTTTTTGCTGTCCAAATGCGGAAATAGGACCTTTTTTTTGCTCTGCAAATTGGCCCGCGGTCAAATTTTCATCAGCTATACGGCCCGCGGTCGAATTTTCATCAGTTATGTGGCCCGGCGATCAAAAGATTGGCCCGCCCCTGTTATAGACTATATAATATCACGCTACGACCAGTAGGAGCGGAGAATCAATGAAAAATGTTGCAAAATGTACCTCAAAATTTGTCCGTCATTAGCTTCTGTTCAGGTGAAATTCCCTAAGTAAGTAAATATATCAATATATGGTCACATATTCACAAGCCCGGCTAGCTCAGTCGGTAGAGCATGCGACTCTTAATATCAGGGTCGTGGGTTCGAGCCCCACATTAAGCGAATATTTTTTTAATTTTTTTTATTTTCTAGGTACATTGCTCTCTTACATTTAAATTTTATTTTACGACTAATTAAAATTAAATAAATTTAATTAATAGCTCATTAGAAAACTGTTACAACTATAGATACCTATATAAAAATAATTTTCCTACAGTGTTTTCAATTAAATATTTATCATATTTTATTAATTACAGTAATTATTGATTTAAAAGAAATTTATTACTTAAAAAAAAGTATAAATACTGCTTTTTATCGACAAAAACTTTTGAACGGTAACTCCGATCGTCATGAAATTTGGACACAACATTCATCTCGGTAAACTAAGATGAATGTGCGTACTCATGTTTTCATTCGTGCTTTTGCACCCGGGTGAAACCGGGCGGGACCGCTAGTATATTATATATAAAATAAAGTCCCTCCGCGTTTGTCTGTCTATCAGAACACGATAAACTCTAAAAATACCGAACGGATTTTCATACGGTTTTCACTAATAGAAAGAGTGATAAACTAGGAGGACAGTTTTTGCATATAATTTGTAAAAATTTTGTACAAAATGGCTGATCATACATGCACTTTAATCAGACTTTCCGAGAATCGGATTAACGAGACAGGACTGTATAGTGTCGGTATATACTATATACATTAAAGTTGCCAACATCTGAATCAGAACGGTTGTTCATTTCAAAATGAACAAACGGGAAAATGTTGTCCGTAACCTGTAGGGAAGCTCCATATAATAGTTTCTCTTGTATCCATTATTTGACTACAAAGTTTCACCGCAAAATGTCATACATAGTCATGTATGTAAGCAAATATGTGAAGTATTATATAGGTATATATTATTTATATAATGTAGTACACATATATTATATATACCTTCAGCATTGCAGCATATCTGACTTACGTAATCTATATTAGTGATGTGCCGGATCGTTAAAAATGTATATCCGCGGATACGGATCTGAAAACGGACATTTGGTTTCAAGATCCGCGGATACGGATAACTTTCTTAGAGTACGCGGCGGTAAATATTGCACATCGACCTTTGGAAAGAGACTATCTGTTATGGGAAAAAGTTATTGACCTCTTTCAGAGTTAACTCTCATAACAGATTGTCTCTTTCCAAAGATCGATGTGCAATATCTCATTATAAAGATAGTTTTTTAGTACCTTTGAGTTATGTACTATTAAGTAGTATGTTACTCACTACGATAAATGTTTGCAATATAAAGGTGCCAAATACGATTTTAAAAAATAAAAAATAATCTGAATGGAATTTAACAGTTTTTCATTTTTACCTAATCAGGTATATATATAAAAAATCATCTCTGAATTGAAAATTAATAAGGTAAAAGATCCGCCAAAAACTAACGGATACGGATCTTTCTTCTCCTTCGGATATCCGCGGTTACGGATATCCGGCACATCACTAATCTATATATATATAAAAATCTCGTGTCACAGTGTTTGTTATCGAACTCCTCCGAAACGGCTTGATCGATTTGTGTATACTTGGTAGATCTGAGAATAGGTCGTAGGCTATTTTTTATACCCCTAGGTGATAAGGGTGACCCTCTCCAGATTTTTTTTTTTATTTTTGGACAATTTTTTTTAAATTTTTTTGCCATTAAAAATACTTATAATCCTTTATTTTCATCGTTCCACCACCAACCCCTATTTTTTTAATAGCGATATTAGTATATTTACTTTCACCCATAGATGCGCAATAAGGTTACTATAGATGGCAATACAACGGTAAATTTATAACGGTAAATTTGGATATATTTAATCCAGTGAAAAAAGAATGTGCGGTTGTTATAACATCGTACAATAAATAAATTTAATATTTTTGTCTACAATCCTGCAATTTTTCTTATTATTATTATCACGATGGACACGATATCTATACTAATATACTATAAAGCTGAAGTTTGGTTGTTAACGCGCTAATCTCAGGTACCTACTGAATTGAAAATATGTTTTTTTTGTTTGATAGTCCATTTATCGAGGAAGGCTATAGTCTATATAATATCACGCTACGACCAATAAGAGCGGGAGAATCAATGAAACATGTTGCAAAATATAACTGAAAATTTGTCTGTCCGACAAAAACTTTTGAACGGTAACTCCAATCATCACGTTTGGACACAACATTCAACTTGGTAAACTAAGATGAACGCGCGTACTCATGTCCCTCCCCCCATTCGTTCTCTTGCACCCGGGTGAAACCGGGCGGGACCGCTAGTATATCTATATTTTGTTTTTTGTACTCGGTGATCTGCAGCTTGAACAAAAAAAAAAAACTTTGGGACTAAAGATGTCTTTTTTTGTCCAAAGAACTCGACTCAATAAAAAAATTGCGGTTTCCATAAAACATTTCGGGGTTACCCCCTACGGGGCACCCCCTTGGGAGGAATTTTTGTGAACGAAAAGTACATTACAACGAATTAAGCAACTTTCATTCTCAACATTTAAAAAAAAAAACTTAATCTCTGAGATATTCTGGTGTTGCGGGACTTTTTGAACATTCTGTATAATTTTATTCGACTGTCGTCAGCTCAATTTGAATTGTATCATTGCACAAACTTAAATTCGAATACATTACTGACTTAGAATTACTGTTTGGCGGAAGGTGTCTATGCCGGTAAAACTGATTAAATTTACCGCGCCTAAGCCAGACCTGACCTTTCTGCTCATGAATTTAGAATAACGAAAATACATAAAAGCTGTAGATTGTCGGTACCTATAAGTTAGCGTTGGCAAATATTATGCAAAATAAATATTTGTTTTAAAATTTAATAAAACATGCTTTTATATCAAAAAGTGCGATAAAAAATTGATATAGTACAGTGTAACCTCTTTACAACGAATTTAAAGGGACTGAGCATTGTTTTTTCGTTATAAAGAGTTTTTGTTTTATGGAGGGAAGAAAGAAAAATAACCAAATTTCACTTAATTATTTTAGTCCAAAATCCAAACACATATAGTCTGTTAACTTTGCCTGACGTTTTTTGCTATGCCCATATTTGTTTTGTATTTTAAGTATCTTATGCATGCCTTGGGATGTGGTGGAATAATTTTCATTAAACAATAGGAATTTTCGATAAGTTTGGCGTCATCAAGTGCTTGTTGAATAGATGGTGATGGTTCAGAATGGTCCTCTTTATGTCTGTAAATATTTGCTGACGCCTAAATATGAACATATATTTATTCGTAATAGAGAGTGGCCATTGCGCTATAAAGAGGGTATTAATATATGGGTTTTAAGGTAAACGAAGCAAATTGTAAACATTTTTACGTTATAAGGAGTTTTTCGTTATAACGAAGGACGTTATAAAGAGGTTACACTGTATTTGATCTATTTTAAAATCTAGATCATGTATAAATATTAAATATCAACAAAACTGGTTGTTCTAACAATTATTCTAAGTTAATTTCACACGAAATCCATTCAAATTGTAGCTTTTTGAAAAGAGGAGATTCTGTTCTATACAACAGAACCATTTTTAGAACGATTCGAGTTCATAATTACTACTAAAATTGTAATTAAAAATCTGGAACAGCAGCGTCACACAAAAAATAAAAACCGCCAAAGCGGAACAAATACAATTCCATTAATACTTTGTACATAAAAATTTATTTATATTATAATAAGAATTCTTAGTTTAAAAATTTCAAATTCCTTTATATCGGTCAGGTTCAGCGGCAGCTTATTAAAAAACCTGGATCCAGCGCACACAGGTGTTTTACTATACGAGGCTGAATTGAATTTAATGCTCCTCATTATTGTGTGGACTGGCAAGTGCTATAATTATGAATATTTGAGTTCGCTACATAAAGTTGATTTTTATATTTAAAAACATTTTAATTATAATTTATATAAAAAAATAGACGTCAGTGACATAAATTATACTGTCTAAAAATTTCTCGAATGTTGAATCTCAACGAGTTGAACAAAAAATTATTTAAATTTTTTTTTGTATCTAGTAGGATACATGAATTATTATTCACTGTTACCATTTTCTAATCCATGTTTGTGTAAATATTGATTATTGATATTGCCACTTATGACTTCTGTTGTTGAGCGTCTTTCTATATTCTTATTTTGAAGTGAACGAATTCTGAATCATGAACTGTTTTTTTTTTTTTTTTGTGAAATATGTGCCTACGTAATATGAATGCTTTTGTATAACAGTTTAATATAAATATTGTATAGTTGTACGGCATCATTGTTTTATTTATTTGTACAATATAAAAATAGAACAAAAAAAAAAAAACTAAATCACATCCATTAGTTTGATGTCGCTTCAGTGAGCACGCTGCACAGTTGAACGTAGCGCAGTAGCGCAGATAATGGAAACAATAAAACTATAGTAATAACTTGTATACGACACGTTTTATACAGTACGGTCAATAACTAAATTGTAGTTGTTTATGCTATAAAGTTTGCTAGGGCATAACACAAGCTATAAAATATTAAATTTATTGTAACGGAACATCTGTTTCTAATTTCAATTTCTTGCGTATTGATTCGGTTTTTGGAATTTTCACCAAATAAATGTCGTCATCTACATGCGCCTGTTATCCCAAAAATTATGATAACTTGGAATACAAAATGTCTATAAATAGATCTGTCATGCATTTTTTTCAGTTGCTTTTTTGGTTTTATAATTACTGTCATGAAACTAATTTTTCAATTGAAAAAAACATTTCAACTTTTCGAAACATCTTCAATACCCATCATTAATCAAGTAAAATTTATGTAATTCTATTTATACATTTATTATAATTTTATATTTATAGAAAAAATTTATAATTGTATAAATTTTATCTTTATGCATTGTTTTTTTATTTATATATTTTCATTTATATAATATTTGTGTTATTATAGCAAAATTACAGTTTTGATATCGAAATCTACGAAAACCGAGTGGTGTGAGAGCACTAGACTCGCATTCGGGAGGTACCGGGTTCGAATCCCGGCGGGGGCAGTTGTGGCTGGGACTTTTTCCTGCTGCCTCTCGCCGAGAAACTGTAATTCTTGTGCTGGCCATCTTGTGGTTTTCCATAGTTTCCCTCAATAATTCCAGATAAACATCGAGATGGTTCCTTATTCAAGGCCATGGCCGATTACCTGTCAAACTCCGATATGCTCAATAATGCGCTTACCTTATCCTAATGCCCTAAAATTTCTTCATTCGCCCATTGCTAATAATTAAATGGAAGTTTAAAAATGTAGAAAATAACGCGAAGTGTGATAGGTGGAAAATAGTAATGGTGCGAATGGCGTCTGTTATGACATAAAGTCGAGACACGGACGTTAAGCGCATTATTATTTTGTATGATTACCAAGTATAAAAGCGCCTTTCTAGGATTTTTTCACTTGAGTACCCTAGCTTCTCCTGCAGTTATTGTTATTACAGAGAAAACAGGCGAAGTCCTTGTAAGAATTAAATGGAGTCGGGTAATGGGTATGATAACGGTATAAAAGAATCAAAGAATAAATGTTCTTAGAGAAAAATATATGTTGAAAGGATTCTAAAAAATAGCCCAATGTTAAGATAAACATTGAGATTAATAAGATTTTTATTAAAATAAAAGTATAAAATACTGTAATCGGCCATGTTAACTGAGACAGAATGACGTCACGCCTTTCTAAATCAAAGAGAATATAATCGCCGTATCGCTTAAATTTTTATTACTCACTTCTGCATCATTTAATTAGTTGATTTGTTTTTTATTCGTTTTTTTTGTGATATTTTATTTATATCATAGGTTATTTTTAGGTTAGTTAACTGGCAATTAAAGGCAGCCATATTATTTTTACTACTAAGTACCTACTTTTAATAAAATACTTAATATAAATCATATCATTAAGTAAATTTACATGCCTTTCTACCAAATACTTCTGCACCACAGCTCTACACCCACAAATACAATATCTAATGTCAGCTGTCACTAAGGCGCGACTTCACAAGCGTTTTTGCAATTACTTCAAAATAGGAAGTTAAAAATGCAATAATTTGCGTCAAAATTTAATTTATTGCTGAAATAATGTTTTTTTTTCGGAGATAGTAGACGTGTACCTACATTGTTGAACTGGAATTAAAAATCTGTCATCATGCCTATTCCTTCGTTATTGTAAGGTTTTTACGAAGACGTTTAGGAATCACTTGTTTGCAGAACTTTTAAAACAAAGTTATACAAACACAACTGGGCGATTTTTCACATTTAAAATATTATTGGAATTAAGAAGTCGACTCCGCATGGTTTCTAAAGTTGTCTTTGATTTTCTTACGAGGACAGAAACAGATGGCATTGGTTTTAAAATAATGTCTACATTTAAAATTTATCCTTTTGTACGGTTGAACTTTCGTTCGGACGATCGAACTATGGGGCGTACTTCGACGCAGGGCCGTCTTTGTAGACTACAACGCTAAATCTACTGTTAAAAAAATTAACTAAATCTAATTTTAAAGTAGATTAATAATAATAATAATAATATTTATTTTCGGCAATGACAGAGGAGGTACTGTGTAGCGGAAGTCATACAGTAGTGAATAAAATAATAACAATTTAATAAAATAATAACAATATAACAGACACATAAATAAAAGAACAAGTAGATAACACTAAAAGAAATTAAAAAAACCATCTATTGAATGAAATGAGTTGGTCAGTAAAATTTTTGACTTAACTGATTGTATAGATTAAAAATGTTTCTTCAAGAAAAAAAACGACCAAGTGCGAGTCGGACTCGCGCACCGAGGGTTCCGTACAAACTTGTAGGCGCATGTAAATAGTTCATCCATCACGGAAATCGAGTGAGGAATCTCCAAGAATTTTCCCGCGGCCAGTTTGTCAATTAAACGTGTAATTGCCATGAGTTCAGATAGACTACTGAACTATATCTAATAACCTAAATGCCGTACCGTGTTGTATGCGAAAGTTCTCATATTGTGCTGTGCAAACGCACCAGTAGCGGACGCTTGTTTTGTTTTAGAATAGAGCTGTTACACTGTACGTGCGTAGCATGTTGTTGATTTTTTATTACTGTTTTCGGATTTTTCCCTTTACTTGTGCTGTAAGACATTGCTTCTTGCCAAAGTTCATGATTCTAGATCAACGATTTGATTCCCAAAAGTCTGGACAGACAGATAGACAGACGGACAACAAAGTGATCCTATAAAGGTTCCTTTTTTCCTTTTTAGGTACGAAACCTTAAAAATATTCCCGAAATTTTAAACATAGTTTATCTCGCTACGGTTATAGGTCATCGCTGGACAACTTCAGCTAATTGGCTGCCTGTATTTAATCACGCCCGCTGATCCCTTAAACTTGATTCATGAATATGTAGAAAATCAGTTATTTTTATTTTAGATAAAAACATAAGCATCAAACTTTTCCTATGATCGCAATTCGCAAGCTGTTATAAATCTAATGGTACTTGGATATTTAACTGCTGGACGTAACGGCCGGTAGACTGTAGATATACACCTCTTTCCATAGACACACCTCTCATTAAAAGCATTAAAGCAGCCGATGGCTGAACCTCGCCTATTGGTGCTAGTGGCATTAATAAAGACGTATTATTATTATTATTATTATTATTATCTATGTGCGGAAGTGACGTGCGGGCTGGTCTTTGATGTCATCATATAGCGCCTAAGCTCATCCATTCGAACACATATTTTTAATTGTTGTTTGGTATTAAGAAACCTGGACATTAAAAGAGGAGGTGATTAAAAAGTTAAACGCATTTGAAATTTGGTGCTATCGTCGAATGCTAAATATTAAATGGACGTAAATAATGACAAAGTGTTACAAATAATGCAAGAAAATCAAATATTATTAAATGTTGTTAAAAAAAGACAATAGTTGGCAAAACCAAAAGTGCACATCCCGCAAGTTTTCCACTGTACATATTATAATGAAAAAAATTAAGAAAATAGATTAAAAAAAAACAATTAAAAAAATAGAAAAAAAATTAAAAATAAAATGGAATAGAAAAAAAAATATTACTTGTGTCAGCGGGAATCGAACTCGGCACCTTGCTATTACTGGACTAACGCTTTAACCGCTCGGCCATACCGATATCGCAGCTTGCGTTGTTATTGTGGTATAGAAGTATAGCAGTTATTCTACGTAATACACTACATTTACAATAACAGTAATAGGTATTTTTTTTGTTTTTTTTCAAGGTTTTTTATTTTAACTATTAGCTGTCAAAAATAATAAAATAAAACTGTTTATAAAAATTAATCTACTGAACAGATTTATGTGAATTTAAATAGAGTTCTGGTCTGATACTAAACAAAGTGAATAAAATATAATCCAAGGCAATCCGACCAAAATTGCGATCTGTAGAGTCGTGACGTACATACGTACAGACCAACCGACAACTGCTGTTTGTAATTTTAAATTACAATTTTAATAGTATTTATGAACACGAATCCATTTAAAAATGGTTCTGTTTTATAGAATCGCCTCTTTTCAAAAAGCTTCAATTTGAATGGATTTCGTGTGAAATTAACTTAGATATAACTTCTTATATGAACGAAAGTCAGCTCTGACGCACAAAGCGATAATAAAGCACATACCGCTAGTTTAGCGGTATGTGCAATACTCATACTTTGTTCTAATAATGAGGTCACAAAAATATAATATTCAACAAATAATGTTAATGGGCAAATTACAACAGAAAAGACCCAGAAGTAGAAGAAGAACATCGTGGCTAGATAACATTAAAAAATGGACCGGAGTAAACTTTATCAATTACTTCATCCGTACTGTCCAGGATAGACCTAAATTGATGGAAGTGGTATCCAACGCCCTCTATAGGGTATATGGAACTGATCATCATCATCAGGAACGATATAAGAACGAAATATTTAGTTTACGCTGTTTGTTTTTGTATAAGAAATAATGGACATTCGAAATTTTCAAATCTTGATAGGCGGGACGACGATCCTACAATGTCGGCTGTCCAGTGGCCATGTTGAATATTGATGCATGTCAATGACTCTTACAGAGCCCTATAGTTGTGTATAAAATGAGACTTGCGGTACTGCGTTGTTCATTGTCGTTGGCATTGCGTGATGCATTTTATTCTCTTTACCTGCTCTGCCACTATTATATCGAGTCTCTATAGACAACCGTTAGCAATTAGCTACGCCCTCGTTCAGTTTTACTGTCGGGGCCACGACGGGTTTGCATTTTGATCAGAAATGACTTACCTATCTACCTGTTTACATAGTTATAATAAAAATATTGAAACTTTCTAATTAGCATGTGATTATGTCTTTTTGAGAAAGAAACTGTAGTAGTGATTTTTATGGCCATATTCATCGACCGTAAGTAGTTTTTTATTCGGTTCATTTATTCTTCAGGTACCTATTCCTCCGAATAAATAGCGATAATTCAATTCACCAACCATAATTATGTTTACTGTAGATATAAATCTATTCAGTCTTTTAGCCAGGGTAGAAATATTTATTCGCCTGATAAAATAATAATGGCTGCCACATAGATCATAATACCTAACCTATAAACGTCTACAGTTTTTATTAACCTTTTATGAAATATATAGTTGTAAAACATTAAACTTAGTGGAAGTTTTGTATGTAATTGGGTTAGGATAAAACATTATTATTTTGTGTGTTGTTTTTTTTGACATTTACACTAACGCCATCGGTGGGATTTTTGAGTGAACGTCAAAATATTCAATAAAAAGAGCAATGAGTATAGTGCAGTGTATATTTGAATCGGTTATTTCGAAAAGGGAACATCACCGGAAATTTGAATTTTACAGGAAAGACAAAAAACTAATTTTACGAAAACGAGTTCAGTTTTAATCAATTTTATTTTAATATTACTATTTAACTTCATAGACCTCATATTCCTACGAGACTTCAGAATTTTATCATTACTTCATCAAGTAATTTTTTGAAAAAACAAAAATGGACATGTTCCCTTTTCGAACTAAATTAGAAGGTTTTAATAAAATTTTACTAGTGTCAGATTTTTTTATTGATAAATACAACGAAATAACATCTCCTTCTTAACAAAAATTATAAAAAAACAAATTTCTAATAATCTTCTATATACAGTGTGTCCCCGGATTGAGTTCACAATAGGTGAGATTGACCAAAAATTTTCGAATTGGAATTTCATATTTTGGGATTCCGCCCTACTTGGTCTGAAACTTACTTTTAGTTTACTTTCGATTTTTTTAAATCAAGTAGGCCTTTACAGTTGAGATACTCTCTTTTTTTTCAGGTAAAGTACCTTTTCCGTTCACAGTACGCAAAAGTGTCACTAAGAAAAGTTGTTCACAATGAAAAATTATAGCGTTGTGCAAATTTTCAGAATGACCGGCTTGGAAAGTGCATAGGCGCCAGACTCTCTTTGAACTTATGCCATGTAATCCAATAAAAGCCTTTTTGCACACTGGTGTTCGCTGTCGGTTTAGAATGATATGATATTTAAAAGTGTGTATTTTTGTTTTTTTGGGCTTAGTACTGCGTTTTCTCTTGTCTTTAACGTCCTCAACTCCAATAAGACTCACACGGTTGCTTGAAGTGATACTAAAAGCATTGGCAACTATAGCTACTAGCGCCATCTATAGTACGAAAAAGAAACATATCCAGCACTTGTTCCCTTTTCGAACATACCAGAAAATATTCATGCGTGCTGCTACAATAAGAATAACCGGATATGTTTCTTTTTTGCATCAAATGATGGGTTTATGTTCAAAGAATAAATTTACGTAAAAAAGTTAAAATGGCCAAAAGTTGGATATGTTCCCTTTTCGCAATAACCGATTCATTTATTCTTTAACTAAATTTTCTACCTGATATTTTGTTTGGTGAATTGAAAGTAAATTTTATTCTAAGAATAAATTTGTTCCAAGATTAGTCACTTCTATCTTTAATAGTGTTCGGTGAATATGGGCATTAGTGTATTTATCAGATATAATACACCTCAAAATTAAAAAAAAATGAAGGCGCAGTTCGGTTCTGCCCCGTATATTTTATCGTGAAAACGTCAGCATAAAATCATAACAACTAACAAGACGTGTTTGGTATCACAACGCCTGCACATACGACGTGGACGTTTGGGTTTTTTCGTTTCCTTTTCGACGCAGCCATAGCTCTAGCATTCACTCGTCACTGGACTTTTTAGGATTATTGTTTTCGATGTGAACTTTCCGCTGACCTACGTTTTCTATATAATTCCGAGCATACTATGAGATAACATCTTTAATTATTTTCAATTTAATACCGATTTTCAATTAAATTCCTATTTTTATTGTCTCACTTTATGTCCTAGTAGTGCTCCGCGATTTCTTTAAAAATACACCCGAATCAACGTCCTGGCTAAACGCGTTTACCCGCTACATTAATTTAAAACTTTACACAAAGCTAATTCGTGACTGGCATGCGCATGCGCCTACACTCGTATTTAAAACACAATATTTTTAAACACTTTTTTTTGGCTAGGCACATTTGCGAACGCAAGCACAAGTCACCAAAGTTTCATCGTAATCGGATGAAGGGTCCCATACAAATGAATTTATTATTTTATGTCGTCGATTAATGGATTCGTTCTATTGTTTTATTCTTACTATACTCTCGGAACTTGATATCAGTTAGTTTTCAAGTCTACGTTGTAAATGTTTGTTATTTTAAGAATATTATGCATATTTGTCTTAATGGTGTATTATTTTTTCTAAAATGATCAATTATCAATTCCGAAGTTTCGCACGACAAAATTCAAAGCCTCGTTTACGTACCTGGCTCCCCATTATTATAATATCTTGCCTTCTGAGCTAAAATATTTAAGTTTCAACTCATTTAAAACTAAAATTAAGTCTGTGCTATAGGCCATGCTTATGGCACCATTTGTTACGTTTTATTTTTAAGTTTCTCTTTTTTGTATTTTAAGTTTCTTTTGTAACTGGGTAAAGTTGTAAAACGGCGTTTACGCTGAACTTCACCATTTGATCAAAACCTTTTTGAATCAATAAAGACTATTATTATTATTATTATTTAGTTGAAAACTTTCATTTGCTTGAGATTGGAAATCATATTTAGCTTTCGACTGTCTTCTTCGACCATATAATGTAACTATAAATGCCCCAACAATTTTATTTTAGTTTAATCAAAGCCCCCTATGGTGATTCACATTTATTTTCTAGTTTTTAGTATATTTTCGATTGTACAATAAAAGCGTTTAACTAAAAAGTTTTTTTACCTATTTCTATTTTTAAGTTTTTAGTGTGCTTTATTAAAAGTGCGATTTGCAACCGGACGAAAGCCACAACGGTCAGTCGGTTATTATAGCATTGTATTGTCATCGGAACTGCATACCTATGCAAAATTTCAACTCAATCGGATAACGGGAAGTAATTGAAAAAGCTGTTTCAAGATTTGAAACAAAGAAATATACGGAGACAAGCTACATAAAAACGTTTGGAAATGAGCATAGTGTTGCCCATTGTCGGTGTAAAAATGAAAAGCCGAAATGTATTTGTATATTCCTGTAAATAAGTCTTTTTAGTAGATCGTCTACAGATCGCCTTGAAATGGCACATACGCTATTGGTGGCGTCGCTCGGATGCTGTGCGCTGATCCGTCAAGCGGTATATTTTTTCGAAATATAATAAATGTTTTATTTCAAAAACTATGTAAGTTGTCACTTTAAATTGGTATACACTTTGACAGTTAGATAAATGTATAATACTATATCGTGTTGTCGTAACCAATATAAGAAAAGAGATGACATCTGTCTGCATTGATATGTCTACTGATCACTGACGTAATAACTGGTGCTGTGTCTACTGTTTACTTACGTTTTTTTGCAGAAAAATTTAAGTGGGGCTAGTTACCAGCGCCAAAACGTGTCTTTTTTCGTGTTTATTCAAAAGGTTTCATTTTTGTGTACCGTGGGACATAGACAGTACTGAACCCCGCAAGCCGAGCTGCAAAAGATAGTTTAGATATTTAAGCGCATTCAAAATGAACGTTTTTTACGGTATACAGAGTTAACATTGAAATAAAAATAAAAACGACTTGTTTATTGATCACTTATGTAAACCATTAAAAAATAGAACGTATTGTAACAAAACTGCTCCGTGGCGGAGAGCACTGTATCAACACAACTCACGAACAGCTCCAATAACTGACTGACCGACTTGCCCACTCTGCTCGCCTTTTATAGTTTTTGGTCCATGCTCTAGAATGTTCTCCACGCATCGAGCTCCCTTCCTACACATGTGTTGGCATCTCTCCAAGCGATTGTCTGCAGGTCGGATGTTTTTACCTGTTTTCCATTGTTGTTGTTTCTAGTAGTTTCTACCGAATTCCATAGTCGTCCCATCAAGGGCACGCAACAGTATACAATGAGATGAAAAAATGGCGTCTCGTTGTCGGCATGATAACTGCTCGAAATATTGATAGAACATATTTGTTCTTACATTTTCGAAATCTCCATTTTTTTATCTAGAAATTCATAAATTTTTATAAGGTTACATAAGAAAATGTGCGAGGAAAACGGTTATCAATTTTTTATTTAAATACACAGTATTAAATTATTTTTCATAGCACTCCACACGTGTAAATTATTATAATAATTATTTTTGATTCAAGATTAAAGAATGGTAAAAATAATTGTTTTGCCACTTACGTATAGAACGTTCAAAATCGCCATTGTTATAATAATTATCTCCTGCAGATAACGTTTTGATCAATTAAAATTTTATTACATTTTAATAAATACAGCACGAGGTGCTCTAAGTAGGGTAGACGGGGGCATATTAATTAATTAATGTAAATTTACAATCTAATGTTTTCTCATTATATTTTTTACAAAGTCGCTGTAAGAATTACATTACACCTGACGAAGAAACTTAATTAAAAATTATAATTTATTATTATTAATAACCAGTAATTAGAATTATGTAATGAATTTTGCAACGAATTGATAAATATTCTGCACTTTATGTTTTGTGTGACACCTGGCAGGGAAAGCGATACCAAAAAAAAAAAAATTGTGAACCGTCATGGAACGCCTGGCAAATATCTATACTAATATATAAGGCTGAAGAGTTTGTTTGTTTGGTTGAACGCGCTAATGGTTCAAATTGAACCATTTTTTTTGTTGGATAGCCCATTTATCGAGGAAGTCTATAGGCTATAATAATATTACGCTACGGCCAATAGGAGCGGAGCATCAATGAAAAATGTTGCAATATGTAACTCAAAATTTGTCCGTCCGACAAAAACTTTTGAACGGTAACTCCGATCATTATGAAATTTGGACACAACATTCATCTCGGTAAACTCTCCCCCCATTCGTTCTTTTGCACCCGCGGGTGAAACCGGGTGGGACCGCTAGTGTAACATAAAAAGCGAAATTCTAGTAACTAAATTTTGCTCTGTCAACTAACGAAATTCGAGTAACTAAATTTCACTCTGTAACTAGATGTTGCCCTGTCACCTTTAATATATAATAATATATAATCCAACACATTTTAATCCCAACTACACGCGCCATTAGATGCTTCAGATCAAAATTCTGTTGAAAATAGATTATGACCCCATAAACTGATGTATTCTTAATGGATTCTCAAAAATTAAAAAAATAATGACCGCATACCGTCTAAACTGAAGCAGAAAAATGAAATGAAACAGTTTATAATCTTTCTAAGAACCGAGTGGAGTAACGTAATGGTGAGAACATTTGGGAGTTAACGGGTTCGAATCTCGGCGTGGGGAAAATGTGGCTTGGACTTTTTCCTGCTGCCTCTCGCCGAGGAACTGTAATTCTTGTACCGGCCATCTTGTTGAGGTTTTCCATGGTTTCCCTCAACAATAATTCCAGATAAATATCGAGATGGTTCCTTATTCAAGGCCATGGCCGATTACCTGTCAAACTCCTGTATCCTAATTTTCTAAAATTCCTTTATTCGCCCATTGCTATTAATTAAGTGAAAGTTTAAAAATGTAGAAAATAACGGAAAGTGTGATAGATGGAAAAAAGTAAAGGTGCGAATGGCGTCTGTTATGACATAAAGTCGAAAAACAGACGTTAAACGCATTAATTTCTATATATTTAAAACACAAGCCCTATTTCTCTAGCCTATCCGCCAGCAATCCCTACTCCACCTAAGTTTAAACGTAAGTTTAAACTTCAATATCGCCTCCATTTTTTTGCACAAACCAAAATATTGTACAATAATATTGACCGTCTAGGGGCCGCCGTCAAAATATTGTGCAACCCACATTTCACAATAATATTGAGCGTCTATGGGCCGCTTTAATATTATATTCTTTCAAAGATTAAAAACATTTCTAAACGACATGATTTGACTGGATTTTTATTTCTATTTCCAGGGTGTTCAAATTACGCCTTCGTCCGGATTCGAACGTGTTCGCCGAAGACGTCGAGTTCACATCTACATCGGGTCCCGTAACATTCGACCCGACGACCGTCTATTCGGGAACGCTTGAAGGTAAGTGTGCTCCGTTCAGGTGTATAAGAGTTGGCCAGTACTGTCACACTATTATATCGTAGGGCTCTTCCCTCCACTTCCGTATACTCGTTTAACAACCCTCGACCCACCCGCGGTTCTTGTTTTTATTCATAAATCAACGGCGATAAGAAAACCTCGCAAAGGAGATTTATATTAAGGTAAATGAAATATGGTCCTATTATCTTTCGGTCCGCGATGCTTTGGACTTTTTTTCCGATGTCATTTCTGCCTAATATTAACATTGGCAGAAGTTGAGCTGTTTTCAGAGAGACTTTGTAATTACAAAATAGTATATTACACCATAAGGGCCGAAAATGCCATATCTGTGCGCCATGAACATGGCTCTTGCGCCCCAGAGTGCGATGTGTGCGATGCACGCGGGCGGCACATTCAAGGGGCGGCAAATGGCCTAGTTGTGTTATGTTTTTTGTACTGTATAGAAAAAATATATAACTGATATTATATCAATTTTATTTGCATACTCAAGCCTGCGTGAAAACTCTTACGAGTAGTTATTTTTTTTTTAATGAAATTCGAATTCGAAATATTTCGCGCGCAGTTTTCGATTCGATAGTTAATTCACATCAGCGCGTAGACAGGGCGTCACTATCGGGAGACTTCCGCATATGTTTATATCTTGAATTTTCCTATCGATTCTTGGGAGAGTGCGAGTGAAGTAAAGTATTTTTTAATCAACAAATACTTTTTTACGTAAGACTTGTGTACCTGAATGATATAATTGATAATATATTCTTACCCTCATGTGAGTGTTGTACGGAAAAAATTGCAAGTTTGCAAGTTAATTCTAGGGGATTCACATTCAGTCGTAATGGCGAAAACAATTTTATAATTTTGTTAAAACGAAGTTTCTTTTATTTGTGTAAATGTTTGAATTATTTTACATAACAATGTTTAAATATTTTTTTTACAGTTTATTTAAATTTATAAGAAATGAAGTTTCTATTAATTGCACTTACAGTATTAGTTATTTAGGATTTTTAACGTTTTTCAATTTGACATATCGTCTAGTGAGTTTATCCCCCAATAAGGGTCGTCAATTATGATTCCGCACGCGGGCAGCGTGAGGCCTTACGAGGGCCCTGGCCATGAAGTCTGATAACGGCTAGTGTTGTATAAAACGTTTCATCTCAGTCGCGTGCGGAGCCGCGGGTTGCGGCTAGTAATGCAGACTTTCCAAACTGATCTAGTTAATGTAGACAAGAAAGCAAAATCGTCTGATGTAACATTTATGTGTAATATTAATGCTATCGCAGAAATAGAATAATTAATTGCCATTAGCACATATAGGACAGTATTATTATTGCATGAAGTTTGTATATGAAGTTTAGTAAGGCATTACAAGTATCTACGTAGCGAGCGGTAAATATGTATTTAATGAAGTAGCAAACTTGCGAAAACATATTGAAAGCTAGCTCTGTCTTTGTCTGGTTCCGTTATATCCGATTTAATTGAGTGCTTTACTAAAGTTTCACATATTTATACTTCACTGCCTCCATGAATATTGTTAGCGCGAACTTTGGAAAGCCGCCATGTGAACTTTAAAGATCGTATGAACATATATTGCAGGGGCGCTCAACAATTTAGGGAATATCCTAAAAATATGTGAAAAAATCATCTATAAATATAATGATTTTGTTTAAGGAGGTTGAGGCGTTAAACGAAGATAATGAAAAAAATATGAAATAAAGTTTTTTTAATAGATTTTTTTTTGACAAAATTTTCTGTAAAAAATCCAAAATCATTAAGAGATTTATAAAGTTAAAAATTAAAAAAACTTTTATGGAAAATATGTCAACCTAGCATGCAAACTGTACATTTTAATTTTTTGCAAATAATAAAAAAATAATTATTAGGAGATTTTTAATCAATACATAAAAATTATTAAACCTTAGCAATTTTTGATTATGGACTTTTATTCTTGACAATTTTAACAATTTCAACTGAATTTTCAATTTTTTAATGATTTAATTTTAATTTTCAGTACTTCTAATTTCTTTTTTACTGCAAAAAATATGGTAAATATCTACAGATATTTACATAAATTTATTTTTCTCAACCTACCTTTTTACAAACAATTCAAAAGTTAGTCCATTAAGTAAAATACTAAAATAATTAATAAAAAAATTATTTATTTATGGCTTTATGATAATAATTTATTGGTATCATCGACTTGTAACAATTTATTCTGAAAAAGTTCCGATTTAGAATTCGACTTACTTTTGATTGGGACTGTAAAACTCCTCAAAAAAAAAACGCCATCGCATTGACACGACCCCGCAACTGTTTTTTAAAGAACTCCCCCCCAAACGCCCTCCCCTTTTCACTACGAAAAAAAAACATATAATAATCAATTTTCGCACTTAAAACGGCTTATAACACTGTCATATGCTATATAAAATAATAATTGTGTATTTTCAGTGGATATTTTACACATCGAGTTATCGTCCTCTAACTAGATTATTGGATTGTCTTGGATTTTTAATACGTGTGCAAAATTCCAAATTATTGAGACGTCTGGAGTAGTCGAAAGTTAATTTGTAAGGTTCCATACCATGCATAGAAACATGCATACATGTGGAGCTAATAGAAGCGTGTTAAAAATTGAATGTTTTGTCTGTCTATTGTGCAGGTATAAGTTGTCGATGAATGTATAATGTCGTTGGTTGTTAGGTCACCGGAAGCAGAAACGTACTTCGACTTTAAGGGCACTTAAGTGTGAGAATATCTCAACATTATTACTACAAAACAATGCAGATGAATATCATCTGCGAATAGCTTGAATATAATAATATATAATTATTTAAAATATGACGCCGAAAGTAAGAACGAGTGTGTGAATGAAATTTACTTTGCTACCGAAGTGACGTCACAATGTACACACTGATAAATAAACTTGTTTTTGTCACGGCATCGTGCGCGTGTGCCTTAATAGTGCGTTACGGAACCTCAACGTAACATTGACTTGTCCATGAAAATTTGAATACAGAGTAGTCATGCACCCATCACTAATTGCTAGACACCGGATGGTCGTGTCCGTAAACCCTTATTTATGGTGAGCGGCAGGTGCAAGTGCAAGGCGCTGATAGCTGATTCTAACTAGTGATGTGCCGTATCGTTAAAAATGTATATCCGCGGATACAGATGCGGATTTTTGGTTTCAAGATCCGCGGATACGGATCTTAACTTTCTTAGAGTACGCGGCGGTAACTATTGCACATCGACCTTTGGAAAGAGACTATCTGTTATAGGAAAAAGTTATTGACCTCTTTAAGAGTTGACTCTCATAACAGATTGTCTCTTTCCAAAGATCGTTGTGCAATATCTCATTAGTATAAATATAATTATAAAATATAGTTGATTTAGTACCTTTGAGTTATGTACTATTAGTATGGTACTCACTACGATAAATGTTTGCAATATAAAGGTGCCAAATACGATTTAAAAAAATAAAAAATATTCTGAATGGAATTTAACAGGTTTTCATTATTACCTAATTACCTATATATACATAGGTATATATAAAATTTCATCTATGAATTGAAAATTAATGAGGTAAAAGCTCCGCTAAAACTAACGGATACGGATCTTTCTTCTCCCTCGGATATCCGCGGATACGGATATCCGGCACATCACTAATTCTAACGCATTTAGTGATGGGAATAATCGAGATATTTCGATAAAATCGAATGTTTGTCATAATCGAAACATTTTACTAATTTAGTAGTTTGTGCATTAGCCGGCAACACTGATTCGAAATAATTTAATTATATTGCTCTCTCTCTCTCTGCTACTGCAGGGAACCGAGCGAGATAGATACTACTAAATTAGTAGTAACTATCTCACAAGTCAGAACACACATTAGTAGTATCTATCTCGCTCAGTTCCCTGCAGTACAACTTGTGTGTAGTGTAGCGGCTAGCTGTTGATCGGCTACTCTGTTCTCTCTCGAATCTCGATTATTACACTAGTACTTATTAGTAGTGTTTCGCAGTGTTCCGTTCCGATACATGCATTCATTCGATTAATTTTAGTAGGAATTCGATTCGGTAGGTAAGTTTTTAGTAAAATGATTCATAATCGAATGAATTACTAATTGTATATTATAATCGAGATACCTCGAGATGTTAATAATCGATTGTCATATCTTGATTTATTCTCATCACTAAAAGCATTTTCGAAATGGGTGGTATGAACCAGAGATCAAAACCAAAATTCAATTCGGTTTGATCATTGGCTTTGACTGTAGTTCAGAGAGGAGTAATAAATCCTATAATTAAAATATACAATAAAATTCCGTCAGAAATAAAAAATCTAGCGCTGCATAAATTCAAAAAGAAACTAAAAGACCAACTGTTTGATGAGTGTCACTATAATATTAATGACTGTTTATGATATTTTGTGATTTTTTGTGCTTATGACAATTTTCTATGTACCTACATATTGTACAAAGCAGAAAATAAATGTTTTATTCTATATTCTACTAGCAGCCCGGTCCGGCTTCGCCCGGATTTGTGGTTTACCTATTAAACATTAACATTATTATGAGGTATCGGACTTTTTTTAATAGAATTATAGCGGACTCGGTAAAACAATGATACACAAAAAACTAAACACATGCGTTGTTTTTACGTCGTATTTTTTGTCTATGAAACACATGTGACGTGGAATTAATTGTAGCTATTAGATTTGCTATTGAACTAATAGCTTTGAGCAAATTTCTAACAGATATCGCTATTTGATACTAAATCAGGAACTCTTTAATCAGGAAACCTAGCTTCCTATGCGCTTGCTGTGTTTCGAAATGGACCGTTTTCTGGCGCTGCTATCACTACCTGCGGTTTTTCTGTTAGATGTTAGAACGATTGAGGTTTAGTGTCGATGTACAGATGTCGCTAATTGTTACTTAAACAGTTGTGCGCTTGCTTCTGTGTTTATTGTTTGTAACACATGTGACGTAAAATTAATAATACCATTGAGCAAATTGCGAGTTCTAACAGATAGATGGCGCTATGTGGCTCAAAAGCAAACAAAAAGGTTTTTTGACAAAATACCGTAATTTTGTACAAAAAATTTAATAAAAACTATCCTATAGCCCAAGTTGCACCAAGCCAGACACATTTACAAAATTTCATTAAAATCTGTTCAATGGTTTCGGAGATTACCGCGGCCAAAATTGTGACACAAAAATTTTATATATATAGATAGGCGCAATTCTAGGTCAAAATTGAGATCCGCGTTCTGAATGATTTTTAAGACATCTTGTATTTAAAATTGTGAAGTTAGACTACTTGGTTGCGTTTAAATGTAGATCAAGGTCAACTTCTTGCATGAATTAATTCCGACTGTTTTTGCAAAAACTAAAAAAATATATATAACCGACTATGAAGGACTTTCCGCTAACAGTTTTTTATCTGCATCGATAAGTTTCAATTGTTTTATAAGAGTGGAGACAGTGAAGGTTGTTTCTAAAGACAAGTGAATTGATATGCCATCTGTTTTATATTACGTATTTGATTTTGTTTTTAAAGATATTTGCATGAGATTTGTTTAGTATTCAGTAAAGAAAATTTGAGGGAAATAAATTTTAAAAAAAGCGCGTGTGCTTTAGATCACACGACTGAAGTAAAGCTTGTTCCTGCCATATATAATAATGATACAATAATATTCGATAATCTATCACCATATTTTGATTAGACATCCTATTTAACGACACAGTATAACCCCACTCTGTAGCACATATCTACAAAGACGAAATTTTTAAAATATAATTTTGGATCAATTAATAGGCAAAATATCTATATATATACCTATATATATTTATTAGCATAATTTATAACACATTTAAAAGGATTTATTAACTAACCTACATTAATTCCCGTTGCAAAATGCAGCAAAATTCTATAAAATATATTTTTGATACAAAAACAATTGTTTTCATTTTAAACGTCAAATAGTTTTCAAAAAAAAAGATTTTCGATTAATGCTCCGTCTTTGTCGCACTCACTAACTTATATCTCTCTCTCAACTTCCAATATACGAAACATAACTCTCTCTCTTACTATCTTCACTAACTTATATCTCCCTCTCAACTACCGTTCGCCTCGAACGATCACGCACCGTTCGCCTCGAACGATCACGCACCGTTCGCCTCGTCCGATGATGCACTTCCGTAAACGCTTTCGTCAGGCATTTACCAGCTTACTACCCAAGTCAAGCGTGCCTAAAGAAGTTTTACTTCAAAAATAAAATATAAATTCTTCACTAAAGTGTCATTATCATAAAAAATCACGCAATTTCCGACCTCCAAATGATAAGGTTAAATCATTCCAAATTAGTCATAGTTTCTTCTCCCGAAAATAATACGAGAAATCTATCCACACCTCATTTATCAAAGCCTATCTACTTGGAAATAAACAATCTTTACCGCTTACGTACATACACACACACGAAAGTCGGGTAATTATTAAATTAAGCTCCAACTCCACCGTAGAAGTTAGAGTGAAAACAATTCTCGGTGTACATAAAATTAATGAACAGATCACTCAGCTAAATTTTTTGTGGAACTACTTTAAAATAATTCATTTTAAAATTGAATTGCACTAGTTCTTCCGTCAATCTAGGAAATATCAGTTGAAGTAAATTGCAGTTTAAAAACTTTTCTTTCATTTTCTTTTGAACGATATTCGCTACTTGGTTTCTCTTTATTTTACGTATAATATGATTAGTTAGAGAGATATAAAGAATGTTCAACTTGTGACGTCAGAGCTGCTTCAGCGTCTAATGAGTTTCGATCACTAATTATAATTTGTTTTTATTTTTACCTTTGCATCGGCTCACATCTGCCGTTTATTCGCAATCTTTTTAGATTGATTCGAGTTCATAAACTCCCAAAATTGTAATTCAGAATTACGAACAGCAGTTCTCGGCTGATCTGTATGTGCGTCCGAGCTGTACAGATCTCAATTCATGACGCATCGATTTGGTTTTTGTTTTTTCGCTTTGTTTACTATCACTGAATGCTATAAACAATTATACTTATTGTAAAAAATAGTATACATATTACACTACGAGGGCAGATAGTTTGAGATTCTTGCACTGCGCGCCATGATGCCCGTGTGGTGTTTACTATTTTTCTTTATACCTCGGTCGAAAGTACGCTTATGAATTACATTAATTCATTATTTAATTACTTATTAATTACATAAAAACACAGATAAATTCCAAGCAAGCAGCTTTGAAGTTATACGTAAAAACACGAATGATAGCTGTTCGCGACTATTGGCAGGCGGCAGTAGCGTCAGTCTCATGTTTCGTTATACATGATTTTTCTTTATAGCCGGTCGAAAGTATGTACTTTCGGCATCAATTTTAAGGCAGAAAATCTAGCGTGTGTGTAATTCCACCAATGCATTAATGTCAGTTTTTCTGCCTTAAAATTGATGCCGGAAGAATGTACTTACGACCGAGGTATAAAGAAAAATATAGTTTAAAAAAAAACTAAAAAACACGCTTTATATCGAACTAAACAGTAAAATATATATATTTTTTTAAATAAGCTTAAAACAATAATGAAGAAAAAATACTATTATTGTGAAAAAAGCGTGGGGCGCTTTGTTCCACATTTTCGTACATCGAGCGCCCCACGCTTTTTTCACAATAATACTTGTATTTTTAATTCATTATTGTTTGAAGCTTATTTTAAAAAAAATATTTTTTACTTTTTAGTTCGATATAAAACGTGTTTTTTTAGTTTTTTTTTTTTAACTATATTTATTTTCCACCTTTTAGTTCGATTTATTGTCAAAAATTTGCCGAAAAAAAAAACAATTTTTTTTTTCGGCGTGGACGGGTTTAGAACCCACGACCCGTGATTCCGAGAGTTGACGTCAGCGAAGACCCGTGCCTTAGACCGCACGGCTACCACTGTAGTTACAGTGCTGGCATATTATACTACAGTAATAAACCGCTTGCTGTAGTCCAAAGGAAGGTTACAAACAAACATACATACTTACAAGTGAAGTTAATATAAAGCGTGTAAAAAGTAATTTTTATCGTACTGTAGCAACCTTGTGACTGTCCACGATTTTCACCTTACAAAGCTTTAGTTGTTTGTTCAACTGTTTCACAAAAGCTAGCTATAGCTCACAGCGAAAACAGTGCACTAAAGTAATCCGGTCGGTGCTTGAGAGGACATAAACTAGAAATTTAATGTGTTAACTCAATATTACATGCAGCAGTAATTTAAATCATATATCTACCGGCTGCATCCCTTAAACCTCGGACTTAATACCATCAAAATTTATTGTACTAATACAATAGAATGCATTATTATTATACTGCAGTTAACATTAATAATAGTTAGTAACTAAAACAATAATAATACTAACGTCGTGTTGTACGGTGGTTACAAAATTTTGTAAGTGAAAAATAGCGATTTTTCGTTTGCATGCAGGCAGGGGCAACCGAGGAACGTGTCCAGGGATCAGATGGAAGGGGGGCTCCAGAAAGATCGAAATAATTCACATTATATTAAAAGTTGTTAACAGTTTTGTAGACGTCTACAGTGGCCAAAGGATCCAGAAAAACGCAATTACAGATATTAAATTTGCATTTATTGACTAGCGTTTCGAAGAATTTACCTTCATCCTCAGAGTACAAATGCCGTCAATTATGTAATGTCAAAATAATAAAAAACCATTATATGTAGATGGTGATATGTTTAACATAATTGACGGCATTTGTACTCTGAGGATGAGGGTAAATCCTTCGAAACGTTAGTCAATAAATGCAAATTTAATATCTGTAATTGCGTTTTTCTGGATCCTTTGGCCACTGTAGACGTTGTCTACAAAATTGTTAACAACTAATTTTTGGATCGCTTGAAAAAAAATCTCTACGTCTTTGAACAACTTTTTGGAAAGCTGTGCGAAAATAGTAGTCCGAATTTGTAGATTGCCAACGTTTTTTTTTTGTCGACAAAATTGGTCTTCACGAAAAGCACTTTAATTTTAACGCGATAATATATAACAGTAGGGCCTCTGTAATCCGGACTCCCGCTTGTTCGGTGATCGCTGTAATCCGGCCGGGCAATGAAGTGCGAAAATTATAAACAGAAGAGTATTACAGACTTTTTCAAGAAGAATTAACTAATGTTTTATTTTAACTTACTGTTTTTCTTACATGGTTGTAATATTGAACATGTACATTATTGTCTTTATGCTTTAATTTAAAAATTGATTAAAGAAACTAAGGTTAAACATGTGTTTTATTACCTACTATTAAATATGGCATACTATAATCCGGACGCCTCGATAATAAGAGTCTTGTTTTTGCCTCTCCGGATTAACGAGGCCCTACTGTATATATACTTAGCCTATGTCCATTCTGAAGATCTATTCTAAATATTGGTGAACAAATTTTTGACATCGGATGAGTAGTTTTGGTGATTATTTCCTACATTCAAACTTTACCTGTTTATGAAAAAATTAGTAGGTATAGATTTAGAAAGCTTCTCTGTACAAGGACAGTATCTCATTAATAGTCGATTAATTATTTATACAGGCTGATTTTTAAGTTGATTGTTTTTTAACAGCGTGTAGAACTCAAATAGACGAACAAATATTTCAAGTACTTAACTTTTTTATCAAAACTCAAAAATGAAAGTGAAACGGGCTTTCAAAGTTTTATTAAAATTTATCAAATTTTGAGAGCTATGGAAATATGTTATGTCGTTATCAAGTAGGTATACACAGAAATTGTTCGAAGTAGTCCTCGTTTTTTTGGACACAAAGATGCGTGAGCCGTGGCCATGCTTCTGTACATGCTTGTGGTAGGCGATAAGGGCCTTCCGCGAATTATTTGGAATGCATTTGCGATTCGTGGTGTCATTTCTTCGCGAATGTTAACCGGGCTTTTGAATTAATTAAATCAATATTAAAAATAGATACCAGTCAAAAACTCCTTCTCCGGATAATCCATAAAAAACCTCGTTTTTACCCCTCCTCAGAAATGTTTAATAATTTTCGAATATTGAATATTATACACAATTATATGCCAAAGCAGTTCTATCCATGTTTCATAAAAAACTTGAAAACCATGTCCCTTATCGTCATCCTTATAAAACAAGAATGATGTCCTACAATCCTAATAATATACAAGTACCAAAAATGACGAAAACTTTCAGCCAAAACCACGTGGTATTCCTTGGTCCTAAATTATATAACAACATACCTGTAAAGCTCAAAACAATTAAAAATATAAAAATATTCAACTGGCTGTTCCATGACGAGGAATAAAAAATTATATAGGAACGACATCTTCAACCAATCTGACTGGACTAATTGACTGGCTAATAACATTCTGCATCATAAAATGTTTAATTTACTATTATTATTATTTTTTCATATTTTTACCAAACAGCACAATAATAAATTAGCTCATAAGAATCCCTACCCTAGAACTGGCATTGCCAAGTTGGGTAGGAAAACTCAAATAAATATTATATTGAATTGTATTGTATAATAATAATAATAATAATAAAAACGGCTGTGTCTCTCTTGTATTTGAGTTTTGATAAAAAAAGTTACTTAAAATATTTGTTCGTCTATTTGATTTTTACACGCTGTTAAAAAAGAAGAATCAACTTGAATTACAAAAAAGACAATGTCAAAAAAAAGCTACAAAAAATAAAACACATTTTTTTTGCAAAAAAGGCAACTTATAACATCCCACATCCTTTTTTTCTTAGTCTCGAGTCGAAACACCTTTAATCGCAAATGGGAATAAATAACACAACGTCGAAAATTTGGTAAATTTTATCATTTAATCTGTATAAATTAGGATTAAGTAAGGTTATGTTATTACGTAAACATGCACAAGTAACTAAAACAGGAGTTATACCGAGCGGTTTTTGGTTTGGGGTGCGAGAGAGATGGCGTTAAATGAATCGACCGTAAGCTAGAGCGAGATCGAAACTTAAGAGGAAGTGTAAAAGCGTGTGTCGTGTAAAACAAAGTCACAATTTATCTGCTCGGCGCTCGTTCATTACCCGCGCAAGGCATGCATACACCGGTCTGACGTCACGCGGAGTTAAGGTTTATAAATGCCGATCCTCACCTTGTACGGTGACCTAAAATAAAAATGAAGCCAATAACTGAACAAAAGATTGGCTTAAAAAAATTTCAGAGCTTTTGAAAACTGTGAATACTTCCCAAAAGTCAGGTTTGTTGACAGTGCCGGATTAAGACTCCAATCTCTAAAAACAGTCTAAAAAAATTCTAGTATTTTCTGTCTCTGTCATGTTAAGTTGAAAAATGAAAAAAAAAATTGTGAATGTCATAACCTTAAAATGGGTTCAGTTCGATAACACTATGCACCCAAATTTTGAATTTTTTTTTTTTAAGTCATAGAAAACGCTAAATTTTGACGTTCAAAAAAAAACTTTGCGGATTATTCACAAATTTCCTCAAAAATACGTGAAAAAAATGGAACTACTTTTCGTCTTTCACTGTCATTTTTTGAATCTAACCAATCAAAAATCACAAATACACGTCATAGCAACTGGTGTAGAATTATTGTATAACTATCTCACTTTGTATGCAGCTTTCGATAGTGTTATGGAAGCAGGGTCGTATTTAGATATTTATAAACAAATTAACTATCTAATTCGCATACCCCGTTATCGTTCACCCCGGAATTGTTTTTTTTTTAAACTCAACATTTGCCCCTTCCCGTTTCACTGCGAGACAATTCGCATACCCCTTTATCGTTAACCCCAGAATTACAATTCGCATACCCGTTTATCGTTCACCCCGGAATTGTTTTTTTAAAAACTCCACATTTGCCCCTTCCCGTTTCACTGCGAGACAATTCGCATACCCTTTTATCGTTCACCCCAGAATTACAATTCGCATACCCGTTTATCGTTCACCCCGGAATTGTTTTTTTAAAAACTCCACATTTGCCTCTTCCCGTTTCACTGCGAGACAATTCGCATACCCCTTTATCGTTCACCCCAGAATTACAATTCGCATACCCGTTTATCGTTCACCCCGGAATTGTTTTTTTAAAAACTCCACATTTGCCCCTTCCCGTTTCACTGCGAGACAATTCGCATACTCCTTTATCAAAAAAAGGGGTGGTTTTCAATCTTCATGAAAATGTGAGTTTTAAGTTGGTTGGTTTTTATTTAAAATTCGTTTTATAAATTAAAATTTCCAAATACGACTCTGCCCTGAACGTTAAATTGTATTTCATTCCAACCAATTGATATTTCTATCTTTGTTTATCATAGATACAGGTATATATAACTTTCTCTTTTCTTATCACTATATGAGACAAGATAGCGATCACTATAGTAAATAATATACTCTAAATCAATTTACTATACCATATTTAATTTTTTTAAATTAATTTATAAAAATTAATTTTCCGCACTTAAAACGACCAATAACGCTGTTATATGTTATATAAAACAATAATTGTGAATTTCCAGTGGATATTTTGCATAGCAAGTTATCGAACTCTTACCCCTTAAAATTGATGGAAAAAAGTTAAAAAGCATAGAATTTTACGAAAAAATTGAATTTTACAGTCAATGCTCTCATTGAAAATTTGACTGTCTATAAAATTGGTCCTTAGGAATTTTTATACAGTTAATTGTAAAAAAGTTACAAAACTTTAAAGTTAAAAAAACATTACGTTTTCATTTTCAAAAATAAATTAGTATTTATTTTTAACGTCTGTACTTCTAAAGACAGTAGATCAAATTTTTGAGAACAAGACAAAAAAAAATTGTTGAAACGGTCAGGTGATGTACTGTTCATTTCTGAATTGTGATTTTTGGTGCCCCCTGAGACGTGATGCCCTAAGCAGTTGCTTACTTTGCTTATAGGTTAATCCAGGACTGGTTGTTGAGAAAGAAAACATTGATTTAATGAAAAATATCAGCGATTCTATCCCCCTCTTGCGCCTTAGTGATTTCAACCGTTACGAGCTCCCACTTCTACACTAGTAAGAAATAAGTACACGAAAAGGGTGGTTAAAGGCCTCTTTATTTTTTTTTTTAGTTCAAATCAAACATGCCGCGAGATTTAACTTACCACACTCTTGGCAGGAGTGGGGACTTATAACGGTTGTAAACGCTAAGGCGCAAGAGGGAGAGAACTAGATAAGCCGGCGTTTTTTTAGTCCAAGGCAAATATACCGCGAGATTTAATTTACCGCAGTCTCACCACGCCGTGCGGGACTGAGGATGGTTGAAAACTGTAAGGCACCGGAGGAGAAAAACTAGAAGCGCTCTCTTCTAGTGTTGTATTTTCCACAAAATTCGTGTGCACCACGCTTTAGTGTGACAACGAACGCGTAAACCATCTTGTAACTTTACAATACTTCCATAACACAAATCTGTGCAAAGCGGTTTAAAAACCACAACCGTACAAGGATAATCTTAGTTCTACTTATGTACTAGGTTCCACCTGCAGTACTCCACATTAAGTAGCTAAGTAGCCAAGGACAATATTTTAACGACAGTTGCAATTTTCTTCTTATTTATTGGCTTCCTTTTTTTTCTTCATTTATATTAAACCAGCGACTCGGTCTGTCCTCGCCCGAATTTGTATGTTTAATATACTATGTCAGGGGTCGGCAATCTTTTGAGACGGAAGAGCCAAAAGTTACAATTTACAAAATTTCCCAGTTTTTAAAGAGCCACTAAACATTTTTTTTCAGTATTATAGTATTAGCTTATATACTATTTAATATAGTATATATATATATATATATATGTTTTTGTATCAAGTGGAGATCCGACTAAATTACAGACAACCCGAGGTCCACCACAAAAAAAAGGTTTTTTGGAGTATCTTTTTCACAAAAAGGCTCCTTTTATTGTCCTTAATCTATAACCCCGCAGAGGGGAAACAATTTCTGCGTTTAAATTTTTCGTGATAAAATTTGAACAAAACGAGATCTGTTATAAAATGTAAACAAGTGGAGATCCGGAAATGTATATCATGATGTATGTAGCATAAAATGAGATCCTGCAACATTGCCAAATTTTTGTGACGTTGCGACGCAGTACGCGTGCACTTTTAGTGTTCGAGTTGTGATAGTGACGAAAAATAATTTGCTCCAAAATGTTATCACGTGGGAAAAAGTTCGTAAATCTAGCTATAAATAAGAAATACACGACAACTGCTAGTAGGTATACAAGACGAAGGTAAGTTAAATTAACTTTTTAATTTTTTTTAAGCTACATTCAAGCAGAACTCTTTTTTGTGAATGCAAAAACCATTTTATAGTACAGCAAAATATTTTGCTGTTATTAAAAGCATTTTGTAATAAAATTTGAAAGACTATAAAATTGTTTTTTTTTAAATTACATCATTGATAAATTAAAATTGTAATACATAAATTGCCTTTTGTTTCGTTAAAACGAAAAAAATCCGGGTACTTTAACATCTTCCCGTCTCAGAAAACAAATTGCAACTGTTTTACAAATTTTAAACCTTAACGATAATGAAATGGAACAATTGGCTACTTTTATGGGTTATACGAAGAAGACGCACGAACAGTTTTATAGGTATGATATTTTATAAATAAACTATAAAAATTGTAGGAAAAAAATTATTTTTCTTTCGCTTTAATTAATACATATTTTAGGATTTTTTTTAAACATATCTTATACAGGGTGAGTCAGACCACCCGTATCAGTCGTTTTCTTCGAAAACGGTTAGTCTTAGAGAGTTGTGTCAAAAATCTGTATTATAAAAGCACTAATGAAGAATCGAATGGTGATATTTTTTCCCCCCGGAAAGGTCGGCTTCCCTGTTAGTTTGCTCCGAAATGTTCAGAACTCCGGAATGTTAAATGGCACGATAGGTCGAAAGTGGAATTGTTGAAAAGATCTTTAAAAAATAAGCAAGTTTTGTAGGACATTTTTTTTTATTACTGCCACCCCTGTTAAGTAATATTCGTTTGAAATTATTAAATTAACATGTAAGAATAACAAACTTAATTTTAAAAGTTGGCATTTAAAATCTAGTTACCTAATTAAACAATGTCACAAATGTTCAAACTGTCTTCAATTTACTTCTAAACACTGCAGAGCTCTTCTAGATATGTTATGAGTACCTATTTTCCGACAAAAAAAAACAATTGCAATTATTGAAAACTTATTGTGACATTGTTTAATTAGGTAACTAGATTTTAAATGCCGACTTTTTTGTTATTCTGATATGTTAATTTAATAATTTCAAACGAATATTACTTAACACGGGTGGCAGTAACAAAAAAAAATGTCCTACAAAACTTGCTTATTTTTTAAAGATCTTTTCAACAATACCACTTTCGACCTATCGTGCCATTTAACATTCCGGAGTTCTGAACATTCCAGAGCAAACTAACAGGGAAGCCGACCTTTCCGGGGGGAAAAAATATCACCATTCGATTCTTCATTAGGGCTTTTATAATACAGATTTTTGAGACAACTCTCTACGACTAACCGTTTTCGAAAAAAACGACTGATACGGGTGGTCTGACTCACCCTGTATATGTGTACCAACTAGTGATGCGCCGGATATCCGTATCCGCGGATATCCACGGGAGAAGAAAGATCCGCGGATCTTGAAACCAAATATCCGTATCCGTTAGTTTTATGGCGGATCTTTTACGGATCTTTTACCTTATTAATTTTCAATTCATACATGAAATTTTATATATATAGGTAATTAGGTAATAATGAGAAACTGTTAAATTCCATTCAGATTATTTTTTATTTCTTAAAATCGTATTTGGCACCTTTATATTGCAAAAATTTATCGTAGTGAGTACCATACCAATAGTACATAACTCAAAGGTACTAATAAAAAACTATCTTTATAATGAGATATTGCACATCGATCTCTGGAATCTGTTAGGGGAGCTAACTCTTAAAGAAGTCAATAACTTTTTTCCATAACAGTCTCTTTCCAAAGGTCGATGTGCAATATTTACCGCCGCGTACTCTAAGAAAGTTAAGATCCGTATCCGTATCCACGGATCTTGAAACCAAATAGCCGTATCCGTATCCGCGGATCTTGAAACCAAATATCCGTATTCAGATCCGTATCCGCGGATATGCATTTTTAACGATCCGGCACATCACTAGTACCAACTAAAACAAATTATTTTTTAATACAGGCTGCTTCGTAATTGACTGTCAATTTTAAAGGGGGTTTATTAATTGTGCATGATTTTAAGACAAAAAGTTTATAATAAACATTAGGCCCGATTTGCGTCATATTTGATACGCAGGGTGACACAGATTTTTTTTTAATTAAATTAGTTATTTTAATTGACTGTCAACAAATAATAAATTAATAAAAATCTTAGGTTAGCTTCAGGTTTATTAAAATACCTAAATCAATTTTTCAAAAAAATCTCTATCACCTTGTATATCAGAAATGAAGTAAAAACGAACCTATATGTATAAGTATATTCAATTATGAAACGCACTGTATATTAGATAAATATTTGTTATACGTCATCTCACATTATTAAGAGTGTGTGGGGGTTAAATAAGTTGTGCTTAAAAATTAAAATTAAGTACTTAGATTTAATATAATTGTAAAAATGTTTGTTTACAGTACTTGGGAAAGTCGCGATTTACCGAAAAATCTCGTGCATTTAGTAAATGAGAAACATTGACTATTATTTCACTTTACTGTTCAAGTACCTGCGACTTTTTAAATATTTATTCACTGTCTCGCAAAACTAAACATATTACATCTCTTGCATCTCACTTATCCTTCCGCCAAGTAATTCGAAAAATAAATTTAAACTTTATTTTAAGATTACCACATGAAGTTTACCAAACCGCAAAAATAGCCAAGTTACTTTTAATGATGGAAAGGGGGGTCGACAGTGATAAATTCGACGTCGAATTGGAACAATGGAATAGACAATCTTTCGAGGAAAACGAAAATGGTAACAATTATTATTAATGATTGGTAAAGAACGTATTAAGAAAATTCGTCCCTGCAAACACCCGCTGCACCCTTCATCTCAAATCTTTTCCCCTCGCCTAAAAACGGTTCGCGCTCTCCCGACGCTATTTTTAAAGCTAGAGGGTTCTGGTAAACGCCAAATGAAAGACAAAGAATCAGACTACAGATCCTTCAGGCAATTTTTTGAAAAACAGTCTCGCCTACGTGTGAAATATTACGTAACTTATTATTTTTTTCAAAAGGTTGTAAGTTTTTTCAGGATTTTTTTTTCAAAAAATTCGCCTGAAGGATCTGTAGTCTGATTCTTTGTCTTTCATTTGGCGTTTACCAGAACCCTCTAGCTTTAAAAATAGCGTCGGGAGAGCGCAAACCGTTTTTAGGCGAGAGGAAAAGATTTGAGATGAAGGGTGCAGGGGGTATTTGCAGGGACGAATACTCTTAATACCACGTATTATTATTAAAACTATTTTTCAAACATTAAAATATTAAAAATCACATACGTAACACTTTTTCTCATTTTTGACTGTCTGTTATCAGATGCCCCAAGTCAGCGAGGTACACTAGATGATTCAAATACTGTTGTAGTCCCCGAGTATGAAACCCAGAACGATATTAATTCTGAATCAGAGGAAGGTTGCGTATGAATGATCACCGAAAGTGCATGAACCACATAAAAATCTCTGTTGAAATTTAGAATTTTGAAAAATAATTATTGCTTACAGGTACATAAAGTTTATTCTGATATAGGTACAGAGTGTCACAGACATGACTTATTTTTGAAGATAATCCCATTAAAATCTATATACCCTGTAATATCCCGAATTACGCTACTCAAAATTGCGCGAACTCGAAGTTATGCGATTTCTGTAGACTTGCAAACTTGACAGAACAGCTTAAATCACGTTAAAATAAAATTAATAATCTTTGTATTATTAATACGAAAATTCGAATTCTTCTTACGCTTATTTTTTACAGAAACACCACGCAAAAAGGAGAAGAGTAAAGTAAACACAGACAAAAAAAATTGCCGTGGATCATGGAATAAACAGCAAAAATCTAAAATGTTACAATTTTTCAAAACTCATATTAAAAAAAAATTCTCCCAAAAAAGCAGAATGTCTAAAATTACGGGAAAAATATCCAGATTTATTTAAGGACAAGAACTGGGTACAAATAAAAGTATTAAATTAAAAAATATGTAATAAGTATAAATCTTTGATTAATGTCTGATTAGAATTCTTCAATAAATAAAACTATCGACTAATTTTTCAGACAAATATATTAACAAAAAATTTCAATTAATACCGAAACGTCAATGTATTAATTATTATTTTTTGTTAATATATTTGTCTGAAAAATTGGTCGATAATTTTATTTATTGTAATAAGTACAGTTTCAGTTTAATAAAAACTTATGATAATATTTTTTTTATTTTTTTTTTCTGGAAATATCTACAGTGTTTGCTTCCTGCCTCAAGCCATTACTCCTTTATTATAAATAAACGAACAACTAAAAGAAATTATTGTAGAAATATTGATAATCTAATTTTTTTTACTTCAATTTGAATATCATAGCATGCTCAACTTTTTTTTCAAATACTCATATAATATGTAGATAAATCAATTATATTTAACCGCTAGCCTTTAATCTTACGCTTACCTATTCCTACGGTTTTACTCATTAACATGATCATTATAAAATGCAATGTTACAAAATTCCAAAGTTATGAATTTTATTCACTCGGTTTGAGGCTTGAGCTCCGAAACAAACTTAGATGATATAACATAATATAAATAAAGGCGACTGTGTGTATGAAAATATGCGACGCAGTGTTGCCGATTATACAGGATCTCAGGTTGTGCACGAAATGTTATATACAAGTTTGGCACAGCAGTGACCTCACTAGTGCGTTTGGTGTAACTACTCGTGTATAAAAATTGATAAAAATGGGAAAATGGAGATCCGGACTAAAATTTAACTGCGCATTCCCCACACCCATATTAACCGAAAAAAATTGATATACACATAGAAACACAACGAGATCCGATTCGGATCTCGGCTTGTCAAAACGGATCTCCATTTGTATAGCATTTATCACGAAATGATCTCACCTTGTATAGAAAACATATATATATATATATATATATATATATATATATATATATATATATATATATATATATATATATATATATATATATATATATATATATATTTATATATATATTTATATATATATATATATATATATATTTATATATATATATATATATATATCCTACCATCAATATGACGACCGTACATTGTCAATTTGCCATCAATACGAAAGCCGTGTGCATACGACGGCCATATATGGCCGTCAAATAGACTGCCATGTAATTTTTTGCCCAGAGGCTAGAAACAATGAAATAAGTCGATACACGAAAATTCATTTTGTTGTCAAATTGTAGGGTAGATGAAAGTTCTGTATATTTTTAGTTCATCAATTTTTTCACCTTCAGTTGCGGCGCTAGTAGCGCTGTATATTTTGTTGTATATTTTCTTTCATGTTGTCGATTGTTTAACGGCCGAACAATTGGCAACACAGCAAGCAGCATGTTGTGCATTTTATCATCGTGTTTTTCGGCTGCTACATAAGAAATTGACATTTGAAGAGTATATTATATAGTTTTAAACAACATACTTTCATTTGTACATCAGTACCACTACCGCTCAGTTATAACAGTACCTACTGAAGGATGCAAGATGTTTGATCGTATTTTTCCTAAATCCTAAGAAATACCTAAGTAAGCTTTTCTAAATTTTTATATGTTATCAATATAAAGTTAGTTTTATAATAATTAGGTAATCTGTGATTTTCACCTCAATTCTACAAACGGACTTATTAGTGTCTGAAAACTGTAGCTTTCGCTAACGAAAGTAGTTTTGTAGAAACATGTGTGTTTCCACGAACAATAAATAAATATTATGTGGTTCTCTGAGGATGAAGAACTGAGTGTTCAATCACTGAAAACCTTTTAAAATTGAAATTATTATTATTAAAGTATTAATGGAAATTTTGCCAACTAATCTGAACGGATATGAATGTGGTTTTAACTATCGGCCCCGGCGTTGTCCGGGTAAAAAGTTAAAAACTGGATTGATTTTGCTATACTGAACAGATTTTAATACGGTTATTACCAGTTGATACCTATCTGAGGAATGTTTAAATTTAGAGTAGGTACCTGTTTGGCCAGACTCGTACGCGTACTAATCGAATAGATTCCAAGTTGATTTGTAATCATTTTTTTGTCAAAAACGGTGTGTAATACCCAATAATACAGATAAGTCGCGGTCAGCGCCAGCTATAGCCTTAGATCAGGGTAGAGCAAGACTGTCTTTGGACGCTTTCACTTTACATAAAAAATTGTATTTCAGCCTATGTTAAATAAATGATAATTACCAACTTTTGAGAAAATATTTTTTATTGTATAAATAAACACTTATTGGATTTCAATTCAATTAAATGCTCTAATTAGTCCTTCTTCTTTAACATGAACAAAGTTCCTACCGCTATATATTTAAATTAATATTTGATGTTGATTTCAATCAGTCACTAAATAATAGAATCGGTTACTGTTATGTATAAGAATTGTGAATCAATCAATAAAAAAAAATAACAGGGTACCTATGTAGGCGTTGTAATAAGATAGTTAAAAGAAATTGTTTTTCGCAATTGTCATTTGGCGCCCCTTACGACTTGGCGCCTAGATCGACCGCACCTCTCGCTCTACCCTAGGGCCGGCGCTGGTCGCGGTGCAGTTGAAAAAAATCTAGTCATGTCTGTTTGCACTATACAAATTAAAATATTAGTGAATTTTTTTTGCTTTTATTAAAATGCACTGATTTTTAATAATATCATTAAAACAGTTTTTTTTTAATTAAAATTTGTTGTACCTATCTGTCAAAATAAATTTTCGTGTACCGGCTTATTTCGGTAATTCTAGCCTCTGAAAAAAAATTACATGGCCTTCCATTTGACGGCTATATATGGTTGTCATATGCACACGGCCTTCATATTGATGATAAATTGATAATGTCTGGCCGTCATGTTGATGGTTGGATTTAAATATACATAGATGTATACATTTCATAGTAATTTTTTATTTCATATTGGACACAACAAAATTTAATTAAAAAAAAATAAAACTTTTAAATAATATATCCGAATAATTGCTTACTCCATATTGGACACAACAATTTTATTTAAAAAAAAATAATATTATTTTTAAATAATAAATCTTGTAAATATTCATAATTAATTGATCATGTATAAAAAACCCTGTACAATTTATCATCTTCTAACTTGCATTGAGGCCCTGAGGATGAAAATACATTTTTCGAAACGTGCTTTACAAGTCACCTCTTCCTATTTAAAGGTGAACAATAGCTGAATATATAAACTTTAGTTCTATGATATTATGCTGGCTGTTAGTATTAGTTTTCTTCCAAATAGTATGTTTGAATGAAATTGATTTTGGTTGAGGAATAATTAAGAAAAGAATCTTTACCAGTGTATTTCTTGTTGCCAACGTTTCGAAAAATATATTTTCATCCTCAGGGCCTCAAAGCAAGTTTAAAGATGATAAATTGTACGGGTTTTTTATACATGATCATTAGTTATGAATTTCTAAAAGATTTCTGATTTTAAAATGTCATTAAAACAGTTTATGTTTAATTAAAATTTGTGTCCGTCAAAATAAATTTTCGTGTATCTGTTTTTTTCGGTAATTCTAGCCTCTGGAAAAAAAATGACATAGCCTTCCATTTGACGGCCATATATATGGACACGGCATTCATATTGATGGTAAATTGACAATGTATGGCCGTCATATTGATGCTTGGATTTATAATATACCTATATATAGGTAATCAGAGTAATTATTTATTTCATATTGGACACGACAAATTTTAATTAAAAAAAACTGTTTTCATAATATTTTTAAATAATAAATATTGTAGAAACTCATAATTTGCATTGAGGAAGTGAGGATAAAATACATCTTACGAAACGTTGGCCACAATACTGGTTAAACTTATTTTTTCAATTGTTCTTCAACCAAAGTAAATTTCCTTTTCGTTAATTGAAAAAAAAAAATTATAAAATGTGTTTTATGTTTGTAACATACTCCCCTCTTTCATATATTAACACATATTACTACGGCCATCATTATGAATTAAAATAGTTTGATGCTTCTAAGAAAAATCAATATGATTTTTTTGATTCTCTAATTGATTATAACACGTACCTACTATATTATTATGTACATCGGCCGTCTTAATAATGCTATATGTACAATAATGTAATGCATGTATACGTTACCAGATCTTAAAACAATTAGGCAACACTGCTGGTTTTCGTATTGATTATGGTATATGACAAAAATATACGAATTGGCTTTCCTAATGATACAAAGCTGAAAATTTTTGTATATATCGGTCTTCGGATAACCGCAGTTTGAACTGTCGTCACATTGATAGTAAAATAAAATTTTCGAATTTTTTTTTTTTTGAAAATAAAGTCAAATCTGTAGTGACATATTACATTTGTTTAATATACATGAATGTATATATAAATAAAATCAGTATTTCCAGTGGCTCTCCAATAACGGTTTTATGAAAGGTTGTCAAATTGATACCGGGATGTAAATATATATATTTATATATATATATTTATATATATATATATATATTTATATATATATATATATATATATATATATATACGAGGACGACACGTCGCGATGAGGGCGGTGCGGGTGAGACGCGAGTGGAAATGGCTGAGAGATAGACATGGTACTCAATCATGGATCGATTGGACGATTTTTAAGGGTTTATATAATAAAATAATTATTTTTTGCGTATGGAACTTCAACTTTATATCATAAGAGCCGCAGGTTGCCGACCCCTGTACTATGTCAGTCAAAATAGCTTCGCAAGTCTCGCCGAGCAAAGCAAACTATATAATTATTGTAAACAATTTTTAAATCTGCGATATCTTCTAAAGGTCGTTTGACACGAGAGCTGAAGGCACCCGTTTTTTTTTTCAGTGTATATATACAGTATTGTGAAAGAATAATAATTCATCAAAATCTGACTACTGTCATTATAATAATAGAGATTAACGCGATGGATAAACACGCAAAATTTAAGCAAATACCAGAATTTTAATAGCTGTTTTTCTAGCTGTATAAACCGCTTAGCAAATTAGCATTTTCACAAATCCCAACATCCGGTGAGTTTATCGGGTGAGAAGTTACGCATCTCACGCGAGATGACGTCACGAAGGTAACCCGACAAACAAACAAACGAACTAACCAACCGAGATACAACCACGGTCTTGTAGTACTTACTCTGCAGTGTTGAACTTGAATATTATTTACCATGAAGAGTGAGACGTAGTAACAGTAATAGTAACCAGAGAGGTAACTGCGTGATATATTGATAGTTTTGAAAAATTCAAAAAGATTTTATTGTAAAGTAAGTCTATATTTTTATCGCGAATGAAGCCACATTTTTATGATAATTTGAATTTAAGTTACTTTTGACGTGATAACGTCTTATAAATTGATGAATCACCAATATTATAAATTGATAAAACACCGACTGCATGTACGAAAAAGTGTAACGTAACGTTCCTAACGCGTAACGTTCCGCCTAACCCTGTGCGTGCTTTTTGCTAATTTCTCGCTCAATTTAAATCAGATCGGTTTGAAACCAGTCTTAAACGAAAGAGGAGAACATTTTACATAGATTTCGTATAACAGAATTTGCCTAAACAGTTTTTTTATACAAATTTATATAGAAAAATAGCTGTATAAATGCAATGTTGTCTAATGCATGGCGCGCGCGCGACGCGGTCGGTCGTCTTTGTTTGCCGTACATGGAAATTAGAAAATAACGTATGTCTTGTCTTAACATGAAAACGGCTGCATTTCTAATGTTTAATTCAATTTTTTGACATTAGTATTTTCTGAAATGCAACGCTTTCTAAGTTAACTATTGGAATAACTAATTATTATTAGAACATAATAGTTTGACAGTATCAAACGTCACTTTTGACATTTCTTATCATTCCGACACCAAGGATAAGCGGATTGAAACCAAATTTTGGGAGGATGTTTGATATGCAAATATGAAGTGGCCTATTGTTTTTGGGGAACATCGGCGCATGCGTAAAAGAATATATCTCTTATAATGATGTTTTATATAATAATAATATAGTTTTTAAAACGGTTTTTACTCTATCTATTTTTACTAGAAATTTTTGTAAATTTTTTGGGGAAAATCAGCGCATGCGCAAAAGAGATACATGCCATAGTTGTTTTTTATATAATAAGTGTACCTACTTTTTATAGTGTTTTATTATTCTACTTAATAAAATTTACCTAAATTTGAAGAGAAAGATGCAATATCATAGATTCGAATTATTATATAAATTTAGGTTATGTATTACGGAATACGTTATCACGTAAAACTATCGTCCGTAAACCGACTTTACAGACAACCAATTTTTTTTGACGTGATAACGTCTTATAAATTGATGAATCACCAATATTATAAATTGATAAAACACCGGCTGCATGTACGAAAAAGTGTAACGCGTAACGCATAACGCGTAACGTTCCGCCTGACCCTGTGCGTGCTTTTTGCTAATTTCTCGCTCAATTTAAATCAGATCGGTTTGAAACCAGTCTTAAACGAAAGAGGAGAACATTTTACATAGATTTCGTATAACAGAATTTGCCTAAACAGTTTTTTTATACAAATTTATATAGAAAAATATTTTATACAAATTTATATAGAAAAATAGCTGTATAAATGCAATGTTGTGTAATGCATGGCGCGACGCGGTCGGTTGTCTTTGTTTGCCGTACATGGAAATTAGAAGCAAACGTATGTCTTGTCTTAACATGAAAACGGCTGCATTTCTAATGTTTAATTCAATTTTTTGACATTAGTATATTGTGAAATGCAAAGCCTTCTAAGTTAAGTATTGGAATAACTAATTATTATTAGAACATAATACTTTGTAAGTTGCAAACGTCACTTTTGACATTTCTTATCATTCCGACACCAAGGATAAGCGGATTGAAACCAAATTTTGGGAGGTTTAGGTTATGTATTACGGAATACGTTATCACGTAAAACTATCGTCCGTAAACCGACTTTACAGACAACCAATTTTTTCGTGCAAAATTTTGGTCTTTAATGCTGTTATTTTTGCACACCCTAAAAAATCCGTTAAACCCGTTCAGGTAGATGTGACGCCTTAAGCAATTATACATGTAAAATTTAATTCGCACCATTACTATTTTCCATCTATCACGGTTCCCGTTATTATTTTATACATTTTTAAACTTCCACTTAATAGCAATGGGCTAATGAAGGAATTTTAAGACATTAGGAAAGGTAGGCAAATTTTGAGCATAGGAGTTTGATGACAGCCATGGCCTCAAATAAGGAACCATCTCGATATTTATCTGGAAAGCCTCAACAAGATGGCCGGTACAGGAATTACCGTTTTTCGGCGAGAGGCGGCAGAAAAAAGTTCCAGCCACATCTGCCCCCGCCGGGATTCGTACCCGGTACCTCCCGACTGCGAGTTTAGTGTTCTTACTACTACGCTACATTGCTCGGTGCTACAGCGTAATACGTCTATCTTTTATAATTGTCAATCTACAAATCCGGACGAAGCCTGACCGAGTTGCTACTACAATAATTTAGTAGAGGAAATTCTTCGGATCGTAGGATTAAAATTGGCAAAACCAAAAGTGCACATCCCGCAAGTTTTCCACTGTACATATTAATATAATGAAAAAAAATTGAGAAAATAGATTTAAAAAAAAAACAATTAAAAAATAGAAAAAAAATTAAAAATATTATAATGAAAAAAATTGAGAAAATAGATTTAAAAAAAAAACAATTAAAAAATAAAAATAAAATGGAATAGAAAAAATATATTACTTGTGCCAGCGGGAATCGAACCCGGCACCTTGCTAACTATGACTGGACTAACGCTTTAGCCGCTCGGCCATTCTGATATTCCACCATGCGTTGTTATTGTGGTATAGAAGTGTAGCAGTTATTTTACGTAATACACTCCATTTACAATAACAGTAATAGGTATTTTTTTGTTTTTTTAAGGTTTTTTATTTTAACTATTATCTGTCAAAAATAATAAAATAAAACTGTTTATAAAAATTAAATTACTGAACACATTTATGTGAATTTAAATAGGGTTCTGGTCTGATACTAAACAAAGTGAATAAAATATAACCCAAGGCAATCCCACCAAAATTGCGATCTGTAGAGTCGTGACGTACATACGTACAGACCAGTCGACAACTGCTGTTTGTAATTTTCAATTACAATTTTAATAGTATTTATGAACTTGAATTGATTTAAAAATGGTTCTGTTTTATAGATCAGAATCTCCTCTTTTCAAAAAGCTTCAATTTGAATGGATTTCGTGTGAAATTAACTTAGATATAACTTCTTTTATGAACGAAAGTCAGCTCTGACGCACAAAGCGATAATAAAGCACATACCGCTAGTTTAGCGGTATGTGCAATAAAGCATTAATGATTGTTAAAATTGAATTAATTACACTTCGTCAGTACTTAAAATACATACAATTTTAACAATCAGCATTGCATTATCTTCAATCGATACGCTGCGAAGAATTTCTTCTACTGATTTGTTATGCATTCATGGATTACAAGTTTTTCACATCTGAGAACAAAAATGTTGCATAACAAGCTACTTTTATGCAAAATTGTTCCGAAAGATTTTTATTGACACACGATTTTAATAAAAGTCTCTTAGAAGTTTCTTCTCTTTCTTGTCTCAGACATGAGACTACGTTCATATTAGCCATCTAGCCCGTTGTTATACATATTAAATATACAGTCTGTTTGGCAATCAAGTCAAATGTGCACTGCAGCTTTATATATAGTCGGAATATAAAAACACTGCAGCTTTCAGGTCAGGCTTTGCACATACAACAATGTTTGTGCAAAGCTGCAGTATGTCACATATTTTGGTTTGTCAGCGAAATAATCAAAGGCAACAAATCTCTCATCAAGTAGAACTCGTGTATCTTTAATCGGTCGAGACTAATATCTCCTTCATTCTCACTTTGTGGCAATGAAAATAACTATGGTTAAGGCCGCGGTGACAAAAGTGCCTTGCAACTTCCAAACGGATGAGAAGCACGTTTTTGTATAGTTCGAGTGTCGTTCTCGAAATCCGTGTTGTCGAGTAGGGGTCTGGCGTTCGGCGTTGAGCGGCTATAGTATTTTTTCCGAATTTTGCCCAGCGGTTCCAAAAATCATTTCCCAAACGGATAAAAATTACTGGAGGGCATCTACGCAAACCCCCAATTACCGAAAAAATATTTTCATCCGATTTGATCCTTGCCGTAGCCTGCAGTACAATTAAATGGACCCAGACTCCGAAATGAAAAAAATCATCAACCGCATGCATGCAACCGGACTGATATGAATGGTTATTATTTATGTTATTAGAAAAAAACCTTTATTGATTAAACGTTTTTAGAGCTCCATACCTCAAAAGAAAAAAAGAAATGATTCCTTATGGCTTATAGGATCAGTTTGTTGTCCGTCTGTCTGTCAAGACTCAAAACCTATAGGGTACGTCCCGTTGACCTAGAATTAGGCAAAAAGCAATAGCACAAGTAAAGGGAAAAATCCGAAAACCGTAAATTTGTAAATCACAAAAAAAAATGTTTTTAAACCGCAACAACATGCCACACAAGTACACAGTAACAGTTCTACTTCTAGTACAAAAGCGTTTGCTATCGGTACGTTTTTATACAGCGTAATATGAACACTCACATACAACACAGTACGACAACTAGCCTATCAGATATAGTCCACGAGGTACAATATAGTTCAGTAGTTCATCTGAACCTTACTACTATCTTCTTTAGTCTCAATGCAGACTGCACCATTTTTAAAACAGTTTTTTTTTTTTAATTTATTAGGAAAATAATCTATACTAATAGGTATATAAAGCTGAAGAGTTTGTTTGTTTGAACGCGCTAATCTCAGGAACTACTGGTTGAAATTGAAAAAAATGTTTTTTGTTGGATAGCGCATTTATCGAGGAAGCCTATAGGCTATATAATATTACGCTACAACCATTAGAAGCGGAGCTTTAATGAAAAATGTAGCAAAATGTATCTCAAAAATAAGCTTCTATTCAGGTGAAATGCACTAACTAGATATACTCATATTAGCGTTGTGAGAACACAACCTCAGGTGGCTCAATCGGTAGAGCATGCGACTGCCAATATCAGGATCGTGTGTTCGAGCCCCACGTTGGGCGAATATATTTTTATTTTTTTTTTATTTTCTACATTGCTTTCTTCTAAGGCTTAAATTTAAATTTATTTTAATTTTATTTACTTAATTACTTTAAAAAAATTATTGGTTAAAAAAAGTTTAAATACTGCTTTTTATCGACAAAAACTTTTGAACGGTAACTCCGATCATCATGAAATTTGGACACAACATTCATCTCGGTAAACTAAGATGAATGTGTGTACTCATGTTCCTCCCTTCCCCATTCGTTCATTTACACCCGGGTGAAACCGGACGGGACCACTAGTTATAAATAAAACTGCGACATATTGGAAGACACTGTAGGTTTGAGAATCGAGGCGGCTCTACAAGTGACTTGTAGGGTGCTTACTACGGGAATAATAACGAGAGTGAAGAACCTTTTTTATGGGTGAGCTACGTCTCTCAGCTTGCGTGTTACATAACACTAAACGTAAATAGTCGAAAGCTTCTGAAACTGAGCGAGCACAGCACATTTCACAAATTATTTATATTATTGTTATTATTGTCGTTGCTGCTTTTTGAAACTACATTCTCTTTTTTTTTGTACATCGTGACGTCACCGGTCGGTGAATTTTTTTTACATTTTTGTTGAGGTTTAACTTTACAGACCCAGAGCCGCCCGTCGGATTTCCTCTACGTGTCGAATCATAGACTGTCAGCTGGCATTTATGGGACAGACAAATCGGAAACAACAATAATGCGCTATTACACCGTTTTTTCAAAAGTGTTTTAAATGAATTCCGAAGTGATAAATAAGCACTATAATTTTTATAATAGTTTATAACCGAATAGTGCCATAAAAACGACTTTTAATTTATCATTTCCTATGAATTTTGGCGCGAAAACGACTCGTGACGTCACAATGCTTGTAAATAATAACGAAAGTGCACAGTAACCATAGTTTCACTTTTCAATTAAAAATATCTAAGATTGCTGTGATTATTACGTTACCAATGTAAGTATAAGTATACACGTTAGTAAAACTTTATTTATTTAGTAAACGTATTTATCCTTGATAGATTCTGCTTTTCCGTCTTCCGTGATGCGAAATCAATAAAATACGGGATAGAAGTCTATAAACGTGGTAATAACAAAGAACTTCAAAATAACACACAGCACAACATAAACGTAGGTACCTAGTTTATAGACGAAGTGACGTCACGCCGGAATCCAGCGTTTTAAAAAATATACATCTTTGATTAACGTCTGATTAGAATTCTTCAATAAATAAAATTATCGACCAATTTTTCAGACAAATATATTAACAAAAAATAATATTCAAATCTTTGATTAACGTCTGAATAGAACTCTTCAAGTAAATAAAATTGTCGACCAATTTTTCTCAGACCATACGATATATTGACAAAAATGATAAAAATACAAATCAATATATTGATTGGTATTTTTATCATTTTGGTCAATATATCGTATGGTCTGAGAAAAATTGGTCGACAATTTTATTTACTTAAAAAATAATATTAATACATCGTCGTTTCGGTCCGGATTTGGATCTTCTTCAGAACTGATCTAAAACCGAAACGTCAATGTTATAATTATTATTTTTTATTAATTTACCTATTTGTCTGAAAAATTGGTGGATAATTTTATTAAAAAATACAATTCTTACAATTGATTATAATTAGTGGTCCCACCCGGTTTCACCCGGGTGCAAAAGAACGAATGGGAAGGGAAGAACATGAGTACGCACATTCATCTTAGTTTACCGAGATGACTGTTGTGTCCAAATTTCATGATGAGTTACCGTTCAAAAGTTTTTGTCGGACGGACAAATTTTGAGTTATATTTTGCAAAATTTTTCATTGATGCTCCGCTCCTATTGGTCTTAGCGTGATATTATATAGCCTATAGCCTTCCCCGATAAATGGGCTATCTAACAAAAAAAAATTTCAATTCGAACCAGTAGTTCCTGAGATTAGCGCGTTTAACCAACCAAACAAACTCTTCAGCTTTATATATTAGTTAAGATGTCTATCCTGAAGATCCATTCTAAATTTTGATAAACAAACATTTGAAATAGGATGAGTAGTTTCGGAGATTACCTTAAAAAATTTTCAATTCGAACCAGTAGTTCCTGAGATTAGCGCGTTCAACCAAACAAACTCTTTAGCTTTATTATGATCCTGGGAGGGGGGTAATTATCCCCTTTACCCCCACCCCCCTATCTACGCCCTTGCCGCGTGCGAGCCTACGTTAAAAAGCAGAAATATTGCTGTTGAACTGTCCAATTATTAATTAATAATGGTTCACAAAAAACGGCGAGCTGTGCCTCATTTTCAGAAAACCTTCGTATAGTTGTTGATCGAAAACTTACTGACTGGTATTGGCATGATCTTGAGAATCCAATTACGTGTACCTTCTATATCAATATTTTGTACGGGTATGTTTATAATAGTATTATATGCTATCGTCATTTCGGTATCAGAAGTTAGTAAAGTATAAAATATGTAAGTAAGCAGGATTGATCGTTAACAAAGTTTTCGATAACTGGATTTGAACCTGTATTAACTTAATAAAGTTTCTGCTTACATGTGTCAGTAAACGCAGACGAAGTTTTATTAGAGTAAAGATGTATAAGGTTTCGTTTTTATATTTAACCCTTCAATGGACGTGCGAAAAATAAAATTATTACATATATCGGGGTGCCAGAAATGCCATAATTAGAATTAACAAAAAGTGCCAAATCATCTATAATTCTAAAAGATGAACCAAATAAAAATAAATTTACAAGGTAATTAAAAATATACCTGCTGAGACTTAGTAATTTTTTAAACGGAATACACGTAGTACTTACGTGTATTTCTTTTAAAAAATAACGTAAGTCTCAGCAGGTATATTTTTAATTACCTTTTGTCACGTACGTCAAGTTAGATTGCCCATGACAAATTTTTGAATTATTTTTATGCCAAATGTTAGTGCTTCTTTACTGCTGCTAAATCCCAAAATTGTTTCGCTAGTGCTCAAAAAATGTCAAAGTTGGTCCACATTTTTATGTGGGCAATCTAACTTGACGTCACATGAAAATGGATTTTTGAACATTTTTTTATGCCAATCGTTAGTGCTGCTTAGTTCCAAAATTGTTTCGTTAGTGCTCAAAAAATGTCTACAACGTTGATATGAAGAGACTTACGTAGATAGATTTTTTGCTCCCCGAAACACATTTTCAATAAATTCCACCCAAGTCGTTAGAACCGTTTTCGTGTAAAAGAAAAGTTTGTTTAATAATATAGTAGGATTATCATATATATTAATACGCTAAGGTTAAGAATGTTTGCCTCCCTTTTTAGAAAACACCTCACAATGTCTCCACATAAATTATATATCATTTTACAGATAATTGCTTGCTCTACTGACATCGACAACTAAAAAATTTATTATTGCTTTTGTTTTTGTAAATTAATTAAAATACAGCAACGCTGAACAACGTCTGCCATCTGACGGCTTTAATTTTGAAACAACGTCAACACTTCGATCTGTCATCTGACCTTCATATTGTAATACAACAGACACAACACTGCATACTGCCATCTGACGGCTTAGCTCAACGCTTTTGCTACTTGCGCCTCTATATGACAATTTTAGTAAAATATTTCTTCGATCTGTCATCTGACCTTCATATTGTAATACAACAAAAAGAAGAACGTTATAAGCAGTGTGCAAAATTAGAAACGAATTGAATACCTGCAATCATATTTAAAAAATAATTTTGTAAAGTGATAATTATTATACTTATTTAGTGCGAATAATTCGCACAGGTCACACTAGTATTTTTATATTAAGTAACGCTATCTCTCGGTATAAAAATGAAAAGCCAAACCGTCCCTGAATTACGTTAAATAAGATTTTTAGTAGATAGTTTGTCCCACGAACTCTCGACAATCTAGCGTTTGCCTTGATTAAGTCAACAGTAAATGGATAAAATAGACGATCGGGTCAACTTTCCCTTTTACCCATGAATAGACATCTCTAACATATCATAATATGGCATCTCCTTGCATGTACGTACGTAATGTGTATATGCCCGAGTCACATCACAGGCGGAGCAGAGCGAGTTTGAATGCGGTATTTTGCGTCAAACCAATTTCGTTTTGATTCACTTCGCGTGGACGGGAACACTGCTTGACTGATTCTGTGTGTTCGGAATAAACTAGAAAAGTTTTCTCTTTCGGTTGCTGTTGCTGTCTTTATCTTCCGTTTTCTTCTTTCAGTCTACTATTTGAGGTATGTTGGTCTACAATATGCTACGTTGTCCACTGGTTCTTCCGTCACAGATTTAATTCTGTAACCAGATACACCGAACACTATATAAAGATAGAAGTTACTAATTTTGGAACAAATTTCTTCGTTAGAATAAAATTTACTTTCAATTCACCAAGAAAATTATCAGGTAGAAAAGTTAGTTAAAGAATAAATATACACTGCACTATACTCCTTGCTCTTTTTGTTGAATATTATGACGTTTCCCAAAAATCCGACCGATGGCGTTTGTGTAAACGTCAAAAAAAAGTTTCACAAAATAATAATGCTCTATCCTCACCCAATTGCTCTCAAAACTTGTACTAACTTTAATGTTTTACAACTAAACACTTCACAAGAAGGCTAATAAACAACACACAAATTAATTCACAAGAACAACTGTAGATATAATAGGTACTATGTTTACAGGTTAGGTATTATGAGCTATGTGGCTCCCATTATTATTGTCAGGCGCATAAAAATTTATACCCTGGAAGTAAGACAGAATAGATTTATACCTGCAGCAAACATAATTTTGGTTGGTGAATTGAATTATCGCTATTTATTCGAAGGAATAGTTACCTGAAGAACAAATGAACCAAATAAATAACTACTCACGTTCGGTCATAAAAAATAAGAATTAATTAGTAATTAGTTCATAAAAGAATTCAAGTAGAGTTTTTTTTTAGACTTCTTTTATGAATTAATTACTGATTAATTTTTATATTTTTTAGATCAATTTTGAAGAAGATCCCAATTCGGATCGAAACGTTAATTATTTGTTATAATTTAATAATTTGTTAATATATTGTCTGAAAAATTGGTCGATAATTTTATATATTAGTCTGTAATCATAGAAAAACCAATGACTGATCTACATATCAAAATATAGTTTTTCAAACTGATTTTTTATCAAAAAATTGTTAAGCGTGTGTTGAGATGAGACGAGCAAAATTTCGTCTCAGCTACGGCAGAACTGTTTTCTGTGCTTTCCCGAACACACTGTACAATTGTCGTCTAGGACTCTAGTGGATGCCGAACCCATCGGAACAAGTTCACCGAGCCGACGAATGTCTGAAGTAAAGCACTCCTGGAGGATAGCGTTCCACCGTTGCTGCAGTATAATAATAAGAGGAAGAAAATCCAGTCGGGAGGTTATTACCAACAAGCGCGCGGTGATGACGGGGGAATATCAAACTGGAAGCATATTGTTTTTGTTTAAGACATATGCACATCGAGAAATGTCCCCTATCATCGTCTTATGCATCTTGCTATTGCCGCAGATAGAAAATAGAGCGTGTACCCGTGGTTTGGTACAGCACGGCAGAAATTCGTATTTTCTTCACACCTCGTACTTCCGGCATTAATTTTAACGCAAAAAGTCTAACATTTATAAAATAAAATAAGACACCTTGATATTTTTACCATCAGGGAGCGTAAAAATCACAAAACTCGGTCCCCTATCAACTTGTTTATCCAAGCATACTCATAATATATCATATATTTTGTTGGGTTAAAAATCGATTTTTAACCCTTAAAATCTACATAGCACAATTCTGACACTCTAGCATAATAATAATAATAATAATAATTAATATACTTTATTAATGGTACATGTACACATGTATTAATAGCGCCAGGCTTGTCATGATAGATATCATTGTCAAAGATAATTTTTTAAATCGTAATTTGTTTCTGTAAATAAAAATTCTTTTAGATTTTTTTTCAGGTTAACCCCAGCTTTTATATGTGCAGGTACTTTATTATGTATCCGAATCATAGCGTTCCGGACACCTCTCTGAATTACAGTTAGCAAAGATGCTAACGTTTTAAAATTATTTTTATTTCTTGTCGAGTAGCTATGCTCAAAATTATTCTCGATAAAAAGAGAAGGATTATTTTTTACAAATAGTGCGCATTCTAGAATAAAAATGTCGTAAACGGTAAGAATTTAAAATTTTTTAAACAGCTCTCTACAGCTATGTCTAGGTGCCACACTCGCTATGATTCGGATACATTTCTTTTGAAGTAAGAATACTTTTTTTGAAAGCGTGGAATTGCCCCAAAATATTATGGCAAACTGTAAGTTTGAATGAAAATACGCATAGTAGATGCTGAGAAGTGCATCAAAATTTACAACTCTTTTTAGATATCTTATTAAATATATTGATCTGCATAATTTTGATTGTAATTGTTCGATATGTGACTTCCAATTTAAGTCACAGTCAATATTTATCCCTAAAAATTTTACATAATTAGTCAATGATACTTTTGAACCTATACGTGATGTATTGGTATACCTACTGATACCACAAACTTTTCTCGACGATGACATTATAAAAAAAATGATTATAAGAACAAGAAATTACATGTAAAAGTAAAATAAATCCTTCTATAAAGTTAAGCTATTTGTCACCAGTTGGCGTGTAAGTCACGAAAATCGGTCCCCATTAGTATGGAAAATTGACTTATTCTGAAATCTACTTAAAACTATGGCAATGGTTTTAAAGTTTACGGTCTTGGTACCAGGTAAGTTAACAGTTTCTCGTCGGAAAATTGTTTCATTTTGATTCATAAAGGAAAATGTATAGTTCTGTATCGGATCTAATTATTATATAACAACGAAGATTTCCTCTCATATTACGTGTTTTATTCCATTTAAAGCACTTTCATTGTGCAACCAAAGTATTATTAGACATTTTGGCTGGTGTTCTATTTCTTGACGACATATTTGGAGATAAAAATCTTTAGCCGAGATATAATAATAACTTTTAATGATCTTACAGATGCTTCTTTCTTTTCAATAAGAATAAGGGAAGACTATTTCGTTTTTAATATTTTCAGAAAATTGCATTTTATTTCTGTCTACTAGTTTTTCCCGAGCTTTATTGTCAGTTTTGATTCGATTTGACCTCAGATGTTTGAGGTACAATTTTTTATATATATATTTTCTTTAAATTGTCGGCCTCAAAATCTAATTATTTTTCTCTTCGTAGTAGGTATGACTTTATAAAGGAAGTGTTTTTGAAGTAAAACTTCTTCTAAATGCCTGACGAAATCTCTTACGGAAATGCATCATCGGAGTTGAGAGGGAGATATAAGTTAGTGAGTGCGACAAAAACGAAGCAAAAATACAACTATTTGACGTTTAAAATGAAAACAACTGTTTTTTTTGTATCAAAAATACATTTCATCTAATTTTGCTGCATTCTGCAACGGGAAATAATGTAGGTTAGTTAATAAATCCTTATATTTTGTAGAGATGTGCTACAGAGTGAGGTTATATTGTGTTCGATAAACTTTGAGACGAACCGACTGCATATTATTGTTCATTTATGAATTTAACATGAACAAATTTGAGGTATTTACGCATTATTCTTAATAAATATATTTAAAATAATTATGGCAGGAAGAAGTTTTACTACAGTCGTGTGGTCTAAAGCTCACTCGCTTTTTTTTATAAAAAAAAATATTTTTTACTTTTTAGTTGGTTTTCACGTTTTTTAACCAACTTCTTTATTGATGTTTGATTACTAAAATTAAAAAATAAACTACTGGACCGATTTACGGACCGCATCGACATCTTCCTGGACACAACGAAGTCATTCAAATCGGTTAACCCCTCGAGAAGTTAGGCCCAACAAACATTTCAAAACATATGAAATAAAGATCATCTATATATACCTATAAAATTCCCGTGTCACAATTTTGGCCGCGGTATTCTCCGAAACCACTGAACAGATTTTAATGAAATTTTGTAAATGTGTCTGGCTTGGTGCAACTGGGGCTATAGGATAGTTTTTATTAAATTTTTTGTACAAAATTACGGTATTTTCTCAAAAAACCTTTTTGTTTGCTTTTGAGCCACATAGCGCCATCTATCTGTTAGAACTCGCAGTTTGCTCAATGGTATTATTAATTCTACGTCACATGTGTTTCATAGAGAAACAATAAAAACACAGAAGCAAACACACAACTGTTTAAGTAACAATTAGCTACATCTGTACATCGACACTAAACCTCAATCGTTCTAACATCTAACAGAGAAACCGCAGGCAGTGATAGCAGCGCCAGAAAACGATCCATTTCGAAACACAGCAGGCATAGGAAGCTAGGTTTCCTGATTAAAGAGTTCCTGATTTAGTATCAAATAACGATATCTGTTAGAAATTTGCTCAAAGCTATTAGTTCAATAGCAAATCTAATAGCTACAATTAATTCCACGTCACATGTGTTTCATAGTCAAACAATACAACGTAAAAACAACGCATGTGTTTAGTTTTTTGTGTAGGTATCATTGTTTTACCGAATCCGCTGTAATTCTATAAAAAAAAGTCCGATACCTCATACTAATGTAAATGTTTAATAGGTAAATCACAAATCCGGGCGAAGCCGGACCGGGCCGCTAGTCTATCTATAAATATACGCGTCGTTTTTTTTCTAAAGTCTGTTGAAAAAATAGGGTATAAATGAGCGGTTCATGATATTATGAAGCACCCAATTTTGAATGTGTTCACACGATATAATATGTATAGATTGTATAGGTATAACCAGATTAGTCGACTAGAGAGGTTGCCTCGTTCCGTTGGATAGTATAGTCGGGAAATGACGTAATCTGGCCGACCTGTCAATTGATTGCATGGCAACGGCTGTTTATAAACTTTAATGGCAATATTTAACAAATGTCACTGAATTCAAAAGACAAAATATTGATATTTGCAATAAATTGATTTTTTTTGTAGGTGATTTACATAGTCCTAGTTAAATATACAGTCAAACAGTGAGTGAGAACTGGGTAAGCGAGAAAACTCTCTAAGTGAGAGTAATTGGCAGGTACCGTCTTTGCAACTCTCTAAAAACTCTATAAGTGAAAAACAGAAACCTCTATAAGAGAAAAACGTTTTTCACTCATGAACTTCTATAACTGCGACTACTACTTGCCTGTATCTTTATAAGCGATAGTCCGAACGTATTAATAGTTCCACGAAATTTAAGAATGAGTCATAAATAGTTGAACTAACTAACAATGTTTTTGTATAGTTTTTATAGGCCTCTATAAGTGAGAAAGGCCACTCCTGTACATCTATAAGCTAGAAACTCGGGTTAGTGAAAAACCTCCATAAACGAAAAAGAGATCTCGGCCTCTTGAACTGCTACTTATCCAGGTTAGACTGTAAATGACATTAATTATAGGCTGTGTGCACGAAGCCTACTAGCGCCGCTAGTGGATAATAGAGAATTATTTAACTCACTTTATATGAAAATCGTGGCATGGTGATAAGTCAAAAACTTTAGTTGGCCATGATGTGTCAAAAAAAAAATGTAATAAGAAAAACTGCTGTTAATTTTATATACAATAAAATTCAAAATGTAAACCATTATATAAATAGCATATCATAAAAGGCTCGTGAGAATTATTTATTTATCAATTATGGCGTACAATATATAAATAATTAATTTGTTTGCACTGACAGCGTAACGGCAAATTATGGCGCCAATGGTCTTTATTTTACTTAAAATCGCCATCAGCGCAACAGCCCGAAACACAACAAGCATTTCCAGATCGCCTAGTTTTGCCCATGTTTTCTTTGTAATTAAAAAACTTCATAAAATTATAACTATTTTAACTTTTAATAAACATTGCTCACTGACATACGGAAAATTTGAGTTTGAAGTTTCACCTAGTGCTCACCACAAACGCTCGCATCGATAAATTTGTAACTCCGCCTCCTTGCATTGATAAAAGGTTCGTTCCAAGCATCCAGCAAACGGTTTCGAAACCGTCACCGTCATGCGCAGATAGCTAAAACGCGTTCCAAAACCGAGACAACAGTTTCGTTTTAACTACTGCGCATGCGGATGACGGTTTCATGTCCGTTCTCTGACTGCTTGGAACAAACATAAATATATGAACGATCCTCTAGCTGATTGATCGGATGAGACGAGGCAACCTCTGTAATCTACTGACGTTGGAAAATGTAGTGATAAATGATTTGGGAACATTGCAATCGGCGCACGCGCCGTTATCCTGTCGATAAATAATTCACTGTCTTAACGCGGTATGATGTTTGTATTTCACTTTCGCGCTTGGCCAGTCACGTCGTAAATTGACAGATTGTATATCGCTCTTGCCAAAATTTTACACGGCCCAGTAAATACGTATACCGACTATGTCTCAGTCATTCATATACACTTATTTCTTACACATAGATAGTCGGGCATTTCACAGACGCATAAATAATGACCTTGAGAACAGTCTGAGGCTTTGTAGTGGTTCACTGCAAACAAATTGACTCAAAATTTAAATAAAACTCAGCATTTGACATTATCCAAAAAAATTGGTTGTCTGTAAAGTCGGTTTACGGACGATAGTTTTACGTGATAACGTATTCCGCTCGAATATCATATTTAATAATACATTACTGCGCTCTCGCTTGCACGCACAGGGTCAGGCGGAACGTTACACTTTTCGGAACGTTACACTTTTTCGTGCGTGCAGCTGGTGTTTCATCAATTTATAAGACGTTATCACGTCAAAAAAAAATCGAACGCAAAATTATTAACGATCGTAACATTCTATTGGATCAACACTACTTTATACTGAAGGCAAAATTATTTATTTAGAATTTTTGAAACATTTTTCTGTAACTCAAAAACATAGTACTTTGATAAGTATAATTATTTGCCGGGCAACGACTGAACTCGAACTGTATCAACTGTCGCCGGGATGGTGGGAGTACGGGTATATCTATAAACTGCGGTGGTGGAAGTACGGGTATAAATTCAATTATTTATTAACAATACATACATTTATTTTTAAATTCTTTAAGCGGCCTATAGACGCTCATTATTATTGTGCAATGTGGGTTGCACAATATTTTGACGGCGGCCCCTAAACGGTCAATATTATTGTACAATATTTTGGTTTGTGCAAAAGATTGTACTGTATGGAGGCGATATTGAAGGTTGTGCAATATATTGCTCAATTGCGAGCACAGACGGTACAGCCATATTATGCAATAAATAAATTCAACAATAAATTGTTTTTCGGCTTTCTTGTCACCCATGATGAGGCGTAGTTGAAACGACTTGTTGAAACGACCGCTACTTGAGATCAAATGATGGGATATTGCGCAATCTTGACAACAGTCGGCACAATATTTCCCCGTTGTTGCAATATATTTTCAAGATTTTGAAAATCACACAATATATTGCGCAACCTTTCAATCTCGTCTACACACGGTCAATTATTTTGCACAAACCCAAATATTGCGCAATAATATTGAGCGTCTATAGGCCGCTTTACGGAATTTTTCCTTCTCATAATAATAATAATAATAGTTATTTCCGTTAGTACCCAAACAGCTATGGAATGCTTCATACTGCAGTATACATATAGAATACTTATATAAAGATAAAAACATGCCAAATCAATTAATAATAATTAATATTCTAAGATGAGGTTGAGATTGATTTAAAATTGAAGCATGAAAAGTCTAATAGTAAATAGTTATTTGAATTTATAGCTTTGTCCACTTTAAATATCAGAGGAGAGTCCAGTTTGGGAAACGCTGCTCTTAGTAAATGCATGTAGCAACATAGAAACGGATGTATGTAGGTGTATATAAAGTTTAATAACATTCAGTTGTATTGGTACTGCTTCATACAGAAATTGATTTGAAATAACAAGCGTGCTCCATGTAGACCTACACCCTGCTATGTATGCAAACATCAAATACTCTATAGCGCCTGTCCAATTAAATAGACTTTCTATTCAGTACTTGCAGTGGCCGGGGGTCCTGGCACAAGTTTGATTCTATATTTTAACCGGCGTAAAAAAAATTTAAGACAGTAATTCTTGTTTTTTACCTTTACAACAATAGTTTATTGTCTCCTTTTTGAATCGGTGAAGTTGTAACAGTGCTTCATGTTGCGACAAACATATTGTAACAAAACTGTTCTAGTTCGCTGTGGAAAATATTTATTTACAATAGTGAAACGTTAACAAAACAAACAAACTAAAAAGCACTTCTTTATAGCGTAACAGAAACAAAACAGCAGTTCTAAATAATAAAAGAATAAATAATGGAGAATACAACGTCACCTATACAACTATATACACAAGATTATTTATAATACAGAAGCACACTAAAATTTATTCACACTTATCTATTAACTATATACAGTTCTATTTATTTATTGCACTGTTATTTACACTGTTCATTTATTTATTTATCTTTGAAGATTATCTATTTATTTCGGCAGTTACCAGAGTACTGTTCACGGTACTCACTGTTAATTTATGTCATAACTATTTATTTCAGCAGTTACCTGAGTACTGTTTACGGTACTCACTGTTAATTTATGTCATAACTATTTATTTCAGCAGCTACCTGAGTACTGTTCAAGATACTCACTGTTTGTATGACAATTCCTGTGCGACTGTCTCCGTGAGACAACCCCCGTGTGACTGTTCCCGTGAGCTATCACGTGTGGTTTATATAGGTGCTGGATAGTTCTTTACTTTGTTGCTCTCATTGTTGTTTGGAATTTGACAACAAAGCCCTTTTTACCGACGCCTATTGTTGATACAACAATCAATCCGTTTGTTGTTTCCAAACAACAATCGGTGTGTCTTTGTTACAATGACGAGTCGATTGTCGTCTCACGACCTTCTTTGTCGAGTTTGTAACAATATTCTGAAAATTATAAATTTTTCTCGATGATATTACTATTGCTGGGTTGCAGAAAGGATTGTCAAAAATTTTGATTTGTCTAATCAGATTTTTTGACAAATCTTTCTGCAACCTGAGATTAGTATTTTACCGGTATTGAACTTTAAATACGTGATTTTCTCCTGTAAGAGCTTGTGCTAATTTCATAACTAGAAACGTTTTTAACTATTTAGTAAACAGTTCTGAACTTTTGGTTACTTTTTAAGAAATAAATTGACAAAATTTCATTCATTTTTCACTTATTTGAGATACCTCTCATACATCCTTAAGAATATTTCTCAAAAAAATCGAACCTATTTCTGTAGTCATTCGGTATATTATATTATATACAGTATGTTAGATCGTATTGTGCCAAATAAATATGAATGTACCTATTATGCATTGAAAATGATTGTGTTGTCGTATCAGCTGTACGAGGGTCGTTCAATAGATTGACGTTTAAAATTGCTTCATTTATTTTAAAAGTTTAATTGGGCGTGAGAAAAACCGTGTGTGTTGTTTATACGGCATTTCCACGATGTCTTTAATACAAGCCCCCAGCTCGCAGATTATACTCCGAAAACTGGTAACCGTATAGATTGGTTATTCAGTTTATTAAAAAAAATCCAGCCATTGCAACTTCAAAAATAAGTATTATCATTTGATATAGTATACTATTCATAACGGCTTATTATTCTATTTATTTTGTTAAGAAAGTTTTGTTAAAAAAAATTTTTTCTAAACTTTATAGTTTTGGAAATATTTTGAAAATAAAAAAAAATCATCCGCTCTTATGTTTTATGGATCTGTCAGAAATAATTTTTACATAACGTGGAACATACTATGTAGGTAGGTAACCATGGCAACGAATAGTTAATATCATATTGAATAGGTACTAGCCATTACCCGCGTCACCTCACACGATATCAGAAATTTTATTTTCTTTATTATAATCAAATGTCAACATTTTTGAAGTTGGAATGGTCCCGTCGCCCAATTGGCTGGAATTTTTTTCAAACGAATAAGCGGATTGAAATCAAATTTTGGGAGGATGTTTGGTATTCAAATATGAAGAGCCCTATTGTTTTTGGGGAAAATCGGCGCATGCGCAAAAGAGATATATGTTATAACGGTGTTTTTTTATATAATAACGGTATACTTTTCATAGCGGTTTATTATTCTATTTATTTTTTCAAGAAAGTTTTGTTAAGAAATTATTTTTCTAAACTTTATATTGATACTTAGTTTCGAAAATGTTTTGAAAATAAAAAAAAATCATCCGGTCTTTTGATTTACAGATCTGTCAGAAATAAACTAGTTCGGCATGCTTTGATTAATTTTTACATGACGTGGAACATAATATTATGTATAGGTAACCATGGCAACGAATAGAAAATATCATATTCAATACTAGCCATTACCCGCGCCACCTCACGCGATATGAGAAATTTTCTTTTCTTTATTATACTGTATCAAATGTCAATATTTTTGAAGTTGGAATGGTCCCGTCGTCGAATTGGCTGGCATTTTTATATTAGTATAGATTATCTGTCCGGCATTAGAATGCAAATTTTGACTGTCCCTTTGCATCGAGCATCGGTATACTGCGATAACGGCACTATCTCGCAAATATCGTACATTATCGCTGTTTATATATCCCCATGCTCGAGAATATTTTATGAAATAAAACGAGAAATATGTATTCAAAATGTGTATTATATTACCTGTTATTCAAATATATTGATAAAATTTTCATTTTTATACTTTTTTCTGTTCGGAAGAGAAATGTCCATTTGTAATATTATTTCTTTATTAACGTTAAAGCGAAACATAGGTTAGATGCGTTTCGATAGAAAAGGAAAGCTTTGAAGTAGGTACTACAAACTAAAGTGAATTTATTTATTCAACATATCACGTTACTAGCCGGAGCCCGTGGCTTCGCTTACACTATATTGGAATGAACATACAGACGACTTGTGTAAAAGATTATCAAAAACCATTTATATGATAAAATGTTTCAACTCTTTTTGTCATAATATAGATTTACTGAAAACTATATATTATGCTTATGCGTACCCTTTGATAAAATATGGTATTTTATGTTGGGGAAATTCACCCAGTTCTCTCAATGTCTTCATTAAACAAAAATCCATAATTAGATATATGTTTAAACTAAGTTCAATGACATCGTGTCGTTCTTACTTTAAAGAAAACGGCCTTTTGACCGTACCCTGTATCCACATACTTAATGCAGCGATTTATATTAGACAAAATCTTTACAAATACTCACCAGTTAGTTCGACACATTTTCATGACACCCGTCACAACACAAATTTAATAGTTCCCCGGAACCGACTTAACTATAAAGGGTATCACAAATTCCCCAATTGTAATTTACAATAATTTACCAAACGGCATCAAACAAAGTACAACTGTAAAAAAAATTAAAACAGACTTAAAAAAAATTTTAATTAAAGAAACATTTTATCGCATAAATGATTTTTTAAAATAACCTTCTGGATATAAAAATGTATATGTTCTTGTGAATCTTTTAATGTAAATTTTAGTATGTTGACAATGTCTGCAATTTATTGTGCTATTGACTAATAAATGTATTATTATTATTATTATATACGGTGTATTCAAGTGGTGACCGCTGATTCCGATAATCTAAATCATATACTTTTATTCTATACTGAGCATAGGAATAAAATCGCAATCGAACCATTAGGGTGCCAACATATACTTCTACCTTTTTTTACGCCGTAAGCACTGGCGTATCCAGGAGGGCAAAACAAGCACGAGGGACCCGGCTTAAGAAATTTCTAATTTGCTCTCTTCTGGGCCATAAGCTGGGTACGCCTATGTTAACGTCATAGAAAAAGACAAAGTTTTTGAAACAGAGATACTTTATTCAGATTGAATGCAAGTACATCAATCAATCCTATCATCGGAGAAATCAGGGAATTACATCGAAGAAAGAGATGCAGATATATTTTCGATACGCTTTGTTGCCTTCGCTCACCGCACATTGAGTCGGTAGATAATTATTCATGTAGTATATTATTAAATATATGATCTAAATATATAAAAGAAAACCGTGACTGACTGGCTGATCTATCAACGCACAGCTCAAACCACTGGACGGATTGGGATAAAATTTGGCACACAGATAGTTATTATGACGTAGACATCCGCTAAGAACAGATTTGTGAAAATTCAACCCCTAAAAAGATGTAACGGGCGTTCAAAATTTGCATGGAGAAATCATATAAGATAGATGTGTCAATTCGAAAATTGCGCTGGATTACTCTTGTCAACAAATAAATAAACACGTGTTTCGTGCTTTTTCAAAAACAACCCCTTCAGAGGGTGAAAAGATGTAAATAGCCTAAAAATCGACATGGGTGTCATTTGCAAGGTTAGTCGGGACGTTGATCACGCGAATGTCATCAATTTTTAAATTTATTACACTCGAACAAGAAAAAAATTCTAAAAAGTCATAATCTGTAGGTACTATATATAAAAGGATATCATGACTGACTGAGTAACTGATCTATCAACATCAAACTTGGCGCGAGCGAAGCGGCGGGAAAAAGCGAGTTGGCTTATAAAGATATGAAATCAAACTTTCATAATTTCCCTACTTGCCTAATTATTTAAGGAAAAAAATCTTTAAACAAAAAAAAACCTTTAGAGCAAAAAATTCTGTACCTATACTACTCATCAATTAATTAATTATTATTTCAAGCGAATTGAGTGCACTCGAACGAAGTCAGACAGGCATCTGTAGTATAATTGCGTGAAGGATTGCAAGTAAAAACAAACAGTATTTAAAATTGCATTCAGTCGTTTGCTTTTGTGTTTTTGCGCTGAGTGTTTTTATTCTACTTGACAGAACATCGGTTGTAAAATTGATATATAAAAGCCCTAGTTTATCTTTTCACGAAACAGTTTTCATTTGTCTTCTATTTGTTCGTGCCACTTTTTGTTTTTTGTTTGAATGGGAATAGATCTGTCGTGTCTGTAAATTGGCTTCTCGATGACTGATACATTTTACCATTCCAACCCACAAGTGGGGAATGGTACTAGTTTAGGTCAAAAATCACTTTTCAAAAATTTTTCAATCTCTTTCCGTTTTGAGGACCCCCGATTACAAAAAACATATTTTTGGAAAAACTCTGTACGTCTGTTTGTCTGTTAGTCTGTGAACACGATACAGGTCAAACGGATGAGCGGATTGAAACCAAATTTTGGGAGGATGTTTTGGTATGCAAATATAAAGAGCCCTATTGTTTTTGGGGAAAATCGGCGCATGCGGAGAAGAGATATATGCTAAAACGGTGTTTTTTATATAATAATGGTATACTTTTCATAACGGCTTATTATTCTATTTATTTTTTCAAGAAAGTTTTGTTAAACATTTTTTTTCTAAACCTTATATAGTTTCGGAAATATTTTGATAATAAAAAAAAAAATCAGTCGCTCTTTTGTTTTATGGATGTCAGAAATAAACTAGTTAGGCATGCTTTGATTAATTTTTACATGACGTGGACATATTATGCAGGTAACAATGGCAACGAATAGTTAATATCATACTGAATACTAGCCATTACCCGCGTCACCTCACGCGATATCAGAAATTTTATTCTCTTTATTATAATCAAATGTCAACATTTTTGAAGTTGGAATGGTCCCGTCGCCCAATTGGCTGGATTGGCTGGACAAAAATCCAGCTTTACCTTAATTTTTCTTTTCTGAAATGTGTCTATTCCCTGTATTATAAGGGAGAGATTGTAAATTATAGACGCTAAGCAACTGAATCCACATCAGCGGTATGTATTAGCAAAGCTCATTATTTTGTCGACACTGCGACCCGAGTTTTTGTTTTAAGGAGGTTGAGCCGTTTTACGAAGATAATGAAAAAATCTGAAATAACGTTTTTTTAATAGATTATTTATGACAAAATTTTCTGTAAAAAATCCAAAATCATTAGGAGATTTATAAAGTTAAAAATTAAAAAAAAATTTTATGTACTTAGTCTTATGGAAAATATGTCAAGCTAGCATGCAAACTGTTCATTTTAATTTTTTGCAAATAATCAAATAATGTCAGCAGTTCCGAAAACTATCTATGTAAAGCACCTATGTCTTACGCATATTTTAATATTTTTTTCAATTTAATTAGGAGACTTTTATTCAAGAAAAAAAATTATTAAACCTTAGCATTTTTCGATTATGGACTTTTATCTTGACTATTTTAACAATTTTAACTGAATTTTCAACTTTTTAATGATTTAATTTTAATTTTTATTACTTCTAAGTTCTTTTTTTAATTATTTACTGCAAAAAATATATAAAATACAGATATTTACATAAATTTCTTTTTTTTAACCTAACTTTGTACAAAAAATTCAAAAGCTAGTTCATTAAGTAAAATACTGAAATAATTAATTAATATTAAAAAAAAATATTTATTTATGCCTTTATGACAATAATTTATTGGTATCATCGATTTATAAACTATAAAACTTCCCATTTAGAATTCGACTTACTTTTGATTGGGACTGTAACGGATCAACCTCCTAAATGCGACTGAAAATGGATAAAAACATTAGCGTTACTACAGTTTTCATGTATTTATGTATCTTTAATATTTTTTAATGTGTGTGCACATTTTATTTTAAATGCTTTAGTAGGTAATGCTTACGGTCTCCGAATCCGCTTTCGACCGCGTTTTCAGCCGTCTGAAATACGCTTATGAAATACTGCTGCAGAATACTGTTTTTGTCCGTACAAAAACACGCAAACAAAGTGCTCTCCCTACACAAGCATATTTAATTATTTTTTTGTAATTAAAAGCCGGTATGCAGCAGTAATATAATTCTTTTTAATACCGATGGACCGTTTTCACGTGGCCACTTATTACATCGGCCACACGGCCGCTATCTAATATGCGCACACGTGCAATAAAAGCAGCCATTTTGTTGTTAATGTACAAGATGAACCCTCAACATTCAATAATGTAGCTCGTGTTTCGAAGCTATGCATTAAATTTGTATAGGTATTATTTATTTTTATTTTTAGTTATAATTTTTATTTTTTTGTTGTTAAACATAAAGTAGACTTCTTTCGTATGCATGCCAGAGCAGTTTAAAACATGCTTTAATATTAATACTAGAGTGACCTGTGCGAATTATTCGCACTAAATAAGTATATAATAATTATCACTTTACAAAATTATTTTTTAAATATGATTACAGGTATTCAATTCGTTTCTAATTTTGCACACTGCTTATAACGTTCTTCTTTTTGTTGTATTACAATATGAAGCTCAGATGACAGATCGAAGAAATATTTTACTAAAATTGTCATATAGAGGCGCAAGTAGCAAAAGCTTTGAGCTAAGCCGTCAGATGGCATCATGCAGCATTGCTGTGGCGTTGGTCAGCGTTGCTCGCTGTTTCAAAATTAAAGCCGTCAGATGGCAGACGTTGTTTAGCGTTGCTGTATTTTAATTAATTAATTAATAGGTTGAAAAGATAGAATTATTTTTTTTTTGCATAAATTGATTCCTAAACATGTTTAGAATATGTTGGTAAAATGATTTTATAATATTCGAAGTTGTTGGAAAGATACAAAAGGAGATGTTCGGAGCGCTCAGTTGGGCACCAAGCCTATTGTCACGTGTCGGCTTGTTACTTGAGACCTTCTAAAACAAATGAGGAGTAAATATGCAAAACTAGATAAATCCGTTTTTTTCGTTTTTGAGTTATATATCACTTGTAGTTAATTTTGGTGAGCTTTTTGCAGATTAATAGTTAGTTAAAGTTTCATAGTTTAAATCGTACTTGAATCTTTAAACGTGTTTTTCTTAAAACTGTGTTTTTCTAATTTGTCTCCACGATATCTCAAAAACGGTTTGACCGTTTGCTTTGAAATTTTAATGGTAGATTCGACACATGTATAGTCGTAGGATGAAAATTCCGAGTGTTTCTATTTTTTCGACGCAAAATTATCGAAAAAATCATGAAATTTACAAAAGTCTGTCAATTATTCATTTTTCAATATTTTCGAATATTCCTAGCTCATCTTATTGCCGTAGGCTTACAGGTTAATATCAATAAATATGAATAATGAAATATCAATAAATATATCATAAAAAGTTCAAAGTTTTATCTTTTCATTGGTCGTCAAAAAAATATCTAAATTCCGGCCATCACAAGGGGTGACCCTCTTAATTCATAACACTAATGGCCATATTCACCGAACGTAAGTAGCTATTTATTCGCTTCATTTGTTCTTCAGGTAACTATTCCTCGGAATAAATAGCGATAATTCAATTCACCAAACATAATTATGTTTACTGCAGATATAAATCTATTCTGTCTTACTTCGAGGGTATAAATATTTATTCGCCTGATAAAATAATAATGATCGCCACATAGATCATAATTCCTAGCCTATAAACGTGGACTTTAATAGCTACAGTTTGCTCTTGTGAATTTATTTATGTGTTGTTTATTAACCTTTTGTGAAGTGTGGTAAAACATTAAAGTTAGTGGAACTGTTGTCGTTATCTTGTTTCATCTCAATCGCGTGCAGAGTCACGGGTAGCGGCTAGTGCCAAATATAAACGTTCCTCTACTTTTTGCAAGGTAAAAACTATCTATTGACTGGGCTAAACCAGACAAAGCATTATAATTATTATTATTTTTTGCATTCGTTGATTTTAATTAGGTAAAAATCCGCGTTTTGGTTTTCAGTTGTCAATTAATTAGATTGATATTGATAAATGTGAAACTGATTTTTGTATATTACGAATCCACATTACCTCAAAATTCATTAATTCCTTAATTGGGTAGGTATTCCCTGGTTCACAAAAAAATATATTCTGTATTTGCAGTAAACATAAAAACCACTAATTAAACCATTTTATGGCTGCTTTCGCTCAACAAGTAATTTGCTTCTGGTGACGATGTTATGTGATTGGTTTATGTTTGAAATACCTATATCTTTTTTTTTTTTTTGGTTAGAGTACGATAACTCGATGTACAAAATATCCACTGAAAACACACAATTATCTATACTAATATATAAAGCTGAAGAGTTTGTTTGTTTCTTTGTTTGAACGCGCTAATCTCAGGAACTACTGATTCAAATTAAAAAAAAAAAAATTTTTGTTGGATAGTCCATATCGAGGAAGGCTATAGGCTATATAATATTACGCTATGATCATTAGGAGCGGAGCTTTAATGAAAAATGTTGCAAAATGTATCTCAAAAATAAGCTTCTATTCATGTGAAATGCACTAACTAGATATACTCATATTAGCATTGTGAGAACACAACCTCAGGTGGATCAATCAGTAGAGCATACGACTGTCAATATCAGGATCGTGGGTTCGAGCCCCACGTTGGGCGAATATATATATATTTTTTTTTTTAATTTTCTACATTGCTTTCTCCTAAGGCTTACATTTAAATTTATTTTAATTTTATTTAATTCATTTAAAAATAGTTATTAGTTAAGAAAAGTTTAAATAACAATTTTTTTCGACAAAAACTTTTGAACGGTAACTCCGATCATCATGAAATTTGGACACAACATTGATCTCGGTAAACTAAGATGAATGTGTGTACTGTGTACTCATGTTCCTCCCTTCCCCATTCGTTCTTTTACTCCCGGGTGAAACCGGACGGGACCGCTAGTTATTTTATAAAACATGTAGGTGTTATTAGTCGTTTTAAGTGTGGAAAAATTATTTTTATAATTTTTTTTACGCAGTGAAAAAAGGAAGGCATTTGGGGGGAGTTCTTTAAAAAAACTATTACGGGATCGTGTCGATGCGTGGAGTTTTTTTGCTCAATGAAAAGGGGAGGGCGTTTGGGGTGGGGTAGCTCTTTAAAAAACAATTACGGAATCGTGTCGATGCGATGGCGTTTTTTTGCACAGTGAAAAGGGGAGGGCATTTGGGGGGGAGTTCTTTACAAAACAATTACAGGGTCGTGTATACAACATGAGATAGTAATACAGTAATTCTACACCAGTTGCTATGACGTGTATGTGTGAAATGTGATCGGTTAGATTAAAAAAATGACAGTGAAAGACGAAAAGTAGTTCCATTTTTTCACGTATTTTTTAGGAAATTTGTGAATAACCCGCGAAGCTTTTTTTTCGGAACGTCAAAATTTAGTGTTTTATATGAGTTAAATAAAAAGTCAAAATTTGGGCACATCGAGCTATCGTATACTGGACCCCGTTTTTTTTTTTTAATATTTTTAACCTCCGCACAGTGTACGGTGATCAAAACAATGGCGCTTGTATGGTCAATGTTAAAACTAACAGCGCTGTTAAATTTGCTGTCTCACTTTAACTTATGGGTTGTTAAATTTGTCAGAAAGTGACAAAAAATTAATAGCATTGTAAATTCTTACATTCAACATACAGAATAACCACGTAGTATATGAAACAAAGTGTTATCAGGTGTCTGTAGGTATGTATATATGTACCTACATTGTATCGGCTAATTGAGAGAACTACTAAACGGATTTGAATGCGATTTTTATCATTCGATAGCTTGTTTTCGTGCGGAAAATTTAGGTCTGGAAAAAAACTATCGGATAGTAATGATAACAGCATGAAATTTTGTATTAATCTTATTTGTGTGAGTGTGTAATCAGTTTTATTTATGTAGTGTGTAGTGTAAAATACACAGTCACTTTTATTTATTTGCTCACAGTTCAGAGTAAGAGACTGCGGCGTACCTTTACGCTCTTTTTTTAACTTAACACGTACACGGTACCAACATCTATAAAAAACAGAAAATTTAATTTCGTTTGGTGTATTATAATGTTTCGTAATAAACATCTACAGCTGTAAACAAACATTAACTGCTGTTTTCTGATCCGGTCTAGAACTATTTACGTGCCTAATCACGATTTTCGAAAAGTTTTTTTGTAATAAAAAATAAGTTCAAAAACTAAAACCCGACTGCTGAAAAGTATGAAACAAGAAAATAGGTATTCTCGTCTGACGATAGCCGGGGTTATATGACCTAACAAAACACTACATTTTAACAGTAGAAAGCGATCATAAGCTCTAGGGCAAAGTGCACGCTATACATCTAGAGGGGCCTCATATATATGAAATGATATACGACCACAGCTATCCTCAGATGAGAATATTTTCTTGTTTCATACTTTTCAGTAGTCGGGTTTTAGTTTTGGAATTTATTTTTTTATTAATTTTTTTTTTGAACATATTTTTTATTTGTTTTCAAATTGCTCTCCTCTGGGAAAAAATTCAAAAATAAATGTAGTCTATGTTACCCGGACCATAATAACGAATCGATTGACACCTTATTTATCAAAATCGGATGAATAGTTTAGACCAGGGGCGGGCAAATCTTTTGAACGGCGGGCCGTATGGCTGATGAGAATTTCACCGCGGGCCAAAAATTTGCAGAGCAAAAAAAAAGGTCCTCACATTCTATTTCCGCATTTGGAGAGCAAAAAAAAAAGGTCCTCACATTCTATTTCCGCATTTGTAGAGCAAAAAAAAAGGTCCCCACATTCTATTTACGCATTTTACTATTTTTCTAAAATTTTCTAAAATGCTTCGCGGGCCGGACAAAATTGCGCTGCGGGCCGCCATTTGCCCAGGCCTGGTTTAGACGCTACGGTGGAACATCCGTAAATACAAACATACATACATATACACATAACACATAACCATTCCTTTTGGCTTCGCCGCAGTCGGGTAAAAAACAACTTTCATAACTACAAAGTCACTTACGGAACTTGTTGAGAATTTGCTAATAGCCGACCACGTAACGATGCCTTTGTTAGTATTACGGCTTTTCCGTGGATCCTATATTACAAACATCCAGTTCCAGGTAGACCCGTCCGCCCACCACTTATACCCGTACTTCCACCACGTCTACAGTCAAAATGCTAGATGCAGAAATCATTGTCATAAAATCTACAATGACTTTAGATTGTAAGCTTTTATATGTATAGAAACAGTCGAATATCGCGGGTTTTTTATGTTTATCCGACTTCCCGAAACGGAATGGTCCTGTCGCCCAATTGACTGGAAGTTTTTTACAATTATAGGTACTAGTTTAACTTCTGTAGTGTGTGGAGTAAAATATGCCGCTCTTTTTTTTCTCAATATAATGGTCGACTAAAGTGTCAGTCGGTTGTGAACAAGGCTTCAGTTCGGTAATGTTAGCGGTATGTCTGCGGCGACATAACCTCAAACACACGCCATTTGTGTGTACAATGGCAACATTCTGGTGCACTTTGTCAGGTCGGGTCAGGTGACGTCACAGTCTCTGGTCTCGCGCGGAATGTAATTGTTCCTGAAGGGAGCTTTGTTCCTTCCCGCCGGTGGTACATAGCTTCTATCGACAGGCCGCCACTCGAAAATGTGTCACACTCGAAGCGAGCGTTTCCCAAACTTCCACAATTTTACAAGCTTTTAGTTAGTTTCACCCGTCCTGGTGTCTGTCTGTCTGTCTGAAATCAAATCTTGCAAGTTAAATTTGATCCACTTCCCGTTATCCGATTGAGCTGAAATTTTGTATACGTATGACGTTCCGATGACAATACAATAATATCACCGAATTGGCTGGAATTTTATTAAATCTGTTAATCCGTAAACATTCCAAACAAAATGATGTCTAACTATTTTAAATCGGTTAACCAGTCGAAAATTTATGGCTGCACAAACATAATGCCGGCACTTCACATGACTATTGGTATTTGGCATATTTGGCAAGCAATTACCATGTGTGGACAGTCTATTTGACAAAGTGTTGGCCTTATTTGACAAATAAGGCCAATACCAAATACGCATTACCGTGCGCTTGTCGGTTTTTCGAGGCACATCAAAATAGTCAAATAGGCCAATACGCAAATAAACCGTCCACACAATGACCATATTCAGAAGCGCACGCGCCGTGAACCTGTACGGACGTGCAGTATTTTTGTGTCTGTGCTGTGAGCGAGAACTGGAACAATTACTATTGAAAATGAATTGGGACAATAAAACAGTGCTAAAATTCCATGAATTTGGAACCTTGCGTTCTGCAGCCAAATGTTTGTATGTTTGTTATTTGACTGCATGTGTGGATGGTCATATTTGCATGTTTGCCTTGAACGTCATATATTTTGCCAAATACAACAAACTGCACCCAATAGCGAACAGAAATAGCCGTGTGAAGTGCCACCATAAAAAATATATAGGTACGTGACGAATTGACAACCTATTTTTTTAAATCGATTAAAAAGATTTCATACAAAAAGGTAAATTGAGCAGAATGCACTGAAGCAACGCTTGTCGCACAGTTCCAATTTCTGCCACAATGAACGCGATCTGTCAGCTCCGCCTGCATTTCCCTTTCCTTGCAACAATGCGCGTAGCTCTATACTGTATAGTACCTATCTGTCTATACAACTTACCTATCTACAAGCAGGTTCCTTCATTGTCCCGCAGGAGAGTGCTTTTAAAGGCTCTAAACATTTTATTTATTCATCGCGGTTCGAGTAGAATGTCGTTGGCTGCCGTCGTATCGTCCGCTCGCTTGTATAAACACTTAGCTCTACCGACTGCCACCCCACATACCTATAACGCTCTTAAAATATACCGGCTGTCGATTTGGAATTCGTATGCCCTCGCAGAACGTTAATGGAGTTATGCTCCCCGCCACGTACGCTGGAATGGTCCCCGGAATCTAGACTCCTAGTCACCGCGTCCAATCCGACATTGCTACAGGTGCTTTTTCTTGAGTGTTTCTTTCTCAGTGAGTTTTGACAGGAGAGACTCTATCGGAGGACGCGTCTTCTTATGGCCATATTCATCGAACACTGTTAAAGATAGAAATGGTTTGAGTACAATAACTCGATGTGCAAAATATCCATTGGAAATACACAATTATTATTTTATTCAACTCATGCGCGTTATTCATGTTTTATCATGCCTTAAAACCGAACCCTAAATAGCCATTTACCGACTGGTGACAATTACTTGTCATAACTCAATGAAAATTCCTACTAGCTCGGCCATTGTGGAGTAATGAAAATAAACGTAACTATTTTCTGAGTCGTAACGAAATAGTAGGTAACAACAACTCCGTTGTTACCCATTGAGGCTAAAATTGAGAGGCCGAATGTTTTCGACATGGAGTTTATTCATAACCGGCCAACCTCAAACCAAAACATTGAATCGTTCTGTTTGGTGCTGTTAGTATTGACAGTTTTTTTTATAAAGAAATAAATAGATATTAACAACATCTCATTAATAACAATAAATAAAACATGAATAACGCGCAATTGTTGAATAAAATTATGGGCGTAACTTGTAGGCTAAGTCTTGACCTGTCAGCGCGATGAATGACTTAGACTACTAGTTACGCCAATAACTATTATATTATAACATATAACAGTGTTATATAAGCCGTTTTAAGTGCGGATTTCGTTTTATAAATTAATTTTTTTTGCGCAGTTAAAAGAGGTAGGCGTTTGGGGAGAGTTCTTTAAAAAACAATTACCTACAGGGTCGTGTCGACGCGATGGCATTTTTTTTGCATAGTGAAAAGAGGAAGGCGTCTGTGGGGAGTTCTTTAAAAAACAATTACAGGGTCGTGTCGATGCGATGGCGTTTCTTTTTTGCGCAGTGAAAACGGGAGGGAGTTTCGGCGGAATTATTTAAAAAACAATTACGGTGTCGTGTATAAAAAAACAATTACTGGGTCGTGTCGATGCGATGGCATTTTTTGTGCAATGAAAAGGGGAGGGCGTTTGGGGAGAGTTCTTTAAAAAACAATTACGAGGTTGTGTATACAAAGTGAGATAGTAATACAGTAATATTCTACACCAGTTGCTATGACGTGTATATGTGATTTCTGATTGGTTAGATTCAAAAAATGATAGTGAAAGACGAAAAGTTTTTACGTATTTTTGAGGAAGTTTGTGCATAATCCGCAAAGTTTTTTTTTTACAACGTAAAAATTTAGCGTTTTCTTTGACTTAAAAAAGAAAATGTCAAAGTTTGGGCACATCGAGTTATCGATCTGGACCCGATAGAAATTACTTATCTTGGAACAAATTTATTCATTACAATAAAATTTACTTTCAATTCACCAACAAAATTATCAGATAAAATAGTTAGTTGAAGAATAAATACACACTGCACTATACTCCTTGATATTTTTGTTGAATATTGTGACGTTCACCCAAAAATCCGACCGATGGCGTTAGTGTAGACGTCAAATACAAAAGTTTCATTAAAATAATAATTTTTTATCCTAACCCAATTGCGCACAAAACTTCCACTAATTTTAATATTTTACGGCTATATACACTTCACAAAAGGTTAATAAGCAACACAAATAAATTCACAAGAGCAAACTGCAGATATAATACTCAACGTTTATAGATTATGTATTATGATCTATGTGGCGGCCATTATTATTTTGTCAGGCGAATAAATATTTATACCCGAGAATTGGACGGAATAGGTTTATACCTGCAGTGAACATAATTATGGTTGGTGAATTGAATTATCGCTATTTATTCGGAGGAATGAAATAAATGAACCAAATAAACAGGTAATTACTTACGTTCGGTGAATATGGAGATTATAGAACTTTTCTTGCAATGCGTTTCTACATCCGTTATAAACAGGCAAGCGTGCGTTTATATCAGGGATGAACTAAAGTTTGGCTCGTTTATTTAATATTCAGACGCAATGCCAGTTTTATGGACATTCGCGCATCCTTCTGAACTTTTGACCTCGCCGTAAAGTGTTTCGTCACTTTTTATGACATGTGTCAGAGTATCGGAAACGGTGACAGTGTATCGACTAACGCGTTCCGCAAGTGCCTCATGACGCCGAAATGAGTTAAAGCTTCATAAAAGTTTGCTAATATACCGTGCCTGCTGTGATGCCATATTTGCGACTAGAACGAATGAGGGGGAGGGACATAATTTCGCACGTTCATCTTAATTTACCGAGATGAATGTTGTGTCCAAATTTCATGATGATCGGAGTTACCGTTCATAAGTTTTTGTCGGACGGGCCATTTTTGAGTTACATTTTTCATTAATGTTCCGCTCCTATTGGTCGTAGCGTTATATGATATAGCCTATAGCCTACCTCGATAAATGGACTATCCAATAAATTTTTTTTTCGATTCGAACCAGTAGTTCCTGAGATTAGCGCGTTCAATCAAAAAAACAAACTCTTCAGCTTTATATATTAGTATAGATAGAAGATAGACACAAAAAATATAAACAGAAAAAAGTGATGAAAACTGAAGATTTGCTTTAGGAATCTTTAAAACTGTTCAATTACAGACTAAGTTGCGATTTTATTTATTTGAATTAATTAAGCTAACGTCTGTATAATTCATAATTCTCTCAGTATGTGGATTTTGTAATCTGTTACTATATATACAGACATCGGACAACCATACAATATTATATGTAAAATATATTATAACAAACTCTTCAGCTTTATATATTAGTATAGATTTCATCGTAGTCGTAGGGCTTAAGTATCACCGATGCCAGCATCGTTTGTATTCTTCTAATTCGAGTAAAAGTACGATAATTTTGTTGCGAGATACGGTAGACTCGATCGAAATGTGACAAAGATTATTATTATAGGTGGCCATAGACGTGGAAAACCTGGAATTATCAGGGAATTTGGAAATATCTGGGAATTTTACAAAGTATCTGGGAAATATAGCATTTTGAAGTTTAAAATTTCTAGTTTTAAAATTTTTTTCTATACAATAAAGGTGATTTAAAATAACTGCAGTCAATATGCAAAAACTTTTTACAAGCGTTTTCGCTACAATTCAACACTTTTACTGAATTTTTCTCTCTGTTACATTCTATACGATAAAGGTGATTAACCAATCGTAGATTCTTAGAAATCAATTTTTACTGGTTTGTTTTAAAATATTGAAAAACATGTAAACTTGTTTGTAAATGTTATAGGGCAGATAGAAGAACAAACGCACGTTTGAATTCTGTACCTTTTGCTTATTGAACAATAAACATATATTTATTTACTAGTGGTTCCTTCTGGTTTCACCCGGGTGTAAAAGAACGAATGGGGAAGGAAGGAACATGAGTACACACATCTTAGTTTACCGAGATGAATGTTATGTCTAAATTTCATGATGATCGGAGTTACCGTTCAAAAGTTTTTGTCGATAAAAAGCAGTATTTAAACTTTTTTAACTAATAATTTTTTTTAAGTTAATTAAATAAAATTAAAATAAATTTAAATATAAGCCTTAGAAGAAAGCAATGTAGAAAATAAAAAAATATTCGCCCAACGTGGAGCTCGAACCCACGACGCTGATATTCACAGTCGCATGCTCTACAGATTGAGCCCCTTGAGGTTGTGTTCTCACAACGCTAATATGAGTATATCACTTGAATAGAAGCTTATTTTTGAGATACATTTTGCAACATTTTTCATTAAAACTCTGCTCCTAACGGTCGTAGCGTAATATTATATAGCCTATAACCTTCCTCGATAAATGGGCTATCCAACAAAAAAATTTTTTTTCAATTTGAACCAGTAGTTCCTGAGATTAGCGCGTTCAAACAAACAAATAAACTCTTCAGCTTTATATATTAGTATATATTAGTATATATTAATATCTGAGATCATTGTCAAATCAGATTTTTTGACTATCCTTTCTTGCAGTCCAGTATAAGATTATTAAAAGTGTTTAGGTACGTGGTTATTCTGTGCAGAATTCTTTTCTTTATTTCGATAAATTGCCATAATTGCTTTTTAGAAGCGCCAACATACTGCGTTTTGACTGAACTGAGTATACGATGTCTGGAAAACGCTTAAAGTGGCGGGAAATACCCTACGCAATTTAGTTTGGACGATCAACTCTACAAGACCAGCACTATTTACACGGTTATTTCTGACACGACACACATAACTTGAGCCAAGCGAAGCCGAGTTCGCAACAGTGTTTACTTATTTCTCGCGCAGCCATCTGGCAACGCTGTTTGTAGTAACAAAAACGTAGATACTAATAATGAACCTGAAAGTGTGTAAATTCTGTATATTCGTTTTTATAAGGTGACAAAAAATATTGAATGTTTTCACAATGGAGAAACGCTTGTCATAAAATACCACTTTCATTTGTGTGACGTCACTTTTTAGAATGCTATTTTGAATCGACCTTTATAACGCGGGCGGCGGTGTCATCCGTTGAATGTGTATAGAGACAGACGCTTTTCACATTTGACTAAAAGCATAAGAAGCTTATTGAAGTGTCGCTTCCTTAATTTGCATGAAAAAAGTTCGTCTTTACAATAAAACAAAGAGTTTCTGCTTCAAAATTCGATTTATGAATTTATTTGTATTTCAACTAAAGTTAAAGAAGAGGCGACTATAATTAATATTTCTGTTTGACTTTAAATACATAAAATATTACTTTTCAAAAAATGTTGTTTTTTTGTAAGCAACTTTACTGGCGTCTCCCAAAAAATTAGCCTGATGGAGTGGCTCGATTAAGGATTAAGGTAGTGAAATAAAGGTCCAGTGTCAGCTATATTTGACCCTTATTAGTCAGCTATTATTAAGTATTAGAATATGATTACGAATTTCAATTGTTACGGGAAAATTTGGTTTAAAAAAGAATCTTTACCGATGTTTCACTTGTGGGCAACATGTCGATTGTCGAAATATTTATTTTCATCTTCAGGGCTTGCTAAACATTTCTAAGCATCCGATTTTTGACTGCAGAGTACTACCCGGATTACAACTCACTGCTTCGTTTTTTTTCATGAAAATTTAAGTATTCCAAAATTTGTCATATTTTCCAACCCACAAGTGGGGAATGGTACTAGTTTAGGTCAAAATTCACTTTTCAAATTTTTACGATATTTTTTTGTTTTAAGGTCCCTAGAATTCAAAAAACCAATATTTTTGAAAAACTTTGTGCGTCTGTTTATTTGGCTGTTAGTCACTTATACAGGTCAAACGGATGAACGGATTGAAACCAAATTTTGGGAAGATATGAAGAGACCTATTGTTTTTGGGGAGAACCTGCGCATGCGCAGAAGAGATATATGCTGTAACTGTGTTTTTTTATATGATAACGGTATACTTTTCATAGCGGCTTATTATTCTATTTATTATATCGAGAAAGTTTCGTTAAACATTTTTTTTCTAAACTATATAATTTAGGAAATATTTTGAAAATAAAAAAAAATCAACTGTTCTTTTGTTTTGTAGATATGCCAGAAATAAACTAGTTAAGCATGCTTTGATTAATTTTTACATGACGTGAAAGATATAATGTAGGTAACCATGGCAACGAATAGCAAATATCATATTGAATACTAGCCATTACTTGCGATATCAGATATTTTATTCTCTTTATTACCTATATGATATCAAATGTCAATATTTTTAAAGTTGAAATGGTCCCGTCGCCCAATTGGCTGGAATTGATTACATAAATCATAAAAAATAAAAATTAAAAAGCATGTTCTGAAACCGTCATAGCGGCCGAAATGTACATCCACTAATTAAACTGTTGTGCAGGTAAGAAATAACTATTCCTTGTTTTTATTTACATTTTTTGACGTGATAACGTCTTATAAATTGATGAATCACGTCAATATAAAAAGATGAAACACCGGCTGCATGCACGAAAAAGTGTAACGTTCCTAACGTTCCGCCTGACTCTGTGCGTGATTATTAAATATGATATTCGAGCGGAATACGTTATCACGTAAAACTATCGTCCGTAAACCGACTTTACAGACAACCAATTTTTTTTTTTATAAATAGAAGAAAGCGTTGAAACATTTTCTAAAAGTTCTCTGATTATTGAGTCTATAAAAATTGCATTATCAAGCGAAGTTGAAGCGAACACGTTACAAGGTTAGCTGGCGATAGTAGTTTAAGTGCTGGTGTTTGTAGTGTTCTTTTTTGGTTCGTTTTACAGTGAATTGTGGCCCCCGCGACCCGGCGTGTCACCGACTACGGTATACAGTTTCAGTACGTTTAAAACGTACCGGTCGATTGTTCAAACGTCATACAAGTTTGTGTCATCCCACTTCTAGCTGTTACATTAAGCCAGAGGTTCCCAAACTTTTTTGTCTCGTAGACCACTTGCCACGTTTTTCGGTTTTGGGTAGACCCCCTGCTTATCTGATATTGATTTTTTGCAAATTCATTAATTTTAAATGTATTTTTGACAACCGGTATAGTGCTACTCACTTTGAACGATTTAAATTTATAACAGTAGTGAAATGTAGTGTGAAATGTTTAGTTTTATACATTTATTAATTAGATTCAAATTAAACGACGAATCAAATTAAAATTTACTTTCTGTTACATAAAATAACTAAGCGAAAACTAAATGCTTTTAGTGTGAGGGATGAACCTGATGCTTTAATAAGAAATTTTCAAGATTTGGCATCAATTTAGTTAGATTTAATCTTAAATCTCTTCGGTTAACGATGTCCAGTTTGTTTCTTTTTTTGTTAGAAGATTCACTATCGTTGACCCCCATTTTCATTTCATGGACCCCCAATTTTTTTTCCCGCTGACATGGACCCCTTGCAAGTTGTCGTCGACCCCTGGGGGTCGATATAGACCACTTTGGGAATCACAGCATTAAGCATTTAAAAAAAATCCCATCGTAATCAATTAAACTATTTGGTGTCAGATTTCGTAAATATTATTAGCTGCAATGCAGGCATCGACTCTTCTGTTTCATGATGCAAGTAGCAGTGCGTGTAGTACTGACTAGTGATGTGCCGGATATCCGTATTCGTACCCGCGGATATCCGAGAGAGAAGAAAGATCCGTATCCGTATCCGTTAGTTTTTGGCGGATCTTTTACCTTATTAATTTTCAATTCATAGATGAAATTTTATATATATAGGTGATTAGGTAATAATGAAAACCTGTTAAATTCCATTCAGATTATTTTTTATTTTTTTAAATCTTATTTGGCACCTTTATATTGCAAACATTTATCGTAGTGAGTACCATACTAATAGTACATAACTCAAAGGTACTAAAAAACTATCTTTAAATGAGATATTGCACATCGATCTTTGGAAAGAGACACTCTGTTATGAGAGTTAACTCTTAAAGAGGTCAATAACTTTTTCCCATAACAGATAGTCTCTTTCCAAAGGTCGATGTGCAATATTTACCGCCGCGTACTCTAAGAAAGTTAAGATCCGTATCCGTAAACGCGGATCTTGAAACCAAAAATCCGTATTCAGATCCGTATCCGCGGATATACATTTTTAACGATCCGGCACATCACTAGTACTGACTCACGTATTTGGCATCAGTTGCGGCTTGCAGCGATGCCGACTCTGGAATCCCATTTTGATCGACGAGCCACGACGCCGAGTCGGTGATGCTGATGCAAGTTTCAGCGTGTACAGAAATGCGTCGATGCCAAGACGACATTAATTTATTTTCCTGCGCCATTTTAGAGGTTACTTTGTTGTTTGCGTGTGTAAATTCCATGATGGAAAGTGATCGTGTATTTTGGGAAGAGTTCATAAACATTTATCATCTGCATACGTGTCCTTGGAATACAAATGTACTTTTGGCTCTTCCAATAAAGCATTTGAATAACGTTTTCTTTCTATAAACCATCTTTTTGACCATTTCCTTACTACTGCTAATAAAACTGGTGTTGGCAAAACGTACCTTATTTTATTCGTCAAGGACTAGGTACCTAAAAAATAACTTAACCCTACTATTCTTGTGTTGCATGAACATCGAGTCGATTCAGGCATCGCAATAGGTTTCGATTTAAGTAGGCGTTTATGCAACTGATGCAAGTTTCATGTAACATAAGAGTCGATGCCTGCATCGCAGCTAACGTCAAGGTGTGTAGGCCGCTTACGCAAAGGCCGCTGCATACGAGGCTGGATTTGCCGCTAGATTTCTTGCTAAATTTGACTACTAATTTTTTAGCGTTGGTTTTCTTAATTGCTTTTATGTGTTCACTTCACACGAGACTTCTTTTCAAGCTTGTTTTGTGGATAGATTTGGTGTGTGCGCAGTGACAGTTCAAATAATTATAAACACAGAGCAAAACGAGTCTGTTAATGTCTGACTCTAAGCATGCTGGTTTGTGGGGGTATAGAATGCTTTTAATTGTGGAGAGGGCGGCAATTTCGGGGGGCCCATAGACGCAAAATATGTAGATCCGGCCCTGACCCCACTGCTTGGAAATATTCATTTTAGCGAATAGTTTAGACTTTTAAATATTTAAAACAATAAAATAGTATATTAAAGTATAAGTGGATACAAAGGTCTTTAAAACACGCGTGATTTTTCGAGCACGACGGCGCAGCCGGAGTGCTTGAAATAGAGCAAGTGTTTTAAAGACCAGTTATCCACGAATACTTTACGTTATTTTTTTTATTGGTGCACAAAAAAATGGAAATAAAAACTAATAATGTAAAATGGTTGAATTAGTGATGTGACATCAGTATACCTTTCGTCGTCTTGGAAATGAGAAAAACAGTTAAAGATTAATTGTTTAATAATGTTTGAATAAAGGTTTTGCATTTGTTAGTAATATTTTATTTGACGTTACACGCTACTCCTGTCAAATCAATAATCAAAAAATTCTCGAGTTGTTGATGTTCCCAGGATAACTTTGAAAGACGCGCGTTTAAAGTTCGATTTAAACACTCTGAGGCGTGCTTTAAATAGGTAAAATAAGGTACCAATAAAAAAAAATATTTCAACATCTTTTTAAAAATCGACAGGGTATATTAGAATTTAGACTCGCTAGCGTTTTTCTAAGGTTAATATAAACTAGCCCTCGATAGGGACGACACAACATTCCACTCGTACGTTGGCAAGCCTTTAGTCCGCATTGCATTGGCTAGACTGAACATGGCCTGCTATATACACATTCAATTTAGCCACTTATTTTCTGGTAAAAGCTTTTACTTTATACAATGGACATTTATAACTTTTGTTTGCTGAAAAAAACCGTCACGTTTAAAATACAATGAATAAATTGTATAGCTTGTCGGTCGAACGGTCACATTATTTTGATGGAGAATGACCTTGAAATAATTTCAACCATTCAAATAAACAGACAAATAAATTAAGATCGCGAGTTATGTGCAACAATAGATCTCACACTTAAAATGGTTTCTTTTATCAACCCTTGTCGCATTTCTAATAAAACCTCTAGACGCATTATTCCGCGATTTATTATTTGTATGTTGGCACACCGAAAACTTATTAATGTTATTTTTGATCCCGTTTTCAATTGCATTTTCCAAACCGGGTCGGATCGGACAATCAGTTCGCGAGATATCTCGATTATAGTGACGAATTTTTGAAAAATTGAAGAAAACGATTGCAGCTATTACAAATGTACTAAAGACTCCTTCTGTTCTTTGCACCGGACGCTGGACGCGGTGGGTCAATTAAAACCGGCAGGAGAGAGGGAAAACGATTTTTTTTAAATCTCTCATAACTTCGGTTCTAATTGACGTATCAACCTAAACCCGACGCCATTTTTTTTCGTTTTTATCTACTTTTATATGACAAGTGAAAAAAAAAACATTTTGTAGGAAAAATGTTTCGATTCGAGCCATGCCGAATTCAAAGCTTTTTTCCATTCCACTATGAGGAAAGAAAATAAAAAATTGCGAGTTTCTCGAAAACGGGTCGCTTTTCAGAAACAATTTGACAAATGACAATATTCCATAATTTATTTATTATTCCTGGACACAGAGTTTCGTTCTAGTGAGGGGAAGTATCCTACATACACATTGTTGTATACCCATTTATAAATAAATAAATAAAATTTGTTTCGGAAAAATTCAAAAAGGATGCTTTACCGTTTAATTAAAATCTGCGGTCGATAAATTTGCGCAAAAAAGTCAGTGTAGTGAAGCTGTCACCATTTTATTCAATGAATTTAACTACTTTTCGCATTTTTTTTCTCTTTTTTTTTGTTAGTTTACGCATGAATAAGCACTGAATGAAATGAAATGTATGAAGTCTAAAAATAGAATTTGCTTCAGGAAATTTTATAAAAATTTCAAATAGGTACACTGAATACATAGCATGTGAACATTTCAACAAACGAATATGGAAATCATTTTCAATTAGGAGCTGCGTTCGTATGTAGATAAATGTACATAATTTCAATTGCGACCGCAAGATCGAAGCACTGATTTTACGCTGGTAATTAATCGCTCCAGCGTTCTAAGGCCGCTGCACACGAGGTTAGAAACGCTGCTTCAACATCTGCTGGCCGGTAGGCTGGGTATGAATCTGGAAATTACGTCACTGCGGGCTCGCCTGCAAGTTCACAAGATTGGTTTTAAAATTATAACGGGGGCTATTTTTCTTGCTAGGTCCGCTGCTAGGTATTTATTTATATTTATTTATTTTAATTCAACAACAGGGTATAAACCCCAATTACAGTTGAAATTACATTTTACGTAACAAGTAAACAAAAAACAAAATGCATTTTAACCAGTACAAACCAACAGACGACAATGTTTTAATAACATTAACATACCATATATGGGAGAAGAAGCGCGATGAACTGTTCGACACCGTGGGATATTGAAAATATTAGAACTTCGACTATAAAATGTAGGAATATGTAATGCTATTGTTGATAATGTCACATTATCATCAATATGGCCATTGATTAGGCCATAAATGTACATCAAACCAGCAACTTTACGTCTAACACTTAATGGAGTCATATGAAATGTTTTCAAATGTTGATTATACGGTATTAAATAAGTGTAATATCCAAACAATAACAATAACCAATCAGGAAGCAGTTTCTTGAAACGTGGACGACTTGAACAAACGCCCAAAACAAACACTATGCCATATAGTGTGTGTTGTGTTCAGAGACAATAAACATGCATTTATCACTGCGCGCGCACCGAATCTACCTGCAAAGCAAGCTTGCAAAGACGTCTATTGTAGAGAATTAATTTTCGTACAAAACTGTTCTGTTCAAAAATTTTTATAATTTTTTTCCAAGTGGTGGAAATCCGGGTTGCCGAGAAAAAAAATTGTGGGAACCTCACCATCGTGTTCAGCGACTTATTAAACGAGGGGAGGTATCTAGATTGGCGCTCTAGCACAAAAAAGTAAAAAACCCCAAGAAATCCCGACAGCTGATCTCGACTATGAATCGTATTTCCGTTTGGGTATTCAGTAGGAGGCACCATTGCCTCCAAACGAGCACGGTTTTTTAATGCAATATTAGCTTGCAAAAGCATATTGTTGAAGGCACTTTAAATGCTTCGACCGTTCGCCGTATAAAGAAAGAAATCTATCTTGTAGTGGAAGAAATTAGTCAGGTACCTATAGACACAACTTACTACAAATTCTTATTTGATTACATTCAGTAAACAGTATGTAAACACGTAAGGTGCACATAGGGAAATTAACATTGGGAAAAAATGACTGGATCAGAGTGAGCCTTGAAATCTTGTTTTTCAATTTGACAGATATTATTCTTTTGCAAAATGAATGTGTATACTACCGAAGAAAATATTCAAATGATTACAACATAATCGGACTTTTTTTATTAATGGGACATTAAATTCCCAAAAATACTTAAATATGGTGCGAGATCAAATATCTCCGCCTATTCGTGTTGAACCTAAAGACATTGGGTCATTGATTTACCAACGCACATACGTCATACCAGTCAGACAATTTTTGAATGAAATGTTTCCAAACAGATGGAGTTGTTTTTTTGTTTTATTTTTGTTCAAAAAAATTAAAATAATGATTTATAAGAGCTTTTTATTATTAAAAATGCCAAGTTAAATAAAAATAAATCAAAATAAAATAGAAATGTTAAGATTACCACGATAATTCAATAGAAATAACAATTAATGCAGTCATGGCTAACTCTGATCCAAGTATTTTTCCCAATGCTAATTTCCCTATGTGCACCTTACTCGTTTACATACTGTATGTAGGTAAGGTTATAATGAGATCATTTCTATTCGATAAAAACCAATTCCGTGTTTCAATTGAACAGCGCACCTGTAATAAATTAACACCTGTTACAAATCCAGTTGATGCTATATATAGGTAGGTACACGAATATCGATTAGAAAATTAGTTAACTAAATGGGAGAATAATTGATTGAAATCAGGGAGTTCACATTAATTCGAATAACAAAGGTTTTACTTAAATCATATATTTAATAATAACCTATATGAATCATTGCCTATCTACTCAATGTGCGGTGAGTTTACGCAACAAAGCTTATCGAGAATATATCTGCGTCTCTTTCTTCGATGTAATTCCCTGATTTCTCCGATGATACGATTGGTTAATGTACTTGCATTCAATCTGAATAAAGTATCTCTGTATCAAAAACTGTGTCTTTTTCTATAGGCGTACCCAGCTTTTGGCCCAGGAGGGAGCAAATTAGAATTTTTTAAGTTGGGTTCTCCGTGCTTGTTTTGCCCTCCTTGATACCCCATATAGCCAGAGTGCCCGTCAGCAAAAATTTTATTGATACATACTCTCCCCAAACTTTGTATATGGCTTCATTAGGCCTAGTCTGACACCTATTTCCTCTATGACTTTTCTTGATTTTGGGGCGTTTTCCCTCTAAACTTTCTGAAAGATGTCGTTTTGACAACATGTAAAAATTTATAGATACTGTTTGTTTTTTTAATTGGATAGCCTAAAAACTTCAACCCAAACGCTAAAATAATGTTCTCTGACAAATAATATGAGCCATTTTAAAATGTCTGACACCTCGAATATGTCGACCATATTCGAGGTGTCAGACATTTTAAATAGTTCGTGTTATTTGTCAGAGAAGATCATTTTAGCGTTTTGGTTGAAGCTTTTAAGTTATCCAATTAAAAAAACAAACAGTATCTATAAATTTTTACATGTCGTCAAAACGACATCTTTCCGAAAGTTTAGAGGGAAAACGCCCCAAAATCAAGAAAAGTCATAGAGGAAATAGGTGTCAGACTAGGCCTAATGAAGCCATATACAAAGTTTGGGGAGAGTATGTATCAATAAAATTTTTGCCGATGGGCACTCTGGCTAATATACGGATAATGGTTCGAATGCGATTTTATTCCTATGCTCGGTATAGAATAAAAGTATATGACTTAAATAGATTGTTATCAATCACAGATTATGGAGACACCAGTGTTGCATCTATAGGAGTCCTTGACGTTCCTGGTGAAAGGAGGCCTTGACCTCATGCACAAAATGGTGTTGACATTTTTTAAATCGGTTAATTCCTCGGAAAAGAGTGGCTACACAAACATAAAAAATAAAAGAAATATATTATGTCGAATTGATAACCTCTTTAGTTGTCGGTTAAAAATCACCAAAGATTTAGCATAATATGTCGACTCTATTTTGCCATATGGCCAGACATTACACAATTACTGCGAACGTTAATATAATGCAGAATCAGCGATCGTCTCTGACGTTCATTTATTTATCAACAAGTGAATTCTGCGAACAAAAGAAACTCGACAGTCAGTTTGCAGTGCTCGTCGTTTCCACTTAAGCACTCTGTAAAGGTGCGTTACCATTGTGCGTAAAGTTGAATGAATGATTATAAATTACATATATAAGATATCGTGTCCATCGTGATATAATAATATGTACCCTAACTTATGTTAATTGCGTAAGGACGATACTAAAACTCATAATTTGACGTAACTCAATATTTTAAAAGATAATTTAAATTATGAAAATGAACATTAAAAGTTATGAAAACTTAATACGTAATAAGAATTTTTAAAATAAAATGTATACAGGATGAGTTTTAAGTTGATGCTTTTTTACAGCGTGTAAAAATCAAATAGACGAGCAAATATTTCAAATAGTTTTTTTATCAAAACTCAAAAATAAGAGAGAAACAGCCTTTCGAAGTTTAAATAAATTTTATTAAATTTTCTTTAATTTTGAGGTCGGTCCTGGGGTTATATTATGTCACTATGGAAATAAGTTGTTATTATCAAGTATGTTGGTGCTTATTTGAAACTGACATGTGTAATAATAACATATTTCCATAGTGACATAATATAATCCCAGGACCGACTTCAAAATTAAAGAAAATTTAATAAAATTTATTTAAACTTCGAAAGGCTGTTTCTCTCTCTTATTTTTGAGTTTTGATAAAAAAACTATTTGAAATATTTGCTCGTCTATTTGATTTTTACACGCTGTAAAAAAAAGCATCAACTTAAAACTCACCCTGTATATCAAATAGATCTCATAGTTGTTTCTCCCAATACTTTTCTCTCAAATATCCACCATTCTATGCTAGAAATCACACATTTCGACTTAAAAAACATTACGTAAGATTGACTTTGGTAGCCAAATGTTTGTTTTGTTAAACAAGTTTTTATAGTTATCTAAATATGTACTAGTAATTTTGTTGATTTAATTTTACTAATTATCTTTTATTTAATTAAAAACTGTTGTACATTTGGGAACTGATAGGGACCCAGTACAACCCTACTCTTTACTTTTTATATAGACAAGCCGAGTATAGTTTGTTTAATTTATGGTTTGTTGTTGGTTTGTTAATTATTAAGTGCAATTTATGGTAACTAAAAATTTACCATAGATTTAACTGATTTAGTTAAGGCATTTCACCTGATGATATTTGCCGGACGGACTAATTTTGAGATACATCTTACAACATTTTTCATTGATGTTCCGCTCCAATTGATCGTAGCGTGATATTATATAGCCTATAGCCTTCCTCGATAAATGGGTTATCCAACAAAATTTTTTTTTTCAATTCGAACCAGTAGTTTCTCAGATTAGCGCGTTTAACCAAACAAAAAAACAAACTCTTCAGCTTTATATATTAGTATAGATTTTTTTAACGTATCTATACCCTCTATAAAATAGTTTTCAAAATGTTTGACAGTTCAATTCGCTTCCAATTTGTAGATTGCGTGGGATTTTCATACATTTGCTATGGGAATGGTGGCACGACTGTATTTCGCATTTCTGTTGTTTCACTTTGCGCACTGATGCGAAATAGGTCATTTTACTACCGCGATAAAGACTACGGGTTGCATATAATTTACAAAGTGAATTTTGCAGTGTAGAACAACCTCTATGAATGATGTAATAGACCTTTTAAGAAACGTGTCGCAAATTTATTTCAACCATCCATCTAAACGCATTTCAAGAAGCTTACGTCGTTAATTTGATTAATTTTTAAAAGTCTTTTGTCTCGTTCCTTCATATATCATCCGCGTATGTTTTTGTATTGTTTAAGGCAAAACTGCTTGTAATTTGTGATAAAAAATAGTGAGCCTACTTATTCAAAAAGTCGCGTCCTATAGATACAATTAGATTTAGTAGAGCTGTAAAAGTAACGAAAAATTGTGTACCCGTATGTATTCGTTACTTAAAGAACTAGTACCCGTTACTTTGGTATCGTTACGTTACTCGTTACTTTTCATACGACATGCAATCGTGTACTAACAGCATCAAGCATGTACTATCGCATCGAAGCGCGTCGCATACGTGATACGGTATGACTTCGTTCGTATAACGTATAACCGCATCAAACGAGTCGAACTGACATGGATACGACAGATGCGAGTAACTAAATGAATTTGTAAGTAACGATTCGTTACTTCGAGTCAGACAATGTACCCGTTACTCAGTAACGAATACATACGGTTTGTTACATCTCTAGTTCACATGTCTCTTTTTGATTAATTCCAGTTCTCCTTCACAGAAAATTGGTATCATTCGATTTACAGTGACTTATAGAAACTTTTTGAAAAAAATTGAAGTGGAGGACGAAAAAAAAACAGTTATAAACATTTTAGTTAAAAAGGAGAGGGGTTTGGATTTTTGCGAATATCTCAAAAACTATTGCGTATATCTGAAATCACAAAAAATATTCCGAAAGAGCAGAAAATTTCCTACAAAAGTCCCATCTCCCGGAACTCAACCACCGATATTTCTAATTTTCTTTTTAGGTTTCAAGTACATCATTACCTTACACGCTTTTTTTATTTGTTTTTTAAAGTTTGCTTACATATTTAAAAATGCATTCTTGCGAATATGTTTCGCTTATTAACACATAATTCATATAGAAAACAGCGGCCAACGCGCCATGTATGCATAGTAGAAGCATAGCGCAGCTACTAATATAACAAATAATTTATAACACATTCTACAACGCATTGACTTCAATAATGGACCTGCCAGTTACCATTTAATACCATAAGATGAACAGAGACCAAAGCAACACAAAGCAGGGATAATTTCGGTAAACATCTCAAATGATATGTAATACGGCCGCACACAGCAGTGACACCAAAAGTCCGAAAATTTTATAGGAAACTAGCGGCCCGGTCCGGCTTCGCCCGAATTTGTAGATAGCCACCGTTTTTTGTTGACTTAGGTTGCAAAATTGGTCTCCACGAAAATCGCTTTTTTTAACCGCGATACCATATAGTCTATGTCTATCCTGAAGATCCATTCTAAATAAATAAAATTGTCGACCAATTTTTTTCAGACCATATATTGACAAAAAATAATAAAAATATAAATCAATATAACTATCAATCTTTCGTGCATTCTATTAGATAATAAATAACTAATACTAATTAATTTTTATATTTTTTAGATATTTCTGAAGAAGATCCAAATCCGGATCGAAACGTCATCTTTTGTTATATTAATTTATATTTTTATTATTTTTTGTCAATATATGGTCTGAAAAAAATTGGTCGACAATTTTATTTATTTGAAGTGTTCTATTCAGACGTTAATCAAAGATTTGAATCCATTCTAAATATTGGTGAAAACATTTTTGAAATCAGATTAGCAGTTTCGGAGATTTCATCCTACATCCAAACTTACAAACTTTACCTCTTTATAATATTAATATAGATTCGTGCAAAACTTGCAGTATAATATCACGGTTGATGATATTTTGGTTAGTAGACTCGCTGTTGCTCGTCTAACATAATTTCACTTACTCGCCTAAAATAAACTTCAACATAACGTAGAAAACTACTATAAGCATCGCCCCATGAAATAGCTGTTTTTCACGCTTGCATTAGCACTAGTACGTAAATTAAAACAAAAAATGTTATCTAACCAATTCAACAGTAATTTTCATAAACGACATGTCAATAATTGTTATAAACAACTAACTATAGATGTGAATTTTGTTCTGTCAAAAATGTTGAATACAAAATTGTGTGAAAATCAGCTATTTTATTATACGTGCAAAAGATGTGGTACAATCGACTCTCGATAATTTGACACTCAAGAGACCAGAGAAAAATTTCAAATTACCAAGAGTTCAAAATAACGGGAGTTTAAATAACCAAGAGGACTTCATGCATGTTGGCGGGCAATATACTATTCCTCCAACTTCAAATTACCGAAGGGACCAATTAATATTGATTTTATTCAATTTATCGAGTATCGAGACCGGGAAAAAATTTCAAATTATCGAGAGATTAAAATTAACGAGTGTCAAATTATCGAGAGTCGACTGATGTTTTGATAATTACTTGTGTGACTAATGAAATTCGCTAATAATTATACCTCAACTCGTAACATAATAATGTACACCATACGTTCGAGACACACAAACAACTATTTGGCGGTGCACAATAAATATTAAAAATTCCAGCCAATTGGGCGACGGGACCATTCCAACTTCAAAAATGTTGACATTTGATTTTAATAAAGAAAATATAATTTCTGATATCGCGTGCGGTGACGCGGATAATGGCTAGTATTCAATATGATATTTACTATTCGTCGCCATGGTTACCTACATAATATGTTCCACATCATGTAAAAATTAATCACAGCATGCCGAACTAGTATATTTCTGACAGATCGATCAAAACAAAAGAGCGGCTGACTTTTTTTTATTTTCAAAATATTTCCGAAACTATAAAGCTTAGAACAAAAAATTTTTCAACGAAACTTTCTTGACAAAATAAATAGAATAATAAGCCGTTATGAAAAGTATACCGTTATGATATAAAAAACACCGTTATAGCATATATCTCTTCTGCGCATGCGCCGATTTTTCCCAAGAACAATAGGGCTCTTCATATTTGCATACCAAACATCCTCCCAAAATTTGGTTTAAATCTGCTCATCCGTTTGACCTGTATCGTGTTCACAGACTAACAGACAAACAGACGTACAGAGTTTTTCCAAAAATATGTTTTTTGTATTCGGGGGTCCTCAAAACGGAAAGAGATAGTAAAATTTTTGAAAAGTGATTTTTGACGTAAACTAGTAATACCATTCCCTACTTGTGGGTTGGAATGGTAAAAAATCCGTTCGATTCAGCGTATATTCCTGGTATAGAATGCGTGGTCCATTCTCTAAGTCTACGGTTTAGCGTATAATGTGGTAATACATAGAAAGTCCGCTAGAGCTAGAACTCTGTACTGCTATATTGTAGAGTCGTTCCTCTGGGTACGATAACTTATACCCGACCCGAACTAACTGCTTTCTGTCTCATTAAGGAAATAATCTAACTTCACAGTTACCGAATGTACCGACTTTGTATACCGACAGAACAACTGACTATCGATAAGTCTCGATTCACAACAGCATCCATCATTATATATATATTTTTTTTTATTTCGAAAGTAAGTTGGTAATAGACTGTTGAAGTGTCGGATTAGTGAAACTAACTTAGGTATCGGAAATATTTTGAAAATAAAAAAAAACAGCTGTTCTGTAGATTTGTCAGAAATAAACTAGTGAAGTATGCTTTGATTTATTTTTATATGACGTGGAACATATTATGTAGGTAACCATGGAAATGAATAGCAAATATGTTATTTAACACTAGCCATTACCCGCGTCACCTCACGCGATATCAGAAATATTATTTTCTTTATTATACTATGGGTCGTATTCATAAAGAACCAATAACTAATTTAACAGGTAGCTCGTACTAATAAACCAACTAATAGACAGATTTGGTATTCACAAAGAACATATTATAGTGCTATTGGATGTTTAAATCGTTCAGTAATTTAATAGGTAGAAGAGCCACCTATTAAACTATTTATTAGACGATTTAACAAGGACAGAAATATATTCTATTTCATTTTTTTGTTTTGTTTTTGACAATTAACTCAATTTGGCTGCTGTGTTATTAATCACATGTAAATTTGGTTATTAGGTATTATTCCAGATAATTACAAAGTTCAGATAATGTTTTTGGAGTTTCATTTTTTTTTAGGATCAAATATTGTTTTGAACTAATTTTTCAGACAATCTTTACTAAAAACATGAACAACTTAAGTTTTTGACAAGGAAAGAAATATATTCTGTTCCATTTCTTTTCGGTTTTTGACAATTAATCCAATATGGCTGCGTTTTTGATCACATCATAGAGGAATCTCTACCCTCCATAGATCACATGTTAATTTGGTTAGTACGAAAGATTATTTGAAAACTAGTCAGAACTCTTATTTATTATATAATATAATCAGATGTTAACAAAGATTTGATTATTGTTTTGTTTTCATCAGCGTGAAAAATAAGATATTTAGGGATATTTCATTTTACCTGATATCCACTGAACAACTTACAATTTATAATAAGGGCACAAATCTTAACGAGTCAATAGTTATATATTTGACAATTCTGCTTCATGAATACCAACTTTCCTTATTAGAATTCAATAACTATTAAGAGATTTAACAAGTCTTTATGAATATCAAATGTCAATATTTTAGAAGTTGGAATGGTCTCGTCGCCCAATTGGCTGGAATTTTTAAACAGGATCTATTATCTACCTTGAATATGTAATCTGTGTTTGAATATTTTTTTAAAACCTTCCGGCAAAAGTGTCGTGACGTATAGAGAAAACCGCATTAAAATCGGTCCACCCACTGAAGAAATTTGATATCGCCGAAATACAATCAAATATGTCACAAATACATGACAATACTTTTTCTGTGTAGAATGTAGATCGTGCTTACTAGCAGTAATCTGTTTATTCTTGAAGTAATTTAAATGTGCAGCCTCAGTTCGTTTATCATTCAACATGAAACTAAACAACTTATTTGTTAAAACGTTCTCACAACTGCATCTGACTTCAAATGTTATAAAGTCGCTAGAAATTAGCTCACTTAATATGAACCAATTATGCTGTGTTACTCTAATAACGATATTTCACTGCTCTTAGTTCATCCAAAAAGAAGGATTCACAGACAGTTCTCGTTTAACGGCGTTTCTTTTTACGTGTTATTTCGTTTTACGTCAAGTAACCGTTCCTTATTTATAGATTACAGACGCTCGACAACTTATGTATGGTTGTGCAGTGTGGACTGATATGTGTCTTGTCAGAATCAGTAGCGTCGGCGAGGAGAAACCAAGGATAAATTAATTCGCTTCGATAATGTATTTTTTTTAAAAAGACGAACAAGTGCGAGTAGAACTCGTGCCTTGGGGGTTCCATATCGTTATTTAAATTAAATGTGTCATGTAATCTATACTAATATATAAAGCTAAAGAGTTTGTTTGTTTAAACGTTCTAATCTCAGGAACTACTGGTTCAAATTGAATTTTTTTTTTGTTGGATAGCCCATTTATCGAGGAAGGCTATAGGCTATATAATATCACGCTACAACCATTAGGAGCGGAGCATTAATGAAAAATGTTGCAAAATGTATCTCAAAAATAAGCTTCTATTCAGGTGAAATGCACTAACTAAATATACTCATATTAGCGTTGTGAGTAAACAACCCCGGCTGGCTCAATCGGTAGAGCAGGCGACTGTCAATATCAGGGTTGTGGGTTCGAGCTCCACGTTAGGCGAATATATTTTTATTTTTTTTTATTTTCTACATTGCTTTCTTCTAAGGCTTACATTACAATTTTTTTTAATTTTATTTAATTAATTAAAAAAATGTATTAGTTAAAAAAAGTATAAATACTGCTTTTTATCGACAAAAACTTTTGAAGGGTAACTCCGATCATCATGAAATTTGGACACAACATTCATCTCGGTAAACTAAGATGAAAGTGTGTACTCATGTTCCTCCCTTCCTCATTCGTTCTTTTTTTACAGCTTGGTATATGTCCGTCTGCATATTCATTCCTATACAAGTGCTAACAATATACACAATTACGATACCTGCAACTGTTTTCTTTTAGTAACACGAAAAGGGCACATAAACGTATTTTTAAACAGTTCTCATAACTTTGCCGTCGGAATATAAAAACCTAGCTTCTCTTGCGACCTTCAAATGTAAAATAAAATAATTTTTTATTAAGAACTAATTTTACACTATAAGTACCAGAAATTATTTTTAAACTTATAGCTTTAAGCTTCTTTTTTTTTGACATGTCAAATAAATGTACTCATTTCTATTGACAAAATATATTCTATTCTATTCTACACCCGGGTGAAACCGGACGGGACCGCTGGTAATTCTACATATATATAGAATCAGAAATTTATGATTTTCGGATTGTTTTCTTTACTTATGTTATGCAACCTTCTTTCGCGTCAAACAAGATTCTAGGTTAACGGGAAACATTAAAGGTTTTGATAAGTGAGTCAGTATAAAAAAAAGTTACATAATCAAATGATTTTCAATACTAAAAAACAAGAATTATTCAAGTGATTTGCAATAATTCTAAAAATAAAAGGGGTAGTTGCATCGATCGAAAATCGAACACAGGCCGCTCGCGTGGCAGGCGAGCATTCTACCACTGAACCCCACCGTCGCTTGTTAGGACTTGTTTTCTACATTACATTACTAATTTATACTCCTGTATAAACGCACCGTTAGTGGACGCTTGTTTTGTATTAGAACTGTTACTGTGCGTACGTGCGTAGCACGTTGTTGCGGTTTGTTACAGCAAAAACATTTTTTTTTGTAATGTTAACTACAAATTTTCGGTTTTCGGTTTTTTCCCCCTACTTGTGCTATAAGACATTGCTTCTTGCCAAATTTCATGATTTTAGGTTTTGATTCCCAAGAGACTTGACAGACGGACGGACAACGAAGTGATCCTATAAGGGTTCTTTTTTTTCCTTTTGAGGTACGGAACCCTAAAAATGCACTCCCCAATTTCTAGTCACGCCCTTGATCAGGTCAGGCAATGATTGAACGAAGAACAAAAGCCAAGTGCCTATTCAGACAGACCCGTCTGTCCACCACTTATACCCGTTCGTCCACCACGTCTACAGCGAGACTAATAATTTAGTATCAACGCTGTTTTTTTTTGCATTTTAAGTATGGGAGGTTTAATTGTTAGATTTTTTTAAATATAGGTTTAAGTAGTAAAAACAATGCCTTGAGAATAGCCGAGCAAGTAGGGATATGGCTGTTCTTATTGCTTTTCCCTGTTCCTGTGTTCTATTTTAAAAACTGATGAAATTAAAAGCAAATTTCCGATAATTAATTTATTAAAAATATCTAAATTGTTACGACTTATTAGACCCTGAAAGGTGGACAAATAATGATGCAATAAAGATTGTAAATTTGAAAATAGAATTTTAATAATTCCATACACTTTTGAAATATGAATTACCTACCTAATTACCTACTAGAAAAATTTTCAGGTGAGGGGGGGAGGCTAAATTATATGCAAGTTCTTATTTGTATCATGAAACTTGATACTTTTAGGATATTTCGGGGAGGGTACTTGCTCCATTATTTTGTCCCCCCCCCCGTTCTATCAGTGCGACACCTTGAGACCAATTATTATTTTTAATATATATAAGGGTGTTAATTTTTTATCCATAACAATAAACAAATTTGTTTCTCTGTAAAATAAAGAAACGACAATTGAAGTTTATTATTATCACTTCTTTAATTCACTCGTTTAACACTCAACGAAACCTATCTATTCATTACTTTTATTATAACTCTTTAAAATTATTTCTCTGTATCTCCAATTGTTTTTCTAATCTGTAAATTAATTCCATTTAGTGAGAGTTAATTAGGCTTTTGAAAAAAAAAATAATTATCTATTTTTTTATTGTATTTTAAAACTTTATTAAAAATAATATTGATAATTGATGCGAAAAACTTTCAAAAAACTTTTTTTAAATTAATTATAAGCAATTTAAAATTGATGAAATATTAAAAAAAATCACGTGACTGCAAACGCACTAAAATTGTTTTTGACAATTGTGACGTCATATTATTAAAATGTATATACGCAATATACTATCAATGGCTTCTACATGTGTTTTGACTATAAGACTATCCTAAATTTAGTGTAAAAAATATTGTTGACAAGCACGATAACATTTAAGATTCGACATATTTGATAAATTTCTTAATATATTGACTGTATTCAATCAATGAGAGGTTAAAAGTGTTAAAACACTGTCAATTTCATGTGATGATAATAGAAATTAACATTATGACGTCACATTATGTTCGGGAAATGTCGGCGCGTTCTCGGAACTGGGTACAAAAATTTATTTTTAATTTGATATAACTTTTGAATTATAACGAAAATAAAAAAAAGAAAAATAGTTTTGTTATAAAACTTGTATACGATCTTTCCATTTATGACAAAAAAAAATTTCATTCAAAAGCCCAATTGAAGTAGGCATATGTAAGTGTGTGAAGCGCTGCAGATTCAAATGAAGAAAGCCTACTTTCTTTACATATATACTTTTTATTTGGCTATTACTCAATTCTTATTATTACGCTTTAAAAGTATCACATTAATATTTTTTGTTTTGTTTCAGGTAAGCTTCATCCAGAATTTATTGACAATTTCTGTGTACTTATATAAGGTAAGAGAACTTGAATTCATTTTTATCAGAATTCAGCACCCAAATTAAAATTTTTTTTCGAGATTTTCCTAAAGACGCGCTTTGGAAACGGATCCATCTCAGAAACCATGGTAACCTAAAAAAAAATAGAGAATATTGGGGCTCACTCATAGTTTACAGGAAAATCTGAATGAAAATCCTAACTCTTCAAGTCCTGACGGAAAATTGAATGGTACGAAACCCTCTCCACGAAAGCTCGGATAACCTTTGACGTTTTTTTTTAAGAGAACTATAGACAAATCGGACCCAATAGTGCTTCCTTTTTGTACCTGCATATAAATTGAAAGTTTATCTCTTTCAAAAATCGTACGCCAGTTTCCGTCTGGATTGAAATAAACCCGGGCCGGTAAAAGTTATATAATTGATAAAATATGTGTCTTGAAATAAGCAGAAACAAAACACATGTGGTGTTTACAGAGTCTGTACAACACATAATGCAGGAAATTTCCTCCTCCCAGTGGAGGAAGTCGCTTTACTCATGTATTGACGCCTCGTGAATACAGAAAGGGGAATAAATCCATTGCGACATGAGACGGTAACGCTGTCTCATTCAATCACGTGTCGGAAATGCACAGTCTCAGTGGCGTCGCGATCCCTTTTTACGACGCACGACGGATATTTCAAAACATCGAGAAGTGAATGAAATTTTAAAAATACACTAGCTTATATCCGCGACTTCGTCCGCTTGGAATCACTGTGTACAATTGATAAAATTGATTAGAAAATTTATAAAATCAAGCAAGTTGACAAAAAAAATACGTGATATTTGCCGACCCCCCCCCCTCTTTACTACAAGAGATTGGGTGAGGTTCGGCTCGACCCCCTCCCCTAAACGCCTCACGTCATTTTTGGACGCCCCCTAATAGATTCCTTAGAGGATATTTTAAAACGGTTTTAGGATTATAGATATTCAAATTTCAGTTCGAAAATTGTAGTAACAATCTTAATGGAGCAGCAAAGCAATAAAACAATGTAAAACATAACCGTCGCTAGATTTTGCAATGCAAAACTAATTTTTATTTACTGCCTGCAATTTCGGAACTAAACCGATCCTAATATTTGTCAGATTTAATTCAAAGTTTGGACGCACGCCACTGATATCAATTGATCCCGGTTTATGTTTTGCTTGCCGCAAGACACAGCGCTAGCAAATATTCAATATGACTGACTTAAAGCGCCGCATTAGTCGAAATGGCGTCGCCGTAGCTCGCATCGTAGAGTGCTCTGCCATGGAGATAAAATATTAGAATCTACTCACGTTAGCAATATATTTATTGTTGTCATCGGGACTACAGTATGTCTCCCTTATAACGAACCTTGTCGGACAGGAATGTCAGGTTCGGTATCTAAAACTTATTTGAAAACTGTATTATGCATTCACCGAATATTATTAAAGATAGAAGTTACTAATCTTCGAGTAAATCTATTCGTTAGAATAAAATTTAGTTACAATTCGCTAAGCAAATTAGCAGGGAGAAAAGTTAGTTAAAGAGTAAATATACATTGCACTATACTCCTTGCTCTTTTGGTTGAATATTTTGACGTTCACCCTAAAAACCGACCGATGGCGTTAGTGTAAATGGCAAAAAAAGTTTCACAAAATAATAATGTTTTCTTCAAATAAAGATTTGACTAATGTTTTCTCTTAACCCAATTGCTCTCAAATTTATTTATGTGTTGTTTATTAACCTTTTGTGAAGTGTAAAACATTAAAGTTAGTGGAAGTTTTGTGTGCAATTGGGTTAGGATAACATTGTTATTTCGTGAAACTTTTTTGTTGACGTTTACACTAACTCCATCGGTCGGATTTTTGGGTGAACGTCAAAATATGCAACAAAAAGAGCAAGGAGTATAATGCAGTGTATATTTTATTCTTTAACTAACTTTTCTACCTGATATTTTGCCTGGTGAATTGAAAGTAAATTTTATTCTAACGAATAAATTTGTCCCAACTCCCAAGATTAGTAGCTTCTATCTTTAATAGTGTTCAGTGAATATGGACATTAGACGAATTACTTCTTGCATAATAATATAGCGTCTATATTATCAAGCTAGCCGAACATCAAGCATATGAATAAGCTTTGTGTGGTGCCCCCCTGCCGATATTCAAGCGACATGCCACGCGCGGGAGCCCGCCAACGACTCTAACAAGCGAGCTAGCTCGAAATCTAGCACCATGTACGGGGCGCTTTAAGGCTCAATTATATTGAACGAGTTTACAAGCTGCTTGTTGGCAAATTAGTTGCTAGTAAACTCGCTCAGTGTAATCAGTTTACTAGCAGATTGTAAACTATCTGCGAGTAAAGTTGAAAGCCGGTCAACTTTACTCGCTACTCGCTGGCGTTTGGGATTGTTAGCTAGTAAACTAGCTGTGTGTCATCATAGTTGCTAGTGAACTAGATGCGTCCAGGTAGTTTCTGGTTTCAGTGTCTAAAAAATGTCGACGGAAATGAAAGAAAAACAACGACAAATTCACAATACGTGGTTCGTTAGCTAGTTGGCTAGTGAGCGAGTGATAAGTTTGTGTGTCATCATCCGTATCTCACTAGCCAACTCGCCCGCTTCTAAACTCGCCAACAAGCAGCTTGTAAACTCGCTCAATGTAATTGAGCCTTTAGCGACGCATTACACAATAATGTTGACTGTAGAGATATTCCGACGCAATCTTGTACACGCACGACGACAAACAACAATTACAACTTTGCTAACGGAGTTAAAGTTGTTCAAACATTAGATGAACAAACGCTGTATATTGTTGTTCCCGAGCGACTTGATCACTCATATCATGTCAAAATACCAGTCCAATGTTTTTTGTTTAAAGAATACCAGCCGTACTGTTGTGCTTGGATAATCATAGCTATATTATTGCCATCTGGGAGTCGTAGTTAAAAGTTAGTATTAATTTGATAATGCTATAATTTCATTACTAAACACTAGCAGCTTTCCTGCTCGGCTTCCCTCAGGTAGACTGATCTGCAGCGCCAACGTACGTAAAGCGTCTAGACAGCTCGAGGACAACAATCCCAAAGTTTCGCGAATCATATGATGATTACATATTATTAATTAAGGAAGTTGGGTATAGGGTTGCCAGACGTCCGGATTTAGCCGGACATGTTTCTTTTTTTTACGGTCGCATCCGGCCAAATATTTACAAGTCCGGGTTTTGTTAAACTTTTTGTCAATGAAATTTTGTTATTTTTAAGGTTTTTTTATTTCTCTAATTGAAATGCCAAAGCCAAATATTAGCATGTAGGTATTATTTTGCGAAGATTATTATTATTTAAAAAAATATAAAAATGAAAAGATGGCTATTTATGTTTGTTGACTTGTAGGTATTTATCTGTAAAATTTCGTTGTTAATTGTTTGTTTTTAATTATAATGTCCGGCTAATTTTGTAATAAAAACTGTGATTAATTAGTATATAAAACTATTAAAAATACCGAGTCAATTTTTTCTATTGAAAAAAGGTAGTCCAACATTTAGGGCCAAATGTCCGGCTAAATATAATGCCGAGTCCGGTTTTTTTATTTTTAGGTCTGGCAACCCTAGTTGGGTAGAAACTTTTGCGGGGTACGCGGTGCAGGAAAAATTCTGTGCTTATATACAGGCCTCCAAATTTTATATATATGTAGTGTTAGTGTATACAAATACATTCGTTCGATTTATTCAGAGATGATACATTTCAACTTGGACAAAGATATTGGCAACATTGCATTTTCTTTCTCACTTACACATAGAACATTCTTGCTTTCATTTAGTGTACTATTGGACAGTGCAAGAGAGAAACACTTTTATCTAAAGAGAATTTACAAGCCGAGGAGCAAGCGCGATTGCCATTATTTTCTACATTAGGTACCTACCTACTTTCTTGTAAGGCTTACATTTAAATTTATTTTAATTTTATTTACGAATTAAAATTAAATAAATCTAATTAATAGCTCATTTGAAAACTGTTATAACTATAGGTACCTATATAAAAATAATTTTCCTACAGTGTTTTCAATTAAATATTTATTATTATTATATTTTATTAATTACAGTAATAATTTACTGATTTAAAAGAAATTTATTACTTAAAAAATGTGTAAATACTGCTTTTTATCGTCAAAAACTTTTGAACGGTAACTCCAATCATCATGTTTGGACACAACATTCATCTCGGTAAACTAAGATGAATGTGTGTACTCATGCCCCTCTCTTGACTCTTCCCTATTCGTTCTTTTGCACCCTGGTGAAACCGGACGGGACCGCTAGTCAATCTATAAAACTAGCACGAAAAAAGAGACAAAGATAAAAGAATAAACGCTAAATTGAATTGATATTATCAAATTCATTGATATTTTGATTTGAATGGCACTTTTAAAACAATCTCATAAGCTATTCAGTCGCCCCGGAGATCGATAATATAAAAGAGGCTTTAGTTTTATTGAGGTGGCGATATATACATACGAATATCTAATATCTAAATGGCTATAAAACACGGCTTTAGTGATTCGTGAAACTCGACGCGAGATGAACTTCTTCTTCAAAACCACGCGTTCTTTGTTCTAATACATAAAAATGGACAAATTCAACAGCCATGTAGATATATTACATATTGCGCCATTTATAATATAATCATTTTAATGTACGAATCTCTAGCTATAACCTACTGCTTTTATTAAAAAAATATAGTTTAAAAAAAATGAAACCTCCTTCAAAAAAGGGTTACTAAAAAGGGTAAAATAAAGAAATTTTAAGATTGGCACTAATTTAATTACTATCACGTTTTATGTACCTACTTAAGTATATATCAAATTGGCGCCGACCTCCAAACTTTATTATTTTACCCAGTTTATATTAGTGACCCTTTTTTGAAGGAGTTTTTTTTTAAAAAGATTTTTATTTTAAAGTTTTTAGTGTCTAATTGAACAGATTGAAAAATATATATACCAATGTTTACGTAAGCATAGGAGAGGGGGTAGCTTTGCTTACTTTTGCTGACAAGGAGTTACTAAAATTCTGCTTACTAGTGTTGGGCATAATCGATATATTTCAATAATCGAATGAATCGAAATAATCGGTTTTTATAATCGAATGATCATTCGAATTATCGATTATGAATGATGCGCAAACTTGGCAATTATTTATTTCGTTTAATTTACTTTTACAGGATAAGCGAATGATCATTCAAAATATCGATTATGAATTATGTGCTAACTTTGCAATTTCGATTTGTTAATATTACTTAACACAATATTAATAATGGAATCACTGGTATGATCGAATAGAAATAGAAATATATTGGTAATGCCCTAGATGGATACATCGTCAATTTACATAATGAGTTAAACATTAAAATTGAAATTTAAAAAATCCTTAATGTCATAAAAACAATTTTTTAGGAAGAGTGATTTAAGTTTGAACTTAAATTCTTTACCACACTGAATTTCAGTTAAGCTATTTGGTAGTTTATTAAATAGGATGGATTTTTCTGAGACATTTTCAATCTGTATTTCTTTAGTCTAATACAGAGGTCCCCAAACTTTTTTGTCTCGTAGACCACTTGCCATGTTTTTCGGTTTTGGGTAGACCCTCTGCTTATCTGATATTGATTTTTTGCAAATTCATTAATTTCAAATGTATTTTTGACAACCGGTATAGTGCTACTCACTTTGAACGATTTAAATTTATAACGGTAGTAAAATATAGTGTGAAATGATTAGTTTTATACATTTATTAATTAGATTCAAATTAAAATTTACTTTCTGTTACATAAAATAACTAAGCAAAAAATAAATGCTTTTAGTGTGAGGGGTGCTTTAATAATAAATTTTCAACATTTGGCATCAATTTAGTTAGATTTAGTCTTAAATCTCTTCGGTTAACGAAGTCCAGTTTGTTTCTTTTTTTGTTAGGAGATTCACTATCGTTGAATTTTTTTCCCGCTGACATGGACCCCTTGCAAGTTGTCGTCGACCCCTGGGGGTCGATATAGACCATTTTGGGAATCACTGGTCTAATATATTGATTGTTTCTTATGTCATGATTATAAATATCATTTACTTTGGTGTATGCATTAATGTGCATTTTTATTTGCAAAATACACTCCATCATATAAATACTAGTGCATATAGATGCAGAAACCGAATGATATATCAATATATCATATTATATTAATCGACAGTCGACATAGTACTGTGTCGGGATTAAATTCATTTCATATTTCACAAAATCGATTCAAGAGAATGATATCTCGGTTGCCATAATCTAATGATCGATTATTCGACCATAATCGATATATTTCGATTATATCATTCATAATCGCCCAACACTACTGCTTACATAATACACCCATCCCCCGATTTACACGGTACTTGTTTTACACGTTTTCGCTTTTACACGGTTTTCCAAATAAGTTTTTTTTTTTGTTTTTATCGCACTCTACTAAATGCTACTTTGATTGAACACGTGCGCTGTGTACACATCTCACGGGGAATCCCGATTCCGAAAAAAAGAATGAGAGTAATTTCTGACAGTGATGAAGGATAATAAAACACATTTGGTTTTATTTTTTGTTCTTCTGTTTAATGTATTGTAATTAAATAAAAAAACAGTGTTTCCGTAATATATTACTTATTTTAACCTGTCAATGCATTTTATTTTTATTTCTGTGTACACCTAAAAATATTGAAAAAAATCACAACTGTTAAATAGCAAAATTATGCTTTTTCTGCAAGCTTTTCGATTTACACGGTTTTGACTTGAAAATTTTTAATTTTCGATTTACACGTTTTTCTCAGGAACGTATCTACCGTGTAAATCGGGGGATAGGTGTAATTGAATGGCCCCAAATCGTCTGTAACGGACTGACACCATTCCATAAGTGCTTCTTATCGCACGGAACTCTAAAAATGTATGCATCATCCAATTTACACTTTTGCCAGTTGTCGGATTGGAACCTGGGATAGCAGTTGGACCATGGAAATAACGATATCGCTGAAGGCGCGGCTATTCTCAAGTCAGACACCCTGTATATGTTAGATATAAAGTATTATTGTGATTCATCGGTGACCGCTAATCCTGTTTGAATATCGGATTGTATGCACACATAGTATTTTCATCAACCTACATTTACCGAATGTGTTTTCTGTTTTTCTTTGCTGTTTGATTTATTGCTTTTATGTATATATTGACACAAATATGACAGCTTTTATAATGAATGTGTTGGTTCGTTTACTCGATTCGTATGAATAAATCGTCGCACTAAAAGCTAAAAGGCCTATCTGATTTTCTGTTAATAGATTAACGTCTGTATGTAACATATTTTACCATTCCCACACCCTGAGTGGGGAATGATAGATACTAATTTACATTTCAAAATTTCACAATATCTTTTCGTTTTGAGGTCACCCGAACAAAAAAAACATATTTTCACTGCGCCAAAATGTCGCTTGGTAGCAGTGCCCGCTAGCCTATGTTGCTAGTTGCCGCTTGGTGCGCTACAGTGACGCGCCATTTGAGCGCAACCAGTTGCGCCCGCCTACCTGATACTGCTACATGGGACGTATAGCTTTTTTTTACAAAACACTATTTTGTACAAAATATTTACAAATTATATACAAAAACCTTCCTCGTTTATCGCTCTTTCTATTAGTGAAACCCGTATGAAAATCCGTTCGGTAGTTTTTGAGTTTATCGCGTTCTGGCAGACAGACGTACGCGTCGGAAAACTTAGTTTTATATAGGTGACCGGTAATTGCTCGTATTCCTCTCTAGAGAAGAAACTATGACTAATTTGGAATGATTATCACTTGGGGGTCACAAATGCGTCATTTTTTTATGATAATGACACTTCGGTGAACAATTTTTAATTTATTTTTTTTATTTATTCTTTAACACAACATAAAATCTAACAGTAAACTTCGTGGTTTATAGCTTTGAGAAGGTTGACTAATTAGTAAGCTATCAGATCATGCTAAAGTTCAGGTCAAAAAGTGAGATTTTTTTTCATTTTTAACTCCCAAAATTCGGATTTTTGTTAAAAGAAAACCGAAGTAGATTTTTTTCGAAAATGACGCATTTCTGACCCCCAAATGATAGAGGTTAAATCATTCCAAATTAGTCATAGTTTCTTCTCCGAGGAATACGAGAAATTACCGTTCATCCCTGTATCTAGATGTATATTAAATTTACGTGTTAGGTATGTACAAATAAAATTGAATGCTCGTCAAAGAAATTAATTAAAGTTATCAATCCGTCAACACTTCATAATTCTAAGAAATATCTCTTGTTTTTCCACATGGACTTTTTTCACCGTCTTTAGCTAGAGCTTTGTAAGCTCACGAAAAGTTTGTTTTTCATTTGGTTCAATTTAATCAGAAGCACGCGAACTTTCTTCTTGGAACTAATTTGTTTTGTATTTAAATTAAGTTTTATATGGAGAATTGGTATTGAAGAAGAACCTTCAGCACTTTAGGCTTTAATGTTTTAAATGCTTTTGTATTTGTTTTAATGAAATAAACTGTGTTTGTGTAAAACACATCGTCAAACTTTGTGCTAAATCTTCTTATAACAAGACAGCTTAGTAAGAAGGTGGTACCTACACTGTTCTCTGTTTTCGGAACGAGGGACGTTGCAATTTTAATTAATGTTGCCCACGACACGAGATCATTAATTTTGTAAGTGCTTTGACATCTCTCCCCCTCTCACATTGGTCCAACCCTTCCAGAAAATAATCTAATGCTGTTTTGCAGAAAGCATTGTCAAAAAATTGATTTGAAAATAACCGTAAATTGTGATCATATATGGGGATGCAATCCCGCAAGATAATTTCAATCCCGGTATTTGCGGGACTGAATCGTCTTAGTCCCGCTGGATCCAGGTTTTTGCGGGATCCAGCAGGGTGGACTTAAACTTCTGAATTCAATCATAATAAAGACCTTATAGACCTCAATTTCATGGTTTTAATTTTAACCTATACTAAACAAGTTTTTGATACATTTTAAATGGTTTATTAATACTTTTAGACAAGACAACGATTAACACATAAATTGACATAAAATTGATCAAAAAATGTTGCTGTATCGGGACAGCCGGTGCTCTTTGACTCCAAAAGGGCGCTGGATGAGTCGCCCATAAGGAAATGACCAGAAGTTAAGGCGTTCAAGTCAGAGCGATTGTCGGATATTGGAGTTATGGGTCACAAATTTAGGAGTGTATACATTTCTTCAAACGTAAACAAAGCATTTTTTTAACTCGACGTAAATGATAATTATACAACTCTTTACAGCCGCCTCCCACAAACCACTGAAGTGGGGTTCGCGAGACGGAATAAAATGCCAGGAAATTGAACTATCAGATATAAATTTTGACATTTTTGAATTGTGACTTATTTGTTTGAAAAATTGTTTTCTAATTTTGTAAGCTCATGATTAGCGCCAATAAAATATCGCTCATCGCACATTTTCATACCAAACATCCTCCCAAAATGGTTTCAATCCGTTCATCCGTTTGATTTGACAAGCAGACGCACAGAGTTTTTCCAAAAATATTCGGGGGACCTCAAAACGAAAAAATATTGTAAAACTTTGAAATGTGAATTTTGACCTAAACTAATACCATTCCTCACTTGTGGGTTGGAATGGTAAAAGTCCGCAATCGGCGACCTGTACAGAGTGCCATGAAACGGCTAATGTGTCTAAAATTTGAAATGTGGGTCGTACTCATATACTTTTATTATATACCGAGCATAGGAATAAAATCGCAACCGCACCATTAGGGAGCAGTAATATGCTTCTGTCTTTTTTACGCCGTAACCACTGGCGTATCCAGAACGGCAAAACAAGCACGGAGAACCCATTTCTAATTTGTCCCCTTTAGGGCCAAAAGCTGGGTACGCCCATGGTCGTAATAACACCTTGGCTCTGATTGGCTTAACACCATAGAAAGAGACATAAAGTCATATATCCATAAAGTTTTTGAAACAGAGATACTATTTACTGTTCTGGTTTGACATATCTATGATGACATAAAGATAATGTGTCATGGCTGCCGTTGTTTATAAATAAATACGTTTTAGTTTTACGTCTGTAGTGTATATTTTAAATTATCGGTTTTGTTCTGAAATAATCATGAGTAAAAGAAGTTATTTCTCTTCTATGATATCAAGCTCATCTCGGTTCTGGTGTTTGATTTGTGTTCTGAAACAAAGCTAAATGGAACGAGATAGTACCTATAGGTATCTAATATTATTTATAATTAGGCAAATGTGTATTATGATTTTATTTTTAATTGTTTTATAATGAAAATGTCAATTTTACGAATGTCTTTTTATTCTCTGCCCTTCATTTGTGGCAAATTACAAAATATGTATCTATGGTAATAGGGACAGGCACTCGAGCAAACTAATAGCATTGGCTAACGTATTATAAAGACTATTAACCAGGTAACGACAAATTTTATATAGTAAACCTCTTACGTTTCATACCCCTGGCCCACAAAGTGAATGTTGTTTTGTGCTTCCACCTACATTATGGTTAAACTAAAAGTTCAGATATTCTTAAAGCTACCTCTATACTGATCCTAATTACTCGCTCAATGGTTTATAAATTGTTAAAAACCATCAATTTGTGTTTTTTTTTTTGACGGATGTGATAATTTAGTTTTCCGTGACGACAGTTCCCAGTTTGTTTCAAACCATAGAAACGCCACGTAAACAACGGCACTTAAATTTCTAAATAAATGTAAAAAACCAAATATAATTCAAAATTTTTGAATTTTCAAATTTGATTTTGAATAGTCGTGGTAACGTTTTTTTGGTCTGTTTCACAGTTTAATCAAAATCATGGATACGAATTCATTTTAATAATTTAAGACAATTCATTATTCGTCAAAGATCTTTTCAACTTTAAGAGTACTGACATATTAAAGGTAATCTGTAAAAACTTAACCTCGTTGAATTTCGTCTACAATTTTTACAGTTAACGTAACTGCACGAATTACTAACACAAGCCATTATTGAAAAATTCTCGGAAATGAAATAAGAAATAATTTTTTGACACAATTTATAAACGTACCGACAGAATTTTTTCAAATTAGTACAGTCAATCTGGCAAAAACCTCAACAAAACCACCCAAAAAGGTGAAACTTGGTGAGTCGTTAGAGAATGATGAAAAAAAAGGTTACCTGGCAATGGCCACCTGGTACCTGTTCAAATACCTGTTCAAATAGTCAAAAAAAACTCAAAAATATTTTGAAATGCATTTTTCTCGAAAACTATCCATTTTACAGAAAAATTTATTGAGCAAAAAATGTAGAGGGCATCGTTATCTACAATTAATGTCATTGGTGCTATGTTGTACAACAAAAAATGTGCGCAGTAGGTGGCGCTTAAGTGCCAAAAAAAGTGTTTTTCCACTTTTTTGCCCTGAAATTTTCATTTTTCAGTTACGATTCAAATGGAAAAATTGTTCCATTTTATTTTATAAACAACTTTTATTTCAACATTTTTTTCATACAACTTACCGTTTCAGAGCTGCAGCTTGTTGAAGTGAAAATGAAAATAAGTTGTATGAAAAGTTACTTTTCATACAACTTATTTTAAGTAAGTTGTATGAAAAAAATATTGAAATAAAAGTTGTTTATAAAATAAAAAGGAACAATTTTTCCATTTGAATCGTAACTGAAATATGAAAATTTCAGGGCAAAAAAGTGGAAAAACACTTTTTTTGGCACTTTAGCGCCACCTACTGCGCACATTTTTTGTTGTACAACATAGCACCAATGACATTAATTGTAGATAACGATGCCCTCTACATTTTTTGTTCAATAAATTTTTCTGTAAAATGCATAGTTTTCGAGAAAAATGCATTTCAAAATATTTTTGAGTTTTTTTTGACTATTTGAACAGGTACCAGGTGGCCATTTCCAGGTAACCTTTTTTTCATCATTCTCTAACGACTCACCAAGTTTCACCTTTTTGGGTGGTTTTGATACGAAATGATTTTTTTTTCGCCAGATTGATTGTACTAAATCATACATAAGGCTGTTTATATTTTAAAACCATGAATACGAATTTTAAAAAAAATAGTCGAACATTCTCTTTATTATATTTCTTGACTATAGATACCAAAAAAAAAATATCATCTCTGAAAAATCTAAGAAAAATTCAACTGTCAGGCCGTTAAATAATTAATCATATATTTTTTCACCTACGGATTTTAACAAATTTATAACATGTAATACAGGGTGCATTTTTCGTCCACTTTGGTTATGTATTCTACTCTACAATAATATTGTGAATGACATATTATTTTGTAGCATCGAAGATCATGTCAATTATTTTATTATGGGAGAAGTACAGTGTCGGTATAAGCATCTAATTAATTAAGATAATAAAAATAATTTAAAATGAAATACATAATCTTATTTCTTGAATTTATATTTTTGTTCGGATTTTTTTGACTCAACATCAGAACTTTGTTTAAAAATAAAATTTTAATTAAAGTTATTCATTTACTTATGTCAAAAGAATAAAATATAGTTTAAAAAAAACTAAAAAACACGCTTTATATCGGACTAAAAAGTAAAAAATAATTGTTTTAAAATAAGCTTAAAAAGCGTGGGGCGCTTTGTTCCACATTTTCGTACATCGAGCGCCCAACGCTTTTTAAGCTTATTTTAAAACAATTATTTTTTACTTTTTAGTCCGATATAAAGCGTGTTTTTTAGTTTTTTTTAAACTATATTTTATTTTTCACTTTTTAGTTTGAGGATCTATAAAAGAATTTATTAATCCTGGGGGTCCTAATAAGGATAATGGGAAACTGTTATCAAATTATTGCATTGTCATCGGTCCTTGATACGTATGCAAAGTTTCAAATTAATCAGACTTCGGGAAATTGGTGAAAATTATGCTCAAAGATTCCGTTACGGACATACATACTTAGTTACAACCCAAACTAATATAAAGCGTATAAAAATATTTAAAAGCCCAATAATAATGTCACCGCGGGATATTGTACAATACAGTCGAATGACGTAAGAGGATCTTTGAAGAACAAATGTAATTATGATACTAGTCACTAGAGGACCAAATTGCCTGCACAATTCACTACGGAAAACATATGTAGTTATGATGCTAGTCACCAGACGGCCGAACCATTATCAGCACAATTCACTACGGAAACTCTACATATTCTACACTCGCAGATTAAAAAAATTTAGCTTATGATGCTCGTCAATAGGTGGCCACCTAGCGGCGAGCATCATAAGTGGTCTTATTTTGGTTAACTAGGATATTTATCTTCCTATAATACGTTTATCTATGCTAATAGATATGCACCAGCCAGATATATAATAACAAAATTTTTTTAATGATGAAGATGCTCACTTTTATGTTTATAATTATTACTTCACTAAACAGGTTCCATATGATAAAAATGCATTAACAGCTGTCAAAGGCTTTGTTTACATTTTGTTTGAATGAAATAGAGGTATTTTTTATTTCAACGTTTTGTTCAGATTGAATACAAGTAGTACATTAACCAATCATATCATCGGAGAAATCAGGGAATTACATCGAAGAAAGAGACGCAGATATATTCTCGATACGCTTTGTTGCGTACACTTAACGCACATTGAGAAGATAGGCAATGATTCATATATGTTATTATTTTAATATATGATCGTATTGTATGTGATATGTGTTTTGACACACCTCGTATGTTGTGTGTAGATGATATAGTGACAGTTTCAGCCAAGCGAACTGTATTTTGACATGTCCTACGCGTTTGTCAAAACGGATGTGTCACTGTCGTTGGATTACGGCACGTGTATATCTCACCTCACCTTATTCCGTCTTGCTTTACTTCGGACTGTACTGCCCGGTACTGTACGTCCAACCAAAGAACGTCTGTGCGAAGGTGTAACGGTTTTTTTTTTTAATTATAGAATAAAATGTATTTTTTTTAATCCTGACATTTTACGAGCACTCTGTACAGAACAAAAATTATGTAATGCCCTCAGCAAGATTATAGTAAAATGAGAATACAATATCGAATTATGGATATAAAAATCGGGACATTCTCATGAACGCGGTTAGTCTACTAGATACAACAGACACTGATGGGAGTTGACCAGCTCTAAAAAAGACTATAGGACTATTATTGACGGGAGCTGACCGGATAATAGTTCTACGCACGTACCCCTAGACCTTGTCGCCGTTATGATATGGTATGTTTCTCTTCTTTTCTTTCCCCCCTTTATTAATTATTGTTGAGTTCGTTTGTTAGATACAGAGTTGCTTTTTTATTCTTTTCGTGTGGTTTTTTTCCCCTTCGTGTTGTTTTGTAAAGAAAAAAAATATTTTGATTTAATAAACTGTTTGTAACATCGTAATATATTTTTTTTTCTTCTATTATATCCCTTTAGCTACAAAGTGTCGCTACTGCGCATAATCCATGCCAGTAGAGAAATAAAATTAAAGTAATAATAAATAAGTGCCATAAGAAGCGCGACAAAGGGGGAGAGAGAAACTGTTAAAACAGGATCGTCCCACTTATCAAAATTTGATTATTTTGAACAGTGCACACTATTTAGACACGCGGTAGCGTGTCAAGCCAAGTTCAACCAAGAAAAAGAAAGCAGCAGTCGTGTGTTATATTATACACGAACCATTTGGAGCCACTTTTGGCCCCTTATGAACTCAAAATCTATTTAACATAAACGCATGAAATTTGGTTTGTGTATTAAAACTCCTAAGATTAACTAGAACCCCAAATTTCATAAATACAGCTCAAACGGTTATTGAGATATTAAAGTCTAAAAATCGGTATTTTTATCACTGACTGACTGACTCACTGGCATATAGATCAAAAACCTAACCCACTTCCAGATGACCTAGAAAGTTGAAATTTGGCGTCCAGCTTGGTAATTGTGGGTATAGAAAGGGAAAAATCAGAAAACTGAATTTTTAAATATTTTCCAAGCAATCGATTTTTTTTAACACCTATAGCGCCCTTCAAAAAAGAATACTATACAGAAACAAAATAATTTTACAAATCACTTTTGAGTGATAAATAATAATAATTTCTTTACAGAAAGTAATGATATCCCATCAAAAACATAAAACTATGTGAAAAAGAAAGCCAAGTTCAATATTAAGAATATTATTTTCGGACTTTAAAAATGGGGCCATACCTCAATAGAAAAAGAATCGAGATCTAAAAGGGTGCCAAGTTTTCACTTGGCGAATTTTCACACATATAAACATGAAGTTTCGGTATAAATCATAATATAAAACACGAAAACTTGCCAAGTTAAAACTTGGACCCTTTAGATCTCAGTTCTTTTTGAATTGAGGTATGGCCTAATTTTTCACAGTATGGAAATAATATTCTTAATACCTATTGAACTTGGCTTCATTTTTCACATTTATGTTTTTGATGTAATTCATTTCTACATAAAATCACACAAAACTCTAATATAAATCTCGTCAACTACTGGTCACTGGCCACTGGCACTTCGCCTCAATGTGCATCAATGAAAACACTCTACATTGACACAGCTGGATATTACATAAGAAAGGCCTCAGGTTACTAACTAAATAAGGCTGGGTTAATGGAATGTCATAATTTGACAGAAGGATTTTGTATAATTTTAAACTTAACGATAGGTATATGGAAAAAATTCCGTGGCATAAGGATCGAAAATGAAGCAATACTGAAATTTTTTTAAACTTGCATTTAATACTGACGTTTCGATAAGTTTTGTATCATCTTCAGAGATCGTATCGAAACGTCAGTATTAAATGCAAGTTTAAAAAAATTTCAGTATTGCTTCATTTTCTATCCTTGTCACGGAATTTTTTCCAAATACCTATTATTAGTACTTCAATGGATCACAGATTTATTGAATAGTCAAATTCATTTGAAAGGTACACGGGAAAAAGGCGATTTGTCAATAAATGTAAATTGTGCAGGAAAGCATTTTGAAGGGTTTAAGATCGTGCCATTTACTTGCTGATGACTTCTTCTATGTGATTTTTTTAAGTATGATTCTTTATTGTTTTCCTAATAATTTCCCTAAAACAAATGACTTATCTGGCGTCTTGTTTCTGAGAAATTTAGTAATTTTCACACTGATGTCGAATTAAAACAGGCGTAAAGGCGGTATGTCAATATAAAATAAACAAGAAGGCAATATGCATATAAATTTATTCTCAAAAAATTATTGTTGACACAAATTTTATTCTACTTAAAAAATTAAAGAAAATAATGCTAATTATTAGGAATTACGTAATTATTGCAAAAACAATTTATTATTTTTATTTCTTCTTTGGAATTGTTTTTTTTGGTTTTATCTCTACATGTAGCAAATCCTTGTAGACCTTACTGGCTTTTGGGGAAGTTCCAAATAATTTCAACGAAATTCATAATATTTGGACCATATATAGTTAAGATTCCAAAGAAAGGTGATAGATCCGACTGTAATAATTGGAGAGGAATAACGTTACAATCTATTCCTAGCAAAATATTAACATCTATAATTTATAACCGCCTAAAAAATAATATGACACTTCCGGTAAGGAATGAACAGGCAGGCTTCCAAAGAGGTAGATCTTGCGTAGACCATATCAACACACTTAGGATTATTGTGGAGCAAACCGTGGAGTATGGATCCTCACTTGTGTTAGTATTTATAGATTTTGAAAAAGCGTTCGACAGTTTAAAACGGGAGTTCGTGTGGAAGGTACTGAAAGAGTTAAATATACCAGTCAAAATTCGAAACCTTATTATGGAATTGTATAGAGATGTGCGATGCAGAGTAGCTCATAAAGGGAAATTATCAGAACATTTTGGCATTAATTCTGGAGTAAAACAAGGCTGCATACTTTCGCCAATGCTATTTACGTTGGTAATTAATTATATAATGGAAAAGGTTATTAGTACACCAAGAGGAATTAGGTGGACATTAACTAGAAGACTGGAAGACCTAGACTATGCAGATGATGTCTGCCTTTTGGCAAATAATAGCGCGGATATGCAAGCAAAAATAGATCTCCTCGTGGAACAGGCAGAAGTCGCAGGTCTCCGTATCAATATAGATAAGACAGTCGCTATGAAAATCGGTAAGGTGAGTCGTCAACAGTTGGTAATAAAAGATATACCTGTTAAAGAAGTGGAAGAATTTTGTTATCTGGGCAGTATAATTAGCAATGATGGAGGAGCAGAAATGGATATAGACAGCAGAATCAAAAAAGCATCCCAAGCGTTCGGAAGTTTAAATCGTATTTGGCATTCAAGTATGATTTTTGAAAAAACGAAGTTGCGTATTTTTAACTCAAATGTAAAATCGGTCCTTCTATATGGATCTGAAACCTGGAAAGTGACGAAAGCCATAACAACTAAACTGCAAATCTTCATAATCAAATGTCTCAGAACAATCCTCAAGGCGAAATGGTATGAACACGTCTCGAACAACGAACTTTGGAAACGTGCATGTCTTGAACAAATCTGTGTAATTATAAAACGTAGAAAATGGAATTGGATAGGACACACGCTACGAAAGACAGATGACGACATAGCAAAGAGAGCCTTGGATTGGAACCCACAGGGATACCGAAAAAGAGGCAGACCAAAAATATCCTGGAGAAGAACTGTTCGTGAAGAAGTTATGGAACAAGGAACTACCTGGCTTCAAGTCAAACATATGGCTAAAGATAGGACTAGATTTAAAAATTTCGTAGAGGCCCTATGCTCCACTTAGGAGTTAAAGGAATTTATTATTATAGATATCATAGATATATATATTTCTATGATTTGGACCATAGATATACCTATATATATTTAATAGATTGCGGATACACTAGCGCCTCCTGTACCTTTTAGAAGCCATTTTGTACGGCGTTTTCCACGTACAAAATGGCTTCTAATTGGAACCATTCCGCACAATGTTCAAGGATAGGCATCGGCTATCTATTAATATTAAATATTATATCTATGATTTGGACATGCCGCCTTTTTGCCGAGTATTGTCTGACATACCGCGTTTTTCCCGTGTACTGCATTTCTTTCAACGCTTATAACTTTTGAAATCTAAAATGAATACACCAATAGAAAGGCCCGACTTTTGGCTACAAGATGGCATAAAAAAATCAATTTCGAATTTTTACTGACAAATCGCCTTCTTCCCGTGTACCCTTCATTTAAACTTAACATACATTGTGTACATACAAAGTGTATTTGCTTTCGTGCCGCTTTTCCTAAATAAGAAACCCTATGCGCATTCTTTTGGCCGACTTTCTTTCCTCGGTCAAACAGTAAGTACGAACTGTACTGTCGCCGCGGCATTAGTGTTAGTGTTGTATACTGACAGTAACGCACGTGGATCGTCGACGAGGCCACTGGCATCAGTAGCGTATCGTATTGACACAACGATCACTTTTCCCATCAAGTAATTCGCAACCGCGGAAGATGACTTAAGCCCTTTTGGACAGCTCCATCTATAGCCGATTGCGTCAATATTTCACGTCACTAAAGCTAGCACCGCGACATAACCAGACGACGAAATTAATGATATGAAAATTAAAGGACCAACCCCTACTTTTTAGCTGCCAGCTATAACAAAAATGTTTGTTATACTATAAGTTAAATTTTTAATGGACAGAGATTGGAGTGGAAATCCTAAAGTAGCCCTTAATTTGAGAACTATAGATTTTGTCTGGTTTTATTACCTATTATACATTTTTGGAGTAAAACTTTTTTAGGCGCGACTTGAAAGTAACTCTAGATCTTTTTTTCGGACGTTCAGGGGGCGTTAACAAATTACGTGAGGCGTTTAGAGGGAAGGGGGGTCTTGGCAAATATCACGTATAATTTTTTTCCGCTAGAAACAGTGTAAAATTGCGAGAAAACTGAGTTAAATTACCTAAGTAAAAAATGTAGAGCGGGGGTCGCCAAAGGACCCCGCACGGAACATATGGGAATCGGCCCTCGGTTAAAATCTTCCATACTCGGGGATATTATCCAAAAATCGACGCTGATCAAAAGTCTCCATGGGCACGAAGTCCGGAAATGTCATCCCCGGGAGTTATTTTTATTGCAATTGTATATACTGTATATGATATATCTATGTGATGTAGATATGTCTATAATAGAATATCACAAGGAGACGGGTGCATTTGCTCATTTTCCCTATTTTGATTGCAATAAAAGTAACTCCCCGGGACCGCATTTCCGGACTTCGTGCCCATGGAGACTTTTGATCAGCGTCGATTTTTGGATAATATCCCCGAGTATGGAAGATTTTAATCGAGGGCCGATTCCCATATGTTTCGTGCGGGGTCCTTTGCCTCACGAAATTTGTGAACGCCCCCGAAGTAATGTGTTTGTTCAAGCAAAATTGTAGAGTATACTTACTCTACAATCTTGGCGATTGGTAAGAAGATAGTGGCAAGGAATCTGATTATAGGAAGAAGAGTGGTAAAAACGACCAGTAGCGGTGTTTGTCTCTATAAAAATGAAATCGTAGATATTCGGTATTTCTATTTTTACGTACGCTACAGAGAGGACACGTGAATCAACTATTTTTCTTTTTTCTTTTAGCCTTGGATTCGCCCTTCAGGAAGTATCTTCACCGTGAGATATATATTTTAAAATTATTAATGTATAAAACAAATACGTCCAAAGCCCCGTTTGGAATCGGAATTATGTGTATAAAAATATACGACACAAATCAAAATGAAGATGTTTTAAACAAGTTTGAATTACTGGAATTTTAAAGAAATACAAAAAATAAACTCTTGTTTTCGAAAAGTGAAACAAGTTTGTTATGGTCGTTCAGGTTTCGCTCGTGTTGAAAAGTTACTAATTAAAAAAAAAAGAATTAAAACTCGACATTGTTTCCAGTATGAAAAGTAATTGGATAAAAAGATATAATATAATACCTACTTAAAATAAATACAATTTATCCAATCGAATAAAACAATAATTCCCAAAATCGAGCTGTCAGTTACCATTTAAAATTATACAGGGCTCTTCATATTTGCATACCAAACATCTTCCCAAAATTTAGTTTGAATTCGTTCATCCGTTTGACCAGTATCGTGTTCACAGACTAACAGACGCACAGAGTTTTTCCAGAAATAAGTTTTTTTAGATTCAGGGGACTTCAAAACGGAAAGATATTGTAAAATTTTGAAAAGTGATTTTTGACCTAAACAAGTACCATTCCCCACTTGTGGGTTGGAATGGTAACATATATTTTGAGACATCGTGTATAAACCGGTATTGAAATGTACAATTCAAATGAACCTATTGTTAAAGTGCCTATCGGCATTTGTATAAATGGAAAAAGGCCTGTGGTACAATTGAGGGGGCGGCGCGCGCGGGGGGTGAAGGACGAGGCACGTCTCCGACAGTCCTCTTTCAAATCGATGCACTAATTAGCGCAGTTTTCACATACAACAAGCATCCAGAACAAGCTTTACGCTTCAGTGAAAAGCCCGCATGATAATACGTTATCAACAACAATGCATCTAGTATTGTGCTTTCAAAGCTCTCATTCTCTCCGGCTCCTGTTGTCTTTTTTGAAGTGCAACTTCTTCTGCGAGCTCGGCCCGTTTAACGTTCGCGTTGAATGTGTTTTTAGTGTAGATGCCTATTTTTAGGGTTCCATAGCCAAATGGCAAAAACGGAACTCTCATAATTAAACAAGAAATAAAATTATCGACCAATTTTTCAGACAAATAATAAAAACTGTTTATAATGTTAACAATAAACTTGACAAAATTATTAAAAAGGGAAAGGATAAATTCAATAAATTACAAAAACATATAGTATTGAACAAACTAAAAGATCTCTTAAAACAAGAATAAAAGAGCACCAAAATAACCATAAATTACTCTTGATATACAGAATGTTATAATTAAACATAAATTTGAACACGACCACAAAATTAATTGGGATAGTATAAAAATTTTAGATAATGAAACAAATTTCTTTAAAAAAAATATTTCGGAAATGTTGCATATAAAATCAAATAAAAATTCTCTCAATGCTCAATTAGATACGGAAAAAAAATTAGTAATAAAACTTGAAGCGAATTTTTATTAAAAACCAATTAGAAACTAATTATTAATTAATTTTTATATTTTTTAGATCAGTTCTGAAGAAGGTCCAAATTATCATTAATATATTTTTCGTCAATATATGTATAGTCTGAAAAAAATTGGTCGACAATTTTATTTATTGAAGAGTTCTAATCAGACGTTAATCAAAGATTCGAATAGAATAGATTTTTATTGTCAATTAGAAATTACAAATTTATATCAGTACAAGTAAGTTAAAATTTAAAGTTAATAAATTCGTTGATCGAATAGAATCCATTTGAAAGAAGTAAATCCTTAATTTTTTTCTTGAAAGCACTCGAGGTAATAGTGCGATAATTATCAGGAAGTTTGTTATATAAAGTTGCTCCAAAGTTGTTAGGGTTGAATTTGAAAATATTAATATTAGCCCTTGGGAAATCTAAATTATTTTTTATACGCGTGTTACCTATAATGATGGGAGCTATTGATTTGCTGATAAAATTACATATTTAAGTTTTTACGGACCTCTAATAGACCATAATATCTCGATCATAAATATAAAATATTCAAATGATGGAAGAGTATGATACATTTGCTGGATAACCTGAAATTGTCAGGAAAATTGGAAATAATTTTTCTGTGACCACCCTGGTAGTCTAAACTACACGATTTTATAAATAAACAAGAGTTTACTGTTTGAGTTATTGCGTAAGAAGTTACCCTTTCTCCGGGTGTCGCGACACGTGCTGTTTTTTTTTACTTACCCGAGACCGCAAACTGATTTCGTTTTGAAATGTTGTTTTACAGAAATCGTCTACGTTTTACATTCCGCCATTTACATAAGATTAAAGACATGCAATTGTCTGTGGATACGGGATTTTTCGAGTGCAAATAGTCTAAAAACTCGATTATTAAAATATCTGATGTCTCGAGAGGTTATTCAAAATTTTTCGATTGATTTTCGTATCTTCGAGTTACGACTTATAATCTGCAGTAATCAATTATTATTATCATTTATTTACTCTTTTAAAACACTGCGTCAACATTAACATTAGCTTTATGGTAAAACGGTAGATGGATGATATTATGTTTTCATTGATTTTTCCAAAACTGTGGAAATTAAAAAAAAAAAACTATTTAAATTAAAGTCAAAACCTTAATTAATTATTGAAAACAAACAAAAACCGTTGTGCCTAACTAATTAAAAAGATATTTAATTAAAAAGATTTTAATTAGTCGGGCACTAGGTTTTTTTTTTTTGTTTTCAATAATTTATTAAGGCTTTAACTTTAATTTAATTAGTTTTTTTTAATTTCCACCTACTAGTTTTGGAGAAATCAATGAAAACATATCATCCATCTACCGAAATATAAGAAAAAAAATCAAGTCTTTTGTTTAAAGTTGCCTTGGTGCTCGTACTACCTTAATATGACATATAGATAATATTAGAATTAGACTGTATAGTAAAAGCTTATAGAAGTCAAAACATGAAACAAACGAACAGGAAAAGTTTTTTTTTGTTTACTGCACATGCGCACCGCAATATATATTACGTAGTACGTAAATATCAAATCGAATGAGAGTGTTTTGAGAGACAAAAGAGGGTATATTTGGTGTTGTATTGCTGCCTTAATGATTGCTGAGAAACATTTTCCGCTGAATTTTTTATATTTTCCATCAATTTTATGCGACCCAAATGTGTTGTTTGAACTCACAGAATACGTAGTTGATGTTGAATGTGTACTGCATACACGCACAACTGCGGTCCGGTGCGGAACTAACGCCCGACTAAACTCAATCAGTAAAGGTCGCCACATGGCCTTGTCACTTTTTCAATCCGTTTGGAATAACTGTCGATTCACAGTCGCCCGCACTTATCAGAAGCAATGTGAATTTGGAATAAAAGCGGAACCTAGAGAAGGGTTTAAGTTCCTAGTATGAGCTCATAATAGGAATTTACCGACTATAATAGACATGGTGACAGTATAAAAGAATCTAAGAATAAATGGTTTTAAAGAAAAATGTATGTTGAGAGGATTCTAGAAAAAATGATCAAGTGTTAATATAAACATTGAGATTAATAAGATTTTTAATACAATAAAAGTATAAAATACTACAATCGGCCATGTTGACTGAAACACCGAATGACGTCACTTCTTCTTAAATCCAAGAGAATACAAACAATTGAAGTAAATGCTTCAATTTAGTTGCGATCATTCACTTCTACATTATTTAATTGGTTGATTTGTTGTTTATTCGTTTTTTTGTGATATTTTATACCACTTATGTCGTAGGTTATTTTTGCGGTTAGTTAACTAACAAATAAAGAAAACCGTTCAAATCTTTGATTAACGTCTGATTAGAACTCTTCAATAAATAAAATTATCGACCAATTTTTCAGACAATATATTAACAAAAAAAAAATATCAATAATACATTAACGTTTCGATATTGTAAAGAAAACCGTACTATTTTTACTACTAAGTACCCACTTTTAAGAAAATACGTAATACTTATCATTAAGTAAATGTACATACCTTTCTAAGAAATACCTCTGAATCACAGCTCTACACAACATCTAATGTCAACTGTCACTAAGACGTGACATCACAACCATTTTCACGATTATTTTAAAATAGGAAGATAAAAATGCAATAATTTGCGTTAAAATTTATACCTGAAATGTTTTTTTTAGAAAATAGTACAGAACTGGATTTCAAAATCTGTCATCATGCCTATTGCCTCTGAAATTACAAATCACATCGCCACTGGTCGATCTTTCCACTCTTCTTACTACTCGGATTCCCAACCTTGCTACTACCTTATCTAAGCGATACTACTCGGAGAAACGTTTAGAGAAGATAGCAGCGACATTTCTGCGCACAAACGAGTTTCAGAGTCGGACGAGTCTATGTTTTCCAACAAGGGGTGGTTCTCTGAATATAGTTATTCGGTTCTTCTAGACTAGACGCAGTACAGATAGCGCCTATGATTGTTCCTGAAATTACAAACCGCACCGGTTCTGGTCGCTTTTCCCACTCTTCTATTACTGCGCAGATTCTCAACCATGCTACTGCCTTCTCTAAGCGATACTGCTCGGAGAATCGCTTAGAGAAGATAGCAGCGTCATTTCTGCGCACAAACGAATCTCAGAGTCGGACGAGTCTATGTTTTCCAACAAGGGGTGGTTCTCTGAATATAGTTATTCGGTTCTTCTAGACTAGACGCAGTACAGATAGCGCCTATGATTGTTCCTGAAATTACAAACCGCACCGGTTCTGGTCGCTTTTCCCACTCTTCTATTACTGCGCAGATTCCCAACCATGCTACTGCCTTCTCTAAGCGATACTACTGGGAGAATCGTTTAGAGAAGATAGCAGCGTCATTTCTGCGCACAAACGAGTTTCAGAGTCGGGCGAGTCTATGTTTTATGGCAAGGGGTGGTCCTATGAATATGGTTATTTTATTTATTTGAAGAGTTCTATTCAGACGTTAATCAAAGATTTCAATGGTTATTCAGTTGTTCGTCTCTAGACTATGATTGTTCCTGAAATTACAAACCACACCGCTTCTGGTCGCTTTTCCCACTCTTCTTACTGCGCAGATCACTCGCCTTGTTACTGTCTTCTCTAAACGACGCTAGTCTATACGCTGTGTGCGAGATCGCTGTATAATAGACTCAGCGTTCGGAGCAGCGCAAATCTCAACGACGCAACATATAATAACAATTATGTGGTGGCTTAATCACGTTTGTTGGTTAAAATGTTTGTTGTGGGATTAGTTCAACCCGCGCTTCCTCTGCGATCCCCCGCCACCGCCCTCTTCAGAGTCCTGTCGTGTCCAATCCACGGTCACGTGGTACACCGGTGACCCAGCCGCGCGCTACTTGGGACGACGTTGTGTGCGTTTTATCAAGTCACGTAACACGTTTGCCATTTACTAAAGGCCGCTGCACACGAGATTGATTTCACCGCTCGATTCGTTTAGTGTCTGACCGAAATTTCGGTTTCAGTTTCGGCCACTTACGGCCAAAAAACTGGTTTCGGCTGCCCATCCGGCCGAATCTACGGCCGAAACCGAAACTACATTCGGGAGGTTTCGCGCTGAAATGCGGTGCAGCTGCGAGCGACGAAGTGTCTTTTATGCCTGAGCGCTCCGCGTTTTTTTTTTTAGTTTGAAAGAAAACTTTTTTTATTTTGATATCTATTATTTGCATTAAAAATATTCATTTAGTTGTTGTATTTAGTAGGTATAGGTACTTATTAATTTTACTTTTATTGTAATTCGTTAACAAGAGTACCATACAAAATGACCAAAGTTTAGAAGAAATAATTTTGTTCTTAATATGAAAGATTGTTTTCTTTTTTTTTGTTGTGTGTACCTACTATTAGGTAAATACTTTTTATTAAAAAAAAAATTTGTTTTGGAGCTTTTATTTCATTTCATAATATTTAAAAATGTATATGTGTTATTTGTATGATAAGTTAATGATTAGTTAAAATATCATAGGCTGAATGATTAATATGTGATTAATTTAAAAATTAAAAAAAAGCCAGATTATGATAATGTTTACTTTATTTTTCCCACGAAAAAAAAAGTTTCGGTTTCGGTTTCGGCCGTAAAACTAGTTTCGGTCGGACACTAGATTCGTTTCTTTATTTCGTTGCTGGGTTCCAAGCGTGCTATGACGCTGGATTTCGTGATGCGTGTTTTGAAGCTGAGTTTGTAGATGGTATGACAGTTCGAATCTTAACAAAAGTGGATGTTTATTGTCTCTGAACAGAACACACACATGGTGCCATGTTTGTTTATGACGTTTGTCTATGTCGCCCACGTTACAAGATTATGGAGGGTAGAGGGTAAAAAACTGAAAAAGTGTCCATCTGAAAGCGTCAAATAACAGTTCAAAAAGTGACCAGAATGGCGCTAGTGTAGAAAAAGTGTTAAATGTAAACTTTTTCTTTTTTAAAGCAAAAAAATCAATGTTTTTTTAAGTTTTATTAATATGACACAAGAATAGTCACGAACGAAGGTCTCAAGCAAAATATTAATTCCCAAACTAATTTTACAATTTTTTTTTCAAGAAGTACTTTTTAAAATTTTATTGTTTAGTTAAGTATTCGTAATATTTTCAGTTTTTTTTTATTATGGTATTGGGGGGGTAATTACCCTCTTTTCACCCTTCTATATCTACGCCCTTGTACCAGCTGACGTCATTCCCGCGCTTCCGCTGATTGGTCAGATGAAACGAAGCAACCTTATACCAACCGCGCCGCATTATTGAACTCAGTTTTCTGATCACGGGCGTATATAAGGGGGGGGTTTAGGGGGTCCGAACCCCCCCATTAAAGCCCCGCGCTAAAAATTTTTAACCACGCGACGCGCGCTTTTTTAACATTCTCATACAAAATTATCAAAATACCTTTAGTTTTAATACAGTTTCAAATGAAATTTAACTTTATGTCAGAGTTTCATGTCAATTATTACTTATGTATTAATCTAATACTTCAAAATTAATTTTTTTCGTTACCTCTTCTAGTTTACAAAATTCAAATTCAAAACTCTCCCGCGCGGTTATCTGGGTAATGGGCCAATGGCCATCTAGTACGTTGGCCTCCTGCTGCCGATCTTAGCGACAATTGACAGATGTTACCGTAACATCTGTCAATTGTCGCTAACATTGTTACGAAATTTGTGATCCAGTGATGTGTTGATTCAATCTGAGTGAAACGTCTCGAAATTAAAAATAAATAATGAAGCGAAAATGTCAGCAATCTCTTTTAGATTTTTTTCCTAAAAAAGACAGACCTAATGAACACACCTCAAAAGACAATGACATATCTCCGACTGTTGATCAATTCTGCCGTCACAATGTCATTTCAGCTCCAATAACTGCCGTAAAGTAGTAACATTTTTCCTGAATAAAGTGCAGTGTCGGACACCCCCCCCCTCTTACGGAAGCTATAGCTACGACCGTGGTGTCGGACCCCCCCCTTACGGAAGCTATAGCTACGCCCGTGTTTCTGATGTAGGTATATTGTACTTTATTTTCAATTAGGTAAATGTGACATTGCAGTACTTGTTACTTAATTACGTAATTACGTAATTTTGGTCGACTTTGAATATTGAAATTATAAACTAGAACAGTTATAAGTCGTCTTCTTAATATAAACTACGAAGTTAATAACTACGGATACTAAGGAAGTTCCTCGCGTGTGTTTGTGTGTCTGCTAAACACGGGAAAACTACTGAACTCATTTGAATGTAATTTTCATCATTCGATAGCTTATATGCAAATTAGATTGATTCTAAATAATTAAACGAGCGAAGCGAGTGTGTGCAACGTATATAATAATTAATTATAAATATTAGCGAACTAACGGAGCTAGTGATTGAACAAAGTGAGTGTGATTCCGCAATTTAACAACTTACATTATTTTTAAACTTTGATGGGAGTCTTGAGTTAACTGCAAAATTTTGTTTATATACGGTTAAAACCGCGTCGGGCCGCGAGTATCAAAAATTTTATCTCAAATTGTGCGGTATAAATTGTATAAATTGTATTGAATATTACCCAATTATTTGCTAAAGCTGCTCTATCCCTGTTCCATAAAAAGCCAGAAAACCGTATCCCATATCATCATAATTATGAAACAAGAATGATGTCCCAAAATCCCATACAAGTGCCAAAAATGTCGAAGACTTTTAGCCAAAACCATGCGGTATTCCTTGCCCCTAAGCTATACAACAGCATACCTGTTAAATTCAAGAAAATAAAGCGCCTACAAACATTTAATAAAAATATATTCGGCTGGTTGTTACATGGAAACAACTCAAAAATTGTTTACAGCATCCTCAATCACTCTGAATTTACTAAAACTCCGTAAGTTATTATTAATTCATTTTATTTATTTTCTTTCAATTTTTTTTTTTTTCAATTTGTATTTTGAAAATATACGCTACAAATACCAATTCAAATTGTAAAATGTTTTGTTTCCTACCCTGGAACTGGCTCTGCCAAGTTGGGTAGGAAAACTTACATATTATAATATTGCATTTTGTAAAAATAATGTAAGAGTAAGTAAATAAATTCATATTCATATTCATATATTGTTGAGCATCTATAATTTACAAAATGGGGACGCAGATGAAATCAAATTTGTACTCTTTCCGGAAGCAATGGGCACACTTAGGTAAGTCAACTAAGTATCGTAAATGTGTAACAAAACAAGCAAAGTGTTTACATCAGTGCGTCTTGAAATTTTTGTACAAAAACGAGTTATGTATTCACTGGTTTTTGTATAAATTTAAATTTATTTAGATTTTAAAAGTATAATCAAGCGCAGTATTATTTATTTTTAAAGCCGCCCACTGTCGAGATTATTTGACTCAAATCATTTAATGTTTTCAATTTATTATTAGTGTATTTGCCATAAGGCACTTACACTATTGGCGTCGGTCGGATGGCGGGACCTAGGGGTCGGACCAAAATTTCTCGACGTTTCATAAGTTTCTAAGAAGTTTGGCACCATTTTTGGAAATGTTTATATATATATGTATATATATATATATATATTTATATATATATATATATATGTGTTAGCACGATAACTCTCGACAGACTTAATCGATTTAAACGAAATTTGGTCCACACGTTGGAATCCATCACCGCACGAAGCCTATTTAAAATGGGCCTAATCGGGACATGTTAAGGGTGGTATTTAGGGGTCGAAAAAAGTTTTCGGGCCCAAAAATACCGAAAAAATGCTCAGAATCGTTTCAAAATTGAAATTTAACCCTTTAGTAATTATTAAAATGTGCCGCTAAAATTTAAAAAAAATCGGCCCCACAGGACCGGACTTACAAATTTTATGAAAACACAAGTTTACTGATATAGATTTACATACAGAAGGGTGTATATAATTTGGTACAGATGTTGAATTGATATGTAGTATTAAAATTAACTAAAAAAATGTTGTTTTAAGGGGTGTATTAAGGGGTAATTTTTTTTATTTTGTTCAAAAACAAAGTTAAGCTCATACAATAGAGCCACACTGCCTATAAAAGCAAATACACTATATTGTCGGCAGGGTTTGGCACTGCGACCCGAGTTTTTTAATTTTAATAATGATTTTATTCTATATTTTAACATTTCTCAATAGAGTAAGTGGAGTTTGTAATAGAGGAGTCGTGGAAACGGCTTGCTAAAAAGTACTTCTACCGCCAAAAGTAATGTCGAATCCACCATTTTTCAAATAATATAGATAATACAAACTAGTGATATAATAAATATTCGCATATTTTTTGACGTTCGCAAAGCCCCACGTCGGCAAATATATTTTTATTTTTTTTTATTTTCTACATTGCTTTTTTCTAAGGCTTACATTTCAATTTTTTAAAATTTTATTACGACTATATCTATTCACGTCACTATGACGCGGTGGCCTCATCTTTCGCCGCAGCTATTCTAGCAGAATAGTGAATACCGCCGTCAAAGTGGCAAACTTTGTTGAAGATGAGTTAACAATGAATTCCGATTATTGTAACTGTAGAACAATCATATTTTTTTATTGTTAGCTTATCTTCAACAAAGTTTGCCGCTTTGACGACGGTATTCACTATTCTGCTAGAATAGCTGCGGCGAAAGATGAAGCCACCGCGTCATAGTGACGTGAATGCATTGCGCCCGCCTTCTAGCTTGCTATTTCGGAGATCCATGTGCGTCGAGTGTTTATTTTTATTCTACCGCTATAAATGTATATTATGTCGAATTTATTCCACACGTCACTGTCTGCGGGCAAGTAGGCGTTCACTACCATATTATTGATGACGTACATGGCTTCAACTCTCACCGCGGGCACTATATATAAGGAGACCGAGCACGGTCTATCGTAATACGTTATACGATAGACTATCTCCTTAAATATTAATATAAATTAGAAATAAAAAAATTTCAAAGTCAAACAATTATTTTTTTAGGGGATTTTTAGGGATATTTCAACTTGTGGTTAGTGAGAAAGATTTTTAGGAGTTGGCAACCCTGATCTATATAACTGTATCGTATAATAACTGATAGTAGAAGGTGCAAGCAGGAGAGAAATGTCTGAGAATACGTGCGAGTCTTGAAAACCACGTAGTTATGTCCGTCTGGACTCTGGATCACAGATATAGGTACCCGACGCCCCAACCCCGATATCGCTACCTTGCACACAACTTATACAGTCAGTCTCAACTTTAACTTCGTATACAGAGATTGCCGTGATTACAATTGGTACAGAGTATGTTGCAATAATGTTTGTAGTAAAACTGCTGTTGGCACAAAATTGAAAATGTAACGAAACGTTGCAATATATTTAACCGCATATGATATACCGGAGGTCGGCAACGTGCGGCTCTTTTGATGTAAAGTTGCGGCTCTCCAGTTCCATACGCAAAAAATAATTATTATTTTATTATGCTGGCCATACACTATGCTGCCTATCGTCCAATCGTGTCGCAGGATACGTATCTACTCGATTGTAGTACATTAAGCTAAGATGGCGGCGCGGTAAAAACACTTGTCTCGTGACTTATAGGTCGCGGGTTCGATCCCGGAGGTCGGTGCTATTAATACTTTTTTTTATTCGTTTTTACTTCGATACTGTGTCGTGTAAAATACGTAGTCTCTTTTTTTGTACTGTTTTTGGTAAAATAGATTTTATCAAAATTTAATTTTCTTTGTATAAAGACTATAAAGATAATTGAGAAATATTATTACATGTCTGTTCGCTGGGGGTACCAGACAGGTGGACCCAAGACTTCCGGTATAAGTGCGCTCCGAACTACCAACATTATAAAATGTAATATTATATGATGTGGCTTTAGATACTATTATGTCGTCCCATATACAGAGCCGTACATAATACCAACATAATACGCCATATATACAGTGTTGCAAGATATAAAAAAGCAAATTTAAAGAACATTCTCCACTTATTGAATTGCTAAATTGGGTAGAAAAACTTAAATAATTACATATTATATTCAGAATAATGTAATAACGAAAATAACTAATCCAAATCTTTAATTAACATTTGATTAGAATTCTTCAATAAATAAAATCATTAACCAATTTTTCAGACAAATATATTAACAAAAAATAATAATTAATACATTGACGTTTTGGTCCGGATTTGAATTTTCTTCAGAAATATGTACCTAATCTAAAAAATATAAAAAAGAATTAGTATCTACTTATAAGTTATTTTACAATAGAATTAAGATTGATTTTTTTAAATAATTTTTGAAAATTAAGAAAAATTAATAACAATTTTTTTTTCTTAATTTTCAAAAATTATTAAAAAATTCAATCTTAATTCTATTGGAAAATAAATAGATACTAATTCTTTTTTAGAATTTTTAGATTACATATTTCTGAAGCCGTCCAAATCCGGACCGAAATGTCAATGTACCTATTAATTATTATTTTTTGTTAATATATTTGTCTGAAAAATTGGTCGATAATTTTATTTATTGAATGAAATAACTAATATTGACTAATTTTTAAGTTGAAATAATTAATGCTCATTAAGGTATTACCCTTCATATGCATTTAATAAAAAGCTGTTATTTTGACATTACAAACAGACAACTTCAATTTTATTTATCTGTATAGATGTCGACATACATCGGTGGTAAACCTCCGTAGAAATCGATAATTGTCTTACATCTGGCAACTCTGTATTTGCCCATATAATGCTTTGCATCCTTGCAGATGGAATCATCAAGAGTGTGTTTCTTTCTAAAGATTATTATCGATTTATGGAAACTTTGCGGTGCACTATCTGGCCGTGGCGTCTTTCCTTTTATAATGCAGGTGCCTATTTACGTAATTCATGTTCAATGAAAACTAACATCTCAGAAATATAAAACCTTATGACTGTTACAAAGAACAAAATGACCAAATACTCTGCGTCAAATCTTTATAGTTTCAGGGATGGCCTGCAGGATCAAACTTTTCAAAATTTTTTGTTTAATTTTAACTTCCAAAATTCGGGCTTTTTTAAAAAGAAAACCGAAGTGGATTATTTCGAAAACAACGCATTTCCGACCCTCAAGTGATAGAGATTAAATCATTAGTGTAGATATAGATACAGAAATACTAACATTTTAGGTTATGAAACAAAAAAAAAGTTTTAAATTCGTTATTAATTTCAATCTAGCTTCGTCCGTATGCATTATGTATGAGAGAGAAAAATCGCTTAATGATTTAAAACAATAATTCTCTACATAAATGATTGGACATCGCCATTTGTTGTTCCACATTTCCGCTTTGTACCGAGAGGGAAGAAAGTCGGCGGGTCGAGAGATGGGGAAGAAAAACGTACAAACAAAATTGTAATTGAGTTTCAATCACAGTCTGATTTATGGAAGGATTTAGTCCCGGGCCTCCGAGTATAATTGAATTTATACAACGGTATTTACAGTACACATCCCCGGTACACCTGCCAGATGAAACACGGCACGTATTTAGTTGCTCGACTATTGTGTAATATCGGTGCAGTTTGGGGTAGAATTGCCTGCTCTGCTGCAACTGTCTTAAACTTGCAGGAATGCCTACTAGTTTGCGTGTTATTTGAGATGCCATCTTGCGTCATCTATATAAATCTATATCTATATATCTGAAGAGTTAGTTTATATAATATATTTTACATAATATAATATGGTATGGTTGTCCGATGTCTGTATATTATATAGTAACGGATTACAAAATCCACATAGGTACTGTGAGATTTGTTTGTTTAATGAATTATACTGGCGTTAGCTCAATTAATTCAAATAAATAAAATCGTAATTTAGTCTGTAATTAATAGTTTTAAAGATTCCTAGAGCGAATTTTCAGTTTTCATCACTTTTTTTGTTTATATTTTTTTGTACCTATTTATAAAGGGTGTCCCAAAATTTACGCAAGATTTGAATTTGCCGCCATTTGTGAGGTAAAGTGTTTCTAACCAAAAAAAAAAGACAGTTTGACAGCTAATAGTTTAGGGTTACTAAAAATGGAGCACTACATGAAAGAATAACGCGTTTTCATTGTTGAACTAGATTTTAAAAATGGTGAAAGTTTTGCTGCCACAATTCGCAAATTTCGCACAAAATATGATCGTAATATTGTTTTAAATTCTTCAACTGTGAAGAATATCTTTAAAAAATTTAGGGAGATTGGATCAATCTGTGATAGAAAACATTTTATCCGTCCACAACATGTCACTGTTTGGTGCAGTTTTTGGGCTGGAGGGATCATTGGACCATACTTCTTTGAAAATGAGGCTGGTCAAGCAGTAACTGTTACTGGTGTTCGATATCGCAACACGATAAGAGAGTTCTTTCTTGCTAAATTAGAAAATATTGATGTGGACGACATGTGGTTTCAACAAGATGTTGCCACATGCCATACATCCCGTGAAACAATTGAATTACTTCAAGAGACATTTCCTGGTCGTGTACTCTCTCGTTTCGGTGATCAGAATTGGCCCCCTAGATCATGTGATTTAACCCCACTGGATTTTTTTCTATGGGGTTTTTTGAAGTCACAGTTCGATGCCAACAAGCCTCTAACCACCCGTGCATTGAAGGAAGAGATTCAACGTTGTATCAATGAAATTCAGTCACATTTATGTGAAATGGTGATGGAAAATTTTGAAAAAAGAGTTCGAATTTGTCAGCAAAGTCGTGGAGGCCATATGTCCGATGTGTTATTTCATACGTAACCCTAGACTATGTACATTGTGTTCCAATAAAGAAATTAAAATTTATTTAAGAAAAACTCTGTTTTCTATTTAATTCAAATCTTGCGTAAATTTTAGGACACTCTTTATATACTAATATATAAAGCTGAGGAGTTTGTTTGTTTGTTTGGTTGAACGCGCTAATCTCAGGAACTAAATGAACATTTTTTTTTTGTTGCATATAGCCCATTTATCGAGGAAGGCTATAGGCTATATAATATCACGCTACGACCAATACGAGCGGAGCATCAATTAATGTAACTCAAAATTTGTCCGTCCGACAAAAACTTTTGAACGGTAACTCCGATCATCATGAAATTTGGACACAACATTCATCTCGGTAAACTAAGATGAATGTGTGTACCATCCCCATCCCCAACCCCTGCGCAGGGATGAGGGTGACTTTGACATTTTTAATAGGTGAACTAAAAAATAATTTTATTCCGATTAGAAATAAGTCGTTTTATATGTATACTTATTTTAGTCACAAGTTATCAAATAAAATCGTGTTACATCGTCTTTTTGTTTTCTCTTGTTATTAAAATGTAACACGCTTTTATTTGAAAACTTGAGACTCTGATAAGTACGTACAAAGCGACTTATTTCTAATCGAATTAAAAATATTTTTAACTTTTTATTTCATTTTTTATTAACAATTAATAAAAGCTTATTTTAAAAATTTTTTTTTTCGTTTAATTATTTTTAAGTTTTTAGTGTGCTTTATTAAAAGCATTGCATCCGGTCAGTTAGTTATTATTATATTGTATTGTCATCGGAACTACGTACCTACATATTATGCAAGTTTCAGCTCAATCTGATAACGGGAATTGGGTCAAATATAACTTGCAACATTCAACTTTAGACAGACAGACAGACAGACACCGGGACAGGTGAAACTAAAAAAAAGCTTGTTAAAATAATGTTTTTAAACCGCAACAACATGCTACGCCCGTACACAGTAACAACTAACAGTTCTAACACAAAACAAGCGTCCGCTACCGGTGCGTTTATACAGCACAATAGAACTCTCGCATACAACACGGTACGATAACTTATTTGGCAAACTGACCGCGACGTTTGTCGATGTATGAGGACAACAGTTTTTCAAGGCTAAACTACAAAAACCCTTGGTGCGCAAGTCCGACTCGCAATTGGCCGGTTTTTTTTGTCTAATAATTTGTAATAATAATTTTTTATCACTGAAATAATACGTTGCTAAATGAAGAATAAATAATCAAATCTTTTATTAACGTCTGATTAGAATTCTTCAATAAATAAAATTATCGACAAATATATTAACAAAAAATAATAATTAATACATTAACGTTTCTGTCCGGATTGGGATCTTCTTCAGAATACCAATTAGAAACTATTTTTTATAATTTTTAGATCAGTTCTCAAGAAGATTCAAAGCCGGACCGAAACGTTAATGTATTAATTATTATTTTTTGTTAATATATTTGTCTGAAAAATCGGTCAATAATTTTATTTATTGAAGAATAAATAATGTTTGTCTCTACCACAAGTGCTGCCTCTGATGGCTAATCGGAGGCACTACTGTCAGGAAAAAGGCTTATTATTTAAAAAATGACATAAATAATCAATGAGTCCGCCGTCAAACCAAAAGAGTCTAGGTTGAATGAAACCAACTGTACACACCTGAATAATAATAATATAGCTTTGACTATTGACTATTGGTCTTCTGTGTGAATTGTGAAGTCAGTATAATATAGGTATAGTGAATTAAACACAGAAAAAGAATAACGAATACAGAATTGAAACGTGCCAGTTGCATACTTTTACTTTATTATTTTATAAAAATTTCGTGTCACAATGTTCGTCTGCGCTAATCTCCGAAACCACCGAACCGATTGTAATGAAATTTTGTAAATGTGTCTTGCTTGGTCCAACTTACGCTATAGGATAGTTTTTATTAAATATTTTTTACAAAATTACGGTGTTTTCCCAAAAAAAAAAACTGTTTTAGTCACATGTACCGACATCTCAAAGCTACTAGTTCAGAAGCAAACAAAACTGTTTTAATACCAAGTAGCGACATCTGATAGAATTCGCTCAAAGCTATTAATTTAGAAGCAAACCTAGCTGAATTTGTTCAAAGCTATTAGTTCAGACGACGGGCTGCAAACGAAATACATTTTACAGAATTATATTTATCGCACACGGGTGAACCGGTAAAAATTAATTATTGCCGTGCGTTAGTCGCGCAAAAACTCGAAAATTGCTCGACCGATTTGAATAATTTTTTGTTTTGTTCGCCTCAATACTTAGAAAAAAAATTAGGAAAAATCCAATGGACCAGCTGAAAAATCAAAATCGAAATTTGTAATTTTGTAAATAAAAATGAAATGCTGTTGGTTGCTAAGCACATCATCTGGGCCGTTAGGCTAATTTTTTTTAATGTTCATGATAGTCCTAATAAGGTTTTTAGGGAAGGTAAAATTGTAAACGTTGCCCGGAATATTATGTTGGAGTTGAAGGCTCCACTACTGCTGTTGTTATCGTGTTTTGTGCGAAGCCGCGGGCAACGGCTATTATCTGTATATATAAAATTCCCATGTCTCAATTTTGATTGCGCTAATCTCCGAAATCACTGAACAGATTTTAATAAAATTTTGTAAATGCATCTTGCTTGGTGCAACTTATTCTATAGAATGGTTTTTATTAAATATTTTGTACAAAATTACGGCGCTTTCTCAAAAAAGCTGTTTTAGTAACATTTAACGACATCTGATAGAATTTACTCAAATCTGTCAGTTCAGAAGCAAACAAAAAAAAACTGTTTTAGTACTAAGTAGTAACATATAATAGAATTCGCTCAAAGCATTTTTTTTTTAGAATTTGCTCAAAGCTATTAGTTCAGATGCCGGGCGGCAAACGAAATACATTTCGCAGAATTATATCTATCGCACCCGGGTAAAACCGGGACGGACCCGCTAGTTAATACATCTATGACAACGCCCTGCAAATACGGCTCTTATTCTATAAGAAAGTCCGATGCAGCATAATGTGTTTATTGGAAGATTAAAGGATGAATCGTGGTGGCATAGGATCGATGAACTAAGCAAATACTGAAGGTTTTTTTATTGCATTTCATTGTCTGACGTTTCGGAAAACTTTATGCCATCTTCGGAGAATCAATGCTGTCTGTTTTCTCAGTATTGTTGTTATGTATAAAATAAATTAAAATAAAAAATGTCATCAACGGGTATTAAAATTACTATTTTTCTTGAAAAAACGACTGATTTTTACTGAAAATTGTATAAATGTGTCAAATGTAACTTGTTTAAAATTATACTGTGTTTATCTTTAATAGGCAACATAAAAATCCGGGCGAAGCCGGACCGGCCCGCTAGTATTGTAATATTTTTCGTCTTCAGTTGTTACCCAAACTTAATTGTATAACCTAGTTTAACGCGAGTGAATCTAAGGGCTACGATTAAAAACTAAAGTCGACCTGACATTTTTGTTTTAACCACTATATGTATATTAGGTTAATAGGTATATGAACTTCTAACAATTATTATTATTTTATTCAACATATTTGTTAACGTAAGTTTGTAACATGAATATTATTTAATTCAACATATTTATTAACGTAAGTTTGTAACATGAATATTATTTTATTCAACACATTTATTAATTTACGTTTTATAACATGCACACTACTTCCTAGTTCATACGCTCCGCTGCCATCTTGCCTCTGTTTCTGTACATCAGTGGCGGCGTGGCTTTTTAAGACGTGGTGTTACAAACTGAATTTTCCCTAAAAAAATATTTGAAGATTTTATAAAATAAAATGGTCCGCCAGATATATTTAGCGGTACGGTTAAAAACTACTCCACCAACCAGTGCACACAAAACATGTCCAAGTTTTAAAAAGTGCGTCACTAAACAAACCTTCCTTCTACTACTAGTACCGTAGTTCTATGACTTACTTCTACCGTCACATTTTTCGTCACTGCTACTCGATCGCTTACCGCATCTAAAGAAGTTTCACTTCAAAAAACTGTCTTTGAAACAGCGTCGTTAATTAACATTGGATTGGCTAATTGTAGAGCAGAGTAAGAAGCTTTATTTTAAAAATATAAAATAATTAATTAGTGCCAAGTTTGTCGTCCAAATTGTAAACATTCTGTGCTGGGAATAAGGCGCAAGTCGGCGTGAAAGAAAAGGGTTTGAGGCGAAGCGGCGGGGTTCTATCATGAATGCCACAGTCGGACAGCAAGGCGAGGCACAAGGGATGAAAGAGAATGGGTAGTGGTAGTAGTCGGTCGGTGTGTAACTGTTTAGCATATTTATACATTATTCATAATCCGGAATGGAAGAACACACGGATCCAGACTGTACACACGACGACTGAAAATCGAAACACTGCCCCGTATATTGGTCGGGATGCAGAGTATAGATGGGGACAAGTGAAACGATCGCACCGTGAGCTGTGGACTAAAGTCCGCTGCACACGAGGCTGGATTTGCCGCTAGGTTCCTTGCTAGATTTCACTACTAGTTTTCTAGCGCTGGTTTTCTTGATTTCTAAACACAAGGCGTCTTTATAAGCTTGCTCTGCAGGTAGATTTGGTGCGCGCGCAGTGATAGAATGGTAACAAAAGTGCATGTTTATTGTCTCTGAACAGAACACACACTATGGCATAGTCAAATCTTTGATTAACGTCTGATTAGAACTCTTCAATAAATAAAATTATCGATCACTTTTTCAGACATAATATTAACAATAAAATATATAATTTATACATTAACGTTTCGATCCGGATTTGGACCTTCTTCAGAACTGATCTAAAAAATATAAAAAAAAATTAATTTTTAATTTCTAATTAAACATTAATGTATTAATTATATATTTTTTTGTTAATATATTGTCTGAAACATTGGTCGATAATTTTATTTATTGAAGAACTATGGCATAGTGTTTGTTTGTGGGCGTTTGTTCAAGTCTCCCACGTGACAAGATACTGCTTCCTGGTTCGTTCTTGCTCATACCTAGCAAAATATAGGGGTATTTTCGAGTTCAAAACGCGCAAAAATATATAAAATATATTTTTTAGCGCTTCGAGCTCAAAAAAAAAACACTTTCTTACGAATTTTTCGATCATGATGTCTCGTGAACAAATGAACCAATTTCGATGCGGTTTGCGGTAATCGACACAGTTTTTTTAACCTATGAAAGTAATTTATTACAAATAAATCGATCTGATAAGAATTTTACGAGTAATTAAAAAAAAACACAAAACACTTTCCTACGTATTTTTCGTTTCCGAGTCTTTTGAACAAATGAACCGATTTTGATGCGGTTTACAGCAATCGACGCAGTTTTTTTGAGGAGAAGAGCTGATTGGTTTTTGGAATTAATTGGTTTAGTAGTTTAGAAAATATTCTATATGTCTAAAAATTTTTTAAACTAGTATTTTTGAGATTTCTCAAAATCTATTGGGCCGAATCATTCCAAATTTTCAGGAAATCTAAGTTCAGCAAAGTCACGTCAGATGCCGCAAAGCGCGTTTCAATCGAACAGTCCGTTCAAAAGTAATAACAGGTTTACCGTACATCCCTACGGACACCATCGCCAAAATAGTCAGAATAGCTCAAGGCCGTAGCCAGGAATTCACTTCGGGGGGAGTCGAGCTCTGGACCAGAGACATTAAGTAACAACTTTATTTTAAAATAAGCACACATTTGTATATTATAATACATAAATACAAAAATTAAAAGGCAGCCGACTTAGATTTCAACGACAGAGTTTAATTCAATTAATTTATTAGCAATGCATTACATTCAGATTTTACTCGTTCCGAAGAACGTGGAATCCAATTATCGTATCACGGATCGAAAAAAGAGTCGAAAATATTTCAGTAAGTATATGTATGGTGGGTTGGCTAAGGCATTTCGGGAGGGGTTTGAACCCCCAAAACACCCCCCTGCCTACGGCCTTGGAATAGCTTCCTAGGACCTCAAATCTTCGAGATCTGACGAAAACTCTATTTTCGAAAATCGGTGTAAAAATAACTTCCCGATTTTTGTATTGATTGCGGGAAGTTAAAAACATATTTCGCTAAGTTTTTTAGTTGAAAATGGCGTCGCGTTTTAGTGACGACGAGCGCATATTCAGCACACGTATGAAAGAACCGGCGTCGGTCGCCGGCTCCAAGGAGGATATGGAAGTAGGGGATGCGATGACGATCCCACGAACGCACCGGTAACGTTGCGTGTCATCAAACCAAGAGACCTGCTCCTTTTTTCCGTACTTCTTCTACATTTATATATTATTTTATCTAAGCAAATGAAAGGAAAAAAATCGCGTGTTCATTTCAAATGAATTCGTTTGATGAAATACGACCGGCTTCCATCGTTGCATTATTTATTGATGACTCTATTTGGCTGGTTTTCCCGGTCGCCATTTTTTATCGCGACTCATGACGATCATAATTATCGCTTGTGACTGATTTATTGAAGTAAAACTTCTTTACGCACGCTTGACTTGGGAAGTAAGCCTGACGAGAGATTTACGGAAGTGTGATCGGGCGAGGCAAACGGAAGTTGAGATGGAGATATAAGTTAGTGAAGATAGAAAGAGGATGACAAATACTTCACTGGCTAGTGTCGCCATAAGGTGGCCTAAAATATAAGTAGTACTAACAATAGACACATATTTTACTTTCCAGTGGCGCTATAGGGTGACAGAAAAAAGTTTTGTAAACCTACTTTAAATAATATTTCATAAAGATTTACTCTTAAAATCCAACGAGAGCTAAGTAATCGCAATGTATTACTTTTCTTTTCATTATCTTTATGTTTATATTTCTTTCTTCTTACATTAAATATTCTACGTTTAAAGTGAATAATATTGTTTATTCAACACGCGTGAGTAATATGTAATTTCGGGGCCCTGCTAAATTCGGGAGAAATAATAGATTATTTCATGTTGACGCGTAGAGTACTAATAATGAGCCGTACAGTGTGATAATGAATTTTCTGGACCAATAGAAACGCAGTAGTAAGCCCGAGCGTGCAATAATGAAAAAAAAAAACTGCACGCAGCTTCTGGACCAATAGGAACGTGGTAGGCGGTTTTGTATATATGAAAACAGCATCGCAATTCAGCGAAAGTCATGGCTATCTTGTGTGCATCGAGGGCGCTGGGTACGTCAATCAATGAAGTGATTTATTATTTTTCCCTCTTTTATCAGGGCCCCGATTACATATTACTCGTGCTAGTTGAATAAAATATTATGTGCGACCATTGATCGAAGGAGAATATTCCACTCGCGTGCGTTTTACAAATTTCACGCTCATGGAATCTTCTCCTTCTCTCACTAGTCGCACAATATACTATTAATCATTTTAAAGTTCATATTTTACGAATTTTCGGATGAATAATAACAAATTATGGCAGGAAGAAGTTTTACTTCTGTCGTGTGGTCAAAAGCACACTCGTTTTTTTTATAAACTAGCGGCTCATCCCGGTTTCACCCGGGTGCAAAACTTCCCATCTACACAGCAGAACTATCAAAGTACAGTGCTTTGATGTATCTCTAAAGATTTGGCCAGCGTTAGCCATGTAAGCGTACGAAAACAGCTTTTTTTTACGAAACACCGTCATAGTTCAGATATCTTATACATAATATTTAGAAATTATACACAGAAACCTTCCTCGTTTATCGCTCTTTCTAATAGTGAAAACCGTATGAAAACTGTTTGGCAGTTTTTGAGTTTATCGCGTTCAAACAGACAGACTCGGCGTAGGGACTTTGTTCCGCGGCTCCGCACGCGATTGAGATAAAACAGAACAATGGCTCCACCGAATTGTAGTACCAAAACAATTGTTTTATAAAGTGGTACCGAATTGTAGTACCACTTTATAAAACAATGTTTATACACTTTGACATTTTTGTATACCTATACGTATATTACGTGTGAATTTTGAAATCGTCCCCAATTTTGCCCTCTTGAGGGATGATTTTACAAAAACGCTGAAACACGTTGTTCTTTATTTCTTACCAAAAGCCTAAATATGAATTTTCATATCCCTAACTTGAGAAATGATCTGTTCTCCATACAAACTTTCATCCCCTTTTTCAGCCCTTCAGAGTTGCTTTTTGAGAGAAACAGTAGCCTATGTCCTCCATCTGGATACAATCTATCTCCTTGCCAAGTTTTATCGAAATCTGTTTAGCGGTTTACGCGTGAAAACGTAACAAACAAACAAACAACAAACAAAAAAACTGACGCTCGCGTTTATAATACCTATTAGTTAGGCTATTGTGTTATAATTTCAGCAACTTTTGATTTATTTTTTTTTCTGTATGTCAGCATCATCAAAAAAAATTCAACTTAATTTATTTATATGTATTTTACCTAGTGTGATATCAACTCTATTCCAACCTCTGTGCGACCGGTAAGAGAATCGTCCCAGTCAGGCGCAGTAGCTGAAACGTATTCCAAAACCGATACAAACAGTTTCGTTTTAGCAACTACGCATGACTGGGACGGTTCTGTTACACAGAGGTAAGGTATTATTGACACGTTACTTCGTGTGAGATATTTTAATTTATTTATTTCGTAGAAAGGATTTTTATGTTGTTTGGTGTATTTTTTAAAACAGTACGCTGCTTAAAATGGACTGATTGGGGTTGATTCAGTCCCACGGGCCACCAGTTATTTATCATCCATTATCACACTAATTGCCCTTTCGCTCTAACCTCAAAATATTATTATATTTGTATTTAAAAAGCGAACTTTTACTGTGGCTGATTGAAGTTTTATATACACAGGCATTAATTAAATTTGTCAGCAACAAAAACATTCCATTGAAAAATTTACATATTGGAAATATTGTTTATTCGATCATTATAGAGCAATGTCCAGATAATAATCTGAATTTTTTATAGATTTATATTTCAAACATTTAACTTTTTTTTTAATTTTGGACGTCTAGTTTTTAAGTAATTAATTATAAAAAATGTGATTTTTTTTACAATGTTAAATGAGAGAGTCATCGGAAGTACATATTATTATTTAAACTGATTGTAGACAAAATTTTGAAATAGAGATTATTTCAAAGTTTGACTCTTTTAGATAACGTAAAAAAATTGTCACATGTAGGTATATAGTTTTGAGGAAATATTAGATATCTAAACCTTGAACTTTCAACTGCTTGTCAACCATGTTCGAACTATATCTATCTTTGTCAGATACATTGTACAAAATATACTGCTGTAGTCAAATTATGTGCCATGTTTAATTTCTTAAATATTCAAACAATTTAATTATGACCCCTGGGATATAATATTTGAATAGAGATAATCTATATACCTATACTAATATAAAGAGAGAGTGCGGATTTTGTGAGTTTGTGTATATGCCCAGGATAATCTCCGAAACTACTAATCCGATTTCAAAATTGTTTTCACCAATATTTAGAATGAATCTTAAGGATGAACATAGGCTATATATTATCGCGTTAAAATAAAATCGCTTTTCGTGGATATCAATTTTGCAACGTAAGTCGACGAAAAAACTATGGAAATTTACAAATTCGGGCGAAGCCGCATCGGGCCACTAGTAATTTATAAAGTCTAAAGACCTGTTGTCGAGCGTCTATAATTTGCAATGTCCAGCTATCTTCAAAAGCAGTAACGTCCAAAATACGTCGAAGAATGTGGATTTCGTTCTGAGCAGGGTTCAAGCTTTTAGAGAAGGACTTTCTGAAAGCCGGCTTACGCAAGCATCGCCAGCCAAGCATGAAGGTTCTGATTGAAGTATACAGATCGAATGTTTGTTTTAGTAAGTAAAAAACGTTGCCCGCGCAAACATGCTATAGCGCTGTATATGCGTCGCCGCTGGTAAAACCTAGGGGCTTGGAGAATAGTCGACGCCGTGTTTTTTAAATTCCGTTTCAGTAACTTAGGCCTTCAATGCCCATGTTTTGATCTGAGAAAGCGGTGGGTGACGCGGAGCTTTATGTGTAAATATGTGCGCTCATAATAATTGTTTTATACCGAGCGGGTAGCGTAGTAATGAGGGCACTAGACTCGCATTCGGGAGGTACCGCGTAAGAATCCCGGCGGAGTCAGATGTGGCTGGGACTTTTTCCTACTGTCTCTCGCCGAGAAACGGTAATTTCTGTACCGGCCATCTTGTTGAGGTTTTCCATGCATGAGAGCGGATGATGATCTAGTCACTAATCTTCTGGAGTTCATGAGGAGATGCAAACTATTGAAGGACTAGATCCAGGACAAGGGGGAGCACAATAATTCTTCTAGGATGACGTAACGGGCTGTTAAACAATAACCCCTAATTTAGTAATTCATTCAACGCCCTCGGTCAACGTTAGGCTACATGGAGGGAGGGAGGAGTTCCAAAAGGACTGAAATAAGACCACGTAGCTTATCGTCGTTGGTTCTGTAATAGCTCTTATGTGAATAGTTGGCAGATTTCACGTTCTTTAAATGAAAAGATTCAGGAAACAAAGCTCTATACAGTAGTAATACCTCCAAATTAATTTTACAGTAACCAACAAGGGGAAGTAACTCTTATGTGAAAAGTTGTATCAAATAATTCCTCCCATGTGCCAATAAATCCGAAATTAACGTTAAATATTTTTTAAGAAAATACTTCGTCTTAATTAAACACGTATACCTAGTAAAGATAAGTATGAATTAGTAATATACCTCTGAAATTGCTAGTTCTTACGATCTATTGCTGAAATAACCACTTTTTGGCCTTTCCTGCAAATTTTACTTTTTGCACATAAGAGGTATTACAGAACCAACGACGTTATGGACAATCCCTTACTGTAAAGTTTTCCGTAATCAAATTTTTAATACGAAACTGGAACGATTTTCCAGTTGTGCCAACCCTATAAACGGTAAAGGCTAGATTATATATGTATGTACAATATATATATAGGCTTCACTTGGCCGATCACAGATCTCGTTACGGCGAGCGATTGACCACCACATGTCTACTGTATAGACGTGTCGGTATAGTAGATATCTATCTATAGGCTATGGATATCTGTGTATATGTCCGAATGCCGTGTTTGGTGCTTTGGATTTGGCCCCAAATCTCATTTTGTATACGCGTATCCAAGGACAGAATCAACCCTCTGTGCTTACGTCGATATCCGTCTATATTTAGTCCATACACGCACATACTATGTTCATCTCCAATACTGCAATCCTCCAGTGAACTTGTGACATTGTTTTCAATTTTTAACACGCTTATATTAGCTGGACCTGTATGTAAAGGAATTTCAGAAAGTCCGATTAACTTGAAAATTTGCACACGTGTCAAAGGCCGATGACAATACAATTATTACATAAAAATAAATTTGAATTTAAAAATTTTGAAAAAAAATAGAATTTGAAAATTTTGAAAAAAATTACTTTTGATGTCGTTTTGAGATTAAAAATTAAGAAATTAAATTATAGTTTAAAAAAAACACGCATTAATAGCAAACCAAACTAAACAGTAGAAAATAATTATTATAACAAAATAATTCAATTATAGTAAAAAAGGGTGGGGTGCCAATTACTATATTTTCATTATAACTCTTAGTTTTATAAATAGCTACCTACCAATGAAATAATTGTAAACATTTAATATCAAGCACCCCACGGTTTTTTTCTATACTTATAAATTATTTTGTTAATAATTATTTTCTACTTTTTAGTTCGGTTTGCTATTAAATCGTGTTTGTTTAGTTTTTCAAACTATAATTTCTTACTTGTATTAACTGTGTAACTATTAAGATTATTTCCTAAATTAAATATTGGTTAAAAATAGAAAATATATATTATAAAAATCTCGTGTCACGATGATCGTCTGCGCTAATCTTCGAAAACACTGAACCGATTTTAAAGACATTTTGTAAATGTCTTGCTTGGTTCAACTTACGCTATAGGATAGTTTTTATTAAATATTTCATACAAAACTACGGTGTTCTCTAAAAAAACTGTTTTAGTAAATTTCAGCGACATCTGATGGAATTTGTTTAAAGCTATTAGTTCAGAAGCAAATCTGGTAGAATTTGCTCATAGCTATTAGTTCATATGCCGGGCCGTAAACGAAATACATTTAGCAGAATTATATATATCGCACCCGGTTGAAACCGGGACGGACCGGTAATAGAAAATATAATTCATTCTATAAAATCATATATCTATTAATTAACTATATGAATCATTGTCTATCTACTCAATGAGCGGTAAGTGAACGCAACAAAGCGTATGGAAAATATATCTGCGTCTCTTTCTTTGATGTAATTCCCTGATTTATCGGATGATAGGATTGGTTGATGACGTTGATGTACTTGCATTCAATCTGAATAAAGTATATCTGTTTCAAAAACTTTGTCTTTTTCTATGACGTTAACATGGGCGTACCTAGCTTTTGGCCCAGAAGGGGACAAATTAGAAATTTCTTACGCCGGGTTCCCCGTGCTTGTTTTGCTCTCCTGGATACACCAGTGCTTACGACGTAAAAATACAAAAGTATATGTTTGCACCCTAATAGTTCGATTGCGATTTTATTCCTATGCTCAGTATAGAATAAAAGTATATGTATAAAATTATGAAATACCTAAGATTTTGGTTGTTCTGCTGCTCTCTAGGGCTCATAGATGAGCCGCCACTGGCCCTTAACATATTTTCAAATCGTAGATGATATAGGTACCTGTATAGTAATATAATGTAAGGGACGAAGTTAAAGGGTTGACGCGGAAGTCGTGGAGAGGTGGATGGGGCGAGCGGGACGCGATTGGATAGGATGGTAGATTTCATTAAGGCGATATAGCGTCAATGGGTTCTTCGGCTGGGGGGATACACCGTTCTCTCAGGCCGCACATGTGATTCGACTACTCAAACAGATGTTGGGGGAACTATGTTTCGGAATTTACAAACTGTATATAAATCGGATTTTGACATCTCGAAACTATCACACAGATTGACTCGGTCGTGAATATGTATTACTTGTCAGCAAGGAAAACATATTCTCCTCTTTTATTCTCTTGAATTGCTACTGATATTTGGCAACGTGCTTTTTAAATCATAATTAGTATTGATTACCATGTTTGCACCATATCTATAATAATTACTATTTGAAGCATTGTCTATTTACGCAATGTACGGTGAACTAAGGCAACAAATATACCTGTGTCTCTTTTTTCGAAGTAATTCCTTAGTTATTCCGACAATATATCTATACTTCTATACTAATTTATAAAGCTGAAGAGTTTGTTTGTTTGAACGCGTTAATCTCAGAAACTACTGGTTCGAATTGAAAAAAAAATTTTTTGTTGGATAGCCCATTTATCGAGGAAGGCTATAGGCTATATAATATTACGCTACGACTAATTGGAGCGGAACATAAATGAAAAAATGTTGCAAGTTGTGTCTCAAAATTAGTCCATCCGACAAATATTATCAGGTAAAATGCCTTAACTAAATACTGCAATATTAGCGCGCCAACAGTACAAGCCTGGATAGTTCAGTCGGTAGAGTGTAAGCCTCTTAATGCCAACGTATAGGGTTCAAGCCCTACGTCGGCGGAATATATTTTTATTTATTTTTTCTACATTGCTTTCTTCTAAGGTTTACATTTCAATTTTTTTAAATTTTATTACGACTAATTAAAATTAAATAAATCTAACTAATAGCTCATTTGAAAACTGTTACAACTTTAGGCACCTATATATAAAAATAATTTTCCTACAGTGTTTTCAATTAAATATATATATTAAAAGAAATTTATTACTTAAAAAAAGTATAAATACTGCTTTTTAACGACAAAAACTTTTGAACGGTAACGCCGATCATTATGAAGTTTGGACACAACATTCATCTCGGTCCACTAAGATGAATGTGCGTACTCATGTCCCTTCCTTCCCCATTCGTTCTTTTGCACCCGGTTGAAACCGGGCGGGACCGCTAGCTATATATATTAGCATGGAGTACATCTCTCTTTATCAAAAGTTTTATGACTTTATCTATGACGTTAGCCAATCAGAGCCAACGAGTTCTTACCACTTAAAAAAAGACATAAATATACCTTTGCATCATATATTTAATACGTTCTATATTGCTAGCAAAGATCGGGATAAAGACTTAAACACTACGGTGCAGACATATATACGTCTGTCTCACTTATCATACTCTAAGTCTCATGCGCATGTCCGTGATTGGATGCGCGTCTGTTTGCACATGGAACTAAGCTGGGAAAGGGAGGTGACTTCCTGCATTCCACTTAATAATTGCCCCACTACAGACGCGACACTTGCGCACAACGGGTCAAGTAAAAAGAAAGAGATAGAAAACAGTAATTTGTTATCTCACTTCATGGGTCACGCTAACACTTACGGCTACTAGCAATATAGAAATTAGTAAATTTATGCTTTGCACCTTATTTATTTTTTTAAATGCCTTTCTCTCACAGACTGAAATTATGCTCGGTATATACAGTATGTAAACACGTAAGGGCACATAGGGAAATTAACATTGGAAAAAAATGACTGGATCAGAGTGAGCCTTGAAATATTGTTTTTCAATTTGACAGATAATATTCTTTTGCAAAATGAATGTGTATAGTGTATACTACCGAAGAAAATATTGAAATGATTACAACATAATCGGACTTTTTTTATTAATGGGACATTAAATTCCCAAAAATACTTAAATATGGTGCGAGATCAAATATCTCCGCCTATTCGTGTTGAACCTAAAGACATTTGGTCACTGATTTACCAACGCGCATACGTCATACCAGTCAGACAATTTTTGAATGAAATGTTTCCAAACAGATGGAGTTGTTTTTTTGTTTTATTTTTGTACAAAAAAATGAAAATAATGGTTTATAAGAGCTTTTTATTATTAAAAAAGCCAAGTAAAATAAAAATAAATCAAAATAAAATAGAAATCCTCAAAATTACCACGATAATTCAATAGAAATAACAATTAATGCAGTCATGACTAACTCTGATCCAAGTATTTTTTCCCAATGCTAATTTCCCTATGTGCACCTTACGCGTTTACATACTGTATAATAAAAGTATATGGGTTGCAACTACGCTCACTGTGTTAATAAGTGATTTAACATTTCAAATTAAAACGATACATTTTTCTGCTTTCCTGATTTTTAAACAACAAAATGATTCACTGAATAGAAAATGATCACTGTTAAATTATCTACATGATAGGTCACTTAGTCAGAACGAAAATAATTCGGCTGAATTATCACTTATTTTACAGTAACAGATCTAAACAATCAAACTTATTTGTAACTTTTTTCCACATCATGCAAGAGGTAATTTTTACCTTAACACTAGACATGAACTTTCACTATATAGCGAGAGTTACGGGTGAATCAAATATAGTGTTACTAGCCGCTACCCGCGAGTCCTCACGCGATTGAGATGAAACAACGTTACATTCAATAGGATTAGGTACAGTAATATTTGTTGAGATTTTTGTAATTTATACAATAAATATAACACTCTTAAGGAATAAATTTTCAAAAATCGTTATATAGTAGTAGTAGTAATAGTAATGCGTTTAACATCCGTTTCTCGACTTTATTTCATAACAGACGCCATTCGCTCCATTACTATTTTCCATCCATCACATTTCCCGTTATTTTCTACATTTTTTCAACTTCAACTTAATAGCAATGGGCGAACGAAGTAATTTTAGGACATTAGGATAAGGTGGGCAACTTTTGAGCATAGGAGCTAGACAGGTAAGGCCATGGCCTTGAATAAGGAACCATCTTGATCTGAAATTATTGAGGGAAACCATGGAAAACCTCAACAAGATGTCCGATGCAGGAATCACCGTTTCTCGGCGAGAGGCAGCCGGAAAAAGTTCCAGCCACATCTGCCCCCGCCGGGATTCGAACCCGGTACCTCCCGAATGCGAGTCTAGTGCTCTCACTACTACGCCACCCCGCTCGGTTCATCTGCTTTATATAAGGAACAAAAGGAACAAAATTTCATGCTGGGCTGTGCTTTGTATGTCAGTCAGTCAGTGCTAGAGTTATGAATTATTTACTTATTTTCAAAATACGTACAGCGAGTGCTCAACGGCATAGACATGTAAAGGGGGTAATTATTTCCCCAGGATCATAATATTAAAAAAATATAGTTTCAAAAAAAAATAAAAAACACGCTTTATATCGAACTAAAAAGTAATTTTTTTTTTTTAATAAGCTTAAAACAATAATGAATAAAAAATACTAGTATTATTGTGAAAAAAGCGTGGGGCGCTTTGTTCCACATTTTCGTACATCGAGCGACCCACGCTTTTTTTCACAATAATACTATAGTACTTTTTATTCATTATTGTTTTAAGCTTGTTTTAAAAAAAATATTTTTTACTTTTTAGTTCGATATAAAGCGTGTTTTTTAGTTTTTTTTAAACTATATTTATTTTCCACTTTTTAGTTTGCCGAAAAAAAACAAATTTTTTATTTCGGCGTGGACGGGATTAGTACCCACGACCGGTGAATTCGAGAGTTGACGTCAGCGAAGACTAGCGCCTTAGACCGCTCGGTCAACGATTGCTCTTACAGTAGTGGCATAACATGCTAACAGTAATAAACCACGTCTTGCTGTAGTCCAAACGAGGCTGCAAACAAACATACATACTTACATACATACATACAAACTTACAAGTGAAACTAATATAAAGCGTGTAAAAAATAAAACTGAAAATAATATAATACAAATACCTGGCTAAAAAATAACATTTATAGAAATACTCTTTGAAATGTAATTTCAAAATTAGTTTGAGAATTATGCTTTACAAACCCCCTCCCCCCAATATCTACGCCCTTGCGAGTGCTGAGCCGCAGCCTATTTTTTAGAATTATGTAATACCTTCGGCTTCGATCGAAGGTAAGAAAAAATCCAAAGTATGGTCTAAAAAACTGGTCTTGATCGAACTCTATATATGTTACAGGGACCTTTGTATAGTATTGTCTTTGTCATATCAGACTGTTTGATCGGTGTTTGAAGTTTTTGCCGTGTAAGAAAAATGACAAGGAAGATACCTATACTAAACAGTTCTCTTTTGAAGCACAGTGTATGAGTTATTTTATAAAGTTTATGAACTTCAAGCTGAATGCAGCACCGAACAAAAGATTGTTGCACTGCACCAACTGACATCTGTCCCTTTCTCGATATCCTTCCTCCATCCGCTTTGTATCAAGTTATTGCTTTTTACTTCAGCTTTAGTGAACTGTTTCCTTTTAGACAGTCGTTGTCGATGAATTGCTAGCCCGAAAGCTTTAAAGCCCAAAGAGTTGACTGCCATCTAAGATGGAATGTTTTTAAATATAAAGAACCTCGCACAAACCTTATGGGATTTAGTTCTCGGTTAAATTGATCGAAAATGGTTTTATTTAATAGTTTAAAGGTCACTAAGAAACCGTGTCCATGGGCGCAGAGCTTAAAAATCAATAAATTTTTAGCTAGATATGAAATAAAATAAAAACTACAAAACAAAATTACACACACAACAAAAACAAAAAGAAAACACTCAATAAAATTATTTCTTCTAATCTTTGGTCATTTTGTATGGTACCTATAACCTACTTTTGTTAACGAACTACAATAAAATTAAAATTAATAAGTACCTACCGAATACAAAACAACTAAATAATAGTATATTGTGCGACTAGTGAGAGAAGGAGAAGATTCCATGAGCGTGAAATTTGCCGCACGAGCGCAGCGAGTGCGGTAAAACACACGCGAGTGGAATATTCTCCTTCGATCAATAGTCGCACATAATACTTTATTCAACTAGCAGGAGTAATATGTAATCGGGGCCCTGATAAAAGAGGGAAAAATAATAAATCACTTCATTGATTGACGTACCACCGTCAGTGTATACACAAGATTGCCATGATTTCGCTGAATTGCGATGCTGTTTTCATATAAGTATACAATACCGCCTACCACGTTCCTATTGGTCCAGAAGCTACTTGCAGTTTTTTTCATTATTTAGCGCTTGGGCTTGCTACTGAGTTTCTATTGGTCCAGAAAATTCATTATTACACTAGTGAAGTAATATATGATTTCTCCCACGCCAGAAAATTCATTATTACACTATAGTGAAGTAATATATTATTTCTCCCACGTTTAGCAGGGCCCCGAAATTACATATTACTCACGCGTGTTGAATAAATATTTTTAATGCAAATAATAGGTACAATAATATTAATTTTCAGAGGATTATAGATCAATAAAGATAATGCTATTAAGCTATATTTTTAATTGCAACGTTTCATTTTACTTATTAAAACTTCCTCAGGCTCTTAAAGAATAACTTTGGTAATATTATGTATTTCATTTATAATATGTTATTTTTTATAATTTATTGTGGAGACATTAATTCAGTTAAAAAAAAAATTAAATTAACTGAATATCTCCACAATAAATTATAAAAAATAACATATAAATGAAATACATAATATTACCAATTCTAAGTTATTCTTTAAGAGCCTGAGGAAGTTTTAATAAGTATAAAACGAAACGTTGCAATTAAAAATATAGCTTAATAATCCTCTGAAAATTAATATTATAAAATTAATAGATCTGAAACACATATCAAATAATAGGTACTTCAATCGAAAGTATCAAAATAAAAAAAGTTTTCTTTCAAACTAAAAAAAAAAAAACGCGGAGCACGCAGGCATAAAAGACAATTCGTCGCTCGGAGCTGCACCACATTTCAGCGCAAAACCTCCCGAATGTAGTTTCGGCCGGATGGGCAGCCGAAACCGAAACTAAGCCGAAACCAGTTTTTTGGCCGAAAGTGGCCGAAACTGAAATTTCGGTCGGACACTAGAAACCATACTAGAGTTTTGTGCGCAGATGTGATATCTGTATACTGCGAAACAACATTAAGCCTTCCATGCATGCACGTCACTTTGAATCATTTCTCTCATCCCTCAGGATACGTCCTGCGCTATGACTACAGTGGCGCGTATAGAGGAGAGGATTTTCGCTACATTAAATGCACAACGGAAAAAGAAAACACTGCCAACTATAGTTTTATGTGCTTGACGACAAAATCAGCTACCGGACTAACAGCATATGAGAAGACAATTCCCGTAATTGTAGATATATTTTTATCGTAAATATGTTGTAAACTTCTAACCAAACACATATCAATATCTTTAATCTATACTAATATATAAAGCTGAAGAGTTTGTTGTTTGTTTGTTTTTCCTAGTATCATGATTATGCAACACAGTATGATTATTGAAATTGTTCATATTATTTTTAACAATAATTAAACAGCTGTACATGACATGGCAATGACAAAATATTTAATCGCTTAAATAATGGCCTGCGTTCCTGTCTAAACCCAGCATCCGAGATCAATCTTATAATTTTCTTTTGTTGCAAAAACACTTTCGAAGCAGAGGCGGCATTACCCCACAATTCGATACCATAAATCATTTTAGAGTGAAATAATGAGATTTTAGAGTGAAATATGTTGACAAAAAATTAATATAAAAATATAAATCAATATAACAAAAGATGACGTTTCGATCCGGATTTGGATCTTCTTCAGAAGACAGAAATATCTAAAAAATATAAAAATTGATTAGTATTAGTTATTTATTATCTAATAGAATGCACGAATGATTGATAGTTTGAATGAATAAAAAAATTAATGAAAAATTAATCTTTTGTTATATTGATTTATATTTTTATATTAATTTTTTGTCAATATATGGTCTGAAAAAAATTGGTCGACTATTTTATTTATTTGAAGAGTTCTATTCAGACGTTTATCAAAGATTTTAATTTTTTTTAACTAGCTAGGTACATACTTTGTCATATTTTTATAAATATCCTCCATTATCTGAAATCCCATTGTATGAATAGTAAGTATATACTAGATTGTGCACCGAACCGTACGTATAATGTGTATATTTAATTTTTTTTATTAATTAACGACAATTTTCATGTAAAACTTTTATTAATGAAAGTTGAAACCTTTCAATAAGCCCCATTGATGTTCTCTTGAAAGCGATGTAGAGCTTTTAGTTTTTGTCATTATATATTAAAGAGCGTATTTTTTTTTTTATTTTTTACTCGTGCTTCTATCGAGTGCTGTCATCTGCTACAGCAGTATCCAAACTTTAATATTATTAAAAGTTGAACTCGTTCAATAATCTATTGATGTTCGCTTGAAAGCGTTATAGAGCTTTTATGAGTAGTTTTTGTCATAATATATTAAAGACTGTATTTTTAAGTGCAAGTATTTGTCATGTGACACTATTGACGTCGATAGGGTGGCGACACTTAAGTGTATGAATTAATCGATTTAAACAAATTTTGGTTCACACATTAGAATCCATAGTTGCACTGAGCCTATTTAAGGCTGTTTTTAAGGATAGAAGCATGATTTTGGACTCAAAGATATCCACAAAAATTCTCTGAACCGTTTCAAAACCCACTGGTACCTAAAGATTAAAATGTGCTACTAAAACTTTAATAAAATCATTCATACATGACCGGACTTACAAAGAACCCCGCTAAAACACCTTATGGGAGTTGGCTCTCGGTTAAATTGATCGAAAGTGGTTTTGTTTTATAGTTTAAAGGTCTCTAAGGAAAATGGGCGCGTAACCTAAAAACCAATAGATTTTTAGCTACAGATATGTTTATCAAGATTTTAGATATAGGGATATCTATTGAATTCACAATCTTAAAAAATCCTAATCTCTAGAAATATGAGTGCGCTGAATCCGAATATGACATTATTATTTTATACAGGGTGACACCTTCCAACATTACCTAGTTTTCGACTATTTTTCTATTTCTAAAAAAAATTGGTTGTCTGTAAAGTCGGTTTACGGACGATAGTTTTACGTGATAACGTATTCCGCTCGAATATCATATTTAATAATACATTACTGCGCTCTCGCTTGCACGCACAGGGTCAGGCGGAACGTTACGGAACGTTACACTTTTTCGTATATGCAGCTGGTGTTTCATCAATTTATAAGACGTTATCACGTCAAAAACTTAGTCCGCCATATTGGATTTAGAGTGACGTCACTTTATTTTTCGAGTTATTCTCAGCAAGACCTTTCATTTGATACCCATATTGTAGGAAAGCATAATAAAATTAGTCCGCCATCTTTAGAAGTCCGCCATATTGGATTTAGAGTGACGTCACTTTATTTTTCGAGTTATTCTCAGCAAGCCCTTTCATTTGATACCCATATTGTAGGAAAGCATAATAAAATTAGTCCGCCATCTTTAGAAGTCCGCCATATTGGATTTAGAGTGACGTCACACAGCTAACCATGCATTGTCATTCAAACTAAACGTGTATACAAATTTTCATCTCAATCGGTTGATGATATCTGCTTCAAAATTACCGAAGGCATGCTAGTCGCTCACTTAGTAACGTTAGGAACGTTACACTTTTTCGTGCATGCAGCCGGTGTTTCATCTTTTTATTTTGACGTGATTCATCAATTTATAAGACGTTATCACGTCAAAAAGCATAAAAGTTAAACATGGAATGTATGTAATAAGTTAATAAGCTAAATAAACCGTAAGTTTTACTTAAGAATAACAAAAATATGTTTTCAAAAAGTATCTTATTTATTTAAAAAATGTGTTTAGAAGATAGGTATTTTGTATTTAGTATTTCAAATACCATTTCCAAAAGTATGTTGTATCTGATATCTCAAATACTAATTACTTAGAAGTATCTTGTAACTTGTATTTCAGATACTTTTGACGTGATAACGTCTTATAAATTGATGAATCACCAATCTTATAAATTGATAAAACACCGGCTGCATGTTCGAAAAAGTGTAACGTTCGTAACGCGTAACGTTCCTAACGCGTAACGTTCCGCCTGACCCTGTGCGTGCTTTTTGCTAATTTCTCGCTCAATTTAAATCAGATCGGTTTGAAACCAGTCTTAAACGAAAGAGGAGAACATTTTACATAGATTTCGTATAATAGAATTTGCCTAAACAGTTTTTTTATACAAATTTATATAGACAAATAGCTGTATAAATGCAACATGAAAACGGCTGAATTTCTAATGTTTAATTCAATTTTTTGATATTAGTATTTTGTGAAATGCAACACCTTCTAAGTTAAGTATTGGAATAACTAATTATTATTAAAACATAATACTTTGACAGTTGCAAACGTCACTTTTGACATTTCTTATCATTCCGACACCAAGGATAAGCGGATTGAAACCAAATTTTGGGAGGTTTAGGTTATGTATTACGGAATACGTTATCACGTAAAACTATCGTCCGTAAACCGACTTTACAGACAACCAATTTTTTTTATGAGGTATCTTGTACATCTCTGGTCGGCAGGTTTTGGCACTGCGATTCGAGTTTATTTCTATTTGTAATTTTTACTTGTGTGCTTTTATCAAGTACTCTCATCTGCTGCAGGGATATACAAACTGTTACATAAAACTAGTCGTTCTCAGTACGGATCCATTAATCGATTGTGCTGCAAGTATGGCAGTATGGCGGGAATTTCAAACGCATTTGTCACTGTCAGCCTGTTGTTTTTATATGTAACGGCACTGTGAATGTGCGGGTGGCCTGCGAAGCTCAGACCTGCATTATCACGGAGGTATAAATTTTAAGGAGGTTCTTTGTATTTTATGCTGGGATATAGAAAACTCCTTAATCGAATACTGCAAGCAAAACAGATCAATGCTGGATTGCAGTAAAGATTGTCAAAACTTTTGATTAGACAATAACCTTAATTTATTATCATAGAATTACAGTTTTCATAATACAGGAGCAGTCTAATGTTGTATTCAAACTCCCTGTCATTTAGAACATTAGATTGTACTCACAAAAAAAACATAGAACAAGGCTAGTATTTAACGCGGCGACAAATTAATCTGAATCAGGGATTAAAAAAATATAATAAAGTGGGTAGCAAAAATAGTAGGTTGGCAGCTGCTGTCAAGGATAGTATTAAGTAAAAAGTGGCAGCTTAATAATCAGTTGTAAGCTTTGTTTTAATTTAAACATCGAGATTTGTTTTGGTAACTGAATTTATTGTTAACCGGAAACTTGACAGCGGATAAAGAAATAGGCGTTCCTAAATTTTACATTTGAGTTTGTGTCATATCTTTAAAGTTATAGTCAAATGATAAATAAAAAAACAACATTCAGGACCGTAATATAAAAACACCACTCTCGTTGAAACGACCCCGTAATTGTTTTGTTTTAAAGAACTCCTCCCAAACGCCCTCCCCTTTTCACTGCCCAAGAAAAACGCTATCGCATCGACACGACTCCGTAATTGTTTTTTAAAGAACTCCCCCTAAATGCATTCCGCTGTTCACTGCGCAAAAGACAACGCCATCGCATCGACACGGCCCCGTAATTGTTTTTTAAAGAACTTCCCCCAAACGCCCTTCACTTTTCACTAGTTGTTATAATACAATCTTTGTCACTCCACTGTTAATATTAGTCGCCATGTCATTACTTATAGTGCCTCGCCTATGATTTCAATTGACTTGTTTAATATTTTCGCTACCTTAAAGTAGCAGTCATTATTTACCTAGTTGTTATAATACCTTGTTTTGAAGCTCATCTAATATAATTATTGCCAAAATATTTAATCGCTGTCAAGTTATGTTTTTAGTTGCCTGGAAAATTATTTCCCATAGAAAAACTGTACAAAAAACTATGCATATGTTATATACTAACGGTCCCGCCCGGTTTCACCCGGGTGCAAAAGAAAGAATGAGGGGGACGGAAATGAGTACACACGTTCATATTTACCGAGATGAATGTTGTGTCCAAATTTCATGATGTTCGGAGTTACCGTTCAAAAGTTTTTGTCGGACGGACAAATTTTGAGTTATATTTTACATTTTCCATTGATGCTCCGCTCCTATTGGTCGTAGGGTGATATTATACATATAGCCTATAGCCTTCCTCGATAAATGGACTATCCAACAAAAAAAAATGTGTAATTCAAACCAGCGCGTTCAACCAAACGAACAAACTCTTCAGCTTTATATATTAGTATAGATTAACGATGTATATTTAGATTCATCTGATTGTTGTTTGATGTAATTAACACGCTTATGATCTGAGTTGTCGAGCGTCTATAGTCTACAATAAATAAAATGAAATCTACTCCGTAAAACTTTCTATAATATCTTTATATGTGTGTTCTATACATTATATGGATGCTGTAATATCATAGGCTACAGTGCTGCCGCCATTTGTGGATGGAAAAGCCTGACGCAATGATTATTAACGAGCACGCGGTTGTTTAAACACAACTCGCGCTCTCGCGGCTCATTTGTTCACCTCTATAATCTATTCCGTTCTCTATTCATCTATCTTCCATCCTTGTCTATCTGTCTATCATTATTAGATATGGGTTGTCGTGCATATTTTGAGGAACGCACTCAGAAATTTGCATCAGATTTTTTTTTTAAATACTTTTTAAAATAAAGTTTTGGACATAGAGAACCAATTTTGATAATTTAAAAATCGCTGATCAAACCAAAAATACACGGTTTGCCACTGTATGATAAAATAGTAGCTTATGTATCTCGTTTGTAATGGAAGGTAGATATTATTACGAGCAGTGACATAGTGTTAACGCGAACGATTTAACACTCAATAGAATGATCAGGACACAGTTGTTTATTGTACAGGGCGATTTTTGAGTTGATTCTTTTTTTAACAGCGTGTAGAAATTAAATAGACGAACAAATATTTCAAGTCACTTTTCTATCAAAACTCAAAAATGAAATAGGAACGAGGTTTCAAAGTTTTATTAATTATAGAGGTCGAGCCTGGCGTTATGTTATGTCATTATGGAGATATGTTATGTCGTTATCGAGTATTCACAGAAATTGTTCGTAGTTGTCGCCGTTTTGTTGGACACAAAGATGCGTGCGTCGTAGCCATGCTTTCTGTGCATACTTGTAGTAGCGATAAGGGCCTTCCGCGAATTATTTGGGATGCATTTCCGATTCGTGCTATCATTTCTTCGCGTGTGTTAACCGGGCTTTCTAGTTAAATAAATAAAATTTTGAAAAACTAATTAAACTTTGAAAAGCTGTTTATCTCTTATTTTTAAGTTTTGATAAAAAACTACATAAAATATTTGTTTGTCTATTTGATTTCTACACGCTGGTAAAAAAGAAGAATCTGTTGACGTTTTTAATATATTTCAACAGAATCAACTTAAAAATCGCCCTGTAATCGTGTATATCCCAGCACTAAACGCGAGTAGTCTTTGGACGACAGGTTGATGCATTCGAGATCGATGCTCCCGGCACCGGCTAGACGCTCGTGAATTATGATGCACTATCGGTCAGTCAGTGAGTGAAAAAAAATCGTGATTTTTGAACTCTCATATCTTCGAGACTATTCCACCTAGACGCATAAAATTCGGAATAGTGCTTAAGTTTGATAACCTTAATCCCTTTAAAAAAAATCAGTCTCGTAACGTAACTAATCTCGGAGATAGAAGGGAGTCGAAAAGGGCTAGAAATGATACTTGTAAATATTGCACAGTGCGTTTTGCGAGAACTTCGCTTAAATCTGTACTAATATATAAAGCTGAAGAGTTTGTTTGTTTGTTTATTTGAACGCGCTAATCTCAGAAACTATACTGGTTCGAATTGAAATTTTTTGTTTTGTTGGATAGCCCATTTATCGAGGAAGGCTTTAGGCTATATTATATCACGCTACGACCAATTGGAGCGGAACATCAATGAAAAATGTTGCAAGATGTATCTCAAAATTAGTCCGTCCGACAAATATTATCAAGTGAAATGCCTTAACTAAATATTGCAATATTAGCGCGCGACGGTCACAGGTCGGATACCTCAGTGATTCTTAATGCCAGGGTCTTGGGTTCAAGCCCCACGTCGGCGAATATTTTTTATTTTTTTATTTTCTACATTGCTTTCTTCTAAGGCTTACATTTCAATTTTTTTAAATTATATTACGACTAATTAAAATTAAATATTTATTATATGTATTGAAAGAAATTTTATTACTTGAAAAAAGTATAAATACTGCTTTTTAACGACAAAAACTTTTGAACGGTAACTCCGATCATTATGAAGTTTGGACACAACATTCATCTCGGTAAACTAGGATGAATGTGCGTACTCATGTCCCTTTCTTCCCCATTCGTTCTTTTGCACCCGGGTGGAACCGGGCGGGACCGCTATAGTATTAAAAAAATATTTTCCGAGAAGTTATAGTTTTATATTTTGTCTCGCACGGTTGACACTGAACTATATTTAGAGGACTTCAGCCTTCAATGACAACATTTGTGTCCGTTAGTACACAGTAGACAGAGCAGCAGAAATGAATGGTCGCCAGGAGAAATGAAATGAAGCGTAAAATATCGCGCATAACCGCGCTCTGGCGCATCGGAGACAAAGACAAAAGCATTCTATGTACGTACAAACAAGAAAAGGGGGAAATTAAAGTTCATGTAAAGGAATCAAAGGTTGGCCTAATTGTGGCCTTTGGGAGCTTTTAGAATTACTCAACTTATACAATATATATAGATATCCCCTTTCATATTATGTCTATATCCTTCTCTGTCCTTTACTATCGACACTTACTGGTTTTACGGCAAATGTCAGATTATACACATAACTCAGTCGATACTAGCCGGCAACAGAAGCTTCGTTAATAAACAATTGAACGAGAATAAATAGTATATCCAATGAAAATGTTGCTGCTTTTAGCTTCGGCACTGTCAACTTTTAACAGCGCATTAAATATATATATTGACGAACTAGCGGTCCCGCCCGGTTTCACCCGGCTGCAAAAGAACGAATGGGGAAGGAAGGGACATGAGTACGCACATCCATCTTAGTTTACCGAGATGAATGTTGTGTCCAAACTTCAGAATGATCGGTGTTACCGTTCAAAAGTTTTTGTCGTTAAAAAGCAGTATTTATACTTTTTTTAAGTAATAAATTTATTTTAATATAATAAATATTTAATTGAAAACAGGAAAATTATTTTTAAATAGGTAAGTTGTAACGGTTTTCAAATGAGCTATTAATTAGATTTATTTAGTGTTAATTAGCCGTTATAAAATTTAAAAAAATTGAAATGTAAGCTTTAGAAGAAAGCAATATAGAAAATAAAAAAAAAAAATAAAAATATATTTGCCGACGTGGGGCTTAAACCCTAGACCCTGGCATTAAGAGTCTTACGCTCTACCGATTGAGCTAACCGGACTTGTATACTTGGCGCGCTAATGTTGCAATATTTAATTAAGGCATTTCACCTGATAATATTTGTCGGACGGACTAATTTTGAGTTGCATCTTGCAACATTTTTCATTGATGCTCTGCTCCAATTGGTCGTAGCGTAATATTATATAGCCTAGAGCCTTCCTCGATAAATGGGCTATTCCACAAAAAATTTTTTTTCAATTCGAACCAGTAGTTTCTGAGATTAGCGCGTTCAAACAACCAAACAAACAAACTCTTCATCTTTATATATTTCTTCAGCTTTATATATATTAGTGTAGATGTACAAATTCGGCGAATTTATTACTAAAATCAAATTATCTCTTTATAGATGGCCAGAATGCATTGAGACTCTCAGTAACAACTTTCATGTTTTTAATACATTTACATAAATTATTGTATGTGCCACTAGACTGATGCTGGATTGCACAAAGCATTGTCACAAATTTCTATTTGACAATGACTTTAGATTGTGATCATATAAATACGGTTTTTATCCCTGCAAGGAGCAGTCTAATGTCGTATTCAAACTCCCTGCCATCTAGAACATTAGACTGTACTCACTCGAAAATAAATGATTTATCTACATAGAAAAAAAATCAAGCTAAATTTTGATCAGAATGCGTAGATAAGATAAGATAAAATTTATTAGAAAAATTATACATATGATGTACAGAAAAATAAAACAATTTCTTAGGCAGCATTCCTAAATACCTGCTGCTAGACTAAACATTGATTTGAATTGGGAAAAATTAAAATAAAAAACCCAAAAATGCGTAGAAAAATGTTGTTTCGAAGTGGATATAATACTAAAAACAATGTTAAATAGATGTGTACACGCAGTTTAAGAAAAATAGCGTTTCAAGCGATCAATTATTTTCAAAATTTTCGTAGAGGCACTATGCTTCACTTAGGAGTTAGGAGGAATTTATTATTATATTAAATCTATGTTTAATAGTAGTGGGATGGTGACGTCATTCAATCAATTGATATTGCGTAGTTAATATGAACGATCTCCCAGTTTACGTCATTAATAATCAATTCATAAATCTGTAATTAAACAATTAATAATCAATTAATAATCTGTAGCTATATCTAACGACCTTGGTTTTGACATACTTTGCACGAGACCTATAAACGAGTGTTTACTGTAGTGTGTAGAGGGCAGGTGGATCCTAAGCTCACCATTGATTATACAGTCGATCGTCTAACTAGCCGTGGTATCAGTCGGTAATCTCTTAAACCAGTCGCCGTTTACGTAATTCAAACACAACATACACCCACAGAACTAGAGCCGTATAGGTATCAAGCGAAAGCCGCTTTTATTGTTTGATGGATTATTCCGAGGGAGCTGACTTGGTGTGGCGACTGTGTGCCGGGTTTTATGCAATCGAACATAACGCTGCAATTCCCCCGTTTGGGATAATCAATTCATTCATTCTCTGACTGTTTCTGTAGTTATGACACGTATATAGCAACAATATTGTAACAAAACTGTAGTCCGTGGCGGAAATTATTTATTTACAATAATAAATGTTTAACAAATCAGTAGAACACACAAACGAAAGCGTACTTCTTTAACTTAACAGAAATAATAACGTTAACAGAAACAAAACTAATAGTTCTAAATAATAAAAATAAAAGACTAAATAACAGAGAATATAGAGTCACTAAATTATATACACAAAATGTTTACAACACAGGAACACAACACAAAATTTATCAGCACGCTTGTCTATTAACTATAAATCATTTATGTACAACCACTCACTAAAGTTATAATTTATTTCCGCAGTATAATTTATGTCGTAATGCCAGAGCACTGTATCAACACAACTCACGAACAGCTCGAATACTGACTGCCCTCACTCAACCACTCTGCTCGCATTTTATAGCCTTGTCCCACGCTTCTATCGAATGTTCTGGACGAATCGAGATTTCTTCTTTTACATCTATTGTTCTCTCCTGCAAGCGATTCTAAGAAATCGGGTCTAACTTCGCTACCTCCTTTCCGCACCGAAATCCCTTCCTTTATATGTATTTGTGTCTCTCCAAGCGATTGGCTAAAGGTCGGATGTTTTTACCTGTTTCCCATTGTCGTCGTTTCTAGTAGTTTCTACAGATTCCAGTGTCGTCCCGTCAAGGGGCACGCAACAATATAATAACAACTTTTAAAACCGTTACTGAAAAATAACTGTTAACAAAATAGTTTGTCTTGGGGTCAGAAAAGTCTGGAAAACATGTGTATTGATAATTAAGCCACCGCGATAATCGATTACACTTTTCTATTGTTGCATTATATAGTTAACAATGGGTGTTTCACAACACAATACCTATAAAATTTAAACTTACGTTCTTATTCCGTAATGAAACTATTAAATTATTTATTTATATTATTCTACAAGTTCTGTATTTATTTCCAGATGACGAGACGGCGTCCGTCCACGGCGTCGTAACATCGGATGGTTTATTCGACGGGACGATCACCACGACGTTGGATGAGTTCTACGTGGAACCGGTCAGTCGATATTTAGGCACCGGCGCTTGTTCCGAACCTTTATTCCACACCATTTTCTACAAAGGCACGGACGTTGTACATCCATCAAGAAATAAACGCCGTACGGGTAAGTGTTCACAATATTTTAAAGGCACAAAAATATATTGTAGGCCTACATACAGTCAGGGCCTGTATGTAGGCCTACAAGAGTCAGTTGTGCATCCTCTAGATTTGAACCAGGTCATGAATATTATTCTAGACCTTCATGAGAATCGTCCTGACTGACCTGATCTCTTGGTAACCAATGTTTGGTTTCCAAGGGCGCTAGTGTAAGCATATCTCCGATAAATCCTGAGCCTTCCTAACCGGCAGTCATTTCAAGGCCACATCTCTCAATTTATTGATTCACCGCATAATGGCAGTGTTGCCAACTTTTTGGATACGCAAATCCGTAAGAAGGGTTCGAAAAATCCGTAGAATTTTTTGCTAGAAAACGATTGGTTAAAACATTTTTAAAATAAAATAAATCTGTCGTCGGTTTTACATAAAATTAAATTTAAAAAAAACAAAACATATAGACAAAAAATTTACGTGTTTGGCAATAAAACAATAATAAATAATATATTAAGTACTTATTATATTATTTTTTTAAAAAACAATTGTATATTAGCTTATAATTATTGTAAACTAAAGAGATATATAACCTAAACTAAAACCTAAAAAATAACCTAAATTCTGATAATAGACTCAAAAAATCCCCGGTTTCGCAGTGAATCCTTCATAATCTCTGAAGTGTAAAAGCCCGCCGCTAGATGCCACAGTCGTCAGGAAATTCGAATTGTTGTGGGAAATAATATTTATTAAATAATTTCAAACATCTTTTATTAATAAAAAAGTTTTTTTTTTAATTTTAACTGAGCATGTTTGTGTTTATTTGTAAAATCCATAGATTTGGGTGTATATCCATGTATCCGAGAATAAAGTAAAAATTCTGTAGATCTACGGAAAAATCCGTAGGGTTGGCAACACTGAGTAATGGTGTTATATCTGAGGTTCTCCGTCCTCCAAATAATCTATAGTTCACATGTCCCTGTTTAATGAATTCCAGTCCTCCTTCACCGAAAATTATGATCATGGAAAAAAAATTGCAAAAGTTATAAATATTTTAGTTAAAAATGTAAAGTGGAATTTGTTTTTTTGCGAATATCTCAAAAACTATTGCAGATATTTGAAATCACAAAAAAGACTATAAAAGAGCGGGAAATTTCCTACAAAAAAGTCCCATCTCCCGGAACTCTTAGAACTTAGAAATGGAAATAGGGCTAAACAACTTTTTTTTCTATTTTTTATACAAGCTAAAAAGCATGAAAATATTGAAAATTATATAAAAAATAAATCAAAAAAATTTTCAGCCCTATTTTCACCTCTAAATTAAAATTAGAAATATTGATGTTAGAGTTCTGGGAGATGGGACTTTTTTGTAGGAAATTTCCTGCTCTTTCAGAATCTTTTTGTGATTTCAGATATCTGCAATAGTTTTTGAGATATTCGCAAAAAAACAATCCTCTCTTTTTTTGCTTAAATGCTTATAACTTGTGCAATTTACCGTCTCCCCTTCATTTTTTTCCAAAAAGTTTCTAGTTGTCATTCCAAATCGAATGACACCATGATCATAATTTTCGGTGAAAGAAATTCATCAAAAAGCGGACATGTGAACTAGACCAAAAACAGCACACGTTCTTATGATGTCCAGAAGATTTGGCTATTAGATTTCTCAGTGAAATTACTTTGTCCTCATCTGTGTCGAAAGAAACAACCATCTTTCGACACATAGATGAGGACATAGTAATTTCACAGGAAAATCTAATAGTCAATCTTCTGGACATCATAAGAAGATCCAGATTACTGGAGAGCTGAATTCAGTAAAAGGAGAAGCTCAAAAATCATCGTGCACTATGAAGCTGTTTCTATATTTAATTCGTTTACATTACTAACGGAAGAAGTTTATGAACAAATTCAAGATTTTGAATTAATGTTTCTAACATGTCCTACAAAATATTCTAATACTATAGTCTACCCACGGCTTTACTTATGTTAATGTCCGTATTTTGGCTAACTTTAAATGTTAAATAGATTTTCCGTAAAGAAATGTTGACAAATATCACGTTTTTTTATGCAACTTTTAGGGCAAAAGAAATTTTTAAACAACAAGCCAAATTTTGTGAAATGTAATGTTTAATCACAGCTAATAAAAACAGTAGTAAAGTGCCTTTTAAGACTACAGTTTGATTTTGCTGGGAGCATTTTTTGCAATCAGAAATTTAATTTTTGCTTCAGGTAAATCGGTGTCCTCAACAGGAGCCGAAGGCAATAATGCACCTTGTGCTTCGCAAGCACTTCACGAGCAGCGGCTTCAGCGGTTACAGCAATACCGCAGCAACGGTGTGGGACACGGAACGACATACCATCGCGCCAAACGGTGGATGCCCCCAGAATTGGATCATAGACATATATACACGTAAGCAATTATCTCTCTACTATGATTTAAAATTTAAAGCTAAAACCCGGCTACGTAAGAAAAGAAAACAAAACTTCCGATAGGAAAAGTAGTCGGGAATTATTCAATGTTTTAAAGTGTAATGAGATGACACTAATGCTGGGTTGCAGAAAGGATTGTCAAAAAATCTGATTTGACTATGACCTTAGAATGTGAAGCCATATATTTATCCGGTTGAAAAGCATAGTAGAGTTTCAAATCGTACCTACTCGAAAAATAATCCATCGATTGAAACGGTATTTATCTTAAACTGCGTGTGTATGTATTAAACATTGTTATTTGTACAGGTTTCCACCTCAAAACAATTTTTTTGATCAAAATTAAGCTTGAAAAACGGTCTCTTTCCATGCCGAACAATCATTTTTGTTTTTATTTGAGTACAATATAATGTTCTAGAATCTAGATGACAGGGAGCTTGAATACGATTGCTCCTGATGTATGGAAACTAATTATAGGATCACAATCTAAGATCATTGTCAAGTGAATTATTTTGACAATACTTTCTGCAACCCAGCATAAAACTAACATCGTTTTACCCGACTACTTTTTTAAGTGAAGCTTCTTTTCTTTTGGCGTGTTTTGTGAATTTAGCGAGGGGATTTACTCGCTGAGTTGGTGTTACAAACAATAATTAATTGTGACATTTTTCTACTGCCTAATAAGCTCGTTTATGCTGTATAGCTCATCTATACAATTCTTTAATTGTATTTCAGCTGAAAGCGTTTTTTTAACAATAGGTCATATGCATGTATTTTTTTATATTTTTAATAGGTTATTTAGTCAACCATAATACGGAAAAAAATTGATAATAATTTAAAAATGTGATATTATCATAAGAAAAAAATATTAAATTTCACATTCAAAAATAGACAGTTTAAGGTACGACCACCAAAGCAATTTTAAATAAAAGGCTTGATTTTTTTATTATATGAAGTTGGACTGAGTCTAAACCAATTCTGAAAATTTTAGGGGGGGTTGCCCGATTATTTAAATAAATAAATGACTTCAAAAGTAGGCATATTTAACATTGGCTTTATGGTAAAACGGTAGATGGATGATATGTTTTCATTGATTTCTCCAAAACTAGTCGGTGGAAATTAAAAAAAAAAAAACATTTAAATTAAAGTTAAAACCTTAATAAATTATTGAAATAAAAAAAAACCGTTGTGCTCGACTAATTAAAAAGATATTTAATCTTTTTAATTAAATATATATAATTAAAAATCAATGAAAACATATCATCCATCTATCGAAAAATTAAAAAAAATCAAGCCTTTTATTTAGTTGCCTTGGTGCTCGTACTACCTTAAACAATCGGCCATGTTGGCGGGCTTATGTGACGTCATGATGTACAATGTATAATATCTCTATGTATATGATGCATGTCAGCCTTGATGTCAAATTGTCAATGTTCTAAATGAAGTTTATTTGTTGTTTTCTCTAAATACTGACATAATCTTAATGTTGGAAACTGTTCTTGACATATACTCTGACATCACGCTGCGTTTTAAAAATTCGAAAATAGCGCGTATTTTCTACATTTATTGCACATATCGCTAAATTAGCGGTATGTGCTTTATTATCGCTTTGTGCGTCAGAGCTGACTTTCGTTCATATAAGAAGTTATATCTAAGTTAATTTCACACGAAATCTATTCAAATTGAAGCTTTTTGAAAAGAGGAGATTCTGATCTATAAAACAGAACCATTTTTAAATCAATTCGTGTTCATAAATACTATTAAAATTGTAATTGAAAATTACAAACAGCAGTTGTCGGTTGGTCTGTACGTATGTACAGATGTACGTATGTACGTCACGACTCTACAGATCGCAATTTTGGTCGGATTGCCTTGGGTTATATTTTATTCACTTTGTTTAGTATCAGACCAGAACCCTATTTAAATTCACATAAATGTGTTCAGTAGTTTAATTTTTATAAACAGTTTTATTTTATTATTTTTGACAGCTAATAGTTAAAATAAAAAACCTTAAAAAAACAAAAAAATATCTGTTACTGTTATTGCAATGTAGTGTATTACGTAGAATAACTGCTCCACTTCTATACCACAATAACAACACTAGCTGGGATATCGGAATGGCCGAGCGGTTAAACGCGTAGTCCAGTAATAGCAAGGTGCCGAGTTCGTATCCCGCTGACACAAGTTATGTTTTTTTTTCTATTCCATTTTATTTTTATTTTTTTTCTATTTTTTTAATTGTTTTTTTTAAATCTATTTTCTCAATTTTTTTTCATTATAATATGTACAGTATGGAAAACTTGCGGGATGTGTACTTTTGGTTTTGCCAACTATTTTTTATTATTTGTATTTTTTTTCAGTGATTAGATTAATAAAATAACCATTACGGTGTGATCAGGAACTAAAATATATTTCGAAATGAACTGTTTAACCAATTTAGGAGTCTCATGCATATTACCTATTTTATGGAATTAAAATCGGGAACCGTTTTATAGATTTTTTAAGTTATTCCAGATTTTGGTGTGTTTGATCAAAAAAGATTTCCTCGATTTTTAAAATACAGCGAAACTCGTGTATTTTCAACTTCCCTTCCATCTTCACTTCTTGACAGTCATACACCGATCAGAAAAAAACCTTTGTTGTCATCAAACGTATGTTTTCATTGGCTGAGCAGGTTAGGAGGAGACACTTGACGTGACGTGAATAGATGGTGTTGAAAATACATCAGTCCAACTGTACTTTAACAGTAAATCTGCGTCTACTAAAAGAAAATTGTAAGCGAAAAACTGAAATTGTAATATTTGAATGAATTTCACTACCAAGTGATTTCAGTTATGGCTTTGAATACATTTTATTGGTTTGTTCATTCTTTTTACCAAACCGATGATTCTCTTAAAAATACGAACGATTTACACTTAGTTAGTTCGTCGATTTACATATAAACGTAGAGAATGTTCGATATATATATTCTTTTGTTCATCGTCACCGTTTTCTAGTTTTATTTTTCTTTACTTCTCAAATTAACAGTAATTGTATAAAAAACGCTGTCTTTTATTTTTCACTATTGTATCCTTGTTGATTTTAAAGCTGCGTCTTAAAAGTCTTTAAAAATAATATAAAAATAAGCATACAAAATTATAATTCAATATCTCAATAAATGACGTTTATTAATTTTTCATTAATTTTCAAAAATTATAAAAAAATTCAGTCTTAATTCTATTGTAAAATAAATAGACACTAATTTCATTTTTATATTTATTAGGTAACATATTTCTGAAGAAAATCAAAATCCGGACCGAAACGTCATATATATTGAGATATTGAATTATTTATTATTTATTTGAAGATTTCTATTCAGACGTTAATCTAAGATTTGAACATACTGTATATATATATAGGAGATAATGTATAATGTGCAAAGAATATATTAAAAGCTACTCCATTAACGAAATAGATGCATTATGCAGTTGCTATAGGTAGCTAGATAGATACTTGCACAACTTTAGCTTCATTGATATTCAGACTGGTTGATTCTTATAACCCGATACTTTTTTACTGCACCATAAATTTTACTAATGTTGAATATTTTAAATATTCCTGGCGTATAGTTCGTAAGACTAAAATATACAGTTAGACATCTAGCAAAAGTTTAAGCTATTAATATTGTTAAGAAACACCCATTGTTACAACGCTATATAAGAAAAATCATCACTATGAAATATTTCGTGATCATTCACTATCCGTAAAACTATTTTAGAATATCGCTGTACAGGTGATTTTTAAGTTATTTCTTTTTTTTAACAGCGTGTAGTAATCAAATATCGTAGACGAACAAATATTTTAAATTTTAAGCAACTTTTACCATTCCAACCCAAAAATTTTACAATATCTTTACGTTTTGAGGTCCCCCGAATCCAAAAAACTTTTTTTTTTAAACTCAGTGCGTCTGTTTGTCTGTGAACACGATACAGGTCAAACGGATGAATTGATTGAAAACAAATTTTTGGAGGATGTTTGGTATGCAAATATGAAGAGCCCTATTGTTTTTAGGGAAAATCGGCGCATGCGCAGATGAGATATATGCTATAACGGTGGTTTTTATATAATAATGGTATACTTTTCATAACGACTTATTATTTTATTTGTTTTTTCAAGAAAGTTTCATTAAATTTTTTTTTCTGAACTTTATAGTTTCGGAAATATTTTTAAAATACAAAAAAACAGCCGCTCTTTTGTTTTATGGATCTGTCAGAAATAAACTAGTTAGGCATGCTTTTATTAATTTGTACATGACGTGGAACATATTGTGTAGGTAACCATGGCAACGAATAGCAAATATCATATTGAATACTAGCCGTTGCCCGCGTCTCCTCACACGATATCAGAAATTTTATTTTCTTTATTATAATCAAATGTCAACATTTTTGAAGTTGGAATGGTTCAGTCGCCCAATTGACTGCAATTTTTTATCAAAACTCAAAAATAAGAGAGAAACGGCCTTTCAAAGTTTAATTAAATTTTTTAAGTGTTATTTAATTAATTGAAAAGCCCGGTTAACACACGCAAGAAATGATAGCACGAATCGGAAATGCATCCCAAATAATTCGCGGAAGGCACTTATCGCTACTACAAGCATGATTACGACGCATGCATCTTTGTATCCAACAAAACGGGAATAACTTCAAACAATTTCTGTGAATACAATAGATAATGACCGTGACCCGTCAAAATAGCCCGCGACAAAATAGCCCCGACAAAATAGCCCCGACAAAACAGCCCCGACAAAACAGCCCCGACAAAATAGCCCGTGACAAAATAGCCCCGACAAAATAGCCCCGACAAAATAGCTCGTGACAAAATAGCCCCGACAAAATTTATTTATTCATATTTGTTATAGGATATTGAAAACCGTTAAAGAGTTTTTAGAAAATACATTTTATTATAATTATAGGGATTTTTTAAATAATATTATTTCAATTTTATTTAGTTTATACCTGACTTGTATTTGACCATATTTGGTGTAACCAATACAAATAGTAATTAGAAATTAGAAATAGAAATATTTATTTATTACTGCAGGTGTTCGCCAGCCAGTTGCCACTAAAAATAAATATGTTCAGCTTAGTCGACGCCTGGAATCGTTAGTAGAAAATTATAAAAATATGGTACATATGGACTATAATAATAATAATAAATAATTGGGATGCACCTATAGTTCCCACTTTAAATATACAGAATTAATGTATATTTTGTTGAATGTTTGGGAACAAATAAATAAATATTTCTAATATTTCTTATTTCTAATTTCTAATTATTATTTGTATTGGTTACACCAATTAATATGGTCAAATACAAGTCAGGTATAAACTAAATTAAATTGAAATAATATTATTTAAAAAATCATTATAATAATAATAAAATGTATTTTCTAAAAACCCTTTAACGGTTTTCGATATCATATAACAAATATGAATAAATAAATTTTGTCGGGGCTATTTTGTCACGAGCTATTTTGTCGGGGCTATTTTGTCACGGGCTATTTTGTCGGGGCTGTTTTGTCGGGGCTGTTTTGTCGGGGCTATTTTGTCGGGGCTATTTTGTCACGGGCTATTTTGACGGGGTACCGATAATGACATAACATATTTCCATAGTGACACAATATAATGCCAGGACAGACCTCAAAATTTGATAAAATTTAATAAGACTTTGAAAGCCCGTTTCTCTTTCATTTTTGAGTTTTGATAAAAAATATAACCTGACCCTTTTTCAGTGGAAGGAAGGTTCAGGTTAAATTATTTTATAGAAGTTTATTTAAAAAATGAACTCGTGTATTGATTGAAATTATGTCGTTACATTTAATCTAATAATTAATTGGTTTATTAGCCTCAGTCCACCCGGTTCTTACTGACTTATTTTAAAACTGATTTAAAGCACATGTCGACGACGGATATTTTATCTATTGAAATTTAACTGAAGAAGTAAATTTAAACTCCGAGCTAACTTTAGTCTTTAAAAGCTAAAACCAGAATGATTTTTTGAATTTTGAATTTTTAAAATATTTTAAAAATATCTTTGAAGTTGATTGTATAATTAATGATAAAGTTATTCAATTGATATTAAAACAGGGGTGTACTGAGGCTAATAAATTATGATTTATGATAAAATAATTTTAAAATGTACGTGTCTAATAATTTGGACCCGTTACAAAAAGTTACTTGAAATATTTGTTCGTCTATTTGATTTCTACACGCTGTTAAAAAAAAGAATCAACTTAAAAATCACCTGTATAAGAAAAAGCGTCACTGTGTAATATTTCGTAATCATTTCAATTCGATTAAAATTCATTCAGTATGCGTAAACCTATTTTAGAATATCGCTGTATAAATCTAAAGTCGAAACACTCCGTTGGGCTTTCCTGAGAGACAAAAGATATTCCCTAGCTCTGAGACAAATGCATAAAAAATTAAGCGATCGTTGCCATAGTTGTGTATTTTGTTTGCAGTCATCGAGGTATCATCTTCGCAACTGGCGGTAGCAACATCAACACGACGCCGACGACTTGGAGCGCTACAAGAGCGCCGCCTAAGCGTCGTCCCAGCAGACTGCCGCCATTGTTCGACTTGAACACGCCATACAACGACCAGAACGACGGACTAGTTTTGGCCGACGATCCTAACAACAATTTACACGTTGAACTCAAACCAAGAAAGCCGAAAGATGACCTGGTGGTGTCGGATGAAGACGACGACGACGCAGGTGAGCGCTTTAAATTTTGAAATTTCGATCTCAGAAACTAAACGCTTTTAGTCAGAGTGCCCGTCGGCAAAAATTTTACTGACACATACTCTCCCCAAACTTTGTATATGGCTTCATTAGGCCTAGTCTGACACCTATTTCCTCTATGACTTTTCTTGATTTTGGGGCGTTTTCCCTCTAAATTTTCCGAAAGATGTCGTTTTGACGACATGTAAAAATTTATAGATACTGTTTGTTTTTTTAATTGGATAGCTTAAAAATTTGAAAAGAAGTTTGACCCTGCAGGCCAACCCTGTAACTTCCCGCTATTTTCGAGTTCAAAACGCTCAAAAATATATAAAATATAGCAAGAAGTCTATGTTTTAGCTCTTCGAGCTCAAAAAAAAAACACTTTGTTACGAAATTTTCGTTCACCATAATATCTCATGAACAAATGAACCGATTTTGATGCGATTTGCGGCAGTCGACGCAGTTTTTTTAACCTAAGAAATTAAATTATCACAAAAAACTCGATTTGATAAGAATTTTACGAGTAATTTTAAAAAAATACTTTTTTCCTAATTTTTCGTTCACGGTATCTCGTGAACAAATGAACCGATTTTGATGCGGTTTGCGGAAATCGACGCAGTTTGTTAAGGAGAAGAGCTGATTAGATTTTGGAATTAATCGGTTCAGTAGTTTAGAAAATATTTTGCAAAAACAATTTTTTAAAAATTTTTGAAACTTGTTTTTTTAAGATTTCTCAAATTTTTTTAGGCCGAATCATTTCAAATTTTCAGGAAGTCTAAGTTCACAAATATCACGTCAGACGCCGCAAACCGCGTTTCAGTCGGACACTCCGTTCAAAAGATATATAAGGTTTACATACATCATCGCCAAAATAGTTTCAATAGCTTCCTAGGACCTCAAAACGTCGAGATCTGGCGAAAACTCGATTTTCGAAAATCGGGGTGAAACCAATAGCTTCCCGATTTTTGAAAAAAAAATATTTTTTTTTTATTTTTATAGCGAGAAGTTAAAAAACTTCAACCAAAACGCTAAAATAATGTTCTCTGACAAATAACATGAACCGTTTAAATTGTCTGACACCTCGAATATGTCGAACATATTCGAGGTGTGTGACATTTTGAATGGTTCATGTTATTAATGATTTAAAGACGGGGTACCTGCGGTCCTGATGAATCCTGGGGGTGTAATTACCCCCTGTACCCCCCATATCTACGCCCTTGGTCCATCCGAGTAGCCGACAGAACGTCCGGCCGAGTGTTTGCTCGGTCGGGATCGACGTGACAAAGTCACAGTGATTTTTCACTGTGATTTTTGTGTAACTGGAAGAACAGTCACATAGTAACGACATTTCCTATGTCTAAGCGCTACTATAGAGTTTATAAGTGTTTCGATTAAATAATGTTATTCGCAGGCAATCTTTCCTACCGACATTTCAACAAACGGGCGACAGTCGACCCGAAAAAAACAACATGCATGCTGTATCTGCAGGCAGATCATCAGTTCTTCCAGAAATTCGGAACGGAAGAATCTTGCATCGAGGTCATGACTAGACACGTTCAGAGAGTCAATTCCATCTATAAAACAACAGGTTGGTGCCACTTTTCTCTCTTTTTACCGTCTTGCCGACCCGGCTGCACCCGGGTAGATTTTTAGATCTCAATTCCTTTTGTATTGAATATTGAACTTGGCTCCCTTTTTCACATTTATGTTTTTGATGGGATATCATACTTTTTGTAAAGAAACTCTTATTATTTGTCATTCAAAAGTGAATTCAAAAATTAATCTTTTTTCCTGTACCTACAGCTTTCTTTTTTGGAAAGGCGCTAGGTGTGAATAAAAATCGATTGCTTGGAAAGTATTTCACAACTTAAAATTCACAATTACCTAGCTGGACGCCAAATTTAAACTTTCTAGCTGCTCTGGAAGTGGGTTAGGTTTTTGATCTATATGTCAGTGAGTCAGTCAGTCAGTGATAAAAATGCCGATTTTTAGACGTTAATATCTCAATAACCGTTTGAGCTGTCTAGTTAATCTAAGGAGTTTTAATAATACAGTAATAATACAGTCAAAGAATACTTTTGGAGGAGAAAAAATTTTGTAATGGATGACAATTTGAATTTAGGTAGTAAATAATATGTGTTATGCAATGAAAAAACTTTGCCCTAAGATTTTCATGCATAAACTTGATTAATTTGGGAAAAAAGATTTTTTTTATTTTTTAAGGGTAATTCTAAAATTTAATACAATAGCGAAAAACTTTTCAGATAAAAGTTGTAGATTAAAATTTTGTCTACAAAATTTGTTTGAAAATTTTTTTCATACCTCTATTCTATCAAAAGTTATAGCTAATTTTCGAAAATTATGTTTTGGAAATGTACACATGCGCAACAAGCTTCTCATTTGAATTTATTTAATTGCAAGCTAATTAATTTATCATTTAAAAATAATAATAATAGACTTTTAAATGAAAAAATAAAACAAATTGTTTTGAATGTCCTTCTCAAAGAAAATTCAGGTTGAAAATGGCTATGTGCATTTCAAACGTTAATTTTTGTTTTTGCAGTATAATTATTTATAAAATATGTAGAGCAGTTTTTTTCACTTTGCAAATATATTTTTTAATACCTATTGTTCATTGTTATAAAAACTAAATTAGATTAAATCGCAAGGGGAAAATATATTTGAACTTTGAATTTGGAGTTTTTTCCCATCTTCTTTCAGACTCATGATTTGCGAATTTGAAATTAGCATAACTCTTTTTATAATAGTCATACAGGTTCAAAAATGGAGTTGAAAATACTTCTGAATATTTATTATCATATAGGCATTACGTTTTTGATATAACATTTACACAATTTGAATAATTGTCAATTTTTGGACATCATTACAAAAAGTAAGCATAATATAATAAAGTGTACAGATTTCTTTTTAGAAAGAAAATTGAACGTTGAGCATTTACCAATCCATAAATGAAGGTCTGCGCTAGCGATCACGCATATTGAGCATGCTATTAATTCTACCTGTATTTTATAATACGCCGGTGAAAGTAATAAAAAGCAGACGCTCAAAACTAGTACGCGTAGCTTCTGCTCCCGGCTTGTGTGTATAAGAGCGTGTTACTATGGCAAAGATTATTTTTCTTCTGAATTATTTACATTATTTACATTTACGTTTTCTACCCGCCATTTTAATGCGAAAATTTAATGCAGTTGAATATATATATATAGCTATACCTTTTCCGATTCGTTAATTCTATAGATAAAGTTATAAGTTACAACTTTTGTCTGAAAATTATTTCTTTTTTTATATTTATTTGAAAGTTATATGGGAAAAACGGGTTTTACATCTTTATATGAGAATTTTCCGATTTTCCGCACGGAAATTCAAGGGCAAAGTTTTCTCAGTTTATTCTACATACCTTTAAGTAACTAAATCTAAATTTGCATCCATTACAAAATTTTTTCTAGGTTTTAACAATAATTTGTGTTCGTTGACTGTACTATAAATAAACCAAATTTCATGTGTTTATGTTAAGTATATTTTGAGTTATTAAGGGGTCAAAAGTGGCTCCAAATGGTTCGTATAATATAACGCACGGCTGCTGCTTCTTTTTTCTTTGTTGAACTTGACTTGACACGCTGCCCCGTGTCTAGATTTCTGCTGTGTATTTCTTAAAAAAATGGCGCGCTATTTGAATTTGAGCGCTTATTAAAAACATCGCAAATCACTAATTAAATCTATGTAATCTGAACCGGGATTAGGTGCGAGGGTGTTCTTGTCAGAGACGAGAGAGGAACGTGAAGGGAGACGGGAACTCGCTACTTGATGCGGAGGCTTGACGTCGTCGTATCAATTTGTTACTGCTCTGTGATCTCTCGCATGGTCTAACCCTCGGTGTACAGTGTTGTCAATTCTGGAATAATCAAATAGGGTTGTCTGTGTTTTACGCGCGTTAGAAGTTATACTTCTTTGGCGTGATTAAAAACTAATTTTTAATTTGGATGCAAATAATTTATTGAGATAAAGTAATAAAAGGACTGGAGTGAGGTTAGCATAAATACAGCTGTTAGACGCTACGTGCTTACGAACGTGCTTCCTAGTATAGACAAAATATTTTTAACAAAAAAATTGAACAGACTTCAAAATATGCACTAAAAAGTAATAAAATAATTGCATTTTTGGAGTCGGTGTATTGCTAGGTATATTGTAGTGTTTCCTTGGCTGACACCGACTCCAAAAATGCAATTATTTTATTACTTTTTAATGCATATTTTGAAGTCGGTTCAATTTTTTTGTTAAAAATATTTTATTTTTCTCTTTTTAGTGTTAGATATTTACTCAATCTAACACTAAAAATTATGCAGTTATTTTATGAAGTATTGCAATGGGTAAAATTTGAGAGTTTCTCTCGATTTCTCCGGATTCCACCATCAGATCCTGACTTGGTTCCGATGGGACCACCTCGGAAGTGCACTCTTTCGAATAAAATTTATTTTGAAAATCGGTCCATAATTGACGGAGAAATCGGTGAACATAAAAAATATATATAGGTATATAGGTACAGACGAACATAGAACCTCCTCCTTTTTTGAAGTCGGTTAAAAAAGGGTGCCTCGGTTTGTGGACACACGACGGAAGCTATGCTCCTTACGTATTTTATATGAATATGGCGGCCCGCCCCGGTTTCACCCGGGAACGATAGATATAATTCTGCAAAATGTATTTCGTTTTCGGCCCGGCGTCTAAACTAATAGCTTTGAGTAGTATATTTGAACGAATTCTAACAGATGACGCTACTTGGTACTAGTGATGTGCCGGATCGTTAAAAATGTATATCCGCGGATACGGATCTGAATATGGATATTTGGTTTCAAGTTCCGCGGATACGGATACGGATCTTAACTTTCTTAGAGTACGCGGCGGTAAATATTGCACATCGACTTTTGGAAAGAGACTATCTGTTATGGGAAAAAGTTATTGACCTCTTTAAGAGTTAACTCTCATAACAGATTGTCTCTTTCCAAAGGTCGATGTGCAATATCTCATTATGAAGATAGTTTTTAGGGTTCCGTACCCGAAGGTCAAACGGGACCCTATTACTAAGCCTCCGCTGTCCGTCTGTCTGTCTGTCTGTCCGTCTGTCTGTCAGCGGGCTGTATCTCAAGAACCGTAATAGGTAGAGAGTTGAAATTTTCACAGAGTATGTATTTCTATTGCCGCTAGAACAACAAATAATTAAAAAACCCCCAAAACTCCCCAAAGAGGAGCAAATTCAGTTTTTTGCTTATAAGTCGCTCAATTTAAATCAGATCGTTTCAAGACCTGTCTTAAACGAAAGAGCAGAAAATTTTACATAGATTTTGTATAACAGAATTCGTCGAAACACTTTTTTTATACAGCTTTATATAGAAATAAAATGTATAAATTCAATTTTGTCTAATCCATAGCATACACGGGGATCGTCTGTCTTCGTTTGTTGCATACTGTACTATGGGAATTTAAAAATTGCGTATGTTTTGTCTTAAAAAAAAATATTGCATTTGTTCAAAAACGAATGTCATTTCAAATCTTTTGACATTAGTATTTTGTGAAATGCAACGCCTTCTGAGTTAACGATTTGAATAACTAATTTTAATTATTAGAACATATTGCTTTGACAGATGCAAACGTCATTTTTGACATTTTGTACCATTCCAACACCATGGATGAGCGGAATGAAACCAAATTTTGGGAGGATATTTGATATGCAAATATGAAGAGGCCTATTGTTTTTGAGAGACGTCGGCGCAAGCGCAAAAGAAATATATATTATAATGTTGTTTTTATAAGATAATAGTATACTTTTCATAACGGCTTATTATTTTGTTTTACAGGAGTTTTGTAAAATAAATTTTTGAAAAAAATCGGCGCATGCGTAGAAGAAATATATACTATAAGGCTGGTTTTTATATAATAGCGGCATACTTTTCATAACGGTTTATTATTCTATCTATGTTTACAAAAGTTTTGTAAATTTTTTGGGAAAAATTGGCGCATGCGCAAAAGAAATATATGCAATAAAGTTGTTTTATATAATAATAGTATATATTCCATAATGGTTTAAAAGAAAGTTTTGTAAAAAGTTTTAGGGGGAAAGGCGGCGCATGCGCAGAAGAGATATGTGCTATAACATTGTTTTTATATAATAATGGTATATTTTTCATAATGATTTTTCTAAAGTTTTGTATTATTTTTTTTTGGGGGAAATCGGCGTATGCGCAACAGAGATATTTGCCATAACGTTGTTATTTGATATAATGGTATATTTATCAAAACTTTATATTATTTTATTCTACAAGAAATTTTTGTAAAAAAGTGTTTATAATATAAAAACGCCGGGGTGTATTATGTAAAATTTCACGCCTTGAAATTCTTGAACTACTTGCATACTCCCACTGGTTACATATTGTTATAGCGCCTCTCTTGTTTCTTTTACAAAAGTATTTAAAAAGTACATAGTGTACGGAACCCTTCGTGTGCGAGTCCGACTCACACTTGACCTGTTTTATTTAGTACCTTTGAGTTATGTACCTACTATAAGAAATAAATATTTCGAAGAATTACCTACATAAAGAACAAATTTTGGAGTTGGATTTTTCAAGTATGGTTCCCATTTAAAATTTCAAAGTCTACGGAACACTTTTAGGGTCCTCCGGCCTAAAATATAGTTTTCCCATTCGATAGACAGGAAAAAGTTAAAAAAAAAACATTTTAAAATTTTTAGTCCGGCTTACCCGATTAGAAATATTAAGCCGTTCCGAGACTTTTGAAACACGCTGTATAATATCAACTACGTATGTGCGGTTTGTATCTATGATCCTTTCCATCTAAGCTATGATCTGAACACAAATACGTCACGCCTTTGTTTCGTTACGCTCGTTCGTTTTTCCCAGGTTCCGAGGCCTGTCTAGCTTCAAAATTTCATTATCTGTTGGTAATGTAGAATTCAACAAACGGTCCCATACTGATAACTGAGCCAGTTCTTTTTCAGTAACGATCGACAAATAACTGCCGTGTGGTTGGTATCGTGTGATTCACAGAGCTGGGCCAAGTACAATGAAAATGTACTTGGAGTACCAAGTACAAAGTACTTTCCATTTTCGTCCAATAAGTACAAAGTACTTGACTAAGTACTGAGTACAAGTACTTGGATTTTACGAGTACTTTTTACAAGTACATTGGACACAATGTGGTACACCCAGCCTCAGTACACCTTTGTGGTACAAACTACAAACAAACCCTACAAGCTCGATTATTTATGAAATTAAAATACACAGAGAGTGACGTACGCACGAAATGTTTTTATGAATTATATTTTATTTATATTAAAATGTATATTAATACAAAAACAAAAAATTGAAAATACTGAAAATAGAAAAATAAACAACTAAATAAAGACAAAAAGCAATGCTTCAAGAAACCCTGCATTAATAGATTTGTTCCAAGCAGCCAGCAAACGATAACGAAACCGCCACCATCATGCGCAGATAGCTAAAACGTGTTCCAGTATCTTTTTAGCTACTGCGCATGCGGTTGACGGTTTCGTTACCGTTTGCTGGCTGCTTGGAACAAACAGGGTACCCAGAAATGTTCACAAGAAAGTAGCGATTCTTTACGGAAAAATCGCAAACTAAAAAAAAAACGCCTAATTTTTAAAACTTCTACACAAGACTTCTTTCTTCATAAAAGTGTATTTTAATGTACTTGTACTTAGAAACAAGCTGAAAGTACAAAGTACATTCAACAGATCGTTACAAGTACAAGTACCAAGTATAATTTTTAAAAGTACTCGTAATACAAAGTACAAAAATATGTACTTAAAGTACTTGTACTCAGTACCGCCCAGCTCTGCGTGTGAATAACCAGTTCCGGTTGACCGGCAGGAAGGTCACTAACGTTCTCTGGTATATTGGATCGGATTGAGCGCGGAGGAGTTTAATTAATTAATGGGAGACAAGGGATACTCTATATAGTGTGTGTGCAATATGTACCCCAAGTACATACATAGCTTGTTTAATGTTTATATATATGTTACGGTCAATGTCCGGAATCCGGGCAATGTCGACAATGCCCGAGCCACATTGGGCAATGTCCGAAATCGGACAAGGTTCAAAAAATAGATTTTTTATAAACATGAAACGCTGACATTTGATTGTATCTTTATCATGATAAGTTATCATTAATGCTTTATGGAATTTTTATCACTGATATCAACTGTTGAAGAATATATTTTTCAGCTTTCTATTACAATTATTGATGATTGAAAATACGTATAATATATTCCATAAAGCGTTAATGATAACTTATCATGATAAAAATACAATAAATAATGTCAGCGTTTCATGTTTTATAAAAAATCTATTTTTTGAACCGTGTCCGATTTCGGACATTGCTCGATGTGGCTCGTGCATTGTCGACATTGCCCGGATTCCGGACATTGACCGTAACATATATACAGTAAAATCTATCCGAACGGACACTCCTCTTGAATGGAAAGTTGTCTAAATTCAAACGATGCCCACGATACATTGATCGCTTACATAGGGATGTTTTTTTTTGCGTACGTCAATCAACATTTTCTGCGATATTTTCTATTCTATATTCAGTATCAACATAAGTTGAAAAAAACCGGCCAAGTGCGAGTCGGACGCGCGCACCGAGGGTTCCGTACAAACTTGTAGATATGTAAATAGGTCGTACATCACGGGAATCGAGTCTCAAAGATTTTTTCCGGTTAGCCGTTGAAAAACTGTTGTCCCCATTCATCGACAAACGTCGCGGTCAGTTTGCCAACTGAATGTGTAATTGCAATGAGTTCAGATGGACTACTGAACTGTATTGTACCTCGTGGCTATATCTGATAGTCGAGTTGTCGTACTGTGTTGTACTGTTGGATTTTTAAAAGAAGACCGGTCTATGGTATGTAGTCCTATGACTTTATTGCAGAAGAGCGCACATGTATTTTATATTGGTAAAAGGTAATGATCCTGGAACCGCTTCTATGCAATAAGGGAGTCGAGTCGACCAAACGTGTCGCAATTGTCGTCTCGCGATAATTGTACTATTGCTATAGCTGTACGACTACACAGCGGCACTTGCTAACAGTACAAAAAAATCATACACCAGACAGTACATAGGTGTGCGTTCACGGACTAAGTTGAGGGGTGTTGTCTGAATATCATCAAAATGGAAAGTAAAAAGGGAAAAACAGTTAGAAGTGGCGCTAGGGAGGTCATAGCGAATGTAATTAAAATGTGCGAGTTAGAGGCTCAAAATAATGCCTTAAAATTTAAAGCTATACATTGTTTGCATGCCTTGCTATGCGCCGCCTATGAATTCCGATAATTTGGGAACACATCAACGACTTCTTGCCCTTTCCCCACTGGTCTTCTTTCGCCGATCGCACAGTATGCGAGAGTTCTCGTATTGTGCAGTATAAACGCACGGGTAGCGAACGCTTCCTTTGTATTAGAACTGTTACTGTGTATACAGGCGTAGCATGTTGGTGCGGTTTAAAAACATTATTTTCTGTAATGTAACTACAAATTTACGGTTTTCGGATTTTTCCCTTTACTTGTGCTATAATACATTGCTTCTTGCCAAATTTCATGATTCTAGGTCAACGGGAAGTACCCTATAGGTTTTGATTCCCAAGAGTCTTGACAGACAGACGGACAACAGAGTGATCCTATAAGGGTTCCTTTTTTCCTTTTGAGATACAGAACCCTAAAAATACGTCATTATTTTATGGATGACAAACTATTGTCCGTTACTAAACTACGGTGGCGACGTTTGTAAATCTATCTTCGATTAGACTTTGTCTTAACGCGAATTGTGTGAAGTCTCGAAAGCGAATAAAAATGCTCCGCGAGGGCATGTAATCTGTATTATATAAAGTGAATAGGTGTACATTATCATTGGATTTTATTTCTCAGGGCATTAATTTAATTGGTTAACACGTCGATCGATACATCTAGCGGCGTTCTTTTATACCAGCGGTCGGCAACCTTTTAGCAAGCAAGGGCCACATAGTGGCAAATAGTTGGCAAAACCAAAAGTCCACATCCCGCAAGTTTTCCACTGTAAGATATTATAATGAAAAAAGTTGAGAAAATAGTTTTTAAAAAAACAATTAAAAAAATAGAAAAAAAAATTAAAAATAAAATGGAATAGAAAAAATAAATATTACTTGTGTCAGCGGGAATCGAACCCGGCACCTTGCTGTTACTGGACTAACGCTTTAACCGCTCGGCCATACCGATATCGTAGCTTACATTGTTATTGTGGTATAGAAGTGTAGCAGTTATTCTACGTAATACACTACATATTTTACAATAACAGTGATAGGTATTTTTTTGTTTTTTTTTTTTTTTTTATTTTAACTATAAGCTGTCAAAAATAATAAAATAAAACTGTTTATAAAAATTAAACTACTGAACACATTTATGTGAATTTAAATAGGGTTCTGGTCTGATACTAAACAAAGTGAATAAAATATAACCCAAGGCAATCCGACCAAAATTGCGATCTGTAGAGTCGTGACGTACATACGTACAGAGCAACCGACAACTGCTGTTTGTAATTTTCAATTACAATTTTAATAGTATTTATTAACTCGAATTGATTTAAAAATGGTTCTGTTTTATAGATCAGAATCTCCTCTTTTCAAAAAGCTTCAATTTGAATGGATTTCGTGTGAAATTAACTTAGATATAACTTCTTATATGAACGAAAGTCAGTTATGACGCACAAAGCGATAATAAAGCACATACCGCTAGTTTAGCAGTATGTGCAATTGAAATAAAGGCGGCACTTGTTCATAATTTTAATAATAGGTATTTGTTATATTAAAATTCGAAAACATTTTATTTGAATTATATATTAAAAATTTAACTGAGAACTTCAAAATAGAACTGTTCTTTTACAAAAATTAGTGTGACGTTTGAGGTTGTATTTGAGTATGTTAGCGTCCAGGTTTGTAGTTGCAATTCGTAGAATAGCTCTCAAATGCTGATCTGTGAGACGAGAAGCATATTTATTTTTTCTGTAATTGAGAATCGAAAAGGTTTGTTCGCATAAGTACTACCAAAAATTGTAATTAATTGCAAACCAAACCTTTTCAATTCGTCAAAATTAGATGGCAAACTGACATAAATAACAAGATCTTTGATTTCAAAGAAAGAGTTTTTGAGAGTGTCATTACATTGGAAATCAATCACGTTCATTTGTAAATGACTAGGTACATCCTCAATACCACAAGAAAAAAAGGATTTGTGAAAATTAATTTAATTATTTATTTATGTAGATAGGTATATAAGACTTTTATTTATAAAACAGTCACGGACCGCAGGTTGCCGACCCCTGTTTTATACTATTCGTCGTGAAGCGCTTGTTTGTTGTGTGCAATAGCCCCGATGCTATATATTTTAATATTAATAAAATAAAATTAAAAATTTTAAAAACCCACGACGAAAGTAAAAAAAGTAAATGTTATAATAGAAAAAGAATTAAATAAAATTCAAAAATCCCCCGACTAAGAAAATCCGTCGGGGGCTGCCATTTAGCTGCATTGAAATGAACTAAAATATTGCAATTTATATTCTTCTATTCTTAATTCAGGGCAGCGAATGGCAGCCCCGCGACGGATTTTTTAGTCGGGGGATTTTTGAATTTTATTTAATTCTTTTTCTATTATAACATTTACTTTTTTTACTTTCGTCGTGGGTTTTTAAAATTTTTAATTTTATTTTATTTTAAACTTTTTAGAGATTTTGTAAAAGTGTGTTTTGATCGTCTTGCCGAACTAGCGTACACAGTGTAACCATATCTGATACCCTAATTGTCGAATCGCGTTATGTGCGAGAGTGCTCATAATTGTGTTTTTAATAAATATCTATGTGTATTGCTGTAAAAACCACTACTAACGAACACTTGTTAGATCTGTTTGTGCGTAGCACTTTGGTTATGGTATTTTAAATGTACGTGTAATGCTGTAAAAAGCAGTAGTTCCGAACGCTTGTTAGATCTGTTCGTGCGTAGCACGTTTGTTACGGTTTTTTGTGCAGTGCAGCGCCCCCTGAGGCGTAATCATCGTAATAATATCTATCTAAGAACCATCTCAGATGAATTACAAACCCTTTACAGAAAACCGCATCTGAATTGATCAAACCGTTTTCCAGATAAATGGCGACATTGATCGAGTGCACAAACAAACGAACACACAAACACACAATCTCTCACCCTAAACGCATATACATGCCTCCGTTCCGTCGTGGGTAAAAACAGTTGAATTTTACATAGTGCCTTGCGATTTATAGTGACCGGTTGAATTTTAAAAAGAGTAAAAACTGAGTAAAACAACTAAAATTTTGAGATCGGCGCCTATTTTATTACTGTCACGTTTTATGTACTTATTGGTGCCGACCTCAAACAGTTATTTTTTACTCTGTTTAGTAACCTTTTTTGAAAGAGATTATTTCCTTTAAGTTTGCATGATTTTCCCATAAGAGCTAATGTTGATTTCATATAGGTACCTATAAAAATTTTCTGAACTATTTAGTAAACCGCTATGAAATATATATGTTACGGTCTATACCCGAATTAGGTCAATGACCGAAATAAATGCGCAAGACTAGTTTAGACCAACGAATATTTACCAAACCCGAAATTTTACATTTAAACGGGTATTGAGTGTTATAAAATGAGCAAAACTAGTTTTGCGCATTTTTAATTCGTCAAAACTAGTTCTGTCTGAACGGACAGTACTAGTATGGCATCGGAATCTTCTTTGCGTTTATTAATTAACTTTTCCACATCAATGATACTTATATCAAAGCGATTTATTCTTCTGTATTGTTTAGAAGACAGAGGTTTTAATTGAGCTTTCAATAAATTTGCTTTCTTAACCTCACATAGTGTAGTAAGGTAATTATGTTTCGTCATAAAATTATGTTTCAGAAGCCTCCAATAGGCGAACTAGTTGAGACTCGAATTCATCTTGCTTTTTTACTTAATTATTACACTGAATATCCCACAATTATATTCATTATAACATTCAGGAGAACAATTCAATAGATAGGTACATAAACAAGAACATAACCCTACTTTTGTTCTGGTTCGAACGTTGATTATATCAAACAAGCAGAACTAGTACTGTCCGTTCAAAAATGGACCAATTGAAGATGCGCAAAACTAGTTTTGCTCATTTTATAACACTTAATACCCGTTTAAATGTAAGATTTCGGGTTTGGGTAATATTCGTTGCTCAAAACTGGTTTTCGGTCATTGACGGAAAATCGGGTATAGACCGTAACATATATAATAATATGTACGATTTAGCGGGCAGATTCTGTCAGTTCTTCCGCTTGAATTCGTACTGCTTGTATCCATGATTCGATTGCAAAAATTATCAGTGTCCATAAAATTGTCAAAAGTGATCGAGTATCATTTTTAAGAGCGTCACGTAGCCAAAATGCAATTTATAAAACTATCAATTACATGATGTACTGAAACAAGCACGTTCATAGAGAGACCCCGCATTTAGAAGGCACGTTCGTAGAATTCATATTGCATCGGAGCGCACGAAGGAACGGGCCACACTATTATATTGTGTGAAATCGAAAAGACAAAAAATAGATAAATTGTTAATATAGCACGTGTCGCGAATTCAAATCGCTTATTCTGAAAGAGAAATTGCAACTACACTCGCAGTGATTTTCGAAACGCGGTTGCTCTTAAAGTCTCCAGATTGACAAAGTATCAAAATCGTCCACCATTTTGAGGCATGCGTTGAAATTAGTGATGTGCCGGATATCCACGGATACGGATACGGATATCCGGCACATTACTAATTTATCCGTATCCGTATCCGCGGATATCCGAGGGAGAAGAAAGATCCGTATCCGTATCCGTTAGTTTTTGTGCGGATCTTTTACGGATCTTTTACCTTATTAATTTTCAATTCATAGATGAAATTTTATATACTATATAGTTGATCAGGTAATAATGAAAAACTGTTAAATTCAATTCAGATTATTTTTTATTTTTTTTAATCGTATTTGGCACCTTTATATTGCAAACATTTATCGTAGTGAGTACCATACAAATAGTACATAACTCAAAGGTACTAAAAAACTATCTTTATAATGAGATATTGCACATCGATCTTTGGAAAGAGACAATCTGTTATAGAGTTAACTCTTAAAGAGGTCAACAACTTTTTCCCATAACAGATAGTCTCTTTCCAAAGGTCGATGTGCAATATTTACCGCCGCATACTCTAAAAAAGTAAAGATCCGAATCCGTATCCGCGGATCTTGAAACCAAAAATCTGTATTCAGATCCGTATCCGCGGATATACATTTTTAACGATCCGGCACATCACTAGTTGAAATATTAAAAAAAATAACCTACGTTTTAATTTTAAAACTGGACATATACCATTATTATATAAAAAAATATAGTTTAAAAAAAACTAAAAAACACGCTTTATATCGGACTAAAAAGTAAAAAATAATTGTTTTAAAATAAGCTTAAAAAGCGTGGGGCGCTCGATGTACGAAAATGTGGAACAAAGCGCCCCACGCTTTTTAAGCTTATTTTAAAACAATTATTTTTTACTTTTTAGTCCGATATAAAGCGTGTTTTTTAGTTTTTTTTAAACTATATTTTATTTTTCACTTTTTAGTTTGAGGATCTATAAAAGAATTTATTAATCCTGGGGGTCCTAATAAGGATAATGGGAAACTGTTATCAAATTATTGCATTGTCATCGGTCCTTGATACGTATGCAAAGTTTCAAATTAATCAGACTTCGGGAAATTGGTGAAAATTATGCTCAAAGATTCCGTTACATACTTACAACCCAAACTAATATAAAGCGTTTAAAAAAACAACGTTATAGCATATATTTCTTTTGCGCATCCTACCAAAATTTGGTTTCAATCCATTCATCTGTTTGACCTGTATCGTATTCACAAACTGACGCACAGAGTTTTTCCAAAAATATGTTTTTTGATTCGGGGGACCTCAAAACGAAAGAATATTGTAAAATTGTAAAAAGTGATTTTAGATCTAAAATAGTACCATTCCACATTTATGAGTTGGAATGGTTCAGTTTTGAGCAAGTTTACTTATAATAAACGTGGATTAAGTTGATTTTTACTATAGTATTATGGGAATTCAATCCCGCAAGATAATTTCAATCCCGTTATTTTCGGGACTGAACCATGTTAGTCCCGCTGGATCCAGGTACTTGCGGGCTTCAGCAGGGTGGACTTAGACTTCTGAATTCAATCGTAATAAAATCCTAATAGACCTCATCTTTTAGGTTTTAATTTTAACCTATATTAAACAAATTTTTGATGCATATTAAATGGTTATACTTTTAGACATAAAGATTAAGACATAAATTGACTTAAAATTGATAAAAAAATGTTGCTGTATATGCTGCCATCGGGACAGCCGGTTTTCTTTGACTTCTGCAAGAGTTGGCTCCAAAAGGGCGCTGGATGAGTCGCCCATAAGGAAATGACCAGAAATTAAGGCGTTCAAGTCAGAGGGATTGTCGGATATTGGAGTTATGGGTCACAAATTCAAACAAGCTTAAGTTTGATTTAGGAGTGTATATGTTCCGGTTAATACGAGAAACTAGTTTATTCGCGAATTAACCGGCGTCAAGGATAAATGCCGAATATGTCTTAGTTTCTCGCTTTTTCGCCTATTATCAAGTGCAAGCAGGTTAAAACGCGAATTATCCAAAAGCAACCGTATAAAACGTTTATTGTCTCAGTATTTTATCATCTGTCAACATGGCTGGTAACACTATTTGTTTTTTATCAGTGTTGTTTTATTTTATTTGGAGAACATTTGTTATTTTGTATTATTTTAATAAAAATTACAGCTCACTACTTATACGCACGTCTATGAATTTGAGGTTAATTGCTTACTTAACATATTATCCGGCTAATTCGCGAAAGAGCCAAGAGCTATCGGATATAACCGATCATATTGTCTAATTCGCGTTTTAATCGAATAATTTGCGAAAATTGTTAAATCATATTTCTTTCTTTGGTAATAACCGGCTGTATTGGTTAATTCGGGTATTAGCCGGTTAATTCGCGTATAAACTAGTTTCTCGTATTAACCGTAACATATACATTTCTTCAAACGTATAAACAACGTGTTGTTTTTACGTAAATGATACTTATACAACTCTTTATAGCCGCCTCCCACAAACCACCGAAGTGGGGTGCGCGATGCGGAATAAAATGCCAGGAAATTGAACTATCAGATATAAAGTTTTAAATTTTTGAATTGTGACTTGTTTGAAAAATTGTTTTTCTAATTTTGTAAGCTCACGATTAGCGCCAATAAAATATCGCTCGCTTGCCAAATGCCAGTCCACGCGCCGCCGCGCATCGAGTAACGCGTATGTAATCCCGCCAGTCCAGCGGGATCCCGGAAAATTTTCGACCGAGATGAATCCCGCAAAATGTATGCGGGATCCCGGTATTGCATTCCCTAATAGTAATGGTAGTACCTACGTATGTTTTCTTTCACGCGCTAGTGCGAAATGTGTGGTTTCACAGACATGAAAAGCGGATATTTTTTAGAGGGTGTATAAAAAAAAAGTTTTAAACAGAATAACTGAAGAATGAACGAACGATGAACAACGAAGAAATACGAAGTGTAAAATATGATTATTTCTTTTAGTGTGTAAAGGTGGCACTTCACACGGCTATTTGTGTTCGCTATTGAGTGTTTGTTATATTTGACAAAATATATGACGTTCAAGGCAAACATGCAAATAGAGGCAAATACGACCATCCACACATGAAGTCAAATAACAAACACACAAACATTTGCCAGCAGAACGCAAGGTTCAAAATTCCAGGAATTTTAGCACTGTTTCATTGTCCCAATTCATTTTCAATAGTAATTATTCCAGTTCTCGCTCACAGCACAGACACAAAAATACTGCACGTCCGTTCAGGTTCACGGCGCGTGCGCTTCTAAATATGGCCATCGTGTGGACGGTTTATTTGCGTATTTGCCTATTTGGCTCCTTTGATGTGCCTCGAAAAGCCGACAAGCGCACGGTAACGCGTATTTGGCATTGGGCTTATTTGTCAAATAGGCAAATAAGGCCAACACTTTGTCAAATAGACTGTCCACGCATGGTAATTGTTTGCCAAATACACAAATACAAATAGTCATGTGAAGTGTCGGCATATAATTCGAAATGTTTTATAGTGCGATTTAAATGTATTATTGCGGTCGCGGTGGTTGGATTCGGTTATGTAATATTGTAGTAGAAATTTCGCTTACTGAAGCAGTCGAGCAAAATGCCATTGTATATTCCGCTACGCTGCAGACACAGTGACAGATTTACGTATCACAAGAGGCGAAAAGGGAAAAAAAGGAAACACATGCACGCGTGTTGTCACTACAGGAGAGAAGTTCTATCGTTTCCCGAAGAAAGCAAAGTGGTTGGAGCGCATTGTGAAGAACTCTTTCTATATTGTATGCCATCCGTATGTTCTCATATGAGAGGCAGTTCAACGAGTCTTTGCATTTCGATACTCATCTATTGGAAAATATTCTATCTATATCTTCTACTTAATTAATGGTACAGTCGACTCTCGTTAATTCGAAACTCGAGCGACTCTTAAAATATTACGAATTATCGAGTGTTTGAAATATCAAATGGTTCGAAATTTGTGAGAGAAAATAAATGAAACTTCGAATTATCATAATATCATAACAAAAACAAAAGCTCGTGTACGTTGATACAAGTTTGAACTTTTCGCAAAATGTACTTACAATCTTTCCGCCTCTTTCTCTCTTCAACTTTGAATTGTCGAGTGTAGGACGCCTATGAGTTCGAATTAACGCGTCGTTTTGTTATATAGCAATAATTTTTTCGTTCGAATTATCAACTGCATAAAAATGTATTGATTTAGTTCGAAATATAAAGAGATTTTTTAGGGAACTCGTGATAACTTTGAATTATAGAGAGGTTCGAATTATCGCAGGTTTGAATTAACAAGAGTCGACTGTATATTGCACCACAAGAACCGAAAGTGTGATATCTTGCCCTTCGCGCCATCATGTAGTGCAGGGCAAGGTATCACACTTTCGGCCAGTTTGGTGTAATTGCACATCATAAATATGAGTCGACTCACATATATATGTTACGGTCTACACCCGAATTCGGTTAATGACTGAAATAAATACGCAAACTAGTTTTGACCAACGAATATTGCCCAAACCCGAAATCTTACGTTTAAACGGGTATTGACTGTTATAGAGTAAAACTAGTTTTGCGCATTTCCAGTTGGACTAAACTAGTTCTGTCCATTTTTGAACGGACAGTACTAGTTCTGTTTGTTTCATTCAATCAACGTCCGAACCCGAACAAAAGTAGGGTTATATTCTTGTTTATGTACCTATCTATTGAATTGTTCTCCTGAATGTTATAATTAATATAATTATGGGATATTCAGTGTAATAATTAAGTAAAAATGCAAGATGAATTCGAGGCTCAACTAGTTCGCCTATTGGAGGCTTCTGAAACATAATTTTATGACGAAACATAATTACCTTACTACACTAAGTGAGGTTAAGAAAGCAAATTTGTTGAAAGCTGAATTAAAATCTCTGTCTTCTAAACAATACAGAAGAATAAATCGCTTTGATATAAATAAGTATCGTTGATGTGGAAAAGTTAATTAAAAAACGAAAAAAAAAGATTCCGATGCCATACTAGTGTAAGAACTAAATAAAGTTCTTACTTTAAAATAAATAAAACTCTTAGACTTGAATTATTAAAAATTCGTGATGTGCTGTTTTCTCAGATGAAATTAATTGAATTGATTTTTTCCAAATTAATAACAACATTCTTTTTTCCAGCGTAGCTAAGGAAAACTAATTTTGACAAATTACAAAAAAGAGAGAGAGAGAGTTAATGTAACAAAGCTTGCTACACTAGTACTGTCCGTTCAGAAATGGACAGAACTAGTTTTGTCAAATTGAAAATGCGCAAAACTAGTTTTGCTCACTTTATAACCCTCAATACCCGTTTAAATGTAAGATTTCGGGTTTGGTAAATATTCGTTGGTCAAAACTAGTTTTGCGTATTTATTTCGGTCATTGACCGAATTCGGGTATAGACCGTAACATATATACCGATTTATAAGATGTTTTCACATCAAAATATAGTCCTGCGCTGAACAAAAATGATTCCTGGTTCGTATTTTATTTCATGGTGGAAGTACCGGGTCTCGTTATTCTTTCGACCCGACACTTCCACCATTTTTAAAAAATAATTCGTTCTGAAATGTATTTTGCACGCACATTTGAACGACCCTCGTCTTCGTATTGATCTCTTTTGCGTGTTGACTCTATCTATAGTATATACTCTTATATATGAAACACAAACAGAACAAAGCGTCGGCCATGGTCAGTCCTGATCAAGGTGGGCTTCTTATCCGCTGATAACGCTAATTTGTACTCGAATTCAGTAAAGAGATAGCAAACATTTGTCACTTGCTAATTTGTGTTTGGGATGAATGTATAGACTGTTCAAACAAAACAATCAAAGTTAAACGATAAATTATGAACTGAGCGAGAGAAACTAATAATGTACCGTTTTGACTCGAGTTTATATTTATGAACCTAAATTATTAATAAATTATTAAAATGATTTTTTCCTTTCTGTGTTTCAATATTTTCAACTTTTATTTTTTCCTTAGATTAAGTTATTGGGCGTGTTTGGCCGAAGTAAGTACTTACTAAACTTAGTAAGCCAGTTAGCATAACAAAATTAAAATCTTACAAGCTGACTATAGCGCTTTTCGGCCAGGACAGACTTACTGGATTGACATAACTCAAAACACTGGTTTACGTTATATATCCCGTACATAACCTCATAGAATGAATATAATTGACAGTACTAAATTTAATATAATTTAATTCATGTAAATAGTTGCAAATGGATAAATGACAGGTCTGTTCCTGTCTGTATTGTTTACATCAACAATAAGCAAAATGGCGTCTTATATTAAGCCATGCTTACTGCGTTAGCATTTATTTTGTGTTCCGGCCGAAAATTTTGTAAGTATAGTAAGTGACTTACTAAATTTAGTAAGTACTTACTTCGGCCAAACACGCCCAATTAAGTTGTATTATTAAGCTCAGTGCCGTTAAAAATATACTCCAATTTTCAAACATAACGCCGGGGTATATTAGGTATGTAAAATTTCGCGCCTTGTAATTCTTGAATTACTTGTGTCTTTGCAGACAATATTTTTTAATTTAGAATAATCTAAGCGAATAGGCAATCGATTATAGATATCGGTTTGAAATAGGGTTTTTGATCCCGGGTTCCCGAGTCGGGAATTTCCGAGAATGAAAGCGGTTTCATGCCCGGGAATAATTTTACGAAATACTCGGGTACACGGGAACCATTTAAAATTAATAACTTTCTGCTGAAGACATTCGAAACCTCAGCAAATTTTAAGCTCAAATAATATGGAGATTCAAATAATACATTTTAATTCTTTATTTCGTTGAATCAGTAGCGCATACACAGCATGTATGTGTTATCCGAAACCTTTGTTGCGTATTCTTGAACGCTTTTTTCTCCGGCAACAAAACCTCGTAAAGTCGTAAATTATAATGTTATCGAATAATAATTTCACAAGACTTAAATTTGACATTTTTTGCACACAGTGTCGGTGATAGTTCCTTTGTATTTAGTTTAAACTAGAGATGAGATAAACGGGTCTTTTTAGTGATCTGCATCTTTGCATCTGGATCCCGTATGTGAGCCGGCTCCCTGAACCGGTTCAAAAAGAGCCGAGTTCTGAATATGTTATTCAAGTCAACTGAGCCACTGAGCTAGTTGAGTCAAGTCAATCATATCACCTAATATTGTGCCAGTGACTGACTTACATATTATAAGGCGGGGTTTTACAGGTTGCTACTTGCTATGTTACAGAAAGCATATTACAATATGCAATACAATACCTTAAATAGTTGTGACTTAAGTAAAACATTGACCCGCGTGTGCGTATAGTGTGTACCATAGCCAGACATATTATGATGCATGAGTCATTTGAGCTCACAGTGCTTCTGTGTATTAAGTTTCACTGAGTTATGCGGATCCCTTGAGCCGTCGGCTCATAAAAAAGTGAGCCGGCTCTCACGGATCTTCTGTCGGAGCCGGCTCTTTGAACCGGTTCAGATCTGAGTTACCCAAGCCTAGTTTAAACGCACACTGAAAAATGTACAACTGTAATTAGATTTATAATGATCTCAGTAGTCAGTAGTGAGAGTTCCTTTTTAGTTAAAGTAAACGTTTAATTATGAGTACAACATCGTTACAAAATGTACAATTTTTTTATTAGATGAGCAGTTATTATTGATTATTTTGTAATGAAAAAGTATATTTTTGTTTTTCCTTAGTCTTTTAATAATAAAAAATAGAGCATAATACTTATAAACTAGAGTTTTATTTGTAAATAAGTGATTCCCGGGTACACGGGAATTCCCGGGAATATAAAATGATCATTCCCGATTCCCGGGAATCAAAAAGAGCCGGAAACGCGAAAACCCTAGTTTGAAACGACCTCACTCGCTTCGGTATAATATTTGAATCATCCGGAGCTTGAGAAATACTCTTCCCAACTTTTGTTGAAATTGGGTAACATATTCGCGAAACAAAACACTCGTTCGGTGTCTCAATGATTGTGTATGACATCACATCTGGCCAAACGTATTGACACACCTTGTCCGTCCTGAACAGGCAACCTTTTTCACTCATTCTTTCCACGGTGTATCACTTTATAGTTAAGTTCACCGTTACTGAAACATGGCATCGTATTTGTTATTAAGTGAACATTAACTTACTGTCGTCCGTCCGTCCATCCTATTGGTCCAATCTAGAATGATAGTGAGTTGTCAGTTTATTACACACAAATTTTGAGTTACATTTTTCATTGATGCTCCGCTCCTATTGGTTGTAGCGTAATATTATATAGCCTACATAGCCCAGGGTATTTAATTTAAACTTCACTTTCCAGCGGGAGCGCTCGGAGCTCGGAAAAGCCGATTTTCGAAGGCGTTTTTAACGTACTTGCGTACTAATTACACCATTTTCATGTATAGGGGCTGTAGAGTAACTCTTCCCCAACAGAAAACCGTTCGAATATTTACCCTAGGACCATTATGGGCCATATGGCAGAAGATTTACAGAAGCACCTGTTTTCACTTAAACGGGAATAACGCAAAAACTTGCGTATGGATTTTAACGAAATTTTGTCCTAATATAGTAGCCACCAAATGCTACAATTTAAGCCTTGAACGAAGTCTCTGCGATGGAATGGGCCCTGGCAATTAACTGGTGAAAAATGGCACTTTTTCGTCGTTTTTAATTTTTTCTGCCAACAATTTTCAGCCGATTTAAAGTCTACAAAGCTCATTTTTTTTGTCTTTTTAAACACTACAACGTGATATTTTTTATGTTCTCGGAAAAAATTTTTTTAACTGCTTAAATCTTGAAATATCACTTTTAGGCCACTTAATGAATTTTTTTACCAACCTTGCCCAAGCCAGATTTTTTCTACTGTATTTTTCCTCGATTACTACTATTTTTCTGCTATTTATCACGTTGAGAAAATCGACGGTTGATTTATTTTAAAAAACAGCTATGTTTTCTGTAAATACCCTGGGCTAACAGCCTTCCTCGATAAATGGACTATCCGTCAAAAATTTTTTTTTTTCAATTCGAACCAGTAGTTCCTGAGATTAGCGCGTTCAGCCAAACAAACAAACAAACTCTTCAGCTTTATATATTAGTATAGATAGAAGATAGGTACAAAAAATATAAACAGAAAAAAGTGATGAAAACTGAAAATTCGCTCTAGGAATCTTTAAAACAAACTAAGTTACGATTTTATTTATTTGAATTAATTGAGCTAACGTCTGTATAATTAACTAGCGGTCCCGACCGGTTTCACCCGGGTGCAAAAGAACGAATGGGGAGGGAAGGGACATGAGTACGCACATTCATCTTAGTTTACCGAGATGAATGTTGTGTCCAAACTTCATAATTATCGGAGTTACCGTTCAAAAGTTTTTGTCGTTAAAAATCAGTATTTATAGTTTATACTTTTTTTAAGTAATAAATTTCTTTTAATATAGTAAATATTTAATTGAAAACACTGTAGAAAAGTTATTTTTATATAGGTACCTATCTATAGTTGCAACAGTTTGCAAATGAGCTATTAATTAGATTTATTTAATTTTAATTAGTCGTAATAAAATTTTAAAAAATTTAAACGTAAGCCTTAGAAGAAAGCAATGTAGAAAATAAAAAAAATAAAAATATATTCGCCGATGTGGGGCTTAAATCCAAGACCCTGCCATTAAGAGTCTTACGCTCTACCGACTGCGCTATCCGGGCTTGTGAACGTGACACGCTAATATTGCAATATTTAGTTAAGGCATTTCACCTGATAATATTTGTCGGACGGACTAATTTTGAGATACCTACATCTTGCAACATTTTTCATTGATGTTCCGCTCCAATTGGTCGTAGCTGATATTATATAGCCTATACATAGCCTTCCTCGATAATTGGCTATCCAACAAAATTTTTGAGTTTCTGAGATTCGCGCGTTCAACCAACCAAATAAACAAACTCTTCAGCTTTATATATTAGTATAGATATATAGATTAGTGCAGATACAAAACTTATTGTTTTGTTTATTTGCCGCACATCGATGATATTGACATTAACTAGTTATATAACGTAGAAAAAAGTATGTCGGATCACAACACATTTCTTAAATTGAATTGGCTGAGGGTGTGAACAGCTGAACGACGCGAACAATCTGAACGTCGGCGAGTGTGTTTTGTCTCGATGCTTATTTACTGTCACTCAGTTTTTAATATTGCATATCAGTGCCGAAAATAAAAAAAAAAATTGGTTGTCTGTAAAGTCGGTTTACGGACGATAGTTTTACGTGATAACGTATTCCGTAATACATAACCTAAATTTATATAATAATTATAATAATTCGAATCTATGTTATTGCATCTTTCGCTTCAAATTTAGGTTAATTTTATTTATTAAAATTACTCACCACCTATAATATAATTGTTTTTTTTTAACTTTCTTTCTTTCGTATTTATTTTAAGTCTCAAAGATTAGCTGTCATAATATTTTGAAAACAATTGTTTCACTATTTATATAAAATTCCAAAACCTACTTACAATATTTAAGTATTTTCATACGTCAAAAAATTGATTTTTATAATAATAAAATTTGTATGAAAACGATTTTTTCGAGAGATGAGACCTAGCTAAAACGATTTTTTGCCCCCCAAAATCCCTTTTCAGTAAATTTCATCCAAATCGTTAGGGGCGTTTTCGAGAAAAGCACGCACAGGGTCAGGCGGAACGTTAGGAACGTTACACTTTTTCGTGCATGCAGCCGGTGTTTTATCAATTTATAAGATTGGTGATTCATCAATTTATAAGACGTTATCACGTCAATAAAGTCACTGAAAAAGGGGAAGCAATATTTTGACATCGGCGTCAATATAATAAAAGTACATAGGTATAATAAAAAGTTATAATAATTAAGTCAGTGCCAACCACAAAATTTTATTATTTTCTCCTTTTTAGTGACTTTATTGAACAAGATTCAATTTTTTTTATAAACAGCTTGTTTTGTGTAATTTTTGAAAATATTTAAAATCAATTATTTTCATATTAAAAGTTATCAAACACATGTTGAAAATTTATTATTAAATCATCAGGTTTATCCCTCATATAAAACTTAACTTGTGTTTTTCTAAGTATTTCACACTACACTTTACTACCGTAATAAATTTAAATCTTTCAAAGTGAGTAGCACTATATACCGGCTGTCAAAAATACATTTGAAGTTAATGAATTTGCAAAAAATCAATACTAAGTAAGCAGGGGGTCTACCCTAAACCAAATAACATGGCAAGTGGTCTACGAGACAAAAAAGTTTGGGGACCTCTGTTTTAGATCATAAAAACAACCTATGAATGACGAATGATCAGTATACACATTTAAACGAAATGGTAAATAAACATTCCAAGGGCGGAATTGCAACTAAAGGAAATCAAATTATTTAATTTCCTGTCGTATTTTTAACGTTTGAATGCAAGCGACAAGACAAGTCAAAAGAGATTGAAATTTTATTTCCTCAAAAGAAAAATGATAAATATACTTAGATATAAAGTGCTTTGTACGTCTATAAATATTATGAACGCGTCTCTCTGATTGTTTGTTAATATGTGTCAATTCGACGACCACTAATCCTATTTACATGATATTTTTTAATCGGTATCTTAGATAGATAGATATCTGGCTAGGTTTTAGTGTATAATCGATTCGGATTCTCTTTGATACAAATTTAAATCAATATTGAAAATGTTATAATATTACTTATTACACAAAAAATAAATCGATAATGTACTAAAAACTAGAAAATAAATATGAGTCACCATAGAGGGGTTTGATTAACCTTCATCCGATCGCGTAGGCGGCAGATTGCCGCCCAGGATGAATATTTCATCTCAAAAATTAACTGACGGGTTGGAGAACCACATATTATGGCTGTAATCTCTAGTTAGACCCTTCTCCGCAAGAATGACTTGCGATAATTGCCAAAAATACATTTGCAAAAACCACTGCCAAATGATATGTCATAATTGTACTCGTAATCGGAATGGAGAAGACACAGGGGACCAAGAGAGTGATGAATGATTTTACAAGCCATTTTCAAAAGAATTTATTTTTTATTCTAATGTTCCTTTTTTCTTATTTCATTGTAATTATTAATTGTGATCAGTAAGATGCAGTGTTGTGATTGTTACCTATATAATATTTTCTATGTTACCTAGTCTCCGTTACCTATTAAATAAACCTAATAAAAATTAAATAACCTAATAAAAGTCTTTCATATTAAATAAAGCGTATAAACTCACTAAAAAGACTATCAATGCAAACCCCCGACGTTATTGAGGTTTAAATAAATAAAAAAATTAACGAAATGAGAAAAAATTTGATGGGCGGCTATTTGCCGTCACGCGAGCGCAAGTGTGACACAACAAGTCGCGAACGGATGAAGGTTAAACTGAAATAAAATCGTGGGGGGGGGCATTTAGTATAAAAAACTTTCATTTGTTTAGATTGGAATCATATTTAGCTTTCGACTGTCTTCTTCGGTTTTATTTTAGTTTAGTCAAAGCTACCTATGGTGACTCATTTATTTACTAATTTTTTTGGTACATTATCGATTGTACTATAAAAGATTTGGATCCGGACAAAAGTCGGACCGATCAGTTAGTTACTATAATATTGTATTGTCATCGGAATTATATTATACGTGTACAAAGTTTCAGCTCAATGGGAAGTAGTTAAAAAAAGCAGTCCCAAGATTTAAAACACGGAAACAAAGAAATATACGGAGTAAAGGTAATAGCTGACGACCGATTTAGGGTATGTATTTTAGGCAAGTTGAAATGATGAAAAAACAGTAATTTATCAATGGGTGAATCTGGAATGGCGAGTCTGCGCCGATTTTCCCCAAATACAATAGGGCTCTTCATATCTGCATACCAAACATCCTCCTAAAATTTGGTTTCAATCCGTTCATCCGTTGACCTGTATCGTGCTCATTGCGTATATTAATTAAATATATTCGAGGGGTTCTGGTCCTATTTTATAACCGACTAAATGTTCTGTCATTTTCATTTCTGGATTATATAAATGCTGAACTAAAAGATTATAAAAATTTCAAGTTGCCTAAAACATGTTTTTTTGGGATATTTTTTTTGCAGATGTCATATGCTGCGCAGACGCGAAATAACCGCAAATGCTCAGCCAGACTCGCCATTCCAGATTCACCCATTGATAAATTACTGTTTTTTCATTATATCAACTTACCTAAAATTCATACCCTAAATCGCTCGTCAGCTCTTGAGCTATAAATAAAGAATCCCTAATTGACAGTAAAACTATTTTCAACATGGCTAACTTGATTAGCTGTATAAAACTGGCGTTAACCAATGAATAAGTAACGATCATAAGTTTGCTAATTGTGTGTCGACTTTAGACCGACAAATCGGTTTCACGCCTCCCTTCCTTCTTTGCGCTACTGTATTTAATTTAAATCAAGAGCGACAGAACTTTGAAGAAATCTTTAATTACGACATTTTAGATGATTTTCTTTTATACTCGGACGGGAAAGATTTAAACGAGAGTATTTTTTTCCTTTTATCTGTACAGCGTGAACAAATAAAAAAATGTAATAAAATTTTGTGCAAGAACGTTAGAAGTCTTTCGTAATGGGGTCATCCCACACACAAGTTTGGATTCTACATTACGAATAATAAATAAAATCTTTTGGAAATGTTTGAACGATTGATATTATAGCTATGGAAATCATTAATGCATTACAGAAATCGTTCCACATATAATGCAACATAGACCGGGCGCTCAAGGGACGTTCGTATGCAAACTATGTTATGAAACTTGTAATATTTAGTGACTAATCGGAAAATATTGTCCATTTTAAAAGGACGAAACAAAAGCTTCTCAAACTTTTACTCCGTAGGGCGTAGACGGTAATTCTGTTTTAAATAATTTTTTATAACTGTTCCGCAAGTGGGGAATGTTACTAGTTTAGGTCAAAAATCACATTGCAAAATTTTACAATATCTTTTCGTTTTGAGGTTCCCCGAATCCAAAAACCATATTTTTGGAAAAACTCTGTGCGTCTATTTGTCTGTTAGTCTGTTTGTTTGTGAGCACGATGTAGGTCAAACGGATGAAAGTATTGAAACCAAATTTTGGGTGGATGTTTGGTATGCAAATATGAAGTCCTAATGTTTTTGGGGAAAATCGACGCATGCGCAGAACTGTGTCATTTAGATAATAATGGTATACTTTTCTTAACGGCTTTATAGTTTCGGAAATATTTTGAAAATAAAAAAAAATCAGCTGTTTCTTTGTTTTGTAGATCTGTCAGAAATAAACTAGTTAAGCATTCTTTAATTAATTTTTACATGACGTGAACATATTATGTAGGTAACCATAGCAACGAATAGCAAACATCGTATTGAATACTAGCCATTACCCGCCTCAACTCACGCGATATCAGAAATTTTATTTTCTTTATTATTAATCAAATGTCAAAATTTTTCAAGTGGGACTAGTCCCGTCACCCTATTAGCTGGCCTTTTTTAGTTAAAATTGTCAAGTATGTTCTTTTTCAGATTATGTTGCATTTTAAGTGGAATGATTTTCTGTAATGCATTAATGATTTCCATAGTTACCAAATAAAAAAAAACCCGCTTATGTTGCATCTTAATTGAAATTCACTGTATAGGTACAAGTAAATCCAGAAGTAAGTTATTTTGTATTAACTGTATTTGAACACACGGTAGATATGTTATACAAGAGAAAATCGTCTTATGTTATTAGCGTTTTCATTCAGAATGAAAACATCGTTTATTTCAAATAAAAAAATATCATCGTGTTTAAACATTCATTTTAAATAGAAAATTATATTACCTAATCCTGTTAAATTAATTGAAAATGAAAATGGAAAAATGTAATATGTATATAAAATACTACCATCTCGGTCCAGCTTTGCCCGAATTTGTTGATTGCCTATTAAAGATAGACATAAGCTGTCGCAGACTTTTTTAATAGAATATAGGAGCATTTACCTGGCGTTGCCCGGGATTAACAGCCTTCTATAATTAATCTGACCATCATCCAAGTTATAGTCTAAAACCATTCCACATATCGTCATTGGTTCTGTAATACCTCTTATGTGCAAAAAGTAAAATTTGCAGGAAAGGCCAAAAAGTTCTTATTTCAGCAATGGATGGTAAGAACTAGCAATTTCAGAGGTATATTACTAATTCATACTTATCTTCACTAGGTATACATGTTTAATTAAGACGAAGTATTTTATTAAGAAATATTTAACGTTAATTTCGGATTTATTGGCACATGGGAGGAATTATTTGATACAACTTTTCACATAAGAGTTACTTCCCCTTGTTGGTGACTGTAAAATTAATTTGGAGGTATTACTAGTGTATAGAGCTCCGTTTCCTGAATCTTTTCATCTAAAAAACGTAAAATCTGCCAACTATGCACATAAGAGCTATTACAGAACCAACGACGATATGTTATCTCGGTATTCGTGGAAGTCAAAAAAAGTCTCCGGCCAGAAGCACTTGTTCATTGCACGCAGTGTGAAGTCAGAAGTCGAATGACTTATAATTTATATGACCGTCTCGCGGCTTATATGTACCGATAACATATAACTAGTGAGCCGTCTAGAAGTACACTTCGCCTTTGATAATGTCTACCGCAGTTGTAGACGAAACGTCAGGTATAAATACCAATGGATCGCGGCCTACAAGCCCGGAAACCAATAAAGTTTGACCGTGAAAGCCTGCAATTTAGATAAAAGGAAAAATGTTCTCATAAAAGTCTGCAAATAAATTTGTTTCCATTTTTTCTTTCTGTTTACATTTCAATTTACACCTACGCAAAAAAACTAGAGGAATGAAAGTGAAATTGTGCTTTTTAATGGAATCCTTATTTCTTACGTAAAAATGAATCCATTTCAGGGAGTACTTATGTTATAAAAGGAAGTATTATTAAAAAAATAATAGCTTCATTAATTACTTTCACGATAAAAAAAACTTTTTACATTCATTAATTTCACAATGAATTGGACTTTTCTTGTATCTATCTAGCAAAGAATGTTTGTTATTTTTATTACAATTAAAAACAAGAAATGAAACCGTAACTAGTGGTGTGTCGCTCCTGAGCGAGTCGTTCATAATGAACGACTCCTTTCTTGGAGAATGACTCACTTCGAGCGCCATTGCTCTGTGCTGAGCTGTTCTGTACTGTTGCATTCGCACATTTACAGAGGGCACACAGCACAGGGCACAGAGACACTAGTGAACTTTGCACGTACGAAGTTATTTTTGCTGGTTGAATGACACTGTTTATAGTGACTTAAACCATTCACATTGACGTCGTTGACAAAGATAAAATATTGTAACAATAAACATTATTGTTGTTAAAGCTTTTATTATACTTTATAGTTTATCCAAAATAATATAAGATCAGAATCATATGAAAATGAGACGGCCCTGTTCGGTGAGAATTTTAAAGTGAAACTTCTTATATAGCAACACTGCTTCAATGATCAGTTTGAATTTGACACAGTTATCGAATGTTTCGTGGCTTTATTGGCCCGTTTTAAATAATGTGTATACCTATCCAAAGCAGACAAATAGTTTAAATTTTCTTTTTTTTCTTTATAAGTTTACAATTGATAGAAAAACATAAGAAGCATAGAACTTTAGGAAAAAAATTGAATTTTTGAAATCAATGCTCTCATTGAAAATTTAAATGTCTATAAAATACGTTCTTAGGCATTTTTATACAGAGTAGTAAAAAAACATCTTTTTTGTTTTTTTTTTCGAAAATAAATTATTATTCATTTTTAACTTCTTTACTTCTAATAACAGTTTTATATCAGTAGATCAAATTTTTGAGAACATGAAAAAAACCTTTTTTTATTTAACACGCGTGAGTAATATATAATTTCGTGACCCTGCTAAATTCGGGAGAAATAATAAATTACTTCATGTTGGCGCGTAGAGTGCTAATAATGAGCTGAAACTGTACGATAATGTATTACTGCATAATTTCTGGACCAATAGGAACGCGGTAGCGAGCCGAAACTGTACGGTAATGAATTATTACTGCATAGTTTCTGGACCAATAGGAACGCGGTAGCGATTTGTATATATGAAAACAGCATCGCAATTCAGCAAAAGTCAGGGCCATCTTGTGTGCATCGAGGACGGTGGGTACGTCAATCAATGAAGTGATTTATTATTTCTCCCTCTTTTATCAGGGCCCCGATTACATATTACTCGTGCTAGTTGAATAAAGTATTATGTGCGACCATTGATCGAAGGAGAATATTCCACACACTCATGGAATCTTCTCCTTCTCTCACTAGTCGCACAATATACTATTATTACACGGTCCACTGAGGTACTTTTCTGAGTTGTCACTTTTGGTGCCCCCTTAAACGTAATGCCCTAAGCAATTGCTTACTTTGCTTATAGGTTAATCCGGCACTGGTTATGGTTACAAAAGTAATTTAGCAGATAATACTACAAATGTGCCCAATTAACCGAAATCGTAGCTCCAACATTGACAAAGTTAGCAGTGATGCCATACTTAACTTTGGACACCCCTGTATATAATAAGCGACATGTATGACGTAATCTGCCTAGCGACAATGATATTACTAGCATCTTCCCTTGTTTTTCTTTTCTCCCGTTTCCCCCGACATGTTCTGTCTGCGGTTTCGTGTTTCAACAGTTTTTTTTTACGAACAAATATCTGATTTGTAACATTTTTTTTTTTGACCTACTTACAATTTGCGCAAGGGCTTTCGATGTATTGTTTTACTTGACTGCGAAAAATAACGTACTACTCATATACATATAGGTACCTATAGTTGTAACAGTTTTCAAATGAGCTGTTAATTAGATTTATTTAATTTTAATTAGTCGTAAATAAAATTAAAATAAATTTAAATGTAAGAAAGCATTGTAGAAAATAAAAATATATTCGCCCAACGTGGGGCTCGAACCCACGACCCTGATATTAAGAGTCGCATGCTCTACCGACTGATCTAGCCGGGATTGTAAATGTACGACGCTAATATTAGAATATTTAGTTAGGGCATTTCATGACCTGAATATAAGCTAATGACGGACAAATTTTGAGCTTTTGTCGATAAAAAGCAGTATTTATACTTTTAAAAACTAATAATTTTTTTTATTAATTAAATAAAATTAAAATAAATTTAAATGTAAGCCTTAGAAGAAAGCAATGTAGAAAATAAAAAAAAATAAAAATATTTTCGCCCAACGTGGGGTTTGAACCCACGACCCTGATATCGACAATCGCATGCTCTAACGATTGAGCCATCCGACGTTGTGTACGCATAACACTAATATGAGTATATTTAGTTAGTGCATTTCACCTGAATGGAAGCTTATTTTTGAGATACATTTTGCAACATTTTTCATTGATGCTCCGCTCGTAGCGTGATATTATATAGCCTATAGCCTTCCTCGATAGATGGACTATCCAACAATCAATTCGAAGCAGTAATTCCTGAGATTAGCGCATTTAATCAAACAAACAAACTCGTCAGTTTTATATATTAGTATAGATTCTGCAAAATGTATTTCGTTTGCGGCCCGGCGTCTGAACTAATAGCTTTGAACGTTTCATTTTTCGTCGGATCCTGGCCAGCTTTCCCCTATAGCGCGGCTAAAAAAGTTCCACTTCAAAAACTTATTCATCTCTATCGGAAATTAAAATTGCTGGCATTTTCGCGAATATCGAAGACCCTGCAAATAGAACAAGATATGGGAAATGTTTACTAGCATAGAGCTAAAATAATAAATCCGCTATCAGACGAAATAAACTTGCTATTTGTCGTCTTGTTCTAAACTTCGACATTGACTTATTGATGTCGCCATGTCACTTTCATTTTCTAACTTTATTATTTTTATTTATTTATTAGTATTACACATGAACACACATAACAAAAATACTAAATATTTCGTTTGTTCGTAGTTTCACAGTTATCATGATGGGACAAACATTTTTTATACAAGCGTAAATTTTTATGAAATATGATTTAGCTCTGCAAGTTAAGTAGGTTTACAAAACTTTTTTCTGTCACCTGATAGCGCCACTGGCAAGTAAAATATGTGCCATTCTATTGTTAGTACTGCTTATATTTTCGGGCACCTGATGGCGCCACTAGCCAGTGAAGTATTTGTTTCGGCCACATGATGACGCCACTAGCCAGTGAAGTATTTTTCATCCTCTTTCTATCTTCACTAACTTATATCTCCCTCTCAACTTCCGTTCGCCTCGCCCGATCACACTTCCGTAAATCTCTCGTCACGCATTCACTAGCTTACTCCACAAGTCAAGCGTGCGTAAAGAAGTTTTACTTAAAAAAACTGTATTTAAACATCATGGCGGCTATTAATAAAAATCGCAGGATTGTGGACAAAAAGTTATTTATTAATTAGTGTACGACGTTTCGTCTATAAATTTAGACTTTTTCAAGTACAAATGTAAAAATTTAAAACAATAATTATTATGAAAATAAACATTAATTACTAACCATAGCAATTAACAAAAGTTAAGGTACATAAGACAAAAACATGGCAATAAGTTTATGTATACAATTTAAACAATAAAAATAAATAAAAATACGAAAGTTAGTTCAATTTCATTACATAGTTATACTGACTACTTAAATTTTGAGTATCTGATCTGTAATTAATAGAATTCTTTTTTCTAATAAAACACATTTCACTGATATTGCGTTTCTTCCAATTTGACTCTTTGTCTAATATTTGAACTTCATCAAATAGAAATTTATGTCCAGTGTCGAAATGATGAGATGACAACGCGGTCTTATTATCATGGTGACTTTTGATTCAGCGGTATCTTAAGGACGAGCTTTTGGTCAGGCTGGCGGTAATTTACTTATTCTTGTTATTAAATTGTAGACACGGTAATTATCGTCGTGGCATTCAATTTTCGTCGCGACTTTCGACTTTTTCAATGCGGTTTGTTTTTGTCCACGTTTCTTGCATCAACCGGTCTTAGCTTCAACGAGGACAATAATTTCCAGCGGATGACTTCTCTAAGCTAACTTCATCGCATTTTCTCACTTCAGTACTGTGCAGGGTTGCTCAAAATTTATATAAAATGGTTTAAAAAAATGAACCGACTTCAGAAAAATCATATACTTTTATTCTATACTGAGCATAGGAATAAAATCGCAATCGAACCATTAGGGTGCAAACATATACTTCTGTCTTTTTTGAAGCCGTAAGCACTGGCGTATCCAGAAAGGCGAAACAAGCACGGGGGACCCGGCTTAAGAAATTTCTAATTTGCCCCCTCCTGGGCTAAAAGCTGGATACGCCCATGTTAACGTCATAGAAAAAGACAAAGTTTTTGAAACAGAGATACTTTATTCAGATTGAATGCAAGTACATCAACCAATCTTATCATCGGAGAAATCAGGGAATTACATCGAAGAAAGAGATGCAGATATATTTTCGATACACTTTGTTGCTTTCACTCACCGCACATTGAGTAGATAGACAATGATGCATATACTTAGTAAAATATTAAATATATGGTTTAAGTCTTTCTCCCGATCTTTGCTAGCAATATAGAGGGTATTAAATATATGACCCCGCCCCCAAACGAAATCCTGTATGCGCCCCTGCTTTAATTGAGCCACGCCCTGTCCTCTCCCAATATTAATACCACTCCGACATCCCTTGTAATAAGGCCGTGTTTGTTATGTTTCGTTGTGGAACAGTGCCAACGCTTTACTCCTTGGTTCGAAACGATGCGCTTTTGTTACGACCTAGTTCCTGTTGGATCCGAGTTCAGCGCCGTTCCGAACCAAAGTCGACAATAACACCGTTTTGTCGCCGTATTTTGCAACTTGTCGACGGTCAGACAAGGTTAATGCTTTTTTCTGTAAAGCGAATTTGATCCGTAAACCTTCTTTAAGCTCTGTATCTATAAAATTGCATAAATACAATTTATTATTCTATTGTAATACTTTTACAGTATCACCGTAAAATGCATAGAACAATAGAATAATTAATCTATTCTTTACATAGCTACATTGTAAGGTCTAGTAGAGATGACGTAAACCGATAGTCAAATTAACTAGTTAATTGGACGACTAGTCCGCTAGTTAAACAAATATTTAACTGTTTGCCTAAAGGAAACTTAGGTAATCAAATCGCCAGGGCCGTCTTTAACCTATTGGAGACTCTGGAGCCCCTATGTCTTGACAGAGCACAATTTTGTTAGAATAGACAAAGATGAGCAAGATTCAGGATTTATTTTCTATTCTTTACAGCCACATTAAATGAATATTATTATGAGGTATCGGACTTTTCTTATAGAAATTATAGCGGACTCGGTAAAACAATGATACACAAAAAACTAAACAATTGCGTTGTTTTTACGTCGTATTGTTTATCTATGAAACACATGTGACGTGGAATTAATTGTAACTATTAGATTTGCTATTGAACTAATAGCTTTGAGCACATTTCTAACAGATATCGCTTTTTGATACTAAATCAGGAAACCTAGCTTCCTATGCCTGCTGTGTTTCGAAATGGACCGTTTTCTGGCACCGATAGCACTACCTGCGGTTTTTCTGTTAGATGACAGAACGATTGAGGTTTAGTGTCGATGTACAGATGTCGCTAATTGTTACTTAAACAGTTGTGTGTATGCTTCTGTGTATATTGTTTGTCTATATGAAACACACGTGACGTAGAATTAATAATACTATTGAGTAAATTGCGAGTTCTAACAGATAGATGGCGCTATGTGGCTCAAAAGCAAACAAAAAGGTTTTTTGAGAAAATACCGTAATTTTGTACAAAAAATTTAATAAAAACTATCCTATAGCCCAAGTTGCACCAAGCCAGACACATTTACAAAATTTCATTAAAATCTGTTCAGTGGTCTCGGAGATTACCGCGGCCAAAATTGTGACACGGGAATTTTATATATATGTTACGCTCAAAGATCGAAAACGCTCAGTGAGCGGAAAAATAGCTCACAACGCGTTGTGGTCACAGTAAAACATCCACATGGCGAAATTCGTGTTATGGCTCTAATGAAAACGCGCACGCCGCGTTGTGGCAATCACAGAAAGACCAAATAGCGAAATTCGTGTCGTGGCTGACATGCTATTCGATCTCAACGCGTTGTGGCAATGAAGAAAAGCCATGACGCGTTCTGAGCATTCATTGTTTTAACCATATCACGACGGACAGGTTGTAACTTGTGTTAACTATTTTTATTACTTGAAAGAATTTCAAATTGTCATAAAAAAATTAATTCCCTAATTATTTTAAGTGAATTATAAGTAATTTACAAATGATTAATATTTTGTGTTCAGTAATTTATTACTTAATACGTTGATTTTTTTAAATATAAAGTAATAATGACAAACACGTTATGCAGTGATTTTATAAAATAAAAAATATTTCCTAAGGACATCTACCAAAACGTTTCCAGCCTAGGCCTAGTAGGATCCATACCGTAAAGTGGTGTGCGTCGTAATCAAATAATATTCCATACGCGTCATGGCTTTTCTTCATTGCCACAACGCGTTGAGATCGAATAGCATGTCAGCCACGACACGAATTTCGCTATTTGGTCTTTCTGTGATTACCACAACGCGGCGTGCGCGTTTTCATTAGAGCCATAACACGAATTTCGCCATGTGGATGTTTTACTGTGACCACAACGCGTTGTGAGCTATTTTTCCGCTCACTGAGCGTTTTCGATCTTTAAGCGTAACATATATATAGATTACGTTTTACAACAACAAGGGTTCCGCGACAAATAATTTTGGGGTAATCTTTAAAGGGTTCCGTGGAGGATAAAGCTCAGGAAACGCTGCTATGTTATCAAAACTTGTAGATATATTAAAATCCCCAAAAAAATTCCGGCTGAATCCAATATACTTCCCCGTCACAGTAGAGTTGTGAAGAAAACATTTATGAATTATAAGGTGTATTTGTAATGTTTTGACACTCCGGGTGAAGTGTATCAACCAGAATATTACACCGTGATGCATCGCTGTTCGATGCACTTATATGAAACGGAAGTACTCGCTTTCTTGTTCCTGTTTTATAAATATTTCATAAACCGATACATCTAATATAAATGCATTTCCTGTGTTCAATCCTTGGAATACGCTATTATCCTGACGCCTTGAGTTTATTATCGATATCCTTTATCATTTTTCTTTTATATTTTTCACGTCTCAAGTCTGCAGTTCATTCGATTTGTGTAAATACAGAGGACTTTCATAAAAATAGAGAAAAATTGATATTTGCTATCTTTAGAATTACACAAATGGCAAACTATACTGTATAATATACAGTATAGTTTGCCCGGAAACCAAGAAGAATTGAATATTATTCAATTCTTCTTGGTTTCCGGGCTTGTATGCCGTGGTCCATTGGTATTTCTACGTGACGTTTCGTCTACAACTGCGGTAGATATTATCAAAGGCGATGTGGTAGCGGGTGAAGTGTCCTCCTAGGCTGCTCACAGGTGTGTCGACAAGTGTGGTACTTCCGTTTTTTATTGTCAGCGTGCTCGTGTTCGCTACTTGGTCGTAGTATGCTAGCAGCGGACCAATCAGTGACGTCACAATTCAGCAGCGTGGCGTACAAAGCTGCCTGCAAGACTTTAAGCAAGCAAGCCTGCTCGAAATCCAGCATCGTGTGTAGTTAAGTGAAGATTAAATCTTTACGCTGAGAAAAATATAACGTGCAAGTTCTCTATAATACAGTTGCACTCTAGTTGTATAAAAGTACAATGTCTGTTAAAATTTCCCGCTGAAAGCTCTTTGCCGGCTATTTGACCGTCTATCCATTAATTAGAGATCAGTGTGCATTATATATTATACAGTATGTAAACACGTAAAGTGCACATAGGGAAATTAACATTGGGAAAAAATGACTGGATCAGAATGAGCCTTGAAATCTTGTTTTTCAATTTGACAGATAATATATTCTTTTGCAAAATGAAGAAAATACTGAAGAAAATATTCAAATGATTACAACATAATCGGACTTTTTTTATTAATGGGACATTAAATTCCCAAAAATACTTAAATATCTCCGCCTATGCATGTTGAACCTAAAGACATTGGGTCACTGATTTACCAACGCGCATACGTCATACCAGTCAGACAATTTTTAAATGAAATGTTTCCAAACAGATGGAGTTGTTTTTTTGTTTTATTTTTGTACAAAGAAATAAAATAATGATTCATAAGAGCGTTTTATTATTAATAAAGCCAAGTAAAATAAAAATAAATCAAAATAAAATAGAAATCCTCAAGATTACCACGATAATTTAATAAAAATAACAATTAATGTAGTCATGGCTAACTCTGATCCAAGTATTTTTTCCTAATGCTAATTTCCCTATGTGCACCTTACGCGTTTACATACTGTATATGTGATGTGTACTTTATATAAGAGATGTCGTTAGGTGGGCGGCATCCAATTACGTTAATTTAATTATCCACTATTGTAATTGGCCGCTCATAAGCTAATTACAGCAACGTTACACAGTTTTTGTTGTGTCAATGAATAGAGATTAGTGTCCTTGGACGTATATGTGTGAATTTTATGGATCAGCGGTCTTTAGCTCTCCCAGTTATGAAATATTTTCATAAATTAAATTATAATAATTAACGCCAAAACAAAGTAAAGTCACAATTCCTGCATAATATGGGGGTGTCCTAGTTAGCAGTATTATTGGCACCTGCTTTAAGAACAAATTAATGCCTAGTTTTACCATTCCAACCCACAAGTGGGGAATGGTAGATACTAGTTTAGTTCAAAAATCACTTTTCAAAAATTTTACAATATCTTTCCGTTTTGAGGGGCCCCGAATCTAAAAAACATATTTTTGAAAAAACTCTTTGCGTCTATATATTAGATATCGTGTCCATCGATAATAGTTAATAAGAAAAAATTCGCAGGTTTGTGGACAATAGTTATATTTATAATTGTACGACGTTTCGTCTATAAATTTAGACTTTTTCAAGTACAAAATTGAAAATTATTTAAAACAATTATAAATATAACTATTGTCCACAAACCTGCGAATTTTTTCTTATTAACTCTTTGCGTCTGTTAGTCTGTGAACACGATACAGGTCAAACGGATGAGCGGATTGAAACCAAATTTTGGGAGGATGTTTGGTATGCAAATATGAAGAGTCCTGTTGTTTTTGGGGAAAATCGGCGCATGCACAGAAGAGATATATTATGCTATAACGGTGTTTTTTATAAAATAACGGTATACTTTTCATAACGGCTTATTATTCTATTTATTTTTTCAAGAAAGTTTCGTTAAAATTTTTTTTAAGGATGTATATAACATTTTTGAATTCAAATATTTTTGCCTAAATTTAAAATATGTTATAGAATTAGACCTCCTGCATCTATTAAAACCAAAAAATAGATACCTTACCGACCTTTTTTATGAAAAAATTCATTTTAAAATCATCATTCACTCCATGTTATTTCTACCGGAAGTGTTAAAAATTTTGACAAGATTAAAACATTTATCATTTTATTTCAAAGATTTATGATTCAAAAACTTATTATCAGTTTCTTTGTACAATTTGCGATTTTTCAAGCCCAAAAAAACGTGGGATTACCGGCAATTCCACGGAAATATTTTATTTTGAAAGTGATGAAATCAATTCTCCGAATCTTAATCTTAATTAATGGCGGATGTAATGAGACAATGGGGCAACGTCGCGTTTCTGCATGTCGATAATAAAGATCGCATTTATGAAATGTCATATCAATTATCACGTGAACCAACTGTCAATTATTCTGGACCTGTCATTTTTGAGATTTATGTGCGTTTAGAACACAAAATGCGTTTATATGTCGGATAAACGCTGTAATGTAACAAAGTATGTAAAAGATTTGAGATATTTATTTCTTTTTGGAAAACTAAAATGTTCGTACAGATTATCTGCAATTAATTTGAAAAAACTTTGATTTAACAAAAATCTGCCAAAAGTAAACTGTAATTACTGACTTTATGTATCCGTTTATTACTTTGTGTAATGATAATTGATTTCTTAATCACCACTTGATTGTTTGATAATAATTAATAATAAATAAATACTTTCTTTGAATTTTGATTTGACATTTTTATTTATTATTATTTTTATAGTATCCATAGCTTCAAATTTTTGAGGTCAGAAATTCTATCTCCACGTTATGTTTCAGAGTGTCAGAAGACCACGTGGACAGCCATGTTGCCTGACTGTTTTTGACGAAAGTCACAGTAGTCAAATTAAATGTTAAATATTTGTTCATAATATTTAATTATAGGAAAATTTTTAGAAAATCTATCATAAAAAACCATTAAAATTAACACAAAGTCTTCGCAAATGAAAATTTTTATATATTTATGATTTTGAAAATTTAATTAGATGTAGGTACTACACAATTTGACCTTATACACATCCTTAAAACTTTATAGTTTAGGAAATGTTTTGAAACTAAAAAAAATCAGCCGGTCTTTTGTTTTATGGATCTGTCAGAAATTAACTAGTTCGGCATGCTTTGATTAATTTTTACATGACGTTGGACATATTATGTAGGTAACCATGGCAATGAATAGCAAATATCATATTGAATTGATTGAATGGAGAGTGCAGCTTATGGATCAATTAAATACCGTACTTTTGATATTTTTCTTTTTATACATATATATATCTAACGTTTCGGCAAAAAGGTTTTTTGCCATCTTCAGAGATTATATAGTGGTCAGATGATGAAGTACATAGTCAAAAAATTTAAAAAAATTATTTATGTTAATCACAGTTTACTTCATGTTTTTGTTTTAACCAATTTTTTACTATCAAATTTCACTATTTGATTTTTTTAGAAATTCAATTATACATGTGCGTCTTATTAGAATTGGCCTGACACAGCACATAAAGGTCTGAGCTGTGTTACAGAAATCGTGTCGGCTAGTGTAATTAAACGAAACCTTCAATTATGGAAATATAGCGATGACAGCACTAGACTCGCATTCGGGAGGTACTGGGTTCCATTTCTGTATATGAACTTTAACTATGCCAAATCTCACATTCCTCCGTGCGCGAAATTTGCTTAAAAAGGGGTACAACGATTTTTTCTTCACGCAATATAATTAATACACCAATTTCGTCACTAAAATAAAGAGTGTGCTTGAATGAACATTAAAATGTAGAATCTAAATAAAACAAGAAAATCTAATAATAAAACACCGTTTAGTAAGTCCGAGGACAGTACCGTCTGTAATATAGAAGTTGAGGATGCTATTAAACAAGTGAATGAGGTTAGGTCTGTACTCTGTGGGATTTAAATCCAAAGCTCATTTGAAGTGTGTAAATAGATTTGTATATCCCGTCGATGGTGAAGCTTGAAGGTTTGTCTTTCTAACAAACATCGCTTAATGAATTGAATTAAAGTGCCATCCGAGACTACAGTCTGACGCTTTACTAATTCTCCAGTTCCACTCTACAGTCTGTTCTGAAAATATCGCGAGAACTTTCCACTAGATCGAATCGAATTTATCAATAAGTACCGATAAGACAAACCCTTCCCGAAATGCCTTAGCCAACCCACCATTTTATACGTATACTTACTGAAATATTTTTGACGTGATAACGTCTTATAAATTGATGAATCAACAATCTTATAAATTGATAAAACACCGACTGCATGCACGAAAAAGTGTAACGTAACGTTCCTAACGCGTAACGTTCCGCCTGACCCTGTGCGTGCTTTTTGCTAATTTCTCGCTCAATTTAAATCAGATCGGTTTGAAACCAGTCATAGATTTCGTATAACAGAATTTGCCTAAACAGTTTTTTGTACTTTATATAGAAAAATAGCTGTATAAATGCAATGTTGTCTAATGCATGACGCGACGCGGTCGGTCGTCTTTGTTTGCTGTAGGTACATGAAAATTAGAAAATAACGTATGTCTTGTCTTAACATGAAAACAGCTGCATTTCTAATGTTTAATTCAATTTTTTGACATTAGTATTTTGTGAAATGCAAACGCCTTCTAAGTTAACTATTGGTATAACTAATTATTATTAGAACATAATACTTTGACAGTTGCAAACGTCACTTTTGACATTTCTTATCATTCCGACACCAAGGATAAGCGGATTGAAACCAAATTTTGGGAGGATGTTTGATATGCAAATATGAAGTGGCCTATTGTTTTTGGGGAACATCGGCGCATGCGTAAAAGAATATATCTCTTATAATGATGTTTTATATAATAATAATATAGTTTTTAAAACGGTTTTTACTCTATCTATTTTTACTAGAAATTTTTGTAAATTTTTTGGGGAAAATCGGCGCATGCGCAAAAGAGATACATGCCATAGTTGTTTTTTATATAATAATAGTGTACTTTTTATAGTGTTTTATTATTCTACTTAATAAAATTTACCTAAATTTGAAGCGAAAGATGCAATATCATAGATTCGAATTATTATAATTATTATATAAATTTAGGTTATGTATTACGGAATACGTAATCACGTAAAACTATCGTCCGTAAACCGACTTTACAGTTTACAGACAACCAATTTTTGACTATTTTTTCGATCTGTGATACGATAATTGAATTCCACGTTCTTCGGAACGAGTAAAATCGAAATGTAATGCATTGTTAATAAATTAATTGAATAATTATAAAACTCTGTCGTCGAAATCTAAGCCGGCTGCCTTTTAATTTTTGTATTATAATATACGTATGTGTGCTTCTGCTTATTTTAAAATAAAGTTGTTACTTAATGTCTCTGGTCCAGAGCTCGACTCTCCCCGAAGTGAATTCCTGGCTACGGCCTTGCAATAAGACGCACCTCAAAGGATCACGCACAAAATAGGATTTGGCTCTCGGTTAAATTGATCGAAAATGGTTTTATTTTATTGTTTAAAGGTCATTAAGAAAAAGTCTCCATGGGCGCATAGCCTAAAAATCAATGGATTTTTAGCTAGCGAGGGTTTAGCGGGGTAAAATTTTCTGAGTTATCCTCACCCCCTCAAATAAAATTTGTTCATTTTGTAACAGGTCAAGGAATGGGACCCTTTTACTTGACCTTAATAACAATCTTAAAAATGTTTGTCGTTTTTAATGTTAAATTTGCACAAAATGAACAAGTTTTATTTGAGGGGGTGAGGATAACACGGTAAATTTTACCCCGCGTACCCGGTGATCTATAGCTTGAACAAAAAATAGTTTGGGACAAAAGATGTCTTTTTTTGCCCGAAGAATTCGATCCAATAAAAAAAATTGGGGTTTCCATTTAAAATTTCGGAGTTATCTCCTGCCCCTCCACGGGAGCACCCCCTCGGGAGGAATTTTTGCAACGAGTTGAGCAACTTTCATTCGCAACATTTTTCAAAAAAACTTGATCTCTCTGAGATATTCATCCGTTCCAGGACTTTTGGAATATCCAGTATATATTACGAACAGATGAACGCCGGAATTTTATATTTATATAAAATTTCGGTGTTCATGTGTTCGTAATTCTTCTCCTCCTAAACGACTAGACCGATTTTGTATTACTGGGTTACCTGAATGGTGCTTAGCTATAGTTGAACTCGGTAGGTGGCGATGTTGTCGAGATCCAGAACATTTTTCCGACCATATTTTTTTTATTTCTCCCATAAAAAACATATCCCCAAATTTTCAGTCTCCCAGCACAAGGACGTAGATAGGGGGAGAGTAATTATCCCCCCCAGGATCATAATAATAAAAAAGGAAAACTGAAAATAATACGAATACCGGGGTAAAAAATAAAATTTAGAAATACAGTTTAACCTGTTTATAACGTCCTTCGTTATAACGAAAAACTCCCTATAACGTCGAAATTTTTACAATTTGGTTGGTTTACCTTAAAACCCATACATTAATACCCTCTTTATAGCGCAACAGCCACTCTCTATTACGAAGAAATATGTTCATATTTAGGCGTCAGCAAATATTTACAGACGTAAAAAGGACGATTCTGAATCATCACCAACTATTCAACAAGCACTTGATGTTGCCAAACTTATCAAAAAATTTCTATTGTTTAATGAAGATTATTCCACTACATCCCAAGATATATGCATAAGATACTTATTAAAATACAAAACAAATATTTGCGCATAGCAAAAAACGTCAGGCAAAGTTTGGAATAAATTAATTAAGTGAAATTTGGTTATTTTTCTTTCTTCTCTCCATATAACGAAAACTCTTTATAACGAAAAAAAATGCTCGGTCCCTTGAGATTCTTTATAAAGAGGTTACACTGTACTTTTAAAAAAATTGTAGAATTGGTTTGGGAATAAATATTTTACTTGACACCTTCCTTCGTGAGTATTGTTGTGTGGTATTAATAAAACTGTAAAAAAAATAATAATTTTTTTACAATGATTAATTTTTAATTTTCCAACTACAGCATATTTTTTCACTGAATTAGTGAAAGCATAATATTAAACGATTTTATCGTCATAATATTTTAGAAAGCTTTATATATGTCGCCGGGATATTGTCAAACCCGTGATATTATAATTTCACTTAGTGAAATTATAATATAACGAATCTTTGTCAATCTTGATATTGTAATTTCACTAGTGAAATTACAAAATCACGGATTTGACAATATCCCGGCGACATATATAAGAAAAATTTAAATGTCACTGTCAGGACTTGGACCCGAAACAACTAATTTCGCGTTGGCTGAGTTACATTACTCTACAGTGCCTACGACAGTTAATTTTTGATTTCTCTCATATATAGCACAATGCACCACAGAATCGACTACCTGCGAGAGCTATTTTAAGACAACATTACAAGAATGTTGACTTTTTCATTTTAGCCGGACTTGCTTTTAGTTTTAAACTAATAAACCAAGAGAAAGATTTTTTGCTTTAAAAGAAAAAAAAAATCTGCGCCCTTGTCCTAGCACCGCTCAATATTTTTTAATGCAATATTATTTTTATATTTATTATACAGCGTGTCCCATTTTAATGTCCCACCCCGGATAACTTTTGTCAGTGACCTTGAATGAAAAATTGTTTGGTACAAAAGTTGTACAACTTGGAGGGGGACATTCGACGGCACTAATACTTTTGACCTTGGGCATAAGGTTCAAGGTCATTCAAGCTCAACTTTGTTTTTTTTAATGGAACGTCCTATTTTTGACATCGGCAATCGATTACGCGTGAAAAAATATGAGACTTTTGTCTGAAGCTTTTTTCGAGAACGGGCAAATTTTCTCAATTAATTTAGCCTTCAAAATTGAAAATTTTTGAATTTTCAACTCGAGAACGGTGAGATTTTATTCAAAAACAATAGAGCTTTTCATATTTGCATACCAAACATCCTCCCAAAATTTTGTTTCAATCCGTTCATCCGTTTGACCTGTATAGTGTTCACAGACTAACCGAATAACCGACTAACAGACTAACAGACGCACAGAGTTTTGCCCGTTCTCGAAAAAAGTTTCAGACGAAAGTCTCATATTTTTTCACGCGCAATCGATTGCCGATGTCAAAAATAGAACGTTCCATTAAAAAAACCAAAGTTGACCTTGAATGACCTTGAACCTTATACCCAAGGTCAAAATTATTAGTGCCATCGAATGTCCCCCTCCAAGTTGTACAGCTTTTGTACCAAACAATTTTTCATTCAAGGTCACTGACAAAAGTTATCCGGGGTGGGACATTAAAATGGGACACGCTGTATAATAAGCATTTTATTCATAACTGACCATTTGCCTACCAGGTCCGCTATAAAAAAAGTCCGATGCACCGTTATATGTCTTAGTTTAATAGATAATCTATAAATCCGCCGGACCGGACCGGACCACTATAGTGTTTAATAGAAATTCACTCTTTTTACTGTCCGTTAATTTGTGAACACACCGTATACAACACACACAGTTAGTGTTTTGTTTCTGTTTGTATCCACATTAAGCTTACACGAGTTCCTTCAGTTTCTCCTCTGACCAGCGCTCCTCGAACTACTAGTATAAACTCACAGTTACTAAGCTCAACTGACAATAAAGCTTGTCTAATAATAATAATTACTTCCTTGAGGAACAACAAACGACAAAGTCAATCAAAGGGTGAATTCAGAAATTACTGCTGTTTTGGGGTTACCCGTAATTTACGTAACTTATTTTAAGGAGGCAGAAGGAATCATATTTTATTAAATTTTGCTATGTCTAGGGGCCGCGGATCTACGTTACGTAACAAAAAATTAAACCGCCGAAAAACTGAAAAGCAAAAAATAATAAATCTTTTTATTTAACTAAGTTCTATCTAAGTAGTTGAACGTATGTGACAGTCTAGTATATCTAAGTAATTTTGAGTCGGCGTCAAACCATCAATGAACAAAGATCACTAAAAGAAATAACCAAATCAAATTAACAATGATACGTGAAATCTCCAGCGATAAACATTAACATTCTAAACATGCGCTCTCCACACGACCACTCGCAAAGACGTGTGCCCTCAGTGTGCCCGTTAGGGTTGCTCTGTCGCTGACATTAACTTCGTGAACGCTCAGAGATTTCCGGCGAAGGATTGTTGACGCCGACTCAAAATTACTTAGATATACTAGACTGTCACATACGTTCAACTACTTAGATAGAACTTAGTTAAATAAAAAGATTTATTATTTTTTGCTTTTCAGTTTTTCGGCGGTTTAATTTTTTTGTTAAAAAGTTTTTATTTTATAATTTTTTGTGGCTATATAATTTATAATTGTAATACACAACTCAGCATGAAAATCTGTGAGTGAACAATAAATCATCCCTATTTTCCCATCCTTAGGGTAGGATTTTTTTCCAAATTTATATGAGACCAACCTCGAGGTATACCCTATCCAATAAAAAAATAATTATCAAAATCGGACTACTCTGTAAAAAGTTATGCGTAGTCATACATTACAATCTGTGAGTGAACAATCAATAATCCCGTTTTCCTACCCTTAGGGTTGAAATTTTTTTTCCAAATTTATATGGGACTAACTTCGGGGTATACCCTTTCCAATAAAAAAAGAATTATCAAAATTGGACTACTCGGTAAAAAGTTATGTGTGGTCATACATTACAATCAGTGAGTGAACAATCAATTATCCCCTGTTTTCCTACCCTTAGGGTTGGAATTTTTTTACCAAATTTATATGGGACCAACTTCGGGGTATACCCTTTCAAAAAAAAAAAAAATTATCAAAATCGGACTGCTCTGTAAAAAGTTATGCGTGGTCATACATAAATAAAAAAAAAAAAAAAAATATACGCGTCGACTTGAGAACCTCCTCCGTTTTTGTTTTTCGTCGGTTAAAAAAATAGCGTTCACTCAAAAAAAAAAACTTTTTGTAAGTTTTTGTGTTTTTAAATTAACTGATTTTGTGAAATAAAGATAATTTGTATCTTAATTTTTTTTCTTGATTGAGATAAACGTTTCGTAATAGACTAAGATCCCAGACCCGCCAGACCTACGTTATTTCAGTACTGCTAAGATTTTATCAGTAATTGTACAATATTTAATTAAAAACGTATGCCAATTTGTTAGCTTGAAATCGGGGGCCTTTTAGAGATGACACGTTCTAAAGGTACATAAAACACGTGCTTACCTACGTACGCAATGGTATTAATACACATGCATATGAGTGCGAGAGAGAGAGCATTACTTGATTTTTGTTTGACAGCTTCATGAAATGTAGATTGTTTACTTGTTTCTCTGAAGTTTTTCTCTCTTAAACTCATGGACTACCCTCTGTGTGTGTGTGTGTGTGTGTAAACAAAAAACCTAAATGCCGTTAAGCTGTCATAAAAAAATCATCTAACGCTCTCACTCGCACTCATATGCATGCCTAATAACATTGCGTCCGTAGGTAAGCACGTGTTTTTTGAACCTTTAGAACCTGTTATCTCTAAAATGTCTCCGCTTTCAAATTTCGGAAATAGTAGACGTGAACCTACATTAGTGATGTGTCGCTCCTGAGCGAGTCGTTCATAATGAACGACTCCTTTCTCGGAGCGGAGCGAGTCGCTCTTTTTTTTGTGAATGATTCACTCCGAGAGCCATTGCTCTGTGCTGAGCTGTTATGTACTGTTGCATTCGCACATTTACAGAGCACAAACAGAGCAGGCCACAGAGCCACTAGTGAATTTTGCACGTACGGAGTTATCTTTGCTGAGTCATTTAATGTTGAATGACACACTGTAAGTGCAATAGTACTAAGCTTACACTGACTTAAACTATTCACATTGACGTCGTCGACAAAGATATAATATTGTAACAATAAACATTATTATTGTTAAGCTTTTATTATACTTTATAGTTTATAAATGCGAATAATATAATATAAAGATCAGAAGCATATGAAAATGAGCTCAGAGCTGAGTGTGTGTATTGTGCTGTGCAATACTAAGTGACTCCTGAGCATGCATGGTGACAGTTCACATCTCTGCAGTCTGCACTCTTGTGTAGTACGTACTGTCTAGTGTCGCTCCTTTGAAAACGATTCGCTCTGAGCGACTCTTTTTAGTGAGGGGAGCGCACGGAACCAACTCCCAATAAAGAGTCATGTGGACACATCACTGACCTACATTATTGAATGGGATTTCAAAATCTGTCATCATGCCTAATGGCATTATTCCCTAATAAATCCCGATCAATATTTCCTTACGTTTTGAGGATAGGACAGTCAGTATTTTTACTTACCATATACGTCCATTTTCGTGCAGAACATGAAAGTAAAAAGATAATAGTAAATTTTAAATCATTATGTAATATTCAGAACGATGTCAATGCTTTCTTTTTGTTTGTTTCAGATTTTAATTCTGATGGTAAATCAGACAACATCACGTTCATGATCAAACGTATCAAAGTCCACACTGTCGACGCACTCAAGGATCCGTTATATCGATTCCCGGACAACTATGGGGTCGAGAAATTTCTGGAACTATTCTCTGGTAAGTTGTTATTCAATTAAATCATTAACACATCTAGATGAGATTAGAGAACAGCTTTGAATTAAGCTACCGTTCTTCGCTCATCAGTGCGTGGTGATGTTGATTAATTTAATTTTGGTGTGAACGTCGTTAATGAATTTAGTTGCCGAGCGTCTATAATCTACAGTAAATAAATCTGGATTAGATTAGACAAGGGTCGTTGAGACTTCACTGCGATCTTAAAGATATCTTATTATTCCCGGTATAGGAGGCACTTGACGAACCTTACTAGCCCTTTGTCGGACTTTAGGTGTCGCAATCTTTTGGAGAGATCTACTTGACATGCGCAAAGAATATACTCAGAGGTTTTTGTTGTTTACTTGCTCAAGTGACATTTTTTATCAGCTTGCTCATCTTAGAGAGGTGATACCTCAGAGGGCAATGGCCAGAAAAGTATCTGCTCTGCTGTACCAAGAATACGGAATTCTTTTGTATTTTTAGTTGAGTACGAGATCTATATTCGATTACTGAAATCTTGGAGTAGAGTTCCAGTGAAAGTCTTTGCTTAAAAGCTTCCTTTTGCGAATCTCAATTTTAACGCGTTTTAGGAATAAATAACGTCACGATGAAAAACTCACTGTGACCAACCGTCTAAAATGATCACTGTTATCTGACAAGAGGTAACTACGTTCCAAAGTAACGTATGTTGTTCCATGTCACCGTAATCACGACGATCGCTCCAACCGAGTAGCCGACCAACGCCGATGTAACGTCCGACCGAGTGTTTGCACGGTCGGGATCGACGTGTTCTTGATTTAATACCTAACTTAAATTGATTAAATACAAAATTATTTTTTTTACCAAATTTTGTAATAAATAAAGGTCAGGAGTCCGTGGCATTTTGCCCGTTCTGCCACCCTATAGCTACGCCACTGGCCGGTCAAAGTATTTTAATTCTTTTGTTCTCAATATTACTTGGGGAATAAACAATGCTATGCTGTCGAATTTGTGAGGTTAGGACGAACTGTATAGGCCATGACGCAACGTCATAAGTCTTGTTTCGACAATCATAGTGAGGAAAACTTACTGTGAAGCGCAGAGAAGAGAGCTTTGTCTCGCGGGAAATCAGCTCATTACTTCGAGAACGGAAACTGAACTACTTGGCTGTACCACATAACCGAAGACAGAGTCGGATTTAAGTATGTGGATAGTCGGGCCTTTAAAAAATTAACTTGCTGTTGTGTTGACTACGTCGGTCGTGAGTGATGTCGAATCGCTTAGGGCTAGCTCACATGAAGAGCGTTAATCGCGCGTTGAACGCGTGTTAACATTTATACCACTGTTCACATTGTTACCGATTTTACGCGTTAAGAGCGCGTTTTATAAAACATACGCTAGTCGAGTGTTGTATTCTGTCGAAGATGGCCGTTGCAGATGCAATCTGTTTATGGATGCTATATCGAAAAAGACAGCGTCCTAGAAAGAATCGAAAATATTGGGTTCATCCTGTTTTACAAAATAGAGTTACCTCAAGCTTGTACATTACACTTTATCCGAGTCTCAGGAATTACGAACCTAAATTTGTCAACTACTATTTCGTCGATGAATAGATCATAATCAAATTCTTCTCCATTCATTTTTTATTTTTAAGAAAACTTTTTAGAAAGAAAGGCTAGGTTTACATGAAAGGCGTTAAACGCGCGTTAGCCAAACGCGTGTTTACAATTTCAATACAATTGCATATAACTGTATACATATGATAACGTGCGTTGGTGGGCGACGCGCGTACAACGCCACGATAATACAAATACCGTGTCTACACGCGTCAACGCGCGTTTAGATCATGTCTAACTAAACATTGATTAGCGCATTGATGTGTTCAGTTGCAACGCGCGATTTGAAGCGATAGGTTCCTGCTGTCCAATATTTTCGATTATTTTTTTTCTAAAAAGTTTTCTTTAAAATAAAAAATGGATGGAGAAGAATTTGATTATGATCTATTCATCGACGAAATAGTAGTTGAAAAATTTAGGTTCATAATTCCTGAGACTCGGATAAAGTGTAATGTACAAGCTTGAGGTAAGTCTATTTTGTAAAGTAGGATGAACCCAATATTTTCGATTTTTTCTATGACGCTGTCTTCTTCGATATAGCATCCATAAATAGATTGCATCTGCAACGTCTATCTTCGACAGAATACAACACTCGACTAGCGTATAAACTATAAAATAAACGCACTCTTAACGCCTAAAATCGGTAACCATGTGAACAGTGGTATAAATGTCAAGGCGCGTTCAACGCGCGATTGACGCTCTTCATGTGAGCTAGCCCTTAGAGCGAGTACACATTCGGCGCTCGGCGTTGCGTTTGATGCGCGTTGGTAAGCATACACACACCGCGCTTTGCAGGCTCTCGAAAAAGAATTCATCGATTGAAACGATATTTTTATAAAACGCTGTATAAATATATTTAGCGTTTTTTTGTACGGTTTCTAAATATTTTGATCCGAATTTACTTTGAAAGGCCTCTTTTTCTATGCGGTTCAATTGTTTGTGTGTATGAGTACAACTTAATGTTCTACATGACATTAGTCTGCTCCTGCATATATAAGAAACTGTGATTATATGATAACACTCTAAGGTCATTTTATATCAATTTTTTTTTTGACAAGACTTTTTGCAACCCGGCATAAGTGATGAATCACTGTCTAGAATCTACGAACTGAACCTGCAAATTCAACGAACACTGACGCGAACGAACACGCGGATAAAAGCTAGTATAGTATTCAATGGCTCGCCGTATTAAGGTTGCTCACTTAATATTAAACAAAAAAATTGGTTGTCTGTAAACTCGGTTTACGGACGATAGTTTTACGCGATAACGTATTCCGCTCGACTATCATATTTAATAATACATTACTGCGCTTTTTCGTGCGTGCAGCTGGTGTTTCATCAATTTATAAGACGTTATCACGTCAAAAGAAAAAATATAACTAAAGTACAGTGTATTCGTACTGAACGACTTATACCTAATCAAAAATTATTTTCAAAATGTCCTCGCCTTATCTGGCATTAAAGTCTCTTGTTTTAAACATAACTCCTTCTTTACATATTAATGTATTTAATACCATTCCAACTCTGCAAGTGAGAAATAGTGCTTACTAATTTAGGTCATAATTAACTTTTCAAAAACATTTTTCTTTATACCTCGGTCGAAAATACGTATAAACCCACTATTTTTTTTTTTTTTTTTTTTATGGTTTATTATTTTATTATTTGATTATATGTTGAAACCGCTGGGCCCACCCAGTTTCACTAATGGGTTAGATTAAACAAAATAATATAAAATCGATTTAATATTTTAAATAATATATTTAATTACTGAAGTAAGTATACAAAAATAAAGATATACGAGATACAAAATAATAGTTCCTGGAACTTTCAAGGAGTCGGGCGAGGTGAAGCCTCGCTTGACTCTGAAAAAAACAGGAAGCTAATTCCAAAAAAACACCACACCCTGTTGTCAAAGAATTCCGACAGTTATTTTGTCCGTTCTTTGCAAGCAGGTTTTACATTTAATTAATAAGCCAATTTATCGTTCCAAAAGAAAGTATAAAGATATATGAATTACTGATGATTTTAAATAATAGAAAATAATGTATTCTGTTACAAGCAATTCGTGAAGCGACCGGTTTATTGTAATTCAGTTCAAGAAGTAATTTTTATAAATTTAGAAATTTTAGACAAAAATCTGTAAAAATGGAAATTATATAATAAGTTGAGTTAATTAAGTAATAATACCAAAGGTACATTTTTAAAGATGAAATGAGTTGCTTGCGAACAAAATACACTATTGTTAAAAAAAAACAGTTATTTAAGTTGAAATAAAGAGAAATTAATATTGGAGGCTATGAAAAACGCCTCACGTACTTCCGGCATCAATTTGAAGGCAGAAAACATTTATGCATTGGTGGCATTACACGCACTGATGCCGGAAGTACGTACTTTTGACCAGCTATGAAGAAAAATATTTATCGTGTACACAGCTTCATAAAACTCCAGCCAACTAATAGTCGCGAACAGCTGTCATTCAAAAACTAAAAAATACGGATACATTTTTCACCACTAATCTATTTCAATAATAATCAGTGAAAAAGATTAGGATAATTTTAGTTTTACATTTTAGCTCATGAATGAATGTACAGAGATATTGTATTACGTAACGTGGCGACACGTGTCCGTGCGGACAAGTAATACTAAATGTGACACGCCCATTACAAACATCCGGTGAGCTTTCATTATTATTTAACTTTCATACTAAATTAAATGTTTTCACACATCCCAACAAGTTTAACAGCCTTTTCTATTTTAGTATGTATGTCTATATTCATAATTCACAGACGTTTGTAACTCCGCTTGTGTTTTCCTTTTGCACATACCGCTAAACTAGCGGTATGTGCTTTATTATCGCTTTGTGCGTCAGAGCTGACTTTCGTTCATATAAGAAGTTATATCTAAGTTAATTTCACACGAAATCCATTCAAATTGAAGCTTTTTGAAAAGAGGAGATTCTAATCTATAAAATAGAACCATTTTTAAATCAATTCGAGTTCATAAATACTATTAAAATTGTAATTGAAAATCACAAACAGCAGTTGTCGGTTGGTCTGTACGTATGTACGTACGTCACGACTCTACAGATCGCAATTTTGGTCGGATTGCCTTGGGTTATATTTTATTCACTTTGTTTACTATCAGACCAGAACCCTATTTAAATTCACTAAAATGTGTTCAGTAGTTTAATTTTTATAAACAGTTTTATTTTTTATTATTTTTGACAGCTAATAGTTTAAAAACAATATAATAATTGCGGTGTAAATATAGTGTAATCCATAAAACAAGTGCTACACTTCTATACCGTGATAACACCACTACATGTATTAGGCCGCCGTGGCGTAATGGTTATGCCGTTGGATCCCCAAGGGCAAGGTCCTGGGTTCGATTCCTTACGAAATCATTGATTTTTTTCTTTTTTTTTTCTTTTTATTTTGTTTTATTTTATTCCACTTGATATTAATTATATATTATATTATGTATAGTTCTTAATTTTTTTTTTTATTTTTGCAAACTTAATATTTTAATATTTTTTCAATTTTTAATTATTTATTTCTTTAAATTTTTAAATCTTTTTAAATTTATTAAAAATATTTTTTAATTGTTATTTTTTTATCATACAGTGGAAAACTTGCGGGATGTGCACTTTTGGTTTTGCCAACTATTTTAGTTTATTTGCCATATTTGTGTCGGTCGGATGACGGAACCTAGGGTTTCACGCTATCCTAAACAATTAGGCGTCATTTTCGGAAAAATTATATAGAGTAAGGATGCCAAATATTTGGTCGGATGACGGGATCTAGGGTTCGACTTTTCAATACCATCCTGAACAAATTGGCGTCATTTTTGGAAATGTTAAATGTATTTGCCATATTGGCATCGGTCGGATGACGGGACCTAGGGTTCGACATTACATATACCCTCCTGAACAATTTGGCGTCATTTTTGGAAAAAGTTATATAGTGTAAGGATGCCGAATATTCGATCGGATAACGGGACCTAAGGTTCGACGTTTCATACCCTCCTGAACAATTTGGCGTCATTTTGGGAAATTCTATAATATTTGCCATGTTGACGTCGGTCGGATGACGGGAACTAAGGTTCGACGTTTCTTACTCTCCTGAACAATTTGACGTCATTTTGAGAAATGGTATTAGAGCTGTGAAAGTAACGAGAAATTGTGTACCCGTATGTATTCGTAACTTTTAAAGAACCAGTACCCGTTACTTTCGTATCGTTACGTTACTCGTTACTTTTTCTACGACATACAATCGTGTACTAACAGCATCAAGCATGTACCATCGCATCGAGGCGCATCGCATACGTGATACGGTATGACTTCGTTCGTATAACGTATAACCGCATCAAACGAGTCGAACTGACATGGATACGACAAATGCGAGTAACAAAATGAATTTGTAAGTAACGATTCGTTACTTCGAGTCAGACGATGTACCCGTTACTCAGTAACGAATACATACGGTTTGTTACAGTTTTAAATGGTATACTTACATGTTTGCAATGAACTCTTTTTGTTATTATAACACATGCTTGTTATAAAGTTGAATATTGAGGCGATAAAATAACTTTTAAAGGTAAAATTCAAAAACGATATAAACTTTTATTACAAGAGAAAAGGTCTGTTAAAAGTCCATGAAAAGTACAAATTTCCCTCGTATAATAAACGTCTAAAAATAAAACAGCTTTAAGCTTTTCTTAGTTTCGAAGATAGAGGCATGTGTAGACTTCTGCGAAAAAATTGGAATTAGTGTTGTTTGAAAGAAACAGCGGTAAGTACGCGAGAAGCTATTAAATAAAGGAAAGAGACTACACGTTTGTTGTGTTGGCATACGATCCAGGGCTGACCGATTTTGTAATATCTATGGAAGTCATAATTTTCTGGTACACGAGACTGCCGCTAGATTTCACTACAAGTTTTCTAGCGCCGGTTTTCTTAATTGTTATTATGTGCTCGCTTCACATGAGACGTCTTTATTAGTGATGTGCCGGTTCCTTAAAAATGTATATCCGCGGATACGGATCTGAATACGGATATTTGGTTACAAGATCCGCGGATACGGATACGGATCTTATTTTCTTAGAGTACGCGGCGGTAAATATTGCACATCGATCTTTGTAAAGAGACTATCTGTTATGGGAAAATTTAATTGACTTCTTTAAGAGTTAACCCTCATAACAGATTGTCTCTTTCCAAAGATCGATGTGCAGTATCTTATTATAAAGATAGTTTTTTAGTACCTTTGAGTTATGTACTATTGGTATGGTACTCAATACAATAAATGTTTGCAATATAAAGGTGCCAAATACGATTTTAAGAAATAAAAAATAATCTGAATGGAATTTAACAGTTTTTCATTATTACCTAATCACTTATATATATAAAATTTCATCTATGAAAAAAAAAATTAATAAGGTAAAAGATCCGCCATAAAACTAACGGATACGGATCTTTCTTCTCCCTCGGATATCCGCGGATACGGATACGTATATCCGGCACATCACTAGTCTTTACAAACATGCTTTGCAGATAGATTCGTTAGAACGGCAACAAAAGTACATGTTTATTGTCTCTGAACAGAACACAGTGTTTGTTTGTGGACAAGCTGCGTGTGAAGCCAAACTAGCAGCGCTTCCTACTAACCATCAAGCAAGATACCATTCATAGTAGCTTGCAAGACTTCAAGGAAGCAAGCGAACTCGAAATCCAGCATCGTGTAAAGACCTGGGCAAATGGCGGCCCGCGGGCCGGATACGGCCCGCAGTAGAATTTTATCCGGCCCGCGAAGCATTTTATAAATGATTATTATTAAAAGCGAAAATAGTTTGCCAAATAAATTTGGGGCACAAAAATTTTAGAAAAATAGTAAATAGACAAAAAAAGACATTTTTGTTGCGGAAATGAAAGGACCTTTTTTTTTACTCACTAAATTTTTGGCCCACGGTCAAATTTTCATCAGCAATCTGGCCCGACGATCAAAATATTTGCCCGCCCCTGGTGTAAAAGGACCTTAAGTATTTTTTTTTTGGGAGGAGTAAAGCAAGAAAAATCAGGTTTTTGTTTCAAGTTTAATTAATATCATTCAACAATACTCGCTGACTTAAATTATGCGCGTTAGAATCGTATGTTAATCTCACATTCTCACAGTGTTCTGTGGTTAAGAGTATTCGTCCCTGCAAATACCCCCTGCACCCTTCATCTCAAATCTTTTCCCCTCGCCTAAAAACAGTTCGCGCTCTCCCGACGCTATTTTTAAAGCTAGAGGGTTCTGGTAAACGCCAAATGAAAGACAAAGAACCAGACTACAGATCCTTCAGGCGAATTTTTTGAAAAAAAATTCCTGAAAAAACTTACAACCTTTTGAAAAAAATAATAAGTTACGTAATATTTCACACGTAGACGAAACTGTTTTTCAAAAAATTCGCCTGAAGGATCTGTAGTCTGATTCTTTGTCTTTCATTTGGCGTTTACCAGAACCCTCTAGCTTTAAAAATAGCGTCGGGAGAGCGCGAACCGTTTTTAGGCGAGGGAAAAAGATTTGAGATGAGGGGTGCAGGGGGTGTTTGCAGGGACAAATACTCTTAATCTAGTATCTTTGGAGTGTTGGCAACCCTGTGTTTTGTATATGGACTTCGCACAGCGCTAGTGTAGAGGGTAGGTATGTAGGTACTGTGTATGCTGTACTATGTATTATGTTGGTACGACGACGACGGTAGAGTTTGTTTCAGCTAGTGCGATACTAAAACATCCTAATGGTGATGGAGTCGTTGCGTACGTGTGCCCGGAACCACCCGCACTTAGTTTCCGGCGGCGGCAGTATTGCCAACTCTTTCCTCTGCCAACACACATATCATTCTCTCGTATAGCGTACATATATTCCCCTACACGCGTATACACAGGACGAATCAAAATATGTAGTTTTTGCACACACCCCTCCCTCTCCTATAAAATAGCTGTTTTTCATGCCTGTAAAATGACCCGTTTTGCGCTAGTGCGTAAAGAAAAAAAAACGGGTCGCAGTGCGAAACCCTGCTGACAATATATATTGCATTTGCTAACACAGGCAGTGTGGCTTTATTATGTGAACTTAACTGTTTTGTTTTTGGACAAAATAAAAAATTTAACCCCTTAATACATCCCTTAAAATAATATTATAAAATAAAATAAGACACCTTGGTATTATGGTATGATGAAGTTAACGGGATACAAGGCAAAATTTTAAAACAATATTTATTTAATAGCACTTCATTTAATAGTCAACGTTTCGGCAAACAATTATTGTCTTCTTATAACAAACAAACAAAAATCTACACATCTAAACATAAACTTTTAATGTTTGAAGGACGAATTTAATATAAAGGTTAAAAAGGTTAAAAGAAAATATATAATTGTATATCAAATATACGATTTTAATTGTAATTTTAGAATCTTAATATTTTACAAAGTGCTAAGGATATATTTTTAAAAAAAAATTTTAAAGTTTTTTTTATTTTTATGAAGTTTAGTTTTTTAAAGTTTTTAAATGATGGACAATCATGTTTTTAAATTAATTTATGTTTTTAACTTGTGACTTTTAATAGACATTTTTAAAGTAAACCGTAATAAATAATTATTTGATGTAGGTACAAAAATATATAAATTTTTTTTTTATTTTAAATGTTTAGTTTATGTTTAGATGAATAGAGTTTTGTTTGTTTGTTATAGGTCCTGAAGAAGGCAATAATTGTTTGCCGAAACGTTGACTATTAAATGAAGTGCTATTAAATAAATATTGTTTTAAAATTTTGCCTTGTATCCCGTTAACTTCATCATAAAATAATATTTTTTTATTAATATAAATGTTACTATCAATTTACCAAATTAAATCCACCCTTCACTAAGTAAATCCATATCTACAAACTGATGTTTTCATAAAATTTTTAAGTCCGGTCCTGTCGGGCCGATTTTTATAAAATTTTGGCAGCACATTTTTATCTTTACTAAGAAGTTAAAAACGATTCGGAGAGTTTTTTCGATATTTTTGGACCGAAAAATATTTTTCAATTTCTAAAACGCACCCTTAAAGTGGGCCGATTGGGCTCATTTTAAATAGGCTTCGTGCGGTGATAGATTTCAATATGTGGTTCAAATTTCGTTAAAAAAATTCTTAGGAGGCCATGAAACGTCGAGAAATGATGGACTTGATTTTTTTTTTCTAATTTGAACCCCAAAATCGGAATTGATTTACGCTATACGTCCATCATTGGGTCATCTAACTCTATATATGTACGTGCCAAATTTCATTTTTTTTCGTCCAGTAGATTCGGAGAAAATAAGCGGTTACACACGAACAGACAAAAAGACACTAGAGTGATCCTATATCTAAGGGTTCTGTTGTTTCGTCGGATGTACGGCGATCTTACCTATCTAACAGTAATTTCCAAAAGCGACCTCTCAGTTACCGTTTAATTCTATAAGAGAGATAACAAAGCAACACAAAGCAGGCGTAATTTTCGTAGATAACCCAAATAAAATGCAATAAATATTCTTAAATTCCTTTATTTATTTATTGCTCATTTCTACTTAATAGAATAGAATATAATTTTTTTTTGTCGCAACTAAAAAAAATTGACAAAACGCAAGGACGTAGGTAGGGGGGTAATTAGGGGGTGGGTAATTCCCCCCCCCCCGGATCATAATAATAAAAAATAAAACTGAAATTAATACGAATACCTGGCTCAAAAATAAAATTTAGAAATACTTGTAATGTAGAAATTTTAAAATTGGTTTATGAATTAATGTTTTGCTTGACACCTTCCTTCGTGAGTATTCTCGTGTGATATTAATAAAAATTAAAAAATATTGATTTTTTGCTTTACCCCTCAGGAAAAAAATATCTACGCCCTTGAAAAAACGTCATATAACCATACACACAGAATATAACAGCTGTCAGATATATTATAATGAAGTGAAAATCAGCTATTTTATAAAGAAAAAAATGAAACGGATTTTTACATGAGGCAACAATAAATGGCTGTATTTAAATTTTCAACCGTTTTTTAAATTGAAGTCGCCATTGTCATAAATGTGTGGGTTCTCTGTTTGCGTGTCTAGTGTGGGTACAAAACCCTCTGTTTTCGAACAGATTTTTATGAACCACTCTGTATATAAATGTAAGCGAGTATTAACCACATAATATATAGAGTACGGTTGCCACGGTAGGTACCTCTATACACGAATATGATGTACCTACGTATACAGACGTCGGCTTTATAAAGTTACAATGAAATATTCGTGTCTTTATGAATTTCTACATGAACGTGTGCGCTTTTTATAACAGAATATTTTGTTCTAATGATTATTTAAATTTCGCATCGATAAAAAAAAGATATGACGTGACATTTTATATACTTTGTAGCAATATTTTATATAGGCGCGATCATAATATCGAGTATTTTATAGCGTTCGATTTTTGAAGTTAAACTTTTATAGTCAGAGTAAGTACGATCTTACATATCTATACTAATATATAAAGCTGAAGAGTTTGTTTGTTTGTTTGAACGCGCTAATCTCAGAAACTACTGGTTCAAATTGAAAGAAATTTTTTTTGTTGGATAGCCCATTTATCGAGGAAGGCTATAGGCTATATAATATTACGCTACGACCATTAGGAGCGGAGCATTAATGAAAAATGTTGCAAAATGTATCTCAAAAATAAGCTTCTATTCATGTAAAATGCACTATCTAGATATACTCATATTAGCGTTCTGAGTACGCAACTCCAGGTGGCTCAATCGGTAGAGCATGCGACTGTCAATATCAGGGTCGTGGATTCGAGCCCCACATTGGGCGAATATATTTTTATTATTTTTTTTTATTTTCTACATTGCTTTCTTCTAAGGCTTCCATTTAAATTTATTTTAATTTTATTTAATTAATTTAAAAAAATTATTATTAGTTAAAAAAAGTTTAAATACTGCTTTTTATCGACAAAAACTTTTAAACGGCAACTCCGATCATCATGAAATTTGGACACAACATTCATCTCGGTAAACTAAGATGAATGTGTGTACTCATGTTCCTCCCTTCCCCATTCGTTCTTTTACACCCGGGTGAAACCGGACGGGACCGCTAGTTTTATATAAATTATTATTCCCACTGTCCCACATCAATAGTACTTCTCACGCATAAGCAGCTGTTTTATAGTAGATAATGCGAAAACAGTATGTCGAAACGTATTCCTAAAAGCTAGTACTTAATATGTTTTTAACAGTCAGTCATATGGTAGATGGATTTTGACCGACTGTACTGTCTCTTTCGATTTAAAGTGAAAAATGGACATCCGGATCACTCTTACGCGGCCACTGAAGTGTTAAATCGACCATTAATCTAATTTTACTAAAAATCTGACATAACCCAATTTTCGTTGTGACCGCAGATATATCCCATAGCCCCTTACGGACTGAACCGAATTTCTCGTCTGGCCACATCCTTCGCTTGACCGCCATAACCACCAACACACGTATGTACAAACTTGGTAAAACATTTTACAAACAGAACAACTTTTTCTAAGGACGAACACCGTTCGACAAAATGGTAGTACTCAGTGACATGGATGTAGACTGTAGAGGATACCTACTTAAAATACGAGAACGCATTACAGAAGTGAAACTTCTAGTTGCAAATCATACGATTGCATTTGGACAAGTGGAAAAAACTAGTTGCAAATCATACGGTTGCTTTTGGACACGTGGAAAAAATGGCGGACAGGATGCAGATCCAAAGGGCTGGATGCACATCTGCACCTGCATCCTCAAAAATCTCGGACCTGCCCATCTCTAACTCGCTCTTATACGCGGTGTTTTATGGCTAAGTAATGTTTACGTAAGCATAGGAGGGGGCTAAGAGCTTTGCGTACTTTTACTGATAAGGGGGAGGGGAGGGTAAAAAATTACTAAAATTCTGCCGAATGGCCTCAAAGTGAAAAGAGGGATTCTTATACAAGCGTTTGACAGCTCTGATAGTAGTTCCGATTTTGTCCACGCGTGTACACGTCACCACTTGCGCACGGTGTTTAGATTTACTGCTGCTAAATTGAATAACCGCAAACGAAAAATGTTTCCCTGGCTTTGATTTTTTTTCAGTATTTTAAATTGTTATATATGTGTTTTCTGTTTGTACAGTGCGTCGCAAATAACCGCGCGTGTTGTAATAATATTTTTGCCGGACACGTGAATGTTGTCATTTACATTACTTTTACCCGCCGATGTTTTAACATTAAAATCGGTTTAGCCGAATAAGAAGTGTCGTGCTTTTCAATATTGGGTATCTATACTGGTAGATAGTGTACAAAGTTTATAGCCGGAAGACAATAAACCTGAAATGATTATATGTTATTTATAGTAATACTAGCGGCCCGGTGCGGCTTCGCCCGAATTTGGAGATTATCACTGTTTTTTCGTCGACTTGCGTTGCAAAATTGGTCTCCACGAAAAGCGCTTTTATTTAAACGCGATAATACATCGCCTGTATCCATCCTTAAGATCAATTCTAAATATTGGTGAATAAAATTTGAAATTGGATGAGTAGTTTCGGAGATTGCCTCCTACATCCAAACTTTACCTCTTTATAATATTATAGCGGTCCGTCCCGGTTTCACTCGGGTGCGATAGATATAATTATGCAAAATAATAGCTTTGAGCAAATTGCAAGTTCTAAACAGTGTTGTTTGTTTGCTTCTGAACTAATAGTTCAAAACTGACTTCTGATAGAATCGATGTCGTTACATGTTTAGAAAAAAAGGTTTTTTTGAAAAAATACCGTAATTTTGTACAAAATGTTTAATAAAAACTATCCTATAGATTAAGTTGCACCAAGCAAGACACATTTACAAAAGTTCATTAAAATCTGTTCCGTGGTTTCGGAGATTGAAAATTTTGTTTTTTATAATAATGTTATAAGCCTATATTTATGATGGCAGACATTTCCTCTGGTTGTGACATCCCGGCAAACACAATAGGTCCGTTGTATGAGCGCGATGATATTATGCAAACATATGAGTGGGAATGAAAGCACCCGATGGCCGTTTTGACAGCTTCATGAAACTTAGATTGGTTTATTTGTTTCCATATTAATTTTATTACTTCAATAACATAGGCACTACATGTATAGGAGAAGTCAGTCATTTCACAAAAAAATTAAACAACTTAAAATTGACATATTAAAAAAGTCACTTATTGAATAAAAGTATCTATTGCTCAAAAAAAGCTCTGTCTCTTCTTTAATCGTTAAATGTTATAAGAACGTTTTTAATATCTATTAATTTAAAATACAGGAATTGAGGCCAAAAGAAAACAATTTTTATTTGCTTACTTTATTGATCATAGTTTCGGTATCTTATTGTGTCTTCGGGATCTTAAATTAGCGAATTTAATATCGTTTGGAATAGTGCGTACAGAAATTAGTTTAACTTTTAAAGTTAAGTAACATTGTTATTTTCAACTTAAGAATTTCTGATTCATTATGTCCCATTATTCCCTGTTACTTGGTGGACGCAAATTCACCGTTGGACGCGTCCGAGATACGCCCACATTTGGACATCCAAATTTCCCAGTTACACGTGTACTACTGCACAGCACATATTATATAAACCAGAGACATTTAATATAAGGAGACACAACATCCCATTCATAAAACACGATTTGTTTATAATCATACATAGTTTCACAGTTTTAAATAAGTTGGAAAGAGATGGCTTTAAAAAGGCAACGTTGTAACGGAAGCTTCTTCAGCATTATCTTAACCAGGGGCGTATGGTTTTTTCGGGATTATTAAAAACAAGAATTTTTAACGTAAATTAAAAATATATTTTGTGTTAATGGAATATTCATATAACATTAGAACATACCTAACAATTGTAAAGCCAGGTTTTACAATATTTATTTAATAAAAGGAGCAAAATTTACTTGAATATCAGTTAGAAGTAATTAATACTGGAGAGGTTCTAGACGCAATAGAAACTGATTTTACGTTTTATTAAAATAATTTACTCTAGAAGATAAAATTTGGTATGTAATTTGAATCATAAAGATTTTAACGTGATTTGTTTTATCGCATATAATCTGGTGGTCAAAGCATTTTAATTGCCAAACGTCACTGTGTAGTAAAGTGGCATTTTACTAAACGATTTTAAATGCAATACATAATGTGCCTTTACTAACAAATGAGAATAATAAACTGGCCACGTGCGAGTAGAACTTGCGAGGAGAGGGTATGTACCATTCCGTTTTTTGTGAAAACTTTAATACTTAAGATTTTCGTTTTAGTTTTCCTGTAAACTATAAGAGGGGGCCCTATATTCGCTATTTTTTCCAAATTTTAGACTCAGTAGTTTTGGAGTGAAGGATTTCGGTACATATTAAATATTTATTCTTTCTTTTGTACCTGACCGCTAAGGTAGGGCAATTTCCGTATCTATATATTTTTTAGTTATTTTGAGTAGGTAATAAAAGACAACATCGGATTTTTCTTATATTATTTATTACATATTATCACAAGAAATTTTTAGACAATAATCAGTCTTAAATATAATAATTATTAATGGCATAATTAAAGACTACTGCAAATAAGTTGAGTTTATTTGTTTTACCTGTAAGATAAACGATCAGTAAAAACTGTGGTATTAAATTGGGGATCAGCATCTGGTCTTATTTGCCTTCGTCCAGTTAGTTGAGTAGTCATAATATCGCTCCGATCAAAATAATCTGAACAAATTTGAGCAAACTTTTTGACATGCTGGTTTCGTAAATCCAAAATATCATCCATCTTTGTCTGCGCTCATGATTTACAGGAAAGCTACAACAATATAAATAAACATTAAAGTATACTAAAATGTGCTGTAAAAGGTAAACGAAATGTTTACCTTCGAAAAATCTAGGTTTAGTAAATAAGTCCAACAAAATTATCTATTCAGCTTAAAGATGGGAAATCTAGCTTAGAATTTAACAATCATTTTTTTAATCCTCCATCAAGATATTTTTTAAAGAAGTGCACATGTAAAATTGTTTTTGCAATAATTTAATAAAAATAATTTTTAACTACGTCTACACCACTGCTTAACTTAAAAAAAACATATCTTACTTACCGCCGAAATATCAATCCGGGATTAGAATAATCCATTTTTTTGCAAACTACGCACTGCCGAACCATTGTAAATTGTCAATACTAATAAAAAAAATGAAAAATACTTGATTTTCGCAAAATGTCACACAAAGCACATAGCAACACTGCAACTTCCGTAATGACAATAAAAGGAATGCATTGAATGAAAAGTGAATCATGCGTTCATGCAGTGTTGTCACATGTATTTTCCAACAGATGCATTTAATATAAGTTATATACCCTTCGTCTTCAGCTCGCCGAAGTTTGTCAACGTTGAATTCTGATAGAAACGGTGTATGATCAGGTTAAAATGTAAACAGTTGGATCTGCTTATATTAAATATCTCTGATATAAACGGCATGTGTATTGATTAAAATATCTGGAAAACTGAAAATTCCAGAAAATTTATGTGTTTTTTCGTTGTTTATGAGCGACGCTGTTCACTTTTTATTTTCAGATTAAGTATACAGGGAGTTCAAACATTTTTGATTTTTTTATATTAAATTTTGTCAAGGCATTTTTTATTCTAGTCTAAATACTGGATTTTCGAATCGGGCCGACCATGCGACGCTTCCGAAATAATAAAAAATGAATCGGAAATCGTTCGGAACGACTCGGTTATTAGTGAAGTTAAATAACCAAAGCATTGAGTAAGAACATAAGTCATTCATGAAACCTGAAATAGCCTGAAAGCACACACAATGCTGAAATATACCGCGTACTATTTCCGCTACACTTCGTTTTATGTCTGTGTATAGTGCGGTACACCGTCGTCGCATAGCGGACACGGTGACTATTTCACGCTTTCTTATCTTTAACGACACTTTTCTGGAACTATGCTGTCATTATTGTACAAGATATAGCATAGAGGTAATAAAAATAACATTTTAAATTTTTTAAAAACTTCGACAAAAGTTTTTAAAAAATAAAAAGTACCTACTCTGCATCGGTGGGTTCGCATCTTCCAGGTAGGGATGCTGCAGAGGTTTACATTCCGCAACCACGGAGCTTTCAGGTCATTTTTTACATCCGCATCCGCAACTTTCAATGCGGATCTTTTGCAGATGCGCATGAGATGAGAGTCAAAGAAAGTTTCACAAAATAATGTTTTATCCTATATACACATCACAAAATGTTAATAAACAACACATAAATAAATTCACAAGAGCACTGTAGATATAATAGTCGTTTATAGGCTAGGTATTATGATCTTTGTGGCGGCCATTATTATTTTATTAGGCGAATAAATATTTATACCTTAAAATAAATAAAATTATCGACAAATTTTTTTCAGACTATATATGTAATTGACAAAAATTATAATTCAATAGATAAAAATGTGGAACGCTTCACGATTTGGCGTTCCACATTTTTATCTATTGAATGATAAGTTTTATCAATTATATAGTCTGAAAAAATTGGTCAATAATTTTATTTATTCAACACGCGTGAGTAATGTATTATTTCGGGGCCCTGTTAAATTCGGGAAAAATAATAAATTACTTCATGTTGACGCGTAGAGTGCTAATAATGAGCCGAAACTGTACGACAATGTATTACTGCATAGTTTCTGGACCAATAGGAACGCGGTAGCGAGCCGAAACTGTACAGTAATGAATTATTACTGCATAGTTTCTGAACCAATAGGAACGCGGCAACGATTTGTATATATGAAAACAGCATCGCAATTCAGCGAAAGTCAGGGCCATCTTGTGTGCATCGAGGGCGGTGGGTACGTCAATCAATGAAGTGATTTATTATTTTTCCCTCTTTTATCAGGGCCCCGATTACATATTACTCGTGCTAGTTGAATTAAGTATTATGTGCGACCATTGATCGTGCTGCAAATTTCACGCTCATGGAATCTTCTCCTTCTCTCACTAGTCGCACAATATACTATTATTTGAAGAGTTCTATTCAGACGTTAATCAAAAATTATATTTAATACCCTCGAAGTAAGACGGAATAGATTTATACCTGCATTAAACATAATTATGTTTGGTGAATTGAATTATTGCTATTTATTCGAAGGAATAGCTACCTGAAGAACACATGAACCGAATAAATAACTACTTACGTTCGCTGAATATGGCCATAAACCGAATGCTCGAACCCACAATAGTACCTACTGCAAGAGTAAAACGTATCTATTTTATCGAACCATTTTGTTCTTTGTTCAGAATGTGTTGAAACCGCGCCAACCAGTGCGAAATATAATGGAAATTAAAAGCAGAAAAACCGAGCGGGCGTCGCGCCGGATGTGTCTGTGAGGTGGTGAAAGTATCTTCTGTTTCTGTGACGTCGTTTTGTTTTCCTTAATGGCGTCCAGTCAGCGTCGACCGGACATATACTATATATAAACCAGTCTCTCAAGTCGCCGCTTGCTTCTTGAATACCAATGGATCTGTCAGAATATACCGGATGTTCTAAAAACGTGTTCTCAATTTACAACTACGAACACTATACTCTCTTCTGCGCGCACTGCCACAGTTCGTCTTTTCGTGTACCTGCAATAGATCTGTCATAAATTATATATTTTAAAAATAGAAATTAAAACATAAAAAACGTAAACATTTAAATCTTGTTCAAAAAAGCCACTGAAAAGCATAAGATATTAAAGTTTTGAGTTTGGCGCCAATTTAGTTATGTATAATACGCGCCACGGATCTAAAAGGTTCGGAAGTTAGTCACAAACAGCGTCGCAAAGGCACATTTTAGAATCGTTGATACTCCCACCACCTCCCAGCTACCTGCACGGAACGTGCGCTCGTCGATGATTGGACGTGATCGATCGTTGCCTTTGTAACTTGTCGCTTTCCTGCTTTAAAGTACAGTCGAGTACGCTATTGTCAAGTCGTTATTGCTACTTTAGTTTTGTGAGTTGCGAGTTTGTAGTTTTTCAACAGACTGTACAAGCGCAAGCCCGCATTCGCATCTAACTTCCGAGCCTTTTAGATTCGTGGGGCGTATTATCCTATAACTTTTTATGCATGTAGGTATACTGTATAGTGTATACCTTTACCTATGTATTTTCATTAAATTTCATTACAAAATCCGCCTAAGTCGAAAACTATAACTCGAATTTGTTGGCGTCTCCCTTGAAGTTCTACTGTATGAGTGTATAAAAATACTAAATTAAATGGAATACTATGTGGTGGAAGTACAGATACGTTGTGGTGTGAGAACGGGTATGCTGTGTTGAAAGACTTGAAAGCTTTATTATTTCACAAATGTTGCTATATTTGTGTTCATAATTTTATTCATCTTGAAAATTGCAAGAAATTGGTTAAAATTCAACATTTTTTATCCTGGTACAGTTTGTTATGCACCACCTCATAGAAACATAGAAAACACCGTAATAACGTCGCATTCCAAGTATCGTTATAGTTGCAATGAAATCTGTCAATTCCATTGGTTAGTTTCTCAGTAATCTCAGAAACTACTGAACCAATTAAAAAAAATCCACTGTTTAAGAGTCGACTTCTTCACGAGTAACAGACTAAATTACGGTATTACGCAATTACAAACGGGGGATGAACAGTAAGCGAGAATATAAAGCAAGTCGGGAAGCTCGCACAAGATTTCTGATCTATATAATAATAATGTCTTTATTGATTCAAAAGGGTTTTAGTCCAGGAGGCAGTGAAGTTTTTTTTTACTTATTTTCCCAGTCGGTGAATATGAAATAGTTTGTTTGGATGGTGACACAAAACGACAATTTGTGAGTCTGTCTAAAATTTTCGGATGGGTTCACTAGATAAAAGAAAATACAAGTCCACTTATTTTCCCAGTCATAAATATTTGACATCAATTACAGTGAATCATTTTATTAATGGAAATGACAGTCTGGCACACCCCAAGTGGAGGAAAGTCAGTCTGGCTGAAAATTTGCGGATGCAAAAATTTGATCGATTTTTGAAATCGGTAACCCTTATTTTCCCATGCTTGAAATTTGACGTATCATTTGATACTATCATAAACTATAATCAGAAGCAAGTCTGGCTGATTTACAAAATTGGAAAATGAGTCTGGCGGCTCATTGAAAATCGTAAAAATTACAAGATGATTGCTATTATTTTCCCGGATTTAAAAATTTGTCACATGATAAATAATACTATAATTTCATAAAAAATACACGTCTGGTTGTCATTTACTATCACGAAAGCCCCGCCAGACTCACAAGTCAGATAGTTAAATGAGCGCGCCTGACGAGCGTTGGACGAGTCTGGCAAGGCTTTCGGTGTGTTCCACATTAGCCAGACTATATTTGCAGCTGTAATTATAATATAAATTATCATCTGACAAATTTTTAGGACTGCGAAAATAAGGGCAATGGTTTTGATTATTTTTTCTAATTTTTTACCTGCTAGACCATATTACCCATACTCACAGATTAGCCAGATTATTTTTTTTTTCTTAACGTCACTATATCTCTCTCTAATAGAACTATTTTTATCACTGGAAAAAAGAGTTGGATGGAGAAATAGCGGCTATGGATCAATGAATGCTGTACTTTGTATTATTCATTTAATATATTATCTTACGTTTCGGCACATTGTACACAAAGTACAGCATTCATTGATCCATAGCCGCTATTTCTCCATCCAATGATTTCGATTAAGGATCGCAAATCTCTACAAATTTTGTAGTAGAAGGGAAAAAAGAGTGCAGAATATTTGTTTTTACTAACGCATTTTCCGCCTCAACCCATCGGATCCCCCCCTACATATATATGAATTTTGCTTAGAATAACAAACCGAATAATTCTATCGGTGTTTGCTGACTGGGAAAATAAGTACCGAAAATCTTCACTGCCTCCTGGACTATTTAATCTAGAGGTGAAGCTCAGCGTACACGCAACTTAACCGAGAAACTTGAACTTAAAAATAAAATCATTGTAAAATAACAAATAGTGCCATATAAGTGCAGTAAAGCGATACATACATACATACATACATAGCTTCTTTATTCATTTAGACAGGTGTACACTGCATAAATAGCGTCAACAAATATAAATATAATAAAAACATATATCAGTCAAAAATTCATATCGAAGTACTCATTGAGGCTGTAATTACATTGATTTATTAGAATATTTTTGAATTGTTTTTTAAACTGATTCAGAGGCAAGTTTCTGATTTTGGTTGGTATTTTGTTATAAATTCTTATAACAGAGTTTGTCACGCCAGTATAAACTACGTGAAAAAATTTGTTTTTAATAGATTTAATTGATCCTTCGATTTATGTCGGGTATTGTGATCATGCCTTATCTCATGTAATTGAAATAGGTCTGGATTTTGCAAGTAGAATATAGCACATTTGAATATGTAGCAGTCATAAACTGTTAATATTTTTAATTTCTTGAAAAAATTTCTGCATGATGTTCTACTGCTAATTTTGGCTATTGCTCTGATACATTTTTTTTGTATTAAAAACAAATCTTCAATGTAACTTGAGTTTCCCCCTATGATAATGTGAGAGATATGTTGTTTTTGATCATTTCTTTGCTAAACCAAAATCTTCCCGTGCAAAGCCGGACCGGAAACCTATTAAAAATAATGAAAAGTTCAAAATGTGACCACATAGTTGATATGAACATCCCGTATGTTTTGTGCGTAGACCGCGGAGGGAGGAGGGGGGGAAGCCGCGACTGCTTATGATTGAAACTCCCTCACTGAAAGAATCGTCTGCTGTATTAAATCGGATAACAGAAATGGTTTATTCATGAACCCGATGCTACACAACCTTAGACCAATCACCACGGCTCAATTCCGACATTACGTCACGAATTAACAAAAAAAATTGTTTGATTAATGTGTCTGTAAATTTACTATTGCGATTTCTTCATTTGCGAATTTGTTTGCTATTGAAAAGCATTGTTGTGCCACCGCTTACTACTAAAAATCTTACATAGGCATGTACTCATTTTTTTAGTAAATAATCAGAAACCCGAACTATGAAATACCTCGGAACAAGATATTGGAGTATTTTTAAGCAAAAATGTTATTCAATTCTTTGATTAACGTCTGAATAGAACTCTTCAAATAAATAAAATTGTCGACCCATTTTTTTCAGACTTTAAATTGACAGAAAAAATAAAATTATAAAACATTATTACAAAAGATGACGTTTCGATCCGGATTTGGAGCTTCTTCAGAAATAATCTAAAAAATATAAAAATTAATTAGTATATAATATCTACTTATTTTATAATAGAATGAAGTTAATTAATTATCGAAAATTGTTTGTTATAAATTTTTCATTAATTTTCTATAATTACTTAACTTCATTCTATTATAAAATAAGTAGATATGTACTAATTAGTTTCTATATTTTTTAGATTATTTCTGAAGAGGATCAAATCCGGATTGAAACGTCATCATCTGTAATATTGTTTTACTAGCGGTCCCGTCCGGTTTCACCCGAGTGTAAAAGAACGAATGGGGAAGGGAGGAACATGAGTACACACATTCATCTTAGTTTACCGAGATGAATGTTGTGTCCAAATTTCATGATATTCGGAATTACCGTTTAATAAAGCTTTTGTCGATAAAAAGCAGTATTTATACTTTATTAAACTATTTTTTTTTTAATTAATTAAATAAAATTAAAATAAATTTAAATGTAAGCTTTAGAAGAAAGCAATGTAGAAAATAAAAAAAAAACAAAAGTATTTTCGCCCAACGTGGGGCTCGAACCCATGACCCTGATATTGACAGTCACATGCTCTACCGATTGAGCTAGCCGGGGTTGTTTACTGACAACGCTAATATGAGTTTATTTAGTTAGTGCATTTCACCTGAATAGAAGCTTATTTTTGAGATACATTTTGCAACATTTTTCATTAATACTCCGCTCCTAATGGTCGTAGCGTGATATTATATAGCCTATAACCTTCCTCGATAAATGGGCTATCTAACGAATTTTTTTTTTTCAATTTGAACCAGTAGTTCCTGAGATTAGCGCGTTCAAACAAACAAACAAAGTCTTCAGCTTTATATATTAGTATAGATAATTTTATTTTTTATGTCAATATGTAGGCCGACAATTTTATTTATTTCAAAAATGTTATTGGTAATCTTTTTGCATTTGTGTACGAAAAAAACACGTAGGTATTGTCATTAACAAAAAATGTCTGCCAGACAGTTACAAAACTGTCTATTATACGTGAGTGCGGCTAAGACGTTGCGAGTAGGTTGAAGTGCATGTAGGGGTATTGATAGCTCTCCTACTATTAGTGTCTATCGCTTCTGTACAATACAAAATGACCCCTGCATCCCCTATTGTCTACGCGGCTGTGTTTATTAACTGATAGATAAAAGTTCTATGTATAAACGCGTAAAACGACAATAATGACCTCGCGATGTCATTCGACCGTGCTGACGTCACAGTTGATGGCATTTGTTTATCGACTACCAATCACGTAGCAGAAACGGACAAAAAAAATGACTCACAGTTTATGTGTCAGAAACGACAACGCGCTCTATGAATATTTTACTGTAAGTTAACTGTGAATTATGTCGGCTCGCTTGCAATTCGCGGAACCGACACAGAACGGCGCTGTGTTCGACCTTAAATGATGCGCGGCTTCAATCGTAAGCCTCTAAAAAAACCGGGAAATCGACCAGAAAAGAGATAGTGCGAACGTGCAGACTATACCTTTAGTCACAGAACACTATTAAAGATAGATTTACTAATCTTGGGACACATTTATTCGTTAGAATAAAATTTACTTTCAATTCACCAAGCAAAATATCAGGTAGAAAAGTTAGTTAAAGAATAAGTATACACTGCACTATACTCCTTGCTCTTTTTGTTAAATGTTTGACGTTCACCCAAAAATCTGACCGATGGCGTTAGTGTAAACATCAAAAAAAGTTTCACAAAATAATAATGTTTTATCTTAACCCAATTGCACACAAAACTTTCACTGACATTAAAGTTTTACAACAATACACTTCACAAAAGGTTAATAAACAACACAGAAATAAATTCACAAGAGCAAATTGTAGATATAATACTCCACGTTTATACGTTAGGTATTATGATCTATGTGGCGGCCATTATTATTTTATCAGGCGAATAAATATTTATACCTTTGAAATAAGATAGAATAGATTTATACCTGCAGTAAACATAATTATCGTTATTTATTCAGAAGAATAGATACCTGAAGAACAAATGAACCGAATGAATAACTACTTACATTCGGTGAATATCGCCATCAGCGCTGTAGTTGCTAACTTGTCAGACAAGGACAGAAATCGGCCATACGCTCGTTCTATCTCTCTCACCATGTGTGACCACTAACGTGAAAACAATGTTGTTTCGATCCAAAAGTATAGTTGTCTAGTGCGTCAACTCGATCTTATTTTCGAACTTAGTCCGTTTTGATATCAAATTAAAGATAAACTAGTGTGACCTGTGCGAATTATTCACACTAAATAAGTATAATATTTATCACTTAACAAAATTATTTTTTAAATATGATTGCAGGTATTCAATTCGTTTCTAATTTTGCACACTGCTTATAACGTTCTTCTTTTTGTTGTATTACAATATGAAGCTCAGATGACAGATCGAAGAAATATTTTACTAAAATATAGAGGCGCAAGTAGCAAAAGCGTTGAGCTAAGCCGTCAGATGGCATTATGCAGCATTGCTGTGACGTTGTTCAGCGTTGCTCGCTGTTTAGCCGTCAGATGGCAGACGTTGTTCAGCGTTGCTAATAATTAATTTACAAAAACAAAAGCAATAATAAATTTTTTAGTTGTCAATGTCAGTAGTAGAGCAAGCAAATTATCTGTAAAATGATATATAATTTATGTGGAGAAATTGTGAGGTTTTTTCTAAAAAGGGAGGCAAACATCTTAACCTTAGCGTATTAATATAGGTATATGATGAAAACTTCCACTTGGGACAGTCGTTAGTTACGGAGCGTTCAACCACAAGTTGTGTTTACATGGCATAGTAATAATGGGCTCTCTAACGAAACATGTTATTCGTTTCATCAAGTAAATAACTAAATGCTCCACATTCACAATAAACCTACGGGACAATGGTAAATACATAGCTCTTCTTTATAATTTCACTCTGACATCCACTTTACACTAATAATAACGAGAAATTTATTTGCGGCATTATTGTTTATATAACAATTAATTATATTAATTATTTAAATATTGATAATCCATATGTTTAGATTCCTTACCGCAACTTTTAATTCACCAACGTCTGCGTGCCCACAAAACTGTTGATGGAAAGTGGTCGAGTTCAACACATTAGGACCACTTTTTTGGGGTCGGAAAGTGGTACGTGTGAATTAAGCCTAATTGTGTAAAGGTCGCGCACGAGACTGTTTTTGCCGTTAGATTCCTTGCTAGGTTTGGCTGCTAAGTTACAAGCGTGCTGTGGCACTGACTTTCGTGATGGCCTTTTATGTCTTCACTTCACACGATGCGTGTATTGAAGCTAGTTTTGTAGATGGGTTTGGTGCGCGCGCAGTGACAGTTCGAATGTTAACAAAAGTGACCGTTTTATCTCTTAAACACAACACACAATGTGACGTCACGTTTGTTTGTGGGCGTTTGCCTACGGGATAAGATACTGTTTCCTGACTGGTTCTTGCTCAAAACAAGCAGACAAACAGGCACGAAAAGTAGTCAGTGGTGTTGTCGAGCCGGAACGCTCCGGAACGTCGTTCCGGGACTTCCTTTTTGGACAGAAACGCGTTCCGGAACTAAAGATGATTTCTGATAACGAGAATTCCAAACAATGAAAAAAATAATGTAAATCTTACTTTAGGATTTTATTAACGTAATTTGTTTTTTTTTCTTAAATCGACATACAATTGAAAAAATTTGTAACAATGTGCCAACAAATAGAAAAATTCCAAACAATGAAAAAAAATATTGTTAATGTATTTCAGTTACAGTTTTTTACCTCTTTTCACCCCCCCCCGTCGTAAAAAAATTAGCACAACACCACTGATAGTAGTCTTAATTTTGAAATCCATTTTGTGACTACGCTGTGGCGTCAATTTCATCTTCGCAACCAGCGCGTCAGTCAGCGCTTGTTTCAGCAACGATTCCAGCGGAAAAACCAGCCTCGTGCGCAGCGTCCTTAAGAGACATGCATAATTAAACGAAGATTTGCCATGAAACAGATAACGATGGTTGTATATAAAATCAGAGGAAAGACAACAACGCCGTACCTATGTAATGTGTACACAGAATATGGTTATTAATTATTATTAAGTTTAAAGCTTCTAGCTTGTGGCAGACTTGTTTTAAAAAGCTCACTTTTATATTACACAAAATGAAGATTTCTTAAAGTTTATTTAAAACAGGACGAGTCAAGTCCTGAGTACCGCATAGATAAAATAAAAGACGTTGTTATTTCTTTAGAAGGTAAATATACACGGATAACTTACATGGCATCTGAACTGCAATTGATGCTAATTACCTGTCGAGCGTCTATAACCGGACGTGCATGAACTGCGCACTTTCTTAATCTTTTAATGAGGGTTCGTTTTAATACCTGCAATACTTAACATGAATTCCGCACTACTAGTTCAATTGCTGGTATTTACAAAAATAATTATTAATCCCTTTTCTTAATTGATTTATCTTTGCATTGCCGGGTAGATGTGCATTTGCTTTTGATGGAAATGTTCATTTTTCAATTGTTCTTCAGATTTGTTTTGTGGAGGTGCTTGTAGTGAAGTCTTGCTAAAGTTTCTCTAGCGTCTGATATTCATTATGAATCCCGTTTTTGAGTATAGTGAAAGAGGAAACGAAGTTTTGGTTTCGGAAGGTGTAAAGTTTTCCTTTTCGAAGGTTTTAAAAAATGGCAAGTAGTTTTGGCGCTGTGCTTTTAAATTTTGCAGACCTGTTATGTTTTATTTTTCTTTCCTTTGATCATACATAATTATTATTATAATTGCCTGGTGCGCAGTTCGTGTACTGTGAATTTTTATGGGTTTTTGTACAGTGCGCAGTTCGTGTAATAAAGATTAGGAGCCAGGTATATAGTGCGCAGTTCGAGGCCGTCGCTATAACCTACAACATTTCTCTCTCTTAATTGCTGTAGTACAGCCTCGGCCATCGTGCATTTTCAGTCGCCCTCTCCTGAATTATACTGCTCGAAAAATAATTGCTCGATTGCAGCAATATTTTTTTCAACTGTTGTTCAGTTTTCACATAGAAACAACTTTTTGATACGTATTTTGATCCAAATGCAGCTTGGAATGTGATCTATTTCTCTGCAGATTGATCATTTGTTTTGGTGCGAATATAATCTAATGTTCTACATGACTTGAAGTTTCACAACGACATTAAATCGCTCCTGCATGTGTGAAAACTGTAGCTATTACACCGTTTTTTGAAAAGTGTTTTAAATGAATCCTAAAGTGATAAAGAAGCACTACAATTTTTATAATAATATTTTATAACCGTATAGTGACATAAAAACGCCTTTTAATTTATCGTTATGAATTTTCGCGCGAAAACAACTCGTGACGTCACTATGATTGTAAATAATAACGATATTGCACAGTAACCATAGTAACACTGTACAATTAAAAATATTTAAAATTGCTGTGATTATTACACTACCAGTGTAAGTATACAAGTCAGTAAAACATTTATTAAACCTATTTATCCTTGATAGATTAGTACTTTCTGCTTTTACGAAACCGTCTTCCATGATGCGAAATCCATAAAATACGTGATAATAACTGGAAATAACTTCAAAATAACACACAGCACAATATAAACTTAGGTAGTTTGCAGACGAAGTGACGTCACACCGGAATCCGACATGGCGAACGGTGTTATAGACTTTTGAAGAACAGATGAAAAAATACAATTCTTAACATTGAATTATAAAATTTATAGTGCATTATTATGAATATAAATCAACATTTCTCGTTTGCTTTTAACAAAATCTATCAAGAATATGTATTATTGGATTTTTTCTTACATGGTGCAAATTGCAAAATACTCTATTATATGATCAGTCTAAGATAATTGTTAAACCAAAATATCTGACAGCATCAGTCTAGTGGCATACAATCCGTTATGTAAATCTATTAAAAACATTAAAGTTTTAACTACACTTTGACATCGCTGTTACTGAGAATTTCGTTGCATCGTGGCCATCCAAAGAGATAATTTGATTTTAGTAATAAATTCGCCGAATTAGTACGTTTCTAAATATTTAATGTGCTGTTAAAAGTTGCCAGTGCCGAAGCTAAAAATAGCAACAATTTCATTAGATATACATCGTCGTTCAATTGTTTATTAACGAAGCTTCTGCTGTCTAACTTTCGTCCGCTACACCGGCGACATAGAGGCGTCTTATGTGGTCTTTTATATATATATAGGATATTCAGTGCATATTGACGATCCGGTTCAGAAATAATCGGGCTTCAATTGCAATACGTAACATCATTAGACTGTTTCCAATGGCTCGATCACAACAATAATAAAAATAGATAAATAAACTTTTAAGTTAAACGCTTTTATTGTACAGTCGATAAAGTACTAAAAACTAGAAAATAAATCACCATAAGGGACTTTGATTAAGGAGATTGAGTGGTTTTACGAAGATAATGAAAAAAATCTGAAATAAAGTTTTTTATAGATTTTTTTATGACAAAATTTTCTGTAAAAAATCCAAAATCATTAGGAGATTTATAAAGTTAAAAATTAAAAAAAAACTTTTACATGTAGTCTTATGGAAAATATGTCAACCTAGCATGCAAACGGTACATTTTAATTTTTTGCAAATACCAAATAATGTCAGCAGTTCCGAAAACTAACTATGGAAAGCATCAATGCCTTACGCATATTTTAATATTTTTTCCAATTTAATTAGGAGACTTTAAATCAATAGAAAAAATTATTAAACCTTAGCACTTTTCGATTATGGACTTTTATTCTTGACAATTTTAACTGAATTTTCAACTTTTTAATGATTTAATTTTAATTTTTATTACTTCTAATTTCTTTTTTTAATTATTTACTGCAAAAAATTTCTAAAATACAGGTGTAAAAGGACGAGTAGGGAAGGAAGGAACATGAGTACACACATTCATCTTAGTTTACCGAGATGAATGTTTTGTCCAAATTTCATGATGATCGGAGTTACCGTTCAAAAGTTTTTGTCGATAAAAAGCAATATTTAAACTTTTTTAACTAATAATTTTTTTTTAATTGATTAAATAAAATTTAAATACATTTAAATGTAAGCCTTAGAAGAAAGCAATGTAGAAAATAAAAAAATAAAAATATATTCGCCCAACGTGGGGCTCGAACCCACGACCCTGATGTTGACAGTCGCATGCTCTACCGGATGATCCACTTGAAGTTGTGTTCTCATAACGCTAATATGAGTATATCTAGTTAGTGCATTTCACATGAATAGACACTTATTTTTGAGATACATTTTGCAACATTTTTCATTAAAGCTCCGCTCCTAATGGTCGTAGCGTAATATTATAGGTATAGCCTATAGCCTTGCTCGATAAATGGGCTATCCAACAAAAACATTTTTTTTTTCAATTTGAACCAGTAGTTCCTGAGATTAGCGCGTTCAAACAAACAAGCAAACAAACTCTTCAGCTTTATATATTAGTATAGACTATCTCGATGAACACGATATCTAATATATATTGTACAATTTTGAAAAGTGAATTTTGACCTAAACTAGTACCTACCATTCCCCACTTGTGGGTAGGAATAGTAATAGCATTTAATTTCTCTTGAGACACAGAACCGTACTAAACCGAACCTCGAGTGTATATAATGCATACTATATTACGGAACTGTGCCGGTACATAGTTCCCTAGCTCAGTTCTGCGCACAGCAATCTTGGTAGAGTCATGACATTGTTTTATTGTTCCCACGAGCGAATTATAAAGTGGTTGCCGTCTAAAGAGACAATAAAAAATTGCACTTTTTCGAGAATGAAAACTTTTGTTTTTACTTGAAAGGAATTAAGTTTGCTGCTAATGACATATTTGCCAAAAGCAAACACTATAACAGTAATAATAGATAAGGAAGATGTCACTTGGGGAATTCTTGTTTCAACTTTAAGGTTCGGAAACTCCAAGAACACGCGTCTGGATACTATACCGAGTGATTTTCGAATGTGCCTCGTCGAGATCGATATCCCATAACTTCACTCCCAAACTCCCATTTTTTATGTGAAACATCTAATGGCGCGTTTGGTTGGAAGTAAAACCATGCAATTTGAGGCGACAGTTTTATGGAGGGACGTTACGTTTTTCAGTTACTATTAAACGCCAGCGCGTAAAGCTGTGTCCTCACTATGCCGATCGGCAAAGTTGTTACAATCGGCAACAAATTTTACTGATAGCAAAGCCGACAGTCACGCCCACACTAGTGCAGATTTGCCGATCGGCATAGTCAGGACACAGCTAGATTTTAGTATATGGCTTTTGTTGACGGGAGCATTTAAAAACCGCTGCACACGAGGCTAGAAACCCTGCTAGATTCCTTGCTAGATTTGCCTACTAGTTTTCCAGCGCTGGTTTTCTTGATTGCTGTTATGTGCTCGCTTCACACGAGATGTCTTTTCAAGCTATTTTTGTGAATAAATCTGGTGCGCGCGCAGTGACAATTCAAATATAAACACAGAGCAAAACGTGTCTGTTGTCTGACTCCGAGCAGAATGACGCCATGTTGGTTTGTGGGCGTTTGTTCAAGTCGCCCACGTGATAAGATACTGCTTCCTGATTGGTGTTTAGCAGCGGACCTAGCAAGGAAAATAGCCCCTGTTCTCAATTTTAAAATCTATTTGCGAGCCCGCAATGACGTCATTACCAGCTTCGTCCCCAACCTACCGGCCAGCAGAAGTCCAAGTAGCGTTTCTAGCCTCGTGTGCAGCAGCTTTAACTGAGATTTATTAGTTACTAAAATAGTCACTTAAGTGGCGCTGCTAGTAACTTGAAGTTGCAGTGTTCATAGAACTTTAAGGAAGTGTTCTTGGAGTGTCAACAGGGTTTTAGAAAGTGTTCGTAGAGTGTCCATAGGTTCTGTAACATAAGTTGCATTTGGTAAGCTTTATAACATCTGCCAAGCGTCCTACGCCCGCTCCTAACTTTTACATTTTATTCTGAATACTACTGAAGGTAAAACCGGAGATAGAAGTAATTTCACGAAAAAGATGCTATCAATTCATTACGTAATGTAACAAAACTGTTTATTAAGCGTCGTTAAAAATATTTTTTGTAGAGAAATAAAAAGATAAGACTACAAAATAAAATGGAAAACTAACAGAAAAAAACGAATAAAACAAATGAAATACTTAACACAAAGTATAATCAACAATTGACAAACAAATTCAATATTATAGGCTGTGTGCACGAAGCCTACTAGCGCCGCTAGTGGGTAATAGAGAATTATTAAACTCACTTTTTATGGAAATCGCGACATGTTTCTAAGGTGATAAGTCAAAAAATTTAGTTGGCCATGATGTGTCAAAAAAAAAAATGTAATAAGAAATATATTCTTTTACGCATGCGCCGATGTTTCCCAAAAACAATAGGCCACTTCATATTTGCATATCAAACATCCTCCCAAAATTTGGTTTCAATCCGCTCATCCTTGGTGTCGGAATGATAAGAAATGTCAAAAGTGACGTTTGCATCTGTCAAAGTATTAAGTTCTAAAAACTGATTTTAATTTGTTTACACTGACAGCGGAATCTCAAATAAGGGCGCCAATGGTCTTTGTTTTACTTAAATCGCCATCAGCGCAACAGCCCAGAACACAACAAGTATTTCCAGATCGCTTAGTTTTCCCATGTTTTCTTTGTATTTAAAAAACTTTATAAAATTATAACTATTTTCACTTTTAATAAACATTGCTCACTGACATACGGAAAATTTGAGCTTGAAGTTTCCCCTAGTGCTCACCACAAGCGCTAGCATCGAAAAATTTGTACTTCTGCCTCCCTGCATAGTGCACATAGCCCATAGATTAATAGCTCAGAAACTAGTGGATAGATTAGGATAAGTCTTTTTCCATATTGTTTAAATCAGGATAAGTATTTGTTCATATTGTTTAGATCAGGATAAGCCTTTTTTCATATTGTTTTGGATATTAAGAGGAAGAACTCAGACTAATCCGATTTTGTCCGGACAATCCGGTTATTTTGAATACAATTTGCACACATATGGTGGAGGTGCCGTGATTAATAACCGCACTACCACCACCACTTATTTATCTAGTTTAAATATGCGTGTCTAGTTATCAAGTATGCTATCTAGACTTGCATTCTATTGAAATTAATGCAAAATAAAAAACTGAAAAAAATTGAACCTCTTAAAAGTCACTAAAATGCGTAAAATATTAAAGTTTTGAGATCAACGCCAATTTATTTACTATATAATAATATTTACTTTGATTAAATTGACGCCGACCTCAAAATTGTGTTATTTTACGCTCTTGAGTGATTTTTTTGAAGCAGATTTGTTTCGTTTCGTTAAAGAGTTTGGACTGTATTCAAATCTTTGATTAACGTTTGATTAGAACTCTTCAATAAATAAAATTATCAACCAATTTTTCAGACAAATATATTAACAAAAAATATAAAAATTAATACATTGACGTTTCGGTCCGGATTTGGACTTTGTTCAGAAATATGTAATCTAAAAAATATAAAAATGAATTAGTATCTACTTATTTTACAATAGAATTAAGACTGAATTTTAAAAAAAATTGAAAATTAATGAAAAATTAATAACAAACAATTTTTAATAAGTAGTCATGGATATCTAAATACCTAAAAAGAAAGAAAAAATTCATTAAAAACAAAAATTATTCCAAAATAATATTATATTAAATTTTCCGTGTCTAATTGAGCATTGAGAGAATTTTTATTTGATTTTATATGTCACATTTCCGAAATATTTCTTTTAAAGAAATTTGTTTCATTATCTAAAATTTTTATACTATTCCAATTAATTTTGTGGTCGTGTTCAAAGTGTTTAGTTATAACGTTCTGTTTATCAATGTATTATTTTTTATATTTTTTGTTAATATATTTGTCTGAAAATTGGTCGATAATTTTATTTATTGAAAAGTTTGGACTGTAATAAAGAAAAAACTAAAGTGACTTGGAAAAAGACGATTTAATATAACATTAAAGTACATAATTAATTAATAAATAACAGGTGATCCGATTGCTGGAGCTCTTGAACTACAGTAGTTCCTTTTTGCATCAGTTGTATTCTAAATATAAATAAATAAATTGCGTGCGCATTAAATAAACATGCGTCCTTTTATAAAAAAAACTCTCAAAGCTTCCTTTGTTACGACGTATTATTCATAAATTGTATTGACATTTCTACGGCTTAAAAATATAAAACCTTTAAATTCAATTGAAGTCTTTTAACTTGAAGCTTCTGAATTTTATAAAACAATTTTGTTTTATTTCCCAGTCGACCGTTAATAATTATTTGACAAAGCTACTTTTTATTTTATCTGCATTGCTCATACAAAAAATAACGATAAGCAGTTTTACCATTCCAACTCGGCAAGTGAATGGTGCCAATGTCAAAATTAATTTTTTGACAATTTTACAATATTTTTTTGTTTTAATGGCCATATTCACTGAACGTAACTAGTTATTTATTCGGTTAATTTGTTCTGCGGATGGCTATTCCTCCGAATAAATAGCAATAATTCAATTCAGCAAACATAATTATGTTTACTGCAAGTATAAATCTATTCTGTCTTACTTCGAAGGTATAAGTGTTTATTCGCTTGGTAAAATAATAACGGCCGCCACATAGATCATAATACCTAACCTACAAACGTAGAGTATTATATCTACAGTTTGCTCTTGTGAATTTATTTATGTGTTGTTTATTAATCTTTTGTGAAGTGTATAGCTGTAAAACATTAAAGTTAGTGGAAGTTTTGTGTGCAATTGGGTTAGGATAAAGCATTATTATTTTGAGAAACTTTTTTTTTGACGTTTACACTAACGCCATCGGTCGGATTTTTGGGTGAACGTCAAAATATTCAACAAAAAGAGCAAGGAGTATAGTGCAGTGTATATTAATTAGTCTTTAACTAATTTTTCTATCTGATATTTTACTTGCTTTAAAACTTATTTTTGACAGTATTATAGTAAAATTCGGTTGTTTTGTTTGTGTTACGTTTCTACGGCTTTGTCGTCACTAATTTGTGTCAACGCTTTTCGTTTCGTTCATTTCAAACCTCAAATCGGCAAGGCACCGCAAAAGAAATTTCACTTCGAAAAATAATTTTATCGTATCTTTTTATAGTAGGTATTTTTTTTTCTGTAAGAACATTGTAAACTTATAAGTATAGGTATATGAAGCTTGCACAGGTAGACTTGTACATCACAGTTATTTAGTTTGCGCAAGTGTTTCAACATCGAAAATTAAATTTGCTAAGGGATTTTAACACTAAAGTCTTACAAGTTCAGCCTGCACAATGCTTTAGACTCCCCTAACGTTTATATACTGACGCTTCTGACTTTCATTTTCAAATAAAAAAGTGAATTCATTTCTAAATCTCATATACATAGCCCACCTATTTTATAGAATAGGTAGGCATCTCCTCTCGGAATTCTCATAGCGGGTGTAAATTCATATTATGTACCCGCGTCTTGTCTTTTTTCAAAATTCAAATACTAGGCAATACCCACGACCAAGTTTAATAGATTACAGAGGTTGCCTCGTCCTTTTGGATATTAATGGGGGGATGATGTCATCCTGTTAATTATTTGCGTGGGCAACAGCTGTTGTTTATAAACTGTAATGACAGTAATGTCAAAGAAATCAAAAGACAGAATATTGGTATTATTTTCAACTAGCTGCGCCCCGCGGCTCCGCACGCGATTGTGGTGAAACACGGTAGCGACAAAAGTAGTGGAGCTATATATATTATACTAGCGGTCCCGCCCGGTTTCACCCGGGTGCAAAAGAACGAATGAGGAAAGAGGGACATGAGTACGCACGTTCATCTTCGCTTTCCGAGATGAATGCTGCGTCCAAATTTCATGATGATCGGAGTTATCGTTCAAAAGTTTTTGTCGGACGGACAAATTTTGAGTAACATTTTTCATTGATGCTTCGCTCTTATTGGTCGTAGCGTGATATTATATAGCCTATAGCCTTCCTCGATAAATGGGCTATCCAACAAAAAAAAATCAATTCGAAACAGTAGTTCCTGAGATTAGGGCGTTCAACCAAACAAACAAACTCTTCAGCTTTATATATTAGTAAGTATATAGAGGAACAATTAAAAAATACCTAAGCAAACAAAAAAGTATAATCTAATTTTTTGAAGCTCACGTTGAGACACAACCACAGAACAGTAATTGTTCTGTGGACACAACCACCTGCAATAGCCCGCGCGACAGGCAGCCTCTGTGTTATTAAGTCGTTGTTGGGAGAAGCGCTGAGTGGAAGTTTCGGGTTAAAGTCCCGACAGTGACATTGTTGCAAAGTAAATTTTTCTTATATAGTACCTATTATAACTAACAAGGTGAAATCTAATTATTGACATCCATTTTTATTTTTCAATGCGAATCTATTTTGACGAGCTACAGTTTTTAATGACCTTATAACATTAGTTATCTGCAGTGAAAGTCCCGTCAAAATCGGTCCAGTCGTTTAGGAGATTAGCCGGAACAAACAGACAGACATATAGACAAAAACTTTAAAAAATTCGAGTGATAGTTTTCGACTTATGGAGGATTTTGACTATTGACTGAGGTGGGTTTTGTAAGGAAATATTCGACTTGTAGAGGTTAAGATTCATTCTAACTAATTTTTAGTTGCTATGTTCGAGATAATGAGGTCCAATTTATTTTTTCGAGTTATGAAGGGAAATATGTACCGAAATGGCTTGTAGAGACTCACTGATTATTTCGACCTATATAGAGGGTTGAGATTTTGAGTAATGGAAATTTTGAGGCTTGAAGGAAAGGGAACAAAACATTTTTTTCGAATTTTGGAGGTTTTCGACTTACCAAGATTCGACTTACAGATATTCTACTGTATTAGTATAGATTGAAAAATACAAAAGGCAATAGCCACGCATATAGTAAGTATCTCTCACCTTTCCGATTAAGCCTCGTTCAAATATGCTTATATGCATGTCGAATTCAAAAAACACTTGCAATTTTGAGTTTCAAAAGTTTAGTCTTTAAACCTGAAGTCGTTAAAAACCGTTTCACTTCAATAGTCGAAACCACTAATTCGACAGATAAAAAACAAAACCATTAACGATTGGTTTGTGGAAACCGTAACGATTTTCTTGAAAATTTTTGATTTTTATAATGGAAAAGTCCACAGTTTTAGAAAAATAGCAATTTTCGCTGGAATGAGGTTTTTTATCTTATCGAGTTTCGACTTAAAGAAGTTCTACTGTATTAGATATTCTACCAGCAAAAAAATTAAAGTGTACGGTCATTTTTTAGCGCGGCAAGTATTAGTAATTTGCGTGAACAGTATATTTAATTGCCAACGTAAAAAGCAAGTAATTAATTCGAATGGTTTTGTTTGAACATATAAAAGCTGCGGAGCTTTCAGTGAAATTCAACTGGAAAATCGAGCCGACACGTGCCGGAAATAATGTTATCGATGTTGTGAAACGAGGAAAATGTTAGTATAGTTGTCACGAACACCTCGTATACTTCCCATATACAGTTTTCCAATCTCGCATTCCATATGCAAAGCAGGAAATAATTTCACATCAAAAGTTTATCCCCTTGCATACCGTGTTTACGATATTATCTATATATTTATGTTCCAATGTGAGCGCAAGGGATGTCTAAAATCGCAACAAAACTCTGGTGTCCCGTTTGGATACGGGGACAAAAGTTTTTTTTGAAGTGAAAACTTCTTTAGCGGCGTTGTACACTTTTTTTGTATTGGGTGAAAAATGTTAGACTCGCGTCAGGACAAGTAAGAACTGGGTGAGACTCTCTAAGTGATAGTAATTGCCAGATACTTTTTATACAACGTTAGACATCTAGCGTTGAAATATCGTACATAAAAATGCAATCTATGATACAAACCAAGTGAAAACTTCTTTAGCGGCGTTGTACACTTTTTTTGTAATGGGTAAAAAATGTTAAACTCGCGTCAGGTCAGTAAGAACTGGGTGAGACTCTCTAAGTGATAGTAATTGCCAGATACTTTTTATACAACGTTAGATATCTAGCGTTGAAATATCGTACATAAAAATGCAATCTATGATACAAACCATTTTGATCGAAAATTCGTAAGACGTTAATATTCAAGTTTTAACTTCCGCCGGCACTCCCGGAGTGCAAAGGGGTTTTTTTTTTAGAAAATTTGATCCAATAACAATTGAAAGTATTACTAGCTGCGGCGAAAGATGATTAGTGACGTAAACGCTAGTGGGTAATAGAGAATTATTGAACTCACTTTTTATGGAAATCGCGACATGTAAGGTGATAAGTCGAAAACTTTAGTTGACCATGATGTGTCAAAAAAAAATGTAATAAAAAAAACTGATGTTAATTTGTTTACACTAACAACGGAACGTCAAATTAGGGCGCCAGTGGTCTTTATTTTACTTAAATCGCCATCAGCGCCACAACCCGGAACACAACAAGCATTTCCAGATCGCTTAGTTTTCCTATGTTTTCTTTGTAATTAAAAAATTTCAGAAAATTATAACTATTTTCACTTTTATAATAAACATTGCTCACTGATATACGGAAAATTTGAGCTTGAAGTTTCCCCTAGTGCTCACCACAAACGCTCGCATCGAAACATTTGTAATTCCGCCTCCCTGCACATAGCCCATTGGCTGTTTCGGAGATCCATGTGCGTCGAGTGTTTATTTTTATTCTACCGCTATGAATGGATATGTCGAATTTATTCCACACGCCACTGTCTGCGGGCAAGTAGGCGTTCATTACCATGTATATGCACATCGATTTTCCAAGCCTACTCATAAAATATCATGTATTTTGTTAGGTTAAAAATCGATTTTTGAACATGAATTTTCAATTCTTTAAGTCCACTTATCGCAATTCCGACACAATATTGCACATCTGTACGTCGACCCCTTTCAAACGACACCTCGATGGGTAGCAATCAAAAAAACAAAAAAAATGATTGCTTAAAAATCTATTTTTTTTTTTAATTATCCCTCCATCCCTATTGTTTCACGTTACGAAGGGTGCGTCAGAAACTTTCTTTTTAAATGACTTGTATACGAGGTCACGATCTGTACGAGCTGTTCAGAAATGTTGTTTATTTAACAGTTATTTAAACATATATTTAAATTATATACTTGAATCTGCGTTCATTTTTAGAATTTCGTACCCAAATGGTATTCCTTGCGTCTCACATGTAAGATCTTACTAACCTTGCCGTAGCTGGATTCATCGGCGGACATGCAGTGCAGGATTAACCTATAGGCAAAGTAAGCAACTGCTTAGGGCTTCACGTCTCATGGGGCACCAAAAATCACAACTCAGAAATGAAAAGTACCTCACCAGACCGTGTCAACAATTTTTTTTTCTTTTTGTCAGGTTCTCAAAAATTTGATTTACTGATATAAAACTGTCTTTAGAAGTATTAAGGTAGTACGAGCGCCAAGGCAATTTTAAATAAAAGGCTTGATTTTTTTTACATGAAGTTGGACTAGGTCTAAACCAATTCTGAAAATTTTAGGGGTGTTGCCCGATTATTTAAATAAATATGTTTTCAAAAGTAGGCATATTTAACATTGGCCTTATGGTAAAACGGTAGATGGATTATATGTTTTCATTGATTTCTCCAAAACTAGTCGGTGGAAATAAAAAAAAAACTATTTAAATTAAAGTTAAAACCTTAATAAATTATTGAAAACAAAAAAAAAACCCGTTGTGCCCGACTAATTAAAAAGATATTTAATTAAAAAGATTAAATATATTTTTAATTAGTCGGGCACAACGGGTTTTTTTGTGTTTTTTTTTATTTCAATAATTTATTAAGGTTTTAACTTTAATTTAAAGAGTTTTTTTTTTAATTTCCACCGACTAGTTTTGGAGAAATCAATGAAAACATATCATCCATCTACCGAAATATAAAAAAAAAATCAAGCCTTTTGTTTAAAGTTGCCTTGGTGCTCGTACTACCTTAAGTTAAAAATAAATAAAAATTTATTTTTGAAAATGAAAAAGAAACTTTTTTTTAGTTTTAAAGTTTTGTAACTTTTTTTCTATTAACTGTATGAAAATGAACGACAGATTTTATAGACAGTCAAATTTTCAACTTGACAATAGCGTACTCTACTCTACTTTAAAACAGGAAAGCGACAAGTGACAAAGGCAACGAGCAATCACGGCCAATCACCTACGAGCACACGTTTGTGACTAACTTCCGAACCTTTTAGATCCGTGGCGCGTACTATACAAATCAAAAATCAAAATCGTCAACAATCACACGGGATGTAAAATTTCATCGAATAGAGTTAAAAAGGGCGCCATACCAACGATCTCGGCACGTCCCGGCTGTAATTGATACAAATATTTTCGAACGTTCTGTATAAGTGACACTCGTAGACTTTTATTTAGAATCGCGCTACTATTTTTATAATGCATGTACAAATATATAGGGGAAAAGTGCATTTAGTTATAAAATGGATAAATGCCTACATTATATTTATGCACTGTATATCTACTTTCAGACCAAGAACCTTTCATATCCGATATTGATTTTTGTGCTGTTTACATTTTCAATTGAAAAATAATATTTATTTTTCTTGAGTAAACAGTGACTACCTTATATCGAAACAATATATTACTTATATATAATATTGTATGTACGGAGGAACTAAGAGGGACGTTTAGATTTATCATATACTTTTATTCTATACTGAGCATAGGAATAAAATCGCAATCGAACCACTAGGGTGCAAACATGTACTTCTGTCTTTTTTTACACCGTAAGCACTGGCGTATCCAGGAGGGCAAAACAAGCACAAGGGACCCGGCTTAAGAAATTTCTAATTCGCCCCCTCCTACGCCAAAAGCTGGGTACGCCCATTTTAACGTCATAGAAAAAGACAAAGCTTCAATAAATAAAATTATCGACCAATTTTTCACACAATATATTAACAAAAAAATATATAATTAATGCATTAACGTTTCAATCCGGATTTGGACCTTCTTCAGAACTGATCTAAAAAATATAAAAATAATTAATATTTAAATTCTAATTAGCTTTTTATAGATTTGAAAAAGACAAAGTTTTTGAAACAGATACACTTTATTCAGATTGAATGCAACTACATCGACCAAACCTATCATCGGAGAAATCAGGGAATTACATCGAAGAAATATCATTATCTTTGAAATTGGAGAGGTCTCATTGTACAATGAAGCTGTACAAAAAATAAATATTACTGTTTCCTGTTTCAAATCATTGTCATAAAAATAACAGTGTTCATTTTATTTCAATGCGTTAAGTATTTCCGGAGATACAAATAATTAAATTTTAATGCCAGCTTTTTTAATCGAATTTCAGTAAAATCAAAGCGCCTATGTTCTCTGAGATCCCATATACAGATTGTATCAAATCAAAACGGTCCATAGGACATTCTGTGTGTAAGACAAAGACGATATATAAAGATCTAAAGCAGTAAGTAAGAATGAGATAAATGATCGCTAATATAGTTACTGTGGTTACGTAAATAAATAATTATGTACACTGTAAATCTTTTTACCAATTAATCAATTAAAACAACTACAAATAAATTTATTATGTTGCAGACGGTTGAATTACCACCATAAACCCATTTAATTATTTGGATTTTTTCCCGAGCAGTATAAATAGCGATTTTATCAATAATTTCACTAGTGAATACTGACATTTGATAAAATTGTGATTTTTACTGTAGAAAACAAAGACGATACTATCAGATTGTATAATCACAGTAACTAGTTATTAGCGATCATTTATCTCATTCTTACTTACTGCTTTATATAATATCGTCTCTGTCTTACACAGAGAATGTTCTATGGACTGTTTTGATTTGATACAAGCTGTATATTTTAAATGCATTCATGATTTGAGAGCTAAACAAAAGACAACTGATTGACGATTGTGTTTTGTTTTGTTACAGAGGAAGATTATGACGCCTTTTGTCTAGCCTACATGTTCACGTACCGCGATTTCGAGATGGGCACATTGGGTCTGGCGTGGACAGGTGATCTTAAAAATGCCGGCGGAGTCTGCGAAAAGAATGGGGTAAGTATCCTAATCCAGGCACAGTGGATTACTTAGAATTCAAGCATACCTACAAGATAAAATATTTATATTAAACAACTTTGAACTCAATATCATTGCTTGACGTATTGGGAACGATAAGAGATCTACGATATGTGAATACATAATTGAAAAATGGCGTTTTCTCCATATATGGGGGTAAAGTGGGATACCATATGGAGCATTGTGGGGTAATTATAATTTGAAAAGAAAAATAGCTTCCAAACGTAATAGTTTTTATTATCAATCATTATAAACTTCTTTTTTAAAACTAAAGAAATAAAAGAACAAACATATCAACGTTACTACTTAGTAATTAAATGTACACTGCTACAAAACGAAATATTAACCACCAGTCACCACAATATAACAGGTTAGAAAAACAAGTAGAGCTGTAACAAACCGTATGTATTCGTTACTGAGTAACGACCCAACGGGTATATCGGCTGACTCGAAGTAACGAATCGTTACTTACAAATTCATTTCGTTACTCGCATTTTTCGCATCCCTGTCAGTTCGACTCGTTTGATGCGGTTATACGTTATACGAACGAATACCGTATCACGTATGCGACGCGCCTCGATGTGATGGTACATGCTTGATGCTGTTAGTAGGTACACGATTGTATGTCGTATAACAAGTAACGAGTAACGTAACGATACGAAAGTAACGGGTACTGGTTCTTTAAGTAACGAATACATACGGGTACACAATTTCTCGTTACTTTTACAGCTCTAAAAACAAGTGCTGTTTAATTTCGCGTGTTTTTTTAACGACAACACTGATTTCGAGACTTTTGTTTATATAGCATAAACGGCTGTCGAAATGCCGTGGATCACTCATGAAGATCACGCGCCGACTGACGACCAATCAAAGCGAGCCATTTGACACTTTGCACGGCGTTTCATTCGAGCCGCATGCGGGATTTCCCGCCTTGCCCCGCCACCCCACTATGCTCCCCTCCCCTAATTTAAATAAATAAAACGCTTTGAAATTGAATAATTATAGACAATTTTTAATTAAACGTGCCGTAACTTACCTTTTATGCGCCCGATGCGAGATTCTATAACTGCGCCCTTAAAAAATGTTCTAATCCGGTCATTTCTGCGCCCTGTGCCAGGGCACCGTCCTTATAGTTAAGGCATAGCCCTGAATGTATTCGGATTAATTGTTTCAGATTTAATAACCTTAAATTTTCCTACGTAGCTAAGAAAAAAAATAATTTTGACAATATTATATTAGTTTTCAATAATTTTGACGTGATAACGTCTTATAAATTGATGAATCACCAATCTTATAAATTGATAAAACACCGACTGCATGCACGAAAAAGTGTAACGTAACGTTCCTAACGCGTAACGTTCCGCCTGACCCTGTGCGTGCTTTTTGCTAATTTCTCGCTCAATTTAAATCAGATCGGTTTGAAACCAGTCTTAAACGAAAGAGGAGAACATTTTACATAGATTTCGTATAACAGAATTTGCCTAAACAGTTTTTTTATTCAAATTTATATAGAAAAATAGCTGTATAAATGCAATGTTGTATAGGTAATGCATGACGCGACGCGGTCGGTCGTCTTTGTTTGCCGTACATGGAAATTAGAAAATAACGTATGTCTTGTCTTAACATGAAAACGGCTGCATTTCTAATGTTTAATTCAATTTTTTGACATTAGTATTTTGTGAAATGCAACGCCTTCTAAGTTAACTATTGGAATAACTAATTATTATTAGAACATAATACTTTGACAGTTGCAAACGTCACTTTTGACATTTCTTATCATTCCGACACCAAGGATAAGCGGATTGAAACCAAATTTTGGGAGGATGTTTGATATGCAAATATGAAGTGGCCTATTGTTTTTGGGGAACATCGGCGCATGCGTAAAAGAATATATCTCTTATAATGATGTTTTATATAATAATAATATAGTTTTTAAAACGGTTTTTACTCTATCTATTTTTACTAGAAATTTTTGTAAATTTTTTGGGGAAAATCGCCGCATTTGCAAAAGAGATACATGCCATAGTTGTTTTTTATATAATAATAGTGTACTTTTTATAGTGTTTTATTATTCTACTTAATAAAATTTACCTAAATTTGAAGCGAAAGATGCAATATCATAGATTTGAATTATTATAATTATTATATAAATTTAGGTTATGTATTACGGAATACGTTATCACGTAAAACTATCGTCCGTAAACCGACTTTACAGACAACCAATTTTTTTATTACTTAATTATTTTACTGTAGTGGATAACGATCTATTAATTATTTTTCTGTTTCAGCACTACCGTGGCAGTATGAAATCTTTGAATACGGGCATTGTTACTCTTCTCAATTATGGAAAACACGTGCCTCCGGCGGTCTCTCACGTCACATTGGCTCATGAGATCGGACATAATTTTGGATCGCCTGTAAGTTTTTTTTTACACGCTTTATATTAACTTCACTTGTAAGTTTGTATGTATGTATGTATGTTTATTTGTAATAAGATGAAGGAAGGTTTTGGTTGAGGATCATAAAATAAGCTTTACCAGTGTTTCGCTAGTGGCCAACGTTTCGAAAAATTTATTTTCATCTTCAGGGCTTGCTAAACATTTCAACGTGTGCGATGCTTGTTGTCCGTAAGATGTGTAAATAAAATTGTAGAAACCCATAATGACCATTAATCAGGTGGGGTATCCAAAATATCGATGTCTTTTATTTGTAATCTTCGTTTGGACTACAGCAAGTGGTTTATTACTGTTAGTATGTTATGCCACTAGTGTAAGAGCAATCGTTGACCGAGCGGTCTAAGGCGCGGGTCTTCGCTGACATCAACTTCCTCTCGGATTTACCGGTCGTGGGTTCTAATCCCGTCCACGCCGAAATAAAAAATTTGTTTTTTTTCGGCAAATTTTTGACAGTAAATCGAACTAAAAAGTGGAAAATAAATATAATTTAAAAAAAAACTAAAAAACATGCTTTATATCGAACTAAAAAGTAAAAAATATTTTTTTTTAAAATAAGCTTAAAACAATTTTGAATAAAAAATACAAGTATTATTGTGAAAAAAGCGTGGGGCACTTTGTTCCACATTTTCGTACATCGAGCGCCCCACGCTTTTTTCACAATAATACTTGTATTTTTTAACCGACGAAAAACAAAAACGGAGGAGGTTCTCAAGTCGACGCGTATATATTTTTTTTTTTATGTATGACCACGCATAACTTTTTACAGAGTAGTCCGATTTTGATAATTATTTTTTTGTTTGAAAGGGTATACCCCGAAGTTGATCCCATATAAATTTGGTAAAAAAATTCCAACCCTAAAGGTAGGAAAACAGGGGATGATTGATTGTTCACTCACTGATTGTAATGTATGACCACACATAACTTTTTACAGAATAGTCCGATTTTGATAATTATTTTTTTATTGGATAGGGTATACCTCGAGGTTGGTCTCATATAAATTTGGAAAAAAATTCCTACCCTAAGGGTGGGAAAATAGGGATGATTTATTGTTCACTCACAGATTTTCATGCTGAGTTGTGTATTACAATTATAAATTATATAGCCACAAAAAATTATAAAATAAAAACTTTTTAACAAAAAAATTAAACCGCCGAAAAACTGAAAAGCAAAAAATAATAAATCTTTTTATTTAACTAAGTTCTATCTTAGTAGTTGAACGTATGTGACAGTCTAGTATATCTAAGTAATTTTGAGTCGGCGTCAAACAATCAATGAACAAAGATCACTAAAAGAAATAACCAAATCAAATTAACAATGATACGTGAAATCTCAAGCGATAAACATTAACATTCCAAACATGCGCTCTCCACACGACCACTCGCAAAGACGTGTGCCCTCAGTGTGTGCCCGTTCGGGTTGCTCTGTCGCTGACATTAACTTCGTGAACGCTCAGAGATTTCCGGCGAAGGATTGTTGACGCCGACTCAAAATTACTTAGATATACTAGACTGTCACATACGTTCAACTACTAAGATAGAACTTAGTTAAATAAAAAGATTTATTATTTTTTGCTTTTCAGTTTTTCGGCGGTTTAATTTTTTTGTTAAAAAGTTTTTATTATTCATTAGGTATTGTTTTAAGCTTATTTAAAAAAAAAAATTTTTTACTTTTTAGTTCGATATAAAGCGTGTTTTTTAGTTTTTTTTAAACTATATTTTTTTCAAACAGCTTGCTTGTCTATTAAACATGTTTGTCATACCTCGCGCTAGCAAACAATAATTGTCGTGGTTTACGAACCCTTACCGATTTTCGGGACACGCGCTTCGCATTGCGACCTGCCGAGATCTGCGTCCTCCAAGGTTAAAATGGCGGAAATTATGGACAAATTATATTGATCGTCCGGGGGCCCATTTAGATACAAAATGTATGAATAACAATTTTTTGTAGTATTTAATTCACGCGATTTTATCTTCCAGCACGATCCAGAGGTTTGCACACCTGGTGGAGAAGACGGCAACTTCATCATGTTTGCTCGCGCCACGTCCGGCGACAAGAAAAACAACAACCATTTCTCGCCCTGTAGCATTAAAAGTATAAATCCAGTACTTAATTACAAAGCTCGATCGACTAAAGGCTGCTTTACAGGTAAAACTTACAGCGGAAAGCTTTTCCCGTAGCCTTGTTCGTTTCTTTTCAGTCTCGTAGATATTTTGAAATGAAACTTCTTTAGCAACAAAAGGAGAAACGTTTGAACGTCGGGAAATATAAGAAAAACCTTTGTAACGCAAAATGGATAACACATCTATTAAACAAGTTCGTAGCCACAACGTTTGTAACCAGGAGACCCAGTTCGAGCGTAGCGGTGGACCGATATCTGTCGCATGAACCAATATGGCGTCAGCTACTGGGTAACGCACACGTTCATGGCTTACACGTGTGTAGTGTCTGAAGTAAAACTTATTCCTGCCATAATTTGTTATTATTCACCCGAAAATTCACTAAATATGAACTTTAAAATGAATTTACAATTTTATTCACTTTAAACGTAAAATATTTAATGTTTTGAACAAAATATTAATTTATAAAATTGTTCAAGAACGAAATTAACAGTCTAATGTAAGAAGAAAGAAATATAAACATAGAGATAATGAAAACAAAAGTAATACATTGCAATTACTTAGCTCTCGTTGGATTTTAAGCGTAAATCTTTATGAAATATTATTTAGCTGTGCAAGTTAAGTAGGTTTACAAAACTTTTTTCTGTCACTCGATGGCGCCACTGGCAAGTAAAGTATGTGTCATTCTATTGTTAGTACTGCTTTTATTTTCGGCCATCTGATGACGCCACTAGCCAGTGAAGTATTTGTCATCCTCTTTCTATCTTCACTAAAATTGAAATCAATAATGAATTTGAAAAATTTGTGTAATTAAAATATTCAAGTGCTTAATACGCCTCTTATAAAGTTTTATCCTGTGTCAATTATATTTTTAGATATAGTTTTCCTTTTCTATTGTATTTTAACTAATAAATATTATAGTACGGTAAATAATTATTGCAATTAGAATTCTAAACTGCTTAAAAGATGTATACTAATATTACTAGAAATCGATTAAATATTTTTTATCAAAATGTTAGGGGATTGAGAACAAAATGTAATCAATTTTACTTGAATTGCTGCTCGGAAGATTACGATATTATAGTATTGACTGAAACGTTCTTGCACAATGGAATTAGCAACTCTGAATTATTTCCTGAAAACTACACTATTTTCAGACGTGATAGGCCATCATATGCTGGAGGTGTATTAATAGCTATCAAGTCAAACTTTATAAGTAAGAGGCATTCTATCTTTGAGACTCAAAATGAGGATTTATGGATAAGTTTTCGTTTGGGCTGTGAAAATGTTTATATTTGCTGTGTATACTTTCCCCCGAGATCTTCAATTGATTATTATGAAATGTTTATTGATTCCGTTGAGACAAATCTAGGGCAAGTAAAGAATAAAATCTTGATTTTTGGTGATTTTAATCTACCAGATATGTATAATAATATGTCATATAGTAATAAAGTTTTCCAGTGCATTCAGTTTTTTAACTTCATGAACTTAGAGCAGTATAACACGATAGAAAATTCAAATAGTACGGTACTTGACCTTGCTTTAAGTAACAGCTTTGAGTTAAAAGTCACCAAAAGTGATCCTTTGGTTTTTGAGGATGCGCATCATCCGGCGTTGCTTTGTGAAGTCGAGCACAATTTCTGTAATCCTGTACCAATTAATAACTTTGCTGGTGAGCAATATAATTTTAGAAGGGCAGATTTTCTAAAACTTTATACGAATATTAAGAATACTGATTGGAAAATTGATCCGGATGTTAATGGCGTTAATCAGTTAGTTGATCTGTTCTATGAAAAATTATACAAAGCACTAGATGATGCTGTCCCAAAGACTCGATTTAATAAAAGAACATATCCTGTATGGTTTGATAAGAAAATTATTCAAGATATTAAGAAAAAGGCCAGATTCAGGAAGCAATACAAAAGTAGGGGGAAATTATCTGATAAAAATAATTTTGTTTACTTACGTGCTAAGATTAAAATAGATATTCAAAATGCGTACAAAAATTATGTTAAACAAACAGAAAATAATATATGTAGTGACCCCAGCACTTTTTGGTCTTTTGTAAAATCCAGCAAGAAATCTGAGTCTTCGTGTTCCCTTGAAATGACTTATAAAGGTAGATCGTTACAAAATAATCATGAAATAAGTAATGCATTTGCACAACACTTTCAGACTACTTTTTCAGCAGATATTTGTAACTATAACACAAACTGCTTTAAAAATAGTACAAACACGTTTTGTATTGAACGTATATTATCTGAAGACATATTCACAGCAATAAAATGTTTGAAACCTAAAAAATCTGTAGGTCCTGATGTATTACCACCCTATCTATTTAAAGCATGTGCAGAATTTCTTGTAGAACCTCTGAAGTGTATATTTAATAAAATCTTAAAATCTTGTACTTTCCCTGACAAGTGGAAAATTAGCAAAATCTGCCCCATCTTTAAAGATGGCACAAAATCGGACGTCACAAATTATAGACCTGTTGCATTGCTTCCGGTTCCCTGTAAAATTTTTGAGTCTATAATATATAAGTACCTCTTTGATCATATCCGTATTAAAATAGCTTCATCTCAACATGGATTTATGCCGAAACGTTCAATTTCCACTAATTTAATTTCATTCACACAAAATATTTCGTCGCATATCAATGATAATTCTCAATATGATGTTGTCTACACAGATTTTAGCAAGGCTTTTGATCGAGTAGATCATGAAATATTATTAAGGAAGTTATATCTGTCTGGGATTGCTGAACCTACTTTAAAATTGTTTTCATCTTACTTATGCAACAGAAAGCAATTTGTAACTTATAATAATTCCAAATCATTGGAATATAATGTGAAATCCGGTGTTCCACAAGGTTCCAATTTAGGTCCTTTACTTTTTATCATATTAATAAATGATCTTCCGGACGTTTTGAAATATTCTGAGTGCCGACTTTTTGCTGATGACTTTAAATTAGGTAGGAAAATCACTTCCAATGAGGACTGTTTTCTCTTGCAAGAAGACTTAAATGCAATTAATTCATGGTCTACTGATAACAAGCTTTCATTTAATGTCAAAAAATGTTCCATCTTATCATATACAAGGAAAAATCATCCTATATATTTTAATTATAAACTTGGTAAAGACATAATTCCTAGAAAAGATACAGTAAAGGATTTGGGCATTTACTTTGACGCTAAACTATCCTTTAATTACCATGTAGTAGAATCCATAAAAAAGGCAAAAAAGATGTTAGGTTTCATTCTAAGAAACTCCAGAGATTTTAAATCTCTTCCGGTACTATTAAAGCTTTTCAATACTTATGTCCGGTGTCATTTAGAACTTGCAACCAACGTTTGGTCGCCGTTTTATAAGGTACATGTGAACAATATAGAAAAAATTCAGAAGCAGTTTCTTCGTTTTCTATATCTGAAACAATATGGCTTCTATCCAAGATTTGAACCCTATATAAACTTATTGAATCACTTTTGTCTCTTAAGTTTAGAGGATCGCCGGAAATTGTTTGCGTGTTTTTACATATACAGAATAATACATAATCAAGTTGATGATATGTGTACTTACCAAAATCTTAACTTCTCAATTCCATCATACTTTTCAAGAAATGCACGTACTTTTTACTTACCGTTTCCCAAGTTCAATCATGAAATGAACGCGCCTATATACAAAATGTGCTCGACTGCGAACAACTTGCTGAGTGAGACAAATATTAATATATTTGATATAAAATTTGGCGAATATAGAAAGGTTTTAACTGTCCACTTACTTAATTATGTAAATTAACTGAATGCACTGTAATACTGTATCATTTTTGTATATTATGTACTATTATTGAATTCTGCATATTCTCAAATTTTCTTTATTTTTTATCTCTTTTTTGTATACTTACGCTTATTTAAGGCTTTCTTTATATTTCTTTATATTTGTTATAGTGTAATCTGTTATTGGGTTTATACCTGTTGATTACTATAATAATAAATAAATAAATAAATAACTTATATCTCCAAATAAATAAAATTGTAGACCAATTTTTTTCAAACTATATATTGACAAAAAATAATATAAAAATATAAATCAATATAACAAAAGATGACGTTTCGATCCGAATTTGGATCTTCTTCAGAAATATCTAAAAAAATATAAAAATTAATTAGTATTAGCTACTTATCGGATCGAAACGTCATTCTTTGTTATATTGATTTATATTTTTATATTATTTTTTGTCAATATATAGTCTGAAAAAAATTGGTCGACACATTTATTTATTTGAAGAGTTCTATTCAGACGTTAATCAAAGATTTGTAACTTATATCTCCCTCTGAACTTCCATCGCCCGATCACACTTCCGTGAATCTCTCGTCAGGCATTCACCAGCTTACTCCCCAAGTCAAGCGTGCCTAAAGAAGTTTTACTTCAAAAAGTTTGAGAGCTCTTGGACTATTACTGACGATCGTTAATTTTCCAGAACCGCAAAGATCTCTGTGCGGAAACGGAGTGGTCGAGGACGGCGAGGAATGCGACTGCGGCTGGGAGGAGGATTGCCGCGACCAGTGCTGCCATCCGCAAAGACGCTATCCGCCGCCGGACGAACCGCCGTGCAGACTGACCGCGAGAGGCATATGCAGTCCGTCGCAGGGACCGTGCTGTACGTCCGACTGCAAATTGAAATTCGGAGACAAGTGTCGCGACGATAACGGCTGTCGTGACTCGAGCTTCTGTAATGGCCGCGGACCTCAGTGTCCACCGTCCGTCAATAAACCCAACAAGACCATTTGCAATCAGGAGTTCGTTTGTTTTATGGGTGTAAGTATGCAACACTAAAATTAGATTTTATAGTTGAGGCTCTTTATAACAGCCAAAAGTTGGCGGCTATTCAGGTGAAGTAGATGAAATGCTCTGTCACCTTTCTTTTAGATCGTTTCACAAAAAAAATATTAAATAGAAAAGAAATTTTGTAATTTATTTAAATTCTAGTAAAGGTACCGTGCGAACGTATCTAATTTTATCATACAATTACATCGTGCAACAGAGAAAACTATTCCGGTCAAAATAGACAAAGAAATAAGTGGTAGGTTTACCAAAAATTAATATCGAAAATACCCACAGATCCTACATCTACTAAAAAATTTATTCAAGGTCAAAGGTTACAAGTATCGTTTTTTTTTGCACTTTTCTCGTAAACGGTAAATGTTATCTAAAAATAGGTCAGACAAAAGTTGTAGATCTTGCAATTGTCTACAAAAATTGTTCTTACACTTTTTTTCCTACGAATCACCATTCTTTTGAAATGGTGATTACTTAAAACCTGTACCAATTTTCAGCTCTATGCGAATTATAGTAAATCGAAATGTTTATTTCGACTGGACTAAACGCAGCACACATGAAATATAGCATACACACTACAATGAAGAGCTTTGCCGTGCGAATGTAAAACGTGCACTTGTAACGCGTCCGGGCAACCATAATGTCATCGCGGTCAACCACATGTGGTTGTATTTCGAGTGTGCATAGCTAGATAATTACATGTTAAACATATTCACCCGCAGCCGCTTGCTATCTTCAGTTATACCTATGAAATATTGACAATGAATCCGATCAACGACGTCATATGTAATTTGATTCAGACACCACTATTTCATTGAAGCTATCTTCTAATAATAAATACAACTTCTTGGGTGAGAGGTTGTATAAATATGTCCATACATCAAAAAGACTGTTTCACCTATGCCTATGAAATATTGACAATGAATCCGATCTACGACGTCATATGTAATTTGATTCAGACACCACTGTTTCATTGAAGCTATCTTCTAATAATAAATACAACTTCTTGGGTGTGAGGTTGTATAAATATGTCCATACATCAAAAAGACTGTTTCAGCTATGCCTATGAAATATTGACAATGAATCCGATCTACGACGTCATATGTAATTTGATTCAGACACCACTGTTTCATTGAAGCTATCTTCTAATAATAAATACAACTTCTTGGGTGTGAGGTTGTATAAATATGTCCATACATCAAAAAGACTGTTTCAGCTATGCCTATGAAATATTGACAATGAATCCGATCTAATACGTCATATGTAATTTGATTCAGACACCACTATTTCATTGAAGCTATCTTCTAATAATAAATACAACTTCTTGGGTGTGAGGTTGTATAAATATGTCCATACATCAAAAAGACTGTTTCAGCTATGCCTATGAAATATTGACAATGAATCCGATCTAATACGTCATATGTAATTTGATTCAGACACCACTATTTCATTGAAGCTATCTTCTAATAATAAATACAACTTCTTGGGTGAGAGGTTGTATAAATATGTCCATACATCAAAAAGACTGTTTCACCTATGCCTATGAAATATTGACAATGAATCCGATCTTCGACGTCATATGTAATTTGATTCAGACACCACTATTTCATTAAAACTATCTTCTAATAATAAATACAACTTCTTGGGTGTGAGGTTGTATAAATATGTCCATACATCAAAAAGACTATTTCAGCTATGCCTATGAAATATTGACAATGAATCCGATCTACGACGTCATATGCAGTTTGATTCAGACACCACTATTTCATTGAAGCTATCTTCTAATAATAAATACAACTTTTTGGGCGGGAGGTTGTATAAATATGTCCATACATCAAAAAGACTGTTTCAGCTATGCCTATGAAATATTGACAATGAATCCGATCTACGACGTCATATGCAGTTTGATTCAGACACCACTATTTCATTAAAACTATCTTCTAATAATAAATACAACTTCTTGGGTGTGAGGTTGTATAAATATGTTCATACATCAAAAAGACTGTTTCAGCTATGCCTATGAAATATTGACAATGAATCCGATCTACGACGTCATATGTAATTTGATTCAGACACCACTATTTCATTGAAGCTATCTTCTAATAATAAATACAGCCATTAGGGTGGAAGGCTGTATAAAGACGTTAACAATTATTGTATTTTTTCAGGAATGTACCGGTTCTATCTGCTTGGCTTACGGCTTGGAGTCGTGTCAGTGCAAAGCCGAGCCGCACGAACCGGCCACCAAGGCGTGCGAGTTGTGCTGCAAAATTCCCGGCGACGGACAGCCTTGTCTGTCGTCGTTCGTCTGGAACGAAATGCCGTTTGACGTTCCGGACATGTACAGCAAACCGGGAACGCCGTGCAACGACTACAACGGCTACTGCGACGTGTTCCAGAAATGTCGCGAAGTCGATCCTTCTGGACCACTCGCCACGCTACGCAAGCTTCTTCTGTCCGAAGAGAGCATTCAGAGCTACAAGAAATGGATCGTCGAATATTGGTATGCGGTGGTCTTCATCATACTCGCCGTTATCGGACTTTTGGTAAGTGTTACGTTGTATAGAAGTGCCGCTCTACCTTTTGAGATGATGGACGCTTACGACCTCAGTCTATATTCTGTAATCTACAGTATGTAAACACGTAAGGTGCACATTGGGAAAAAATACTTGGATCAGAGTTAGCCATGACTGCATTAATTGTTATTTCTATTGAATTATCGTGGTAATCTTGAGGATTTCTATTTTATTTTGATTTATTTTTATTTTACTTGGCTTTTTTAATAATAAAAAGCTCTTATAAATCATTATTTTAATTTTTTTGTACAAAAATAAAACAGAAAACAACTCCATCTGTTTGGAAACATTTCATTCAAAAATTGTCTGACTGGTATGACGTATGCGCGTTGGTAAATCAGTGACTCAATGTCTTTAGGTTCAACACGAATCGGCGGAGATATTTGATCTCGCACCATATTTAAGTATTTTTGGGGATTTAATGTTCCATTAATAAAAAAAATCCGATTATGTTGTAATCAATTGAATATTTTCTTTGGTAGTATACACATTCATTTTGCAAAAGAATATTATCTGTCAAATTAAAAAACAAGATTTCAAGGCTCACTCTGATCCAGTCATTTTTTCCCAATGTTAATTTCCCTACGTGCACCTTACGTGTTTACATACTGTATACAATATCTATGTTAAGTTAATCTTCTATCAGAAGAGGTATTGGCCTCAATTAAATCAAAATGGACGCATTGTTATTCTCTTTTTAGAAGGTATTTTACGCTGGTATAACTGAGCAGTTTTACAGTAACCACAACCAAAAACAAGTCAGTCTTACTTCGCAATTTGACTCATATTCAAAGAGAATTCAAGTTTAATAAAATAAAACTCCGGGTCTCAGTGCCAAACCCTGCCGACAATATAGTGTATTTGCTACTACAGGCAGTGTGACTTTATTACGTAAACTTAAGTTTGTTTTTGGACAAAATATAAAAAAAAATCCCCTTAATACAACCCTTAAAATAATGTGTTTTATTTATATTGATAAGGATCCATCTGAATATACTTTTTTGAATATTTTTTTTCGTTTCTTTTATTTGAGATGAGACATAAAACAAGGCATTGGAGTAAGTTAATGAAATCAAGATGATAAAAAGTATAAAAATGCTAGTTTTACGCTCAGGATCTATTTTAAAAGTAGCGTTGATAGTCGTATCAGAAACCCAACATCAGTATAAAAAAATGTTACACTATTATATTTATTGGTATTTTAGAGCTAATCTATAAAAATGCTAAATATTGTATAACAATTAGTTATTAATCGCTAAGTAAAAATTGATATTCCTGAACGGCTCTACGCACGACCCAACTTGCACTGCTTGGAGTCGGGAGATCGTGTGATCACTCGAGTCAGCCATCCGACAAAAAAACAATGATAAATCGGCCCAACCGCAAATTGAACCCAGCAGATTGTGTCGTGTTTAGGAGGTTTAAATATAAAGGTACTTAGGTAATGGAAATCCCATCAAAAACATAATGTGAAAAAAGGGGGCCAAGTTCAATATTAAGAACATTATTCTCATACTGTGAAAAATGGAGCTATAACCTCAATACAAAAAAAAATAAGATTTAAAAGGATGCGAAGTTTTCACTTGGCAAGTTTTCGTGTTTTATATCATGATTTATATCTAAACTTCATGTTTATAATATGTGTGAAAACTTGGCAAGTGAAACACAATTACCTAGCTCAGGGGTCGGCAACCTTTTGAGACGGAAGAGCCAAAAGTTACAATTTACAAAATTTCCCAGCTTTTAAAGAGCCGTTAAACATTTTCGTTTCAGTATTATAGTATTTGCTTATATTATAATAGGTATAATATACAGGGTGTCCCATTAAGAATGGGACATAGAACAACCATAGATTCTCCAATTCAAAATAAAACGATTAAGCGAAATATGCTTAGATAAAATGTTACTCGTTTCCGAAATACGGGGTGTTGAAGTTGAAAACTGAAAAATTATTAATGTCCATAATTTTTTTAATACACCGTATAATTTTACTCAAATCGGCACACTTGTTAAATATCATAAAATGCACCTAACAATAAAAAAAATAGTTCAGTACGCTCTACCAGTGGCGTACGGCAGGAGTAAGTAATGCTTGTACCCCTTCTAAATGTTACGCCGCTTTCTAAATTTTAATTTTGACTATAATTTTAATTTTTTTGATATTTTCTAAGTCAATAATGTACACTTGTTAGTTTGTTGTAAAGTCATTGGTTTTCGAGATATTCGCAGTTTTTTTAAGACAAAATTGTAAAAATGAATATTATTAATAATAATACAAATAAAAAGTACATCTCTATCTATCTTTAACTGCGAATATCTCGAAAACCAACGACTTTACAACAAACTAACAAGTGTACATTATTGACTTAGAAAATATCAAAAAAATTAAAATTATAGTCAAAATTAAAATTTAGACAGCGGCGTAACATTTAGAAGGGGTTAAGCATTACTTACTACTGCCGTACGCCACTGGTAGAGCGAGTAACATTTTATCTAAGCATATTTCGCTTAATCGTTTTATTTTGAATTGGAGAATCTGCGGTTGTTCTATGTCCCATTCTTAATGGGACACCCTGTATATATCCGAGGACGACACGTCGCGATGGGGGCGGTGCGGGTGAGACACGAGTGGAAATGACTGAGAGATCGATTGGACGATTTTTAAGGGTTTATATAATAAAATAATCATTTTTTGAGTATGGAACTGGAGAACCGCATGCAGCTTGCGAGCCGCAAGTTGCCGACCCCTGACCTAACTGGATGTCAAATTTCAACTTTCTAGGTCATCTGGAAGTGGGTTAGGTTTTTGATCTATATGCCAGTGAGTCACTCAGTCAATGATAAAAATGCCGATTTTAAGACGTTAATATCGCAATAATCGTTTGAGCTGTATTTATGAAATTTGGTGTTCTAGTTAATCTAAGGGGTTTTAATAAATAAACCAAATTTCATGTGTTTATCTTAATATATAAAAATTACGTGTCACATGTTTGTCCGCGATGAACTCCTAAACTACTGAACCGATTTTAAATTTGATTTGCACACCGTGTGCAATTCGACCCAACTTGAAAGATAGGATAGCTTACATTTCAATTTATAGTCGCAATATTATTTTATTGCAAATTATTTGTCTATTCCTTGACAGTCATAATACAACCATATAAGATGGCGAACCTGTTGACTGGATTGAGTGAATATTCAATAGATGGCGCAACGAACTTAACAACCATATAAGATGGCAATACCTGTTGACTGGATTGAGTGAATATTCAATAGATGGCGCAGCGAACTTAACAACCATATAAGATGGCAATATCTGTTGACTGGATTGAGTGAATATTCAATAGATGGCGAAACGAACTTAACAACCATATATCTAGATCGAGGATGTAAAAAAACTGAATATCGTTTAAAACTGCTCGGCACGACGGCGCAGCCGGAGTGCTCGAAATAGAGCAAGTGTTTTAAAGACCAGTTATCCACGAATACTTTACGCTAATTTTTTTCGAGCACGACGGCGCAGCCGGAGTGCTCGACATACATACATATACGCACATGTATATTTTAAAATAGCTAGCAATTAATAAAATAGATAGATAGATAGATAGATGTTCCAATTAAATTGTTTTATTATTTCACTTTATACGTAGCGAAGCACGTACAGGGCCGCTAGTATTAAATATATTTTGAGCTAATAAGGGGTTAAAAGCAGCTCCAAATGATTCGTGTAATATAACACGCGGCTGTTGCTTCCTTTTTCTTGCTTGAACTTGGCTTGACACGCTGCCGCGTGTCTAGATATCCCGACGAAGTATTGTACAAAATACAAAAGAATTTATTACCAGCAATCTCAGTACCGTTTTATGTATTAATATCAATTACGTAGGCTTGTAGTCAATTGGTATTTAAATTTTGTTAATTCGAAGTTTTTGAATATGTTTTGCTTTTACAGGTGATGAGCACGAAACTGCTGGGGAAACGGCCGAACATGAAACTAAAATCGGTGACGATAATGCACAGTTCGACAACGGAAACTGTCCGCTTACCGCCGGAGGGAGAAGCTGCGTGCGGCCAAGTGACAGTCCATCCGGCAGTACGATCGAAACTGCCGCTCAAGAGGAAAGTTCGAGACGGGAAGAAATCGCGAGCTCGCAACAACAACACGAACAGAACCAAGAACAAGGAGCCACCGTCGCCCGCGGCCGGCACTGGAAATAACAATCTCAGTCCCACAAAAAAGAAGTCTATCAAGACAAAGAAGGACAAGAAAAAAGACAAGACCGGTCGGAAGAAAGTAACGAGCGAAACGGTTGAGTCGCCCACAAAAGTCAAGAAAACAATCAATAGTAAGATTTCTAAGAATAAGAAGCGCAAAAAGGAAGTGATAGATTATAGCGCGGCTCAGAAAGATCAAGACACTTCGGGCGTCGTGAATAGCGACGGTGCGGTGACGACGCCGGACAATATGGACGCCGATCCGGTTGGCAAAGTGCAAAACTGGTTACTGAATTCTCAGTTGCCAGTCGTAATACCGAAATCGAAATCGACTCCGGTCGGGTTACACAAGGCCAGGCACTCGGGACTCAAACCGACCGCGGAAACGGATAAAAGTAGAAGTGTAGGCCATCTTCCTTGCGATAAAGACAAAGTGAGACTTCAGGTTATTTATAAACCTCCGTTTAAATTTAGTGTGAAGTTAAGAAAGGCAGACAAAAGCAGTGTAGTCGTCGATCGTAGCGGCCAGCGTGTCGGCGATAGAGGTGCCAAAGTAAGACAGAATGTTACTCGGACTGGACTGCTAGTGAGACCTGTCAGAGATAGGGAAAGAAGACACAATCGTGTCGCACCCGATAAACCGCCCCCTCCTCCGGCCAATAAACACGCCGCGACGGAACCGACGGCTCCTCTTCCACCACCTTCGAATCCTGTTGTAAAATTGCCTGACGACATTGACTCCAATATACATACCGTCCAGTCTGATTTAGAAGTACTTTTATCGGAAAGTGAATTTTTATTTTCGGACGATTAGCCAATTTTTTAAAGCGGTCCCACTTTTAACATGTGATATGCAATTATTACTTTAAAAATGATACCTAGTTTGCATTTAACAAAGTGACTATTTGTATATAAAAAAAAATAACATCGTAAAAAGTTTTTTTTTTAATTTAGTTTTTTCTAATAATGGACTGATATTAATTGTAAATTTGCATTGATAAGGTAAACATTCCAATTAAAATGAAATAGTAGATAAAGTTTTGAACTAAGCTAATATTATATTTTAAAGTCTACATGAAATTTTAGAGAACGAATTTACAGGTGTTTTATAAAGTTCGTTTTAAAAATACCCTTTTTTTAATACAGGAAAAATTGTACTGTGTGCGCAAAAACACAGAAACATGGATATTAACAAAAGCCAGATGGTAGATACGATGTACATGAAAAATAATTATTGTAAGATGTCTCCGATAATTCATGTATTGCATTATTTCTGGAACACAGTATATTTTTATTTGCTTTAACCAATTATCAATTCACTAGTTTCATTTGAGCTAGTCATTTTTGGAACGGGTCTGCAAACCGAGCGAATTTTGGATCGTTTTATAAATGTCCAATAAAGATTCAATACCCAGGCATTACTCAAGAAATAATTGTTCAGACGGCGGACATATTTTAACAACACAAATTAAAATTATGCTTGGTTGCAGAAAGGATTGTCAAAAAATTTCATTTGACAATGACCTTAGATTGTAATCCTATTGTAATTACAGTTTCTATCAATCAGGAGCAGTATAATATCGTATTCAAAATCCGTGTCATCTAAAACATTAGATTGTAGGTACTTACAAAAAAACAAATGATTGTTTTATATAGAAAACGCCCCTTTTCAAGCTAAATTTTGATCGAAATGCGTAGAAAAACTTTGTTTTGAAGTAGAAACTGTATAAAAAACGATGAATACATGCATACACAGTTTACAGGCGCGGTCGCAGCCTGAAATTTTGGAGGGGGTCACTCACTACACTAATAAAAAATAGGTATTCATAAAACCACCGCTAGATGTCAGCAAACTATAAATTTATCGCTGTTAGGGGATAGCTAAAAATTTCCTTTTATTATTTGGCAAATTTTTGAGATTTTTCAATTTGACCTTAGATTTGGGGGGGGGGTGTCATGTCCCCTGTGACCCCACTTCGGACCGCGCCTGACAGTTTAAGAAATATATTGTTTCAATCAATCAATTATTTTCCGAGCATGATCGATTTACTACTATGGTTTTCATACGGAGAAATATGTATGTTCACAAGTTAACGTCATTAACAAATGAAATTTTTTGACAAGGTTTACTGCAACCCAGCATTACAGTTGTTTTTATGTAAATAATCAAATCAAGGAGCAAACATTTATAAAAATCCTGTAGAAAGAAAAACATAAGAATAATATTTTTTAAACAAATAATGTATTTTCAAATGTACGTAAAGCGTACATATTAAAATGTTTTAATTAAATATTATAATTAATATCATTAATAATAATAAATTTAATTCAAATGTAACTTTCCATGTACATAAAACAATTGATCTGTATTTTTGCAGTGCCATGCTTCATACTATGTACTTAATTAACTCTTCAATCAGGTGCTAAATCACATAGTAATCCAGCATTTCATTTTTGGCGTGATAACGTCTTATAAATTGATGAAACACCGGCTGCGTGCACGAAAAAGTGTCACGTTCCGAAATGTGTCACATTCCGCGCACAATCGGCCCAAGGTTGACAACTACTAAAATTTAGGTTATGTATTATTAAATATGATATTCCAGCGGAGTACGTTATCACGTAAAACTATCGTCCGTAAACCAACTTTACAGACAACCAATTTTTTTGAAAGAAACCGCGATAGCGGTACCTTTCCACTACACAATCGAAATGTTAGAAAAGTTAAAATGGTCACAGCGCAATACCCGCTGTTCATTTGTCCATAAATATTAATGTCATCCGATTTTGATTAAATCTTGCATAGTTTAAAATAAGAATTGAAACCGAATGAAATAGTATATTACACCACAAGGGCCGAAAGTTTGATAATCTTGCACTGCGCGCCATGATGCCTGAGGCGAAGCTACTCATCCGATTTCATAATTTTTGTCACCTTTATTTACAATGGATCTTCAAGAACATAGGCGTTAAAATAAAAGCGCTTTTTGTGGAGACCAATTTTGCACCGTAAGTCGACAAAAAAACGGTGGCAGTCTACAAGCTTAATTTAAAAAAAAATACTGGACCACTGTGTGATTTAAGTGACCAATTGGAGTATTAATCTGTAATCTGTATTATAGTTAGATTATAGAAATGTAACTAATAACTGACCATGACATGAATTATGCTAAGTAAATAACAGAGAATATATATGTAATTGTTTGTGCCAAAACGTATTGGTATTTTCTTAGACACGACATTTTATATGATTTATGATTAATCGATTTCAGGTACAATAATTACTGTATTTTAATGACCCTCCTCTTTCAGGCCTCGTCTGTTTTAAAATAGTTTATCGTAGAGATTTTTCAATAAATGTTTGGATTACAGCTGTAGTTTCGTTTAGAGAAGGTAGCAGCAAGGTGGAGAATCTGCGTAGAAGAGTATAGGAATAACGATTGGTAGCGCCGTGATTTGTAATTTCGAGGGCAATCATAGGCAGTATCTGTTACTGTCTCGACTAGGGACGAACAACTAAACGATCATATTCGTAAGACCACCCCTTGAACTCGTTTGTGCGCAGAAATAACGCGGCTATCTTCTCTAAACGATACCACACCACAGGTCGAGAAACAACAATGGTGAAGCTGTCCTTACTCCTTAATTTTGAAGGCTCCATACAAAGTACATTTTTCATCCGCTAGGTTCGTCATTATCTACGTTTCGCGTGAAAAAAGAAACAAATGATTTGTCGCGTTTCATAGTGATGTAACGAATATTCGCATTCGCATTTGCAATATTCATGCGAATATTTTGTTAGAAATGTTCTTTTTACTCCTTTTTTAAAAAATAAGTTTTTGCGCTAAGCTAACCTTGCAGTTATATCTTTTATCAGTCTTTACTTTAACGTTGGGTAAGAAAGCTTTAGACTTAGTATTAATAATCGACCTAGTACCCAGAGCCACTACAAATGTGTGCCTGCGACTTGCGCGACCAATCAGCTGTCAAATTTAAACCTTGGACACATGATGCCAGTTTTGAAAACTGAATACTCTCATCTGCGAATGTCTAAAAATAGATATTCATTATATCACTAGCGATTTATGTTATACATACAAGTTCAACGAAAAATGACAGCAGTAATATCATCTGTCTTGGTTTCACGAAAGGTAGAATGTCCTCCAAAAGGTGTCTTCTATGGAGGTACTCTCCATGGTATCTTCAAAACCACCATCACAATTTTTCGACCTGTATATAGGACAGGTTGTCCACTTTCTAGAAAGTCATGGAGCAATCACGATAAATAGAACTGATTGGTCTGCCGCCGCCGCATAGGTTGGGAGAGTAAAGGCCCCTTAACACGATGCTGGATTTCGAGCTTGCAGGCTACCATGAATGGGGTATCCTGCTTGGTGGTTGATAGGGAGCGCTGCTAGTTTCACTTCGCATGCAGCTTGCTTGTTTGCTCGCTATTTTGCTAGGTTGACAGTTATATTTAAAATTTAAATATGTATGTAATGGTTATGCAAGAAATAATTCGTCATAAACGATTTGCAACTATTGCTTTAATAATGACTGAAAAGCTTCGGAAGAGAAGAGAAAATTCAAAGCGAAAACTTATTTCTTGTCGAGTCCATTTACATTTTGATTTTACAACTTGTGGCCCTATCGCTGTTTGCTTGTAACTTTTTTCAAACAACACCATATTTAACAATTAATGTTAGACGATATCATGTGATAAAATACGACTCCATAATTGGTCAAATTCTCAAACTAGCAGGCAGCGCTGCACTAGACGTATCACCGAAATATAGCAAGATAGCGAGCAGTGGACCAATCAGTGACGTCACAATCTAGCAGCGTAGCATGCAAAGCTGCCTGCAAGACTTCAAGCAAGCAAGCGCGCTCGAAATCCAGAATCGTGTGAAGGGGCTTTTACATGCAGAAATAGTCTTTCTTCTAATACCTATCGTTTCCAAACTCTTATTAAAAGGTCTCTAATTTATCTAACCCATAACAGAATACAGTAGGCCACCCGTATCCGCGAAGGTTTAGTTCCACTGTCTCGGCGAACTTCGGAAATTGCAAAAATACTTTATACAGGGTGAGTCAGACCACCCGTATCAGTCGTTTTTTTCGAAAACGGTTAGTCATAGAGAGTTGTGTCAAAAATCTGTATTATAAAAGCCCTAATGAAGAATCGAATGGTGATATTTTTTCCCCCCGGAAAGTTTGGCTTCCCTGTTAGTTTGCTCCGGAATGTTCAGAACTCAGGAATGTTAAATGGCACGATAGGTCGAAAGTGGTATTGTTGAAAAGATCTTTAAAAAATAAGCAAGTTTTGTAGGACATTTTTTTTTGTTACTGCCACCCCTGTTAAGTAATATTCGTTTGAAATTATTAAATTAACATGTCAGAATAACAAACTTAATTTTAAAAGTCGGCATTTAAAATCTAGTTACCTAATTAAACAATGTCACAAATGTTCAAACTGTCTTCAATTTACTTCTAAACATTGCGAAGCTCTTCTAGATGTGTTATGAGTACCTGGAAGTATTTTCCGACAAAGGACAAAAAAAACAATTGCAATTATTGAAAACTTATTGTGACATAGTTTAATTAGGTAACTAGATTTTAAATGTCGACTTTTAAAATTAAGTTTGTTATTCTGACATGTTAATTTAATAATTTCAAACGAATATTACTTAACAGGGGTGGCAGTAACAAAAAAAAATGTCCTACAAAACTTGCTTATTTTTTAAAGATCTTTTCAACAATACCACTTTCGACCTATCGTGCCATTTAACATTCCGGAGTTCTGAACATTCCGGAGCAAACTAACAGGGAAGCCGACCTTTCCGGGGGAAAAAAATATCACCATTCGATTCTTCATTAGGGCTTTTATAATACAGATTTTTGACACAACTCTCTACGACTAACCGTTTTCGAAAAAAACGACCGATACGGCTTTTTTTTTGGAGCATCGGCTAGCGAATTCGCAGATATGGGAGACCTACTGTATATTTGGCATGCTCTATAAAATAATAATGTAAAGTTAACTATTTTTGTGATTAAAAGTACTTAACTGATTTTAGAATGCAAGCAAGGCATAATGTAATTTATTTTTAATAAAAAAAATCTTAAATTGTATTTAAATATCTTTTTACATATCCCGCTAGATGTAATTTGCAGTAATTATTTTCTTTTATAATTTTGTCAACTACTCGCTTTCCGTTTTGTTAAATACAGCCGTTTATTGTCAAGAATTACAAAAGTCGGAGATTTGAAAAAATCAGGAATTAACCTTTATAATATAGAAATCAAATTTTATGTAAAATGTAATTGAATGTTGAAGTGGCAAAAAATTATGACAGTCTAAGTAGAGAAACACATTTTTGACGGAATATAATATAAACAGTAAAATTAATCAAACTACTGACATCTTATGAAAGAAATGATTTTCTAAATAAAGAAATTCACGCTGTATTTTCTTTTTAATATTGATTTTGCAAAAATGTTTTTTAAACCTTCATAATACTTTTTACTATCATACATTATTGGATCTCAAGCAAGATTTTAGGTAAACCTGACCATCAAAAAAGAAGAGTTTTTGATTTTAAACAATTATTATAAAAAAATGGTTCCATTGTTATTTTTTAATCATATGACACACACGACGCAAGCAGTGTTCGCTATGTGAAACTCGTAATTTTCAAAATTACGAAACGTGATTTGATTGGCTTTTTTTTATCCAATCGCATGATGTGCCATCATTATAATCACAAATTTTCTTTTCGCGAACACGGCTATTATCTGCTGAATTCGGTCTGCATTTGGGTTAGAGAAGTTTAAGTCGAGAGCCTCTAGTTCAGCCTCTAGAGACGCCACAGTAGAGAAAGCGTATGTCATCGTGGTGCCTCCAATTTTAAAATTCAAAAGCAAGTAGTATTTGCAAAGTACTTAATCTGGCCTAACTATGACCCAACTTGCTGAGTGAGCTGGTCGCCAGAGTCAATCGTCCGACATTGAAATTATAACTGGTCCCCAATTGGTCTTCAAACTAATAACTATTCACAGCTTATAACCAGCAGATTGCGTTGTGTGTTGGAGTGATTAATTCTTCTTTGAAATAAAGTATCTACCGAATACTTTATCTTTTTAGCAGGCAACAATCAAGAACTAAAAAAGGGTGTGTAAAAGCCGCTGCACACGAGACTAGAAACATTGCTTGGACTTCTGCTGGCCGGTAGGTTGGGTACGAAGCTGGAAATTACGTCACTGCGGGCTAGCCTGCTAGCTCATAAGATAGGTTTTTGAATGAAAACAGGGACTATTTTTCTTGCTAGGTCCACTGCCAGGTATGAGCAAGAACCAATCAGGAAGCAGTATCTTGTCACGTGGGCGACTTGAACAAACGCCCACAAACAAGCACTATGCCATAGCGTGTGTTTTGTTCAGAGACAAACATGTATTTTTGTTACCGGTCTAACAATCACTGCGCGCGCACCGAATCTACCTGCAGAGCAAGCTTGTAAAGACTTCACGTGCGAAGCAATTAAGAAAATCAGCGCTAGAAAAATATTAATGAAATCTAGCAAGAAACCTAGCCTCGTGTGCAGCGGACTTAAAATGTTTTTTTTTTCAGATGTTTCAAACCTTTTATTTCCCTCTTATTTATAAATGATTTAAATTTTTGAAAAAATCTGCTTTGAGACCAACAATCTATACTAATCCTGCCAAAACCATTCAGCCTTTGAAACAGTGACTGTTTACCTATTATTTTAGATTTATGAATAAACTGTAAAATATCTTTTTATATTGCAATCATGTGATCTGGCTCTATTATAAAATTACTGTACTATAAAAGAAAAATAATACAGAAACAATTACGTTAGACTATTTGTTTTTCTTCTCAACACTTAACCTCAGAGCTCGAACAGAAATCGAAATCGAAAGCCGCACAGTCATTAATAATTTTGGATAACTTACGAATACTGAAAATATTATCTCAACCCTAATTGAAACCAAAACTAAAACCAATTTAAAATAAACAAAAACTAGAACCGAAAACTGAATTTAGATTTTCTTAAAAACCAAAATTAATTTCGATTTAAGTTCTTGCTTGATGATTTGGACAATTTTAGAAAATTTCTGATCCGATCCAAATTCGGTAGGCTTATAGAAAATGACACGTTGTTACTACTCACCAAGTCCCTCCGTTGCTTGAAAGTTCAGAATTATTGAAAAGAAGTTACTACGTAAAAATAATTTTATCTCTAACTAGCCGCTCCCCGCGGCTCCAGACGCGATTGAGATGACAACAGTAGTGCAGCCTCATCTTGCTCAACCGTATTGCAGTACTGCTTTTAAACACCTTGGATATATTTTTTTTTGGGTCCTCTTAGGGGATGAATTTTCAAAAATCCTTTCTTAGTGCTCACCTAAGTTATATAAGGAACTCATATGCAATATTTCGTCCTTTTAGACCCACTGGTTTAGGCTGTGCCGATCTGTTAGACAGTGTTAGAGTTTTAACTAAGTAAATTAGCCCCCTTAGGGGATGAATTTTCAAGAATCCTTTCTTTCTACACATCTACTTTATATAAGGAAGTCATGTGCAAAATTTCATGCTTCTAGACCCACCGGTTTAGGCTGTGCCTTGTACATCAGTCCAGTGTTAGAGTTTTAAATAAACCATTTTAGGGGATGAATTTTCAAAAATCCTTTCTTAGTGCTCACTTACGCTATACTGTGCAAAATTTCATGCTTCTAGAACCACCGGTTTAGACTGTGCGTTGTACAGTCAGTCAGTGTTAGAATTTTAACTAAGTAGATTGACCCCCTTAGGGGATGAATTTTCAATAATCCTTCTCAAGTACACATCCACGTTATATAAGAAACTCATGTGCAAAATTTCATTGCTCTAGACCTTCCGGTTTAGGCTGTGCGTTGTCTGTCAGCCAAGGGACACTTCTTTTTATTAAGAAAAAGTGGAAAAAATGTGTAAAAATCGATAGAAACGTAAATATCAAAAATTTGCTATCCGGCACCCAGAAACAGTTAGAGGTATTTATGGCGAATAAAACAAGACGTCAGGCTGTTATCTAATTAATTACATTTTTAAAATTTAAACCCCTTCCACAGTCAGAGCCGGACTAACCCACTTTGGCACTCACATTTACATCTCTTAGAATCTATTCTGAAAATAACTACCTCAAATATGACACCTGCCATCAATGAGCGTATCAAAAACAAGAGACCTCAGGTGTATGGATCCTCAAGCTCAAGATAATTTACCCTTTTTATTTACCTTTATATGAAAATTGATTTAAACTAAATAAATAAAGATTTTAATTTAGTATGTGTATTAGTTTTAATTCAAAGTCTGGCCAGTTAACACACCCTAAATCTTACAAATGGTCCTTTAGGAAAATCAGTCTGACACCCCTGATATAGGGGACTTCTGTGCAATTTTGCATGCTTCTAGAATCTAGGACCCACCGGCTTAGACTGTCGTTGTAACGGTTTGTCAATGTTAGAGTTTCAACTGAGTAGATTAACCCCCTTAGGGGATGAATTTTCAAAAATCCTTCTAAAGTACACATCCACGTTATATAAGGAACTCATGTGCAAAATTTCATTGCTCTAGAGTCTAGACCTACCGGTTTAGGCTGTGCGTTGTGTCTGTCAGCCTTGACTTTTTTTGTTAAGAAAAAGTGGAAAAATGTGTAAAAATTGATAGAAACGTAAATATCAAAAATTTGCTATCCGGCACCCAGAAACAGTTAGAGGTATTTATGACGAATAAAACAAGACGTCAGACTGTTATCTAATTAATTATATTTTTAAATTTTAACCCATTCCACAATCAGAGCCGGACTAACCCACTTTGGTCTTTTTGAAATTTGAAAAATTGCTGAAAAAAAGAAAATTCAAAATATAACTTTTTTGTGAGTGTTAAAAAGAATTCTAAGTTATAGGAAAAAATAACTTTAAAAAAAAAGAAACATAAGAACACATTTTCTTTAGATTTTAGAATAACCATACAAAAAGCAATACATTTTTGTTTATTTGTTTATTATACACAGTTGTCCAACAGAAAAGTAAACTATTTTGTTTAGAAATCTGTTCAAAATAGACAGTTTGACTGGGTCCTTCTAAAAACTGGGCCCTAGACATTTGTCTCATTAATTGTCTACAATAATCCGGCCCTGCCACAGTATTGAATAATAGTCTCAAAATTCGTCTTTGACAAAATACAAACAAGTAGGGATAATAATAATTTATTTGGTACCAAAACAGTTTTTTTTTTGTATTTTTGTAGACATTAAAAATTTAAAGTTAAGATAAAAACATCAAAATAATCACTCCAGTATTAAATCGATATAATTTACATAGATATTATCCATGCATAATAAGCTTGATAAGAAAACCAAAGAGTAATTAATGTTGCAGCTTTTCAAGTCTAAATATTTCAAAACTGTAAAATTACAGATATGAACTCTAATTTAGTACTGCAGTATTCGACATTACGCAATCTTTAAAAATTCGTCAGTCAATAATTTATAAACACAAAAGTATCAGGCGCCCAGCTAAATAATAATTTGATACATAAACTAGCTGTTACCCGCGACTTCGTCTGCGTGGAGTTTATGTTTGTACTAGTGATGTGCCGGATATCCGTATCCGTATCCACGGATATCCGAGGGATAAGAAAGATCCGTATCCGTTAGTTTTTGGCGGATCTTTTACGGATCTTTTACCTTACCAATAGTACATAACTCAAAGGTACTAAAAAACTATCTTTATAATGAGATATTGCACATCGATCTTTGGAAAGAGACAATCTGTTATGAGAGTTAGCTCTTAAAGAGGTCAATAACTTTTTCCCATAACAGATAGTCTCTTTCCAAAGGTCGATGTGCAATATTTACCGCCGCGTACTCTATTTAAGTTAAGATCCGTATCCGTATCCGCGGATCTTGAAACCAAATATCCGTATTCAGATCCGTATCCGCGGATATACATTTTTAACGATCCGGCACATCACTAGTTTGTACTAAGCTTGGTACATTTGAATGGATACTATTTGCAGTTAGAACTTTTAAGCTTATCATTTCCGTTTGGATATATTTTTGTTTTGTTTTTTCAGATTTGTCCCAAACACCTGTCAATAATATCAAGATTGAAGCACGTTTTTTTTTCCTACAATAATGAAAACTGCTCTGTCAAGGTTATATGGGGCCCCAGTATCCTAATGTGTCCAGGGTCTCCAATACGTTAAAGCAGCCCTGACATCAATGTGCTTATCAAAAACAAGTTACCTCAAGTGTCTGGACCCTCAAGCTCAAGATAATTTACCCTTTTTATTACCTTTTTTATATGAAAATTGATTTAAACTAAATAAATAAAGATTTTAATTTAGTATGTGTATTAGTTTTTAATTCAGAGTCTGGCCCGCTAACACACCCTAAATCTTATAAATGGTCCTTTTGAAAAATCAGTCTGACACCCCTGATATAGGGGACTTCTAAGCAAAGCATGCTTCTAGACCCGCCGGTTTAGACTGTCGTTGTTAGTTTCAACTAAGTAGATTAACCCTCTTAGGGGATGAATTTTCAAAAATCCTTCTAATGTACACATCCACGTTAATATAAGGAACTCATGTGCAAAATGGCATTGCTCTAGACCTACCGGTTTAGGCTGTGCGTTGTCTGCCAGCCTTTAGAGACTTTTTTTTATTAAGAAAAAGTGGAAAAATGTGTAAAAATCGATAGAAACGTAAATATCAAGCTATCCGGCACCCAGAAACAGTTAGAGGTATTTATGGCGAATAAAACAAGACGTCAGACTGTTATCTAATTAATTATGTTTTTAAAATTTTACCCCTTCCACAGTCAGGGCCGGACTAACTCACTTTGGTCTTTTAAAATTTGAAAAATAGCTGAAAAAAAGTAAAATCAAATATGTCTTTTTTTGAGTGTATAAAAAGAATTCTAAGCTATAGGAAAATAGCTTTTAATAAAAAGAAACATAAGAACACATTTTCTTTAGATTTTAGAATAACCATATAAAAAGCAATAAATTTTTGTTTATTTGTTTATTATACACAATTGTTCAACAGAAAAGTATACTATCTTGTTTAGAAATCTGTTCAAAATAGATAGTTTGACCGGGTCCTTCTAAAAACCGGGCCCTAGACATTTGTCTCATTAATTGTCTATACAATAATCCGGCCCTGCCACCTATTGCAATATTGCATAATAGTCTTAAAATTCGTCTTTGACAAAATACAAACAAGCAGGTACCTATAATAATAATTAATTTGGTACCAAAACAGTTTTTTTTTTGTATTTTTGTAGACATTAGAAATTTTGAGTTAAGATAAAAACATCAAAATATTCAGTGCTAAATCTATATAATTTACATAGATATTATGCATGCATAATAAGCATGATAAGGAAACAAGAGAGTAATTAATGTTGCAGCTTTTCAAGTCTAAATATTTCAAAACTGTAAAATTACAGACATGACCTCTAATTTAGTACTGCAGTATTCGACATTACGCAATCTTTAAAAATTCGTCAGTCAATAATATAAACACAAAAGTATCAGGCGCCCAGCTAAATAATAATTTTATACATAAACTAGCTGTTACCCGCGACTTCGTCCGCATGTAGTGTAATATGTTTTTACGCTTGGTATATTTGAATGTACTCATATATGTATACTATTTTGCAGTTAGAACTTTTATGCTTAACATTTCCGTTTGGTTATATTTTTTTTTGTTTTGCAGAATAATAGGTCATATGCATGAGACTCCAAATTGGTTTAAATTTTTATTTTGAAATATATTTTAGTTCCTGATCATATCGTAATGGTTATTTTATTAATCTAATCACTGAAAAAAATACAAATAATAAAATAGAAACGTAGAAAATACGCGCTATTTTCGAATTTTCAAAACGCAGCGTGACGTCAGAGTATATATCAATAACAGTTTCCATGGCGACTGGGTCGTCTCACAGTAAGATTACGTCAGTATTTAGAGAAAACAACAAATAAACTTCATTTAGAACATTGACAATTTGACATCAAAGTTGACATGCATCATATATCGTGACGTCACATAAGCCCGCCAACATGGCCGATTGTTTAAACTGTCTATTTTTGAATGTGAAATTTCATATTTTTTTTCTTGTGATAATATTACATTTTTAAATGATTATCAATTTTTTTCCGTATTATGGTTGACTAAATAATCTATTAAAAATATAAAAAAAATACATGCATATGACCTATTGTCCTAAACACTAATTGTCAATAATCTCAAGATTGAAGAACAATCTTTTTTCTCCATTACAAAAAAAGTGCTCTATTCCTTTACTGGGCTCATTTTAACACAAGAAGAGCTCACTGATGAAAATTTAATACGGCTTCCATTTTATTTCGGCACATATTCTTAAATTATGTTTATTTTATTAATTAATTACTAATTATTACAATAATGTGCCATTGAAATAAATATTTGATTACGTATTTTCATTTAATTTATCATTTTCATCAAGGAACCTGAAGGCGCCCCTAATTTTAGATACCCCCCCCCCCAGGGCCGTCTCAATCATAATGTGCGCCGGGGTACGAAAATAAGTCTGCGTACCCCTACTTTTGAATAAAGGGTTTTGTGTATTTTTTTTTTGGTACGAAATTAAAAATCTTCTCAAAATGCTACTTTTCAATATTTTGTTATCCGGCTCCCAGCACAATTTAAGAGGTATTTTTTCGGTAGGAAACTAAAACAATATATTTAGAAGCTGTTATCTAATTCCCTAACAGCTCTTTTTTTCAGACCATGATACCATGATTAATGATGATACGTTTTGCGCATGACTTTACTCAGAGATAAAACGATTAAAAGAAAAAATGTTAGGTACAATATTATTTCCTTTGCCAAATCCCTGAAACTAGAAACTTGAAATTTCGATATTAGGTTCTTTTCATTGCCCAAGTGCGTAATAAGAAGAGATTTTTCGTAATGCATTCCTTAATGTGGTCAAAAAGAAGAGTACATTTTTTGACAAAAAATGCATATCTTGAAAATCGTCAAAGTAAGAGGTCCTGAATTCAACTACCTTTCATTAAAAATAAACAAATTCGTATTAGATCATTTTTTTTATATTCAACCCCTAGCTAAGGTGGTAAAAAGCGAACTTATATTCACGTATTTTTTTTAATTCAACCTCAAGGGCGTCAATTGGGAATGTAGGCTTTTTTGACAAAATTTTCATACCTCATGAATCGTTTAAAATGGGAGATATGAATTTAATATACGAACTCTTCATTAAAAATGAGGATACTTGATCATTTTCTTTATATTTAATTAACCCTTAGGAGGTGAAAACGGATGTTATAAAAATAGTCTTTTTCGGAAACTGCTTGAGTTAGAAACACAACATTGAGTTGAGTATTCTTTGTTAAAATCAAAAAGATCGCTGTTCAATAAATTATCGAATTCCGAAATCGTATCCTAAGGGGGTAAAAACGGGGGTGGAAACCTCCATAAAAAATACGTTGTTTGTTCGAAATTGTTTAAACAAATAATATGACTCGGAAAAAATATTATTCTTCTTAGAAAATAAAGAAATGCACATTCGACTGTTTTTTTATAAACTACCCGCACGGGATGGGGGTGGGTTTTCTTGTTGCGTGTCTAGGTCATGAAAGAAACCTACTAAGTACCCAAATTTCAAGTTTCTAGCTTCAGCGGTTTAATATATTCCACCAATCGTGTTTTATCTCTGGGTGCAACTGACACCCAGAGACAAAACGCTAGAGAGAGATAGACTACTACCTGCGCGTGAGCATATCTTCTTATTAGTTATAGGATCATGGTTTCAAACGCTGTCCTGACTCCGTCCGCAGTTAACCCATCTTTTGCCATTGTTACATTCGCAATGTCATTAAAACGGTTTTTTTTTCAATATTTTACTATATGTTCTGACACCGAGGTGTTAATAAACAAAAGGTTCTAGTTCATTAACACATTTAAAAAAAAATAGAAAAAATCAGTTAGTATATTAAAATCAATTTTAACACTTTTTGTATTATCTTCGTTATTCAACCCATTATTTTTTATTTGAAAGTTTTGAACTAAAATTCAAGCCCGAAACAAGACTCTGATGTTTGTAATGGACATATGTGCACAATAAAATTAAAGTTTAAAAAAACTAAAAGATCACGCTTCTATAGCAATGTGAACAAAAAAGTAAAAAATAATTTTTAAATATAAAGGTTTTGTTCAACAGCGACAGGAAGTCCCCCAGCTTGATATAATAATTATATCTTTGAATATGCTTAAAATGAGAGAAACTTTAATTCGAAAAATTAAATTATATCGACTTTTTATTACCTACTGTTGAACAAAATCTTTGTGTCTGTGTTTAATTTTTTAGTCCACTTTGCAATAAACGTGCATTTCTTTAGTTTTTTAAGCTCTTATTTTTTGTACCTATTCTAAGTGTTTTGTAAAGTATGATTATATCATAAAAAAATAATTTAAATGTACCTATATTGATTTTCGCCAATATCGCGAAAACGCAAAGTCCTTTTTTTTGTTATAAAAAAAAATCTGTAATAATATATTAACATTTGTGATTTTCTATAGTATTTAATTTAAGTGGTATTTAATGGGCTATAAAAATAAAAGTATTAGGATCGCAGTTCGTTTTAATATTCTATTATCTAATATTAAAATTATTTAGCATTCAGCGGCGGTTCAAAATTACATTTTTTGACAAAATATAAAGAACCAGGCTTCAGGAGAGCAATTTTCAGATAAATCAATATTATCAATTCTACAAAATAATTATTGTACGTAAACTAAACATTTTTGCAGAAAACAACCGAATTATTTAAAAGTTTAAATGAAGGGAATCTCTGTACTTCGTATCCATTGTATTGGTGTCACGCCATGAATCTTTGTTGTTTTTTGGTTGTGAAAAGTGATGATTTCTTACAAAATTAGCACTCAAAACTATTGAGAAATTTTATTAAACCACTAAACATAACCTTTTTTTTATTTTTACAATTAGAAAGTGGCACATTAGAAATGTTTCAAAGAAAATGATCAAAAATATTACGATTTAATATTTAGTGTTCTCTGGAATTTAAACGTATTAAACAATTAAAGCAAATGCGGTTTAGACTAGCAGTCTCGGCCGCCCTAGGCTGTTTGGTAGTAGCCCCTTTTCTGCTGATTTTGCAGAGTAAAAATGTTACAAAAACTACATTGCATTCAATTAATTAATTACGCCGTTCACGGAAAACGCCACGCCACGCGTCGGCCGCGCGGTCAACACGATGCTCTCCACCTTCCTGCGCGATCGCCCCTAATATCTGGCCGCCCTAGGCCCGGGCATAGTCGACCTTATGAAAAGCCCGCTTCTGACGCTAACAAAATCTATTAAAATCGTTAATGCTACAATCCAAGAAGTTTCACTTCTAGCTAAACGCATTAAAAAAATTTGCAATTAGTGTCGAGTTTAATTACCACGACATTCCTGGCATTTCCCCGTGCCTACGCCTATGAACAGTCCTATATATATTGACTTATGCAACTACATTTCATAGTCGTTGTGTTTTATTTGCAATAAATACCTCTTAAATAGTTCTGGGATCCGGATAACAAGTTTTTGATTTTTCGTTTTCGTCGAATTTATTGCAATAAAAAACTAAATTTTTTCTTATTTCTTAATAAAAAAAGTCCCTCTGGCTGACAGACAACTCTCACAGCCTAAACCGGTAGGTCTTTAAACATGAAATTTTGCACAGGGGTTCCTTATATAATGCAAGTGAGCACAAAAAAAGGATTGTCGAAAATTCATCCCCTAAGGGGGGCTAATCTACATAATTTTACACCTCTGAAGTTTTAGGGACAACGCAAACACCCCAAATCGGTTGGTCTAGATACATAACATTTTGTACAGGAGATCCTTATATAACGTAAGTGAGCACTATGAAAGCATTTTCGAAAATTCATCCCCTAAGGGGGTTAATCTGCTTAATTAAAACTCAACACTGCCTTACTTACAGACCAGTGGGTTTAAAAACACGAACTATTGGCACAGCAGTCCCTACTTCCTTATATAACGTAGAAAGGATTTTTGATAATTCCTTCCCTAAGGGGACCCAAAAAAAAACATCCAAGGTGTTTAAAAGTGGCACTGCAATACGGTGAAACAGAAGAAGGTTGCGCAAATGTTGTCGCTGTCTTGTTTCATCTCAACCATGTGTGGAGCCGTGGGTAGCGACTAGTAAGAAATAATTCTTTTTACGTAGTAACTTCTTTTCGATAATTACCTAAGCTTTCAAGCGTCTATAATCTATCTACTCTTATATCGTTGACGTGCAACTATATGCATATTTTGTTATCATGTTTATTATCCATTAATTTATTATTGCTGCAGAAGTTCATAATTCAAGTTGTCGAGCGTCTGTAATCTACAGATTATCTTAATACATTTATTTATTTATAAATGAAAAAGTATGTATTTTAAAGACAATACTCAGCTGTTGAGCGTCTATAACCTACTAGTAATCTATCCATATCCACTAAACATAAGAGGATAGATTATAGACGCTCGACAGCTGAGATCATTCCAGAAAAGCACTTTGAACGGGTCCATCTCCGAAACGGTAACAGATACAGGCCTCTGGGTGTACTCATTGAATTCAGGGTATCTTTTTCTATCAATATACCGAATTTGACAAGTATCCGATGCGTATTCCAGATTTTCCAGAAATTCATTTCGAGTGGCCCTACCTCCGAAACTGTAATAGATGCAGACATCTGGGTACGCTCATTGAATTCAGGGTGTCGTTTACTATCAGTATACCGAATGAAATTTATCCTATTCCAGACTTTCAAGAAACGCACTTTGAACGGGTTTATCTCTGAAACGGTAATAGATACAGACCTCCGGGTGCGATAATTGAATTCAGAGTGTCGTTTACTATCAGTATACCAAATTTGACAAGTATCCGATGCGTATTCCAGATTTTCCAGAAATTCATTTCGAGTGGTCCTACCTCCGAAACTGTAATAGATACAGACCTCCGGGTGCGATAATTTAATTCAGAGTGTCGTTTACTATCAGTATACCGAATTTGAAATTTATCCTTTACGTATTCCAGACTTTCAAGGAATTCACTTTGAACGGGTTTATTGACGAAACGGTAATAGATACAGACCCCTGGATGCGATCGTCGAATTCAGAGTGTCGTTTACTATCAGCGTACCGAATTTAAAATGTATCCGATGCGTAGACTTTCCTAAATTCACTTCGAGTGGTCCTACCTCTGAAACGGTAATAGATACAGACCTCCAGGTGCGCTCATTGAATTCAGAGTGTCGTTTACTATCAGTGTACCGAATTTGAAATGTATCCGATGCGTAGACTTTCCTAAATTCACTTCGAGTGGTCCTACCTCTGAAACGGTAATAGATACAGACCTCCGGGTGCGCTCATTGAATTCAGGATGTCGTTTTCTATCAATAAAGTTTGTAAGTTTGGATGTAGTAATCTCCGAAACTACTTATCCGAATTCAAATTTTTTTTCACCAATATACAGTATGGACTTTCAGGATGGACACAGGCTATTATCGCGTTAAATAAAAGCGCTTTTCGTGGATACTAATTTTGCAACTTAAGTTGACGAAAAAACGGTAGCAATTTACAAATTCAGATGAAGCTGGACCGAAATTTAAAATCAGACACAATCCTACACTTTATAGGGTACACAAAATATTAACGGGAATTCCAATTGTCTCATAACTGAATTCAGGTTCAAAACATCGACAAATATATGAAAATTTTCTTTAAAATAGCATTTATTCAATTTATGATTACATATAAAAAAGACGTGTTTTTAATGAATAAATAGCATATCTCTTATTTATACAATTCAATTTATAAAAAAAGTATACCTACACTTAAATTTCATACAATATAATTAAAAAAAAAATGTAAACGCTAGTAATATCTTTCATTTAAACTTTTACTCAGTTATATTTTACATCTTAACCGAGAAATATACTTACAGTAGAACGCCGATTATCCGAACGCCGATTAACCGAATCGCCAATTATCCGAATCGGTACTAAGCGTAATATAAAAAATGTAAACCAAGTAATTTTTCAATAAAGTTTTGTGGGGACGCAAGAATACAAAAATGCGAGTGACAATTGCCGTGCAGACGCTACAATGGTATCAGCACACGTCGAAGTTGGAACTCGCTGGAGTCTAGATATATTTCAACTGTTATGGTTGAAAGCTAGAGGCAAGACACTACATGTTTTGCGTCCGATTATCCGAATCGACCCCGGTCCCAATTAATTTGGATAATCAGCGTTCTACTGTATTAAAATCTTCAATGGCAAAAGATAAGACAATATATTAAAAAGTGATTTTTTGGTTAAAAGAAATAAACAGGTTTATTTCAACAAGTAAACTAATTATTTACTTACACAATGTAAAAAGATCTTAATAAACAGACTGTACAGTGAGTGTTGAAAAACTCGACAAACTTCTGATGCTCTTAACATAGTGGGGTATTTTCTTATTATATAAATGTTTCAATGTACTTTTTCACCCTCAAAAATTTGTTTTTTCAACACCCTGTAGATCAGTGTGGGCTAAGAGACTTTAAACCATATTGATAGCCATATTTAGTCGTTATGAAAATGTTGTCGCATTAGAATCAGTTTAACGTGATTGCTCCGCGCTCCATCTTGCGGTGGCATTAAAAGTACTTAAATGTGGTCGCAAGCTCTTTATTTGATCACATTTAAAAACACGGTATTCTATGGAGAATATTCTTAACAGAAATATATTACTAAGTAAAAAAAAAGTGAACACGCAACATAAAAAAATAAATATAAAAAATATATTTGGACGGAAAAATAATGCTGATTGTTAACAGAATGTTGGCATGATAAAAAAAAAAACAAAATAGAAAAATTGACTTTATAAAAACATGGGCACGTTTAAATAAATTTGTTATTATATCCCGATGAATTTGTAGTCTAGCAAATGTTATTTTATTAAATAGTTCGCTGTAGAAGCAAGTTCATAACCTATAATTTTTTATCTACTTTAAAAGAGATTCATATAATATATTTCAAAATTACGTTGTATATTTTTGTTGAGTTTCAAACAACGACGGTCGAATACTACCCACATTCGCTTTAAAAGGACGTGCTTGTTGTACAATGATATAATTTTTCTTGAATGAAAATAAAAACAATGATATATGTATATAATAAAAATACTTATCTATAACTTAAATTTAGAATTGACATCATTAGATTAAAATCTAAAGAAGCGTGTACAATAATACACTATTTTAAATGCCAATAATAAGGTAATCATTTCATTTGGAAGCCATTATAATACAAAGTTTAAATTATTCAAATACTAAAAATAAATTTGTGTCTATATATTTAATTTCTGCACTATCTTTGGTTCTTAATTCCAAAAATATTTTTTTTAACATCTACATCATTTGCAACGATTGTTTTAAAATGAATTAGGTGACCTGCGCTTGCGTGAAATGCAACTGTTTTTAAAACCAAAAATATTTCATTTGGTTATTTTCTATGTTACAGAAGACGGCTTACAGACGCGTCTGTGGCTAAAACGTATATTTAGGCTGATAAGCAAGTCAGACATTTTGAAAATAGTTTTGTACATACGTATTGTGTGACTAAAAAATGGCAAAGCATTGATTCTGTAAGTCATGTTCCATACTCACGTGTTGAGAAAACAACAAAAAATGTTTGTGTTCAAAGAAATTGTGCTTAACATCGATAATAACTAGCTTATAAACAATAACAGAACCTAATTATCACTTAAAACAGAAAATAAATATACAAGCAAATTTACTTCTTAGCTGAGAATAAATCAGGTATTGTGATGTAAGTTTAAAACTTTACATATTTTGATAAATAGCAGTTTGAAATTTGGCATGTTATAATAAAAAAAATTGATTTTAGATTAGATCAATTGTTTCAAACTTACAACAAAGTACATGACAAAAAGTAGGGTTATTGAACTACAAAGTCAAAATACAATCGGTAAGAATAAATGACCTAAGAATAAAATTTTATATTTTCTTTAAAAAGAATGTCTTTTTTGTGACTAAAATACGATAAAAAAAGACACATTCTCCGTCCCACCTGCAGTAGAGATGTTTCAGAAATCAACCGTTATGCCTGGCACTGCCTGTACCTTATCGGCTTGATCAATGTCAAAGTAAAGTGACATCTAGGGATGAGCATCGGAAATCAATGGGCGGTTTGGCCGAAGTAAGTACTTACTAAATTTAGTAAGTCACTCACTATACTTACAAAATTTTCGGCCGGAACACAAAATAAGTGCTAACGCAGTAAGCATGGCTTAATATAAGACGCCATTTTGCTTATTGTTGATGTAAACAAAACAAACAGGAACAGACCTGTCATTTATCCATTTGCAACTATTTACAAGAATTAAGTTATATTGATAAATTTAGTACTGTCAAATGAGGTTATGTACGGAATATAACGTCAACCAGTGTTTTGAGTTATGTCAAGCCAGTAAGTCTGTTCTGGCCGAAAAGCGCTACAGTCAGCTTGTAAGATTTTAATTTTTTATGCTAACTGGCTTACTAAGTTTTGTAAGTACTTACTTCGGCCAAACACGCCCAATGTCTTGAAATAACCTATGTTTTACTTTCAATGTCGATGCTTTTTCCATGGATGTTTATGTTTTTATGACATCGATGTTTTACAACCAATGTATTTTGTCGAATTAAATCGACACTTCATAAGCACAGATAACCAATGTTTTGCAACTGATCAATCGATGTTATCATCAATGTTTTGTTTTTCTTTTTCAATATTCATCCGAATTCCGATGTTTTTTACATCGATTGTCAGTTCCAATATCTTATTCGATGTTGATATTGATGCTCTTCTTTCAATACTCATTCCTAGTGGCAGCGATTGAATGCTAAGCCAAGAGTTTACAATAAATTTGCAGCTGACACTAACCGTTATATAATCGTGAAAACCGAATTGAAATCAGTTCAGCAGTTTTCAAGTCGCAAACGTAGATAGGCGAGAAAAGATGATTTTACTATAAGAGATAATCACAAACAAGAAATTCTATCACGTGTATACACAATAAACCTAGATTAATATTAATTTCAAGGTTAAATGCTTTCGTTTCTCAATTAACATTTGAACAATCATAATTAAATAATTTATCTATGGTGGGCGAACATTTGAAAATAGAAAATATAGTATTTCATGATTTCGATTTATGTTTTCCAAAATAGAATGGGTTTTGCACGAGCTGACTATATCTATAACGTCTACAAAATTAAGTTACACGCATATTGTAAAATTAATATAATTTCGCGTAACAATTTCGACCTCCATAACTCGAATTATTCTCCAAGTCTTTCTACCACGAATCTTGATGCTTGGATTCATTTTGTTATGAGTTTTTTTTATCCCTTAACTCGAAATCTCTTGGAATTTCTTTGGATGTCGTGTTAAACTATATGTTTTTTCGATACAAATGGAAAAAATTGTAATGATTCAAAATCGGCTTTATAAGTTGGATATCCAATCCAAATTGGATACATATAGAATTATAAGAAATCTAAATATACAATAATATACAGGTGTTTCACTGAAAATTTGAGTTAAATTTTAGAGCAAATGCAAACAAAGCAGCACTATTTTCACTAAAAAAAATTCCAGCCAATTGGGCGACGGAACAATTCCAACTTCAAAATGTTGACATTTGATATGGTATAATAAAGAAAATAAAATTTCTGATATCGCGCGAGGGGACGCGGATTATGGCTAGTATTCAATATTATATTTGCTATTCGTCACCATGGTTACATAATATGTTCCACGTCTTGTAAAAATTAATCAAAGCATGCAAATCCACAAAAGAACTGCTGTTTTTTTTAATTTTTAAAATATTTCCGGAATTATAGTTTAGAAAAAAAAAATTTAACGAAACTTTATTGAAATAATAAATAGAAAAATATCCCGTTATGAAAAGTATACCATTATTGTATAAAAAAACACTGTTACAGCATATTTCTCTTCTGCGCATGCGCCAATTTTCCCCAAAAACAATAGTGCTCTTCATATTTGCATACCAAGCATCCTCCTAAAATTTGGCTTCAATTCGCTCATTCATTTGACCTGTATCGTGTTCACAGACTAACAGACGCACAGAGTTTTTCCAAAAATATGTTTTTTGGATTCGGGGGACCTCAAAACGAAAAGATATTGTAAAATTTTTGAAAAGTGATTTTTAACCTAAACTAGTTTACCCCACTTGTGGGCTGGAATGGTCTAGCTGCAAATTTAGAAATCCTTTCTCGATAAAGATCGAAGCAGTCTAGCGTCTATAATCTACAATCTTACATCCAGACTATTAATTTTTGTACAGGTTATGGATACTGTCAACTCATCGTAAGAAACCCTCTGAATCAACGAAAATATTCAACGGAAAATGTTCGACACGCTAAGAAAGAACACTTAAATTTTATCTATACTATGTTGTTGTGTAGCTGAAAGGATCACTTAATATAAAGATTACATAACATCACAGTTCCTCAAATGAACCATTCACGCTTCTTTTGTACTTGATGGCCGGTCGTCGACCGAACGACGGCCGAATCCGGATCCAAAGCAGTTTCTGCTCCGGCGTCCTCTTGAGTGAGATACTCCCCTTTGTGACGCGCCATGTAACGGCCTATCAACACCGCCATTATTACCAATGCAAGAAATATGACTGCCAGGATGCCTGAAAATAATTCAATTTAATATGAAAACACTGATCTCAGTGTCAAATCTTGCCGATATAATATGAACAGTGGAGTCGTACTTGCACCCAGTTTTGTTTTAACATAAACTTTTTGTTGGGTTGCGAAACATATTGTCAGAAAAACTAGTTCGACAAAATTGTGATAAAAGTATTTTTCGTTATGTACTTAAGATACTATAATTAGTACTTTTTTGAAATGAATAAATAAAAACTGGCACTTTTTTTACATTTTTGACGTTTTATTTTGAGGTTAAACGTTGTCAAACAAATAACATTTTTGTGCGCACATATTTGCGCATGTGTTTTTCCATTGGCTGAACAGCATAAGAGGAGACCCTGTGTGAGAAGTAGGGACTAAAAACTTGAATATACGTAACAGTATTAATAGACGATCAAATTTGGTACGGACCGGACAGCGGATATGGTCTGCTCCGTACCAAATCTGCTCGTCTAGACAGTAGTCTGCGTGTCCGCGCGGTTCGATGGTTTGCACATCGTACTTATATCCGTGCGTGTGTATACAAGTACAATTGAACTTGATACATATAACCGTATAACGACGTCATTGTAATTCAAAACGTTGTGCAACATGACAGAAATTTTGACAGAACGCGAAGTTCTTGGTGAAGTATTGGTATTATATAAAGATTTCCCATGTTTGTGGGATCTATCAGATAAGTTATATTGTAACAGAGAAGCGCGTAACAACGCTCTAGAAATTCTTCGGGAGAGTTATTCAAAATATGATCTTCGCTATCAAGCGATTTTATTAACTTCATATGACTAAATTCATCGCGATCTTTCAAATAGAATTTTGCCCACTCCTTTCTTTTCTTCCTTGTTGTTTGTGGCGGCATTAACGTTGCCGCTAGACCAAACGCAATTTTCGCGCGCTTAATCGGAGGCATGATTACGTATCTGTGTACACAAGGAGACTGACAGATTCTGTCGTCTGTTGAAAACCAGCGAACTTGATCCGCCGTACCATGTCCGTTCCCGGCCCGTACCAAGTTCGATCGTCTATTAATACTATAAGTAAAATCAGTTGAAAATAGACGGTGTAGGAGAAAATAGATGAGTCCGACTGTATGTATCAACGCGCCTCTACTAAAAAGCGCTAAGCGATGATCATAAAACTGATTTCAACGCGAACAAATGTTATTAATTTAATAAATTTACTATCTACGGACATGTGTTTTCATAAACTGTATCAATAAAATATTACTAACTTCCAAGAATGGCAGAATCGGTCTGATTATACGCTTTACGTAGTTTTTCTTCATCGACAATTGGAGGCGGTCGTGTCTCGTACGTCATCGGAGGATGGGTGATCGGTTCCACTCCGCAGAAATCTTCTGTTAATGCTGCAAAGAAAACAAATACGTTAACTAAAAATTAAAAAAAACTGTTTAGCCATGCCAGGTCGTAGCGCGCAAAAATGGGAACTTGTCACAATCGAAATCAGGATGGAAAATGACTTAAATACATTTAGACTGCTCCTGATGTATGGAAGCTGTAATTACATGATCACAATCTAAGGTCATTGTCAAATCAAATTTTTTGATAATCCTTTTTGCAACTGAGTATTCGTATATAAGATTTATAAAACAAATGATACTTACATCCCCCAATTGATTTAACATTTTGTGGACCGTTACTTTGGAACAACAATTTCAACGGATAGATATCGTCGAACTCCACTCTTGAAATACATCCTTCAAAGCCTCCCGTCATAGACTCATTTCTCCCGATATACATGTACTGTATGTTGTTAAACTGGGCATCGGCGGAAGCTTTGATATTGAAGTGGAATTCCATCGGTTGATAATTGTCCACTTGCATGACGAGCGTAGCGCCCGAATTCTTCCTGGTGATTCTCACATCGTGATACTGTCCCAAACCAAAATGTTTATTGGGGAATATTATTTCTTGTCTTTCAAAACCAAAATCAAATACAACCCTTAAATGTCCACTGTTCGATACCATGATCGTCATATATTCCCCTGAAATATTTGAAGCGAAACCGAGCAAGAATCCTTTAGGATTGGTCGTCGTAAAACCAACTCTAATTTTTTCAGCTATCGTAGAGCGCCACGAGCCCATAAAATCGTACTTAATCATCGAACTGGGTCTCATGTTGACACCGATTTCATCCGCACAAATTGGACCTTTGAAAGCGGTCCATCGGCAATCGCACCAGTATCCATCGTACTGTTCATGACACGTTCCGTTGTTCAAACAAGGATTGCTCTCACATCGACCCACGCAGCCGCCAGTGATTCCGTAAAGACCGCGTCGAGCGTAAGTGCTCAGATCAATCAATCGGCCGTTTAAAAGCAGCGCTCGTATGCAGCCGACGAATCCGTCTCGGAAATCGGTCGTAGCTCCCAATACGAAGTGTGACGTCAAATGTAGGGCGCGAACGGGTCCTAACGGTTCTCGGACTTCTGCTTTCAGTGCTCCGTCGACTACGATGCGCGCTTCTTTCCGATTGCGTTCGACCGAAACGGAATGCCAACGATTATCGGCCAACGAATACGACGTCTCGACCGTAACCGCTAGCGGTCCGCTACCGGCTTGATACTGAAACTGTAATTGAACTCCGCTGATTATCGACAATTTAATATAATCGGTAGGTCCTTTGCTGTGAAATATAACGGAGTTTTCGCTGGTGGTTTTAAACTCCAAATAGATATCGCCGCTGTGTCCCATATCAAAAGTTGGCAAGTCGACAGTGGCGTCCGTTATTCTAAACGTTATGACGTTGTTGAATAAGTCGTCGCCTTCGCACAACAGAGGGCCGAGCGTATAGCGACCTTCCTTATCGTCGAGCGCATTTCCCGTATCGCCGAAACGTAACTGTCTAACCGGCAGATATTCTTTCTCTGCGATATCGCCGCCGTCTTCCAGCCAAGTATCGAAACCTGAATCGCAGTTGCACCATTTTGTCGGATCAGCACAATCGCCCAGTATACCGCATTCGCACTTCCTAGAGCCGGGCAGCGCTCCTCCCCAATAATCCATGCGCTGATTGTGTCGCGAAACCCACCACGCGTACGGTTTGAAGTTTTGTTCTTCGACCGGAGAATTGAACAATCGTGATTGTTTACAGGCGTAATTTATACGCTGTCTGCACGATGTTGAGCGATTCAAGAGTGCTTCGATTTGATCTAAATTGGCATCGTATTCAATGTCTTGTCGGAAACTCCCTGCAAACACAATACAATTGAATGAATTAGCAATATTTACTATATAATCGTTTGTTTAGCGTTGCTTCACTATAGCAAAAATATTAAAAAAACAGTGCAAACTTTATATAGCGACACTCGAGAGACTTTTGTGGCGTTATTGAGAGTTGTTAAATGGAGAGAAGATATAATCCATTAATATTTTTTTACTATAATATGTATTTACTCATAATCTATACTAATATATAAAGCTGAAGAGTTTGTTTGTTTGTTTGTTTGAACGCGCTAATCTCAGGAAGTACTGGTTCAAATTGAAAAAATTTTTTTTTGTTGGATAGCCCATTTATCGAGGAAGGCTATAGGCTATATAAAATCAGGCTACGGCCATTAGGAGCGGAGCATTAATGAAAAATGTTGCAAAATGTATCTCAAAAATAAGCTTCTATTGAAGTGAAATGCACTAGCTAAATATACTCATATTATTGTCAGAATACAACGCCGGCTAGCTCAATCGGTAGAGCACACGACTGTCAATATCAGGGTCGTGGGTTCGAGCCCCACGTTGGGCGAATATATTTTTATTTTTTACATTGCTTTCCTTCTAAGGCTTACATTTAAATTTATTTTAATTTTATTTAATTAATTAAAAAAAGTATAAATACTGCTTTTTATCGACAAAAACTTTTGAACGGTAACTCCGATCATCATGAAATTTGGACACAACATTCATCTCGGTAAACTAAGATGAATGTATGTACTCATGTTTTTCCCTTCCCCATTCGTTCTTTTACACCCAGGTGAAACCGGACGGGACCGCTAGTATTAGGTTCGTTCCAAGCAGCCTCGAACGGTAATGAAACCATACACAGTCTTGTCACTGCGCAAGACTAATTTGCGCACTAGCTCAAAAATCGATTCTGCGCAAGACAGTCTTGCGCAGTAACAAGACTGTGTACGGTTTGGTTACCGTTCACGGCTGCTTGGAACGAACTTATTATATAAAATACAAACAAACATTCATACTATCACAAATTACAACAATGAAAGATAATCCCAACAAACAAAAGAAGGAATTTCTTAGAATCTTCTGTACCCATGATGCCGACAACAAAGCAACAACATAACAAACAATTACTGTTTATTGCTTAATGATGACGTATTGTTGTCGTTATTTAGAGTGTATCATTGTATGAGCAAAAAGGTAAACCAACTAGAGTTAAGTAATTTCGACGCATTAAGGAGTTTGTCCTTATATGGAGTTTACACTGTAAATAACAGAATACACACCTGGTTCCTGGAAACCATCAACCGGAGTTGTCTGATCGTTGCTGTGACGAATAACGGTAAGGATGCGCCCATCCGTATAAAACTCACACGTAACCGGGAAAGGTTTTAACGGACCGCTTCCATCTACGTCGATGTCAATATCCGCTGTCAAACCGACGGCTTGTACATTTTTATATGCCTACAAAGCACAATTTGAAATGATCGGAAATGTAAATATCAATGTTTATAACAAATAAACTGTATGTAAATTTAGCCTGCATTTCCTATAAGAACGTTGAATTTGAAAAATATCGGAAGGACCTCCCAAACTGTATTAATTTTTTTGAAAATCCTTCCGATTTTTTTTCTCAAATTAGACATACTTAACCCTTAACCACTGACGTACGAATGTGGTACGTCGACTCAATCTTATTTCGTTCATAACTTTAATTTGCGCAGGAATTGGTCAGCGGCCATTTTGGTACCTTCCTAGCCGCCAGTGACGCGGGAGTCGTGGGAGAGAACGCACGTGTGCGATACGCCTAAATAGGTAAATTTAACGGCTTGACGTATGTAGTGCTCAAAACCAACGTGCAATAACTGCCGTTAAAAACTATTTAGATGTAAGATTTAAAAAAAATGTTATTATTGTGCCAATGAAATCGTCTTGAATATATAATAAAACGTACAAAAAAGTTCCTAAGTTTAATAGTTTTTTTAAGTTGATTTTTGAAAATTCATAATGTTTATTTCCATACATGTCTTATTGATAAATAAACAACACTAATTGGAAAGCTTTTATTTTATTTTTGTAAAATATTTGAATTATGCAAGTACATCCAAAACAAAAAAAACTCGGGTCGCAGTGCGAAACCCTGCCGACAATATAGTGTATTTGCTATTATAGGCAGTGTGGCTCCCTTATATAAATATAACTTTATTTTTGAACAAAATAAAAAATTTAACCCCTTAATACACCCCATAAAATCATATTTTTTTCTTAATTTTAATATTGTTATCAATACAACAAATTAAATTCACCCTTCACTAAATAAATCCATGTCTACAAACTAACGTTTTCATAAAATTTTTAAGTCCGGTCCTGTCGGGCCGATTTTAATGAAATTTTGGTAGCACATTTTAATCATAACTAAAGGGTTAAATTTCAATTTTGAAACGATTCGGAGAAATTTTTAGGTATTTTTGGGCCCAAAAATATTTTTCAACCCCTAAAACCCACCCTGAAAGTGGCTCGATTGGGCCCATTTTAAATAGGCTTCGTGCGGTGATGGATTTCAACATGTGGTCCAAATTTCGTTAAAATCAATTAAATCCTTCGAAAGTTATAGCCCGCACATATATATATATATATATATATATATATATATATATATATATATATATATATATATATATATATAAATATATATATATATATATATACATATATATATAAACATTTCCAAAAATGGTGCCAAAGTGTTTAGGAGGCTATGAAACGTCGAGAAATTTTGGTCCGACCCCTAGGTCCCGCCATCCCACCGACGCCAATAGTGTAAGTGCCTTATGGCAAATACACTAAAAACATAAATATCATAGAAGATTAATGTCCCAGAGCCTCCTAAGGAAATTGACGAATGCCATACGTACGTCAGTGTAAGTGTAACAAAATAACACGTCAGTGGTTAAGGGTTAAAGATAACTGCCTAATTCAAAAAGTCAAAGAAAACTTCGGTGCCATTTTATTGTTTAAAAGCTACACGCGTTTATTTTTAAAAGTTAACGTGTCAAAAGATTAAATGGATTTTCTATTTATTATTTATATTAAAATTACAAACCGTGCACGACAAAGGATTCAACGACGTGTGGCAGACAGCTCCCGCATAGCCCGTTCCCACACAATCGCAGAAGAACTCCATCGAATTTTGCTTGCAGATCCCTCCGTGTTGACACGGATTGGGGCTGCATCTGTCTGTCATGTGGCAAGCGTCGAACACCACTTCGTCTTTACAACAATATTCGTTGTCCTCCCAATCAGTCGGTAGTTTATAGTTGCCGTCTATACTTATCATTCGCATGCAACCCACGAATCCTGAATGAGTCGATTTTGCTTTGCGACCTGTTTGCCAATAGATTTTGACGATTATGATATGGCCATGGTATAGGAATTATTGAAGGAGATTTATTTGGTTGAGGAACAATTGAAAAATAAGCTTTACCTGAGTATCGCTTATGGCCAACGTTTCGAAAAATATTTTTCGAAACGTTGGCCATAAGCGATACTCTGGCAAAGCTTATTTTTCAATTGTTCCACAACCAAATAAATCTCCTTCAATACATATTTTTGGAACAAAACTTCTACTAACAATATAGGAATTATATTATAAACCTCAGAAAAGCACATTAATTACCAATTCCCATTATATCAAATGTCAATTATGAATATAAGGTTAAATAATACAGTAAAATCTCGGTAAGTCGAACCTCATTAAGTCAAAAACCTCCAAAACTCGAAAAAATGTTTTGCTCCCTTCCCTTAAAGCCCCAAAACCTCCATTACTCGAAATATCAACCGTCTATAATAATCAGTGAGTCCCTACAAGTCATTTTGGTACATATTTTCACTCAAAAAAAAATAAATTGGACTTCTATATCTCGAACATAGCAACTCGAAATTAGTTATAATGAATGTTAACACCTCTACAAGTCGAATATTTCCTTACAAAATCCGCCTAAGTCGAAAAGTCTACAACTCGAATTTTTTGGCGACTCCCTTGAAGTTTGACTTATGGAGGTTCTACTGTATTATTATTATATTTATATTTGCTATTGTTGTTGTATGAATCACAAAGTCATTGTTATGAGTTGCAATGCTCTATAAGAAAAATTTAACTGTAACAATAGCTGTGTGTTTTATACAACAATAGCAAACACTATGCTATAAATATAATTACAAAACTTACCACCAATCATATATATTCCACCCGTGCTCATTTTCAATTTTCTTTCGGTTCTCATCGGACGAGCATCGACATTCAATATCAGTAAGTTAGTTTCAATCGACAGTATAACTGTATGCCATTTACCGTCGTTGAACAGATCTATGTAATTATCTAAAATGGTTTTTGGAATCCCTGGCATGTTCAATTCTACTTTAATTTTACCTTCTTCTAGGAACAACTGAAACGTATAGATTTTGTTTATAAACAAATGCCAAACACATATGCGCATGTGCAGAGTTTCCGGCTGTATATAGTCAGACCCAATGACTTTTCTTTTCTAAATTGAAGGCCGCTGCACACGAGGCTGGGTACAAAGCTGGAAATGACGTCACTGCGGGCTCGCTTGATAGCTCACATGAGTTTTAGAATCAGAACAGGGGCTATTTTCCTTGCTAGGTCCGCTGCTAGGTATGAGCAAGAACCAATCAGGAAGCAGTATCTTGTCACGTGGGCGACTTGAACAACGCCCACAAACCAACGTGGTGTCATTCTGCTCTGAGTCAGACAACAGACACGTTTTGTTTTGTGTTTATATTTGAGCTGTCACTGCGCGCGCACCAGATTTATTCACAAAACCAGCTTGAAAAGACGTCCTGTGTGAAGCGAGCACATAACAGCAGTCAAGAAAACCAACGCTAGAAAACTAGTACGCAAATCTGGCACGGAATTTAGCAGCGTTTCTAGCCTTATGTGCAGCGGCCTTAAGTTAAAAATTATCTTAGATACTTTTAAATTAAAAGAGCGTCTAGAGACTTACGTTCTTTTAAAAGTATCTTAGATACCAGATATTCATTTATTTTCATTTTTGGATACAGATATTTTCTATAAAAAGTATCTAGAGAGAATAAAAATTCTTAGAAACAAGATATTCAGTTCCTATTATAACTAGGAATGCATCGGACAGACATAAAACCGTCGGACACTCTGCATAAATAAATAAAAACAATACCTGAACATAACCAGACGTTGAGAATTCATGATACAGCAAGATACCGTTTCCTTCGTACGTTCGGAATGCAAAAGACGCGTTCATTTTAGCTACGCCTTCATAGCCTTTAAGTCTAGCATACGATCCTGGTGTCAAGAATGTTACGGGGACGATAGGAGGTTCCTTAAAAATAACATAAATTTAACATATGACAGTCTTGTAAGTACAGTAGGATTATTTGATATTTGTTTTTGTTTCGAATCGAGTCAAATATTTCATTAAAACTCAATTTTTTAATCAAACCATGTTTTACCTACTAACAAAGATTTCCAATATGTTATTAAAAGAAAATCGCAGTTATGTGGACACGATATCTATACATACATATATGTATACAGTATGTAAACGCGTAAGGTGCACATAGGGAAATTAGCATTGGGAAAAAATACTTGGATCAGAGTTAGCCATGACTGCATTAATTGTTATTTCTATTGAATTATCGTGGTAATCTTGAGGATTTCTATTTTATTTTGATTTATTTTTATTTCACTTGGCTTTTTTAATAATAAAAAGTTCTTATAAATCATAATTTTAATTTTTTTGTACAAAAATAAAACAAAAAAACAAGTCCATCTGTTTGGAAACATTTCATTCAAAAATTGTCTGACTGGTATGACGTATGCGCGTTGGTAAATCAGTGACCCAATGTCTTTAGGTTCAACATGAATAGGCGGAGATATTTGATCTCGCACCATATTTAAGTACTTATGGGAATTTAATGTTCCATTAATAAAAAAAGTCCGATTATGTTGTAATCATTTGCATATTTTCTTCGGTAGTATACACATTCATTTTGCAAAAGTATATTATCAGTCAAATTGAAAAACAAGATTTCAAGGCTTACTCTAATCCAGTCATTTTTTCCCAATGTTAATTTCCCTATGTGCACCTTACGTGTTTACATACTGTATAAAAATCTCGTGTCACAATTTTGGTCGCGCTAATCTCCGAAACCACTGAACCGAATTTAATGAAATTTTGTAAATGTGTCTTGTTTGGTTCAACTTACACTACAGGATAGTTTTTACTTGACTCAAATACAAAAACTGAAAGCATATCAAACACTGAACTCGACTCGAAAATTGAAAATTTATTACTTAGATTTTGGATAGTCAATCAAGTAAACAGCGCTACAGTTTTCGGAGCTTCATATACTTACAATACAGCTGTACAAAGTATTGATTTTTTCAAATCGCCATGTTTCGCTTTGTTCATACGAATATTTTAAATCTTGAATTAAATTTGATGAATTTAAATAAACGTTTTCCATGCATCCAGTAAAATTTTGATTTACAACTAACCCCTCTTGCATATTGGGCACACCCCCAATGTATAACTGAAAACAAAAACGAAACGTCTACTACGCAAGCCAATAACAGTTTAATTAATAAATGAGAAAATTGAATTACGGCAATTGCTTAGAACAATGAATAATATTAATTACTGATAACCAACATGATTATTCTTTACCGCAAATTTTTAGTTTACTAATGCCCATATTCACCAATTTACTTTCAATTCACCAAGCAAATTATCAGATAGAAAAGTTTATTAAATAATAAATATACACTGCACTATACTCTTTGCTCTTTTCGATGAATATTTTGACGTTCACCCAAAAATCCGATCGATAGCATTAGTGTAAACGTCAAAAAAAGTCTCACAAAATAAAAATGTTTTATCCTAACCCAATTGCACACAAAACTTCCACTAACTTTAATATTTTACAACTATACACTTCACAAAAGGTTAATAAACAACACAAATAAATTCACAAGAGCAAACTGTATATATAATACTCCACGTTTATAGGTTAGGTTTTATGATCATTGTGGCGGCCATTATTATTTTATCAGGCGAATAAATATTTATACCCTGGAAGTAAGACAGAATAGATTTATACCTGCAGTAAACATAATTATGGTTGATGAATTGAATTATCGTTATTTATTCGGAAGAATAGTTACCTGAAGAACAAATAAACCGAATAAATACCTACTTACATTCGGTGAATATGACCATAATTAAAATTATGATTGGATAATATCGAATATAAATAATTAATTCATTAATTCATTGTTCCAATAACAGATGGCGCATGTAAATATTTTCCAAAAAAACTTACGGCACGGTTAAGATTAAGGCGGCTGAATTCTCCTTTAACTTTACCAACAATCATTACTCGATCAACTGAAAAGACAACTTCACGTCTGTTTCGAGAAATCACAACGTCGTGCCAAATATTATCATCCAGTAAACTTCCGACAGACAGACTGGTCATAACACCGGATCCTTAAACAAATCAACGCTGAATTACTGAAAATTTCTATATCTATTGTTATTAATAAAAATATTATAAATAAGAATTGATGTTAGATCCAGATAACTCTAGAAATTGGTGTCCTTAATGGGTTTGTTCCACCGTACACAGTCTTGCAACTGCGCAAGACTAATTTGCGCACTGGCTCAAAAATCTATATTGCGCAAGACAGTCTTGCGCAGTATCAAGACTGTGTACGGTTTTATTACCGTTCGCGGCTGCTTGGAACGAGCTTTATATAAATAGGATCAAAGAAATCAAAACCAATGTTTAAAAACTCACCCAAATTGATATTTAACATCATGCGATTATCTCTCAGCTGCAGTGCAAAGTAATCACCCTGTGTTCCTCTGCTATACATGAGAACTCCGTTGGCATGGGTAGTCTTCATACGGAACCTGATGGACTCGCGTAAAGCATCGATTGGATCGCGCAACAGATCCAATCGTACCAACGAACTGCCATTGAAGTATAAATTATCGGCGTCTATAAAAATAAAAACGTGCAAAAATTACTTTTGTAAAAAACTAATTTCTTGCTATATGCAGACTCCGAGAAATTTGACGGAGTAAGGAAAACTACCCTGGAAGAAACAATTCTGAATGCTTTGTTTATAGATGCTTTGATGTTCGTTTTTGGCTTCAACGAGAGGTTGAATGAAAGCCGATTTATACAGACAAGTCAAAAACGAGCGTTCAGAATTGTTTCTTTATAATAATACAAACAATCAAAAAAATTAATTGATCTGGTTGAGTGGGAATTGCTGGCGGACTATTCGGAACCCAAAGGAATGGTGAGACCTCTGGTGAGAATTGCGCCGAACTGTCCTAAGGGGGGTTTTTGACAGGTAAACTATGGAGGCATAAGGTAAACATTGGGCGTGTTTGGCCGAAGTAAGTACTTAGTAAATTTAGTAAGCCACTCACTATACTTACAAAATTTTCGGCCGGAACACAAAATAAGTGCTAACGCGGTAAGCATGGCTTAATATAAGACGCCATTTTGCTTATTGTTGATGTAAACAAAACAGACAGGAACAGACCTGTCATTTATCCATTTGCGACTATTTACATGAATTAAATTATATTGATAAATTTAGTACTGTCAATTATATTCAGTCTATGAGGTTATGTACGGGATATAACGTAAACCAGTGTTTTGAGTTATGTCAAGCCAGTAAGTCTGTCCTGGCCGAAAAGCTTTATAGTCAGCTTGTAAGATTTTAATTTTTTTATGCTAACTGGCTTACTAAGTTTAGTAAGTACTTACTTCGGCCAAACACACGGATTGATTTAGAAAAGCAAGATGGAGGCTAACCTAGCCTCCATCATGGTTTTCTAAATCAATGTTTACCTGTCAAAAACCCCCCTTAGGACAGTTCGGCGCATTTCTCACCAGAGGTCTCACCATTCCTTTGGATTCCTAATTAGCTGTTCAAAATATAGAGATTACATGAATGAAAGCTAGTAGGCTATTTTCTACTACCGTAATAAATTAACGTGACGATACTTACTGTAATTACAACCGAACAGTTCAACACGGAGCGAAATACGATCGCGCCATCTTGTCGGGTTAATGCGAATCCACTGAGCAATTATCGGTACTTCGAACTCATTCTTACGTACTGTGTCACCGTTCCAATTGCCTTTGAACATCTACAAAATACATGTTGCGTTACTATAATCCGTAATTCTGTACAAAAACGTGATATAGTTGAGCTGAAAAAAATAAATAAAACTGAAAGAGTGTGCGAGTACTCGACAAACAGAGTATCGGTCCAATAATGAAAATTCTTTGAACAAAGAACCGACGTTTTCGTTGAATCGAAGTGATCGAACTTGTTTCAAATCTAGTTGGGAATCGCATTTTTGCGTTCTAAAAAGGGTTTAAACGCAACCCCCTTGCTTGAAGTTTTTTGACGTGAAAACGTCTATTCGCCCGTTAAGTACAGTGACAAGCCAGTCGAACTTTTTAGTGTTACAAAATACCGTCGGATTTGATTCGCTAATGACTACGAGATTAATAATGCAATAACAACGATTGAGACCACGACGGTTAGAGCACGTCTGTACGCATTTTCGCGCAGGATTTGTTTGGCCTAAATTAAATACCCGATTTGACTCGACTCGGAGAGAAGAATCCACTACTCGCACACTCCTAGAAAAATACAGTAGTATCTCGACTTGCGCGAACTTGGAGTTATGCCATTGCTTACTTCCCCATCTTCTATGCCCCTTTCAGTCCGTATTTTAATTGCACGCAAGGTTCAAGGGCGTAGATATGGGGGGGGGTAAAGGGGGCAATTACCCCCTCCGGGATCATAATAATAAGAAAATATAACTGAGAATAATACGAATACCTGACTAAAAAATAAAATTTAGAAATACTTCTTGAAAAGGAATTTGTAAAATTAGTTTGGGAATTTATATTTTGCTTGACACCTTCCCTTTGTGAGTATTCTTGTGTGATATTAATAAAACTTAAAAAAATATTGATTTTTTTGCTTTACCACCCCCAGAAAAAAAATATCTACGCCCTTGTCCGAGTTATACAAATTTGATTTACGCAATCTCTGTCGATCCTATCGCGTGATTTTCGGATATTACTGTATACAGAACGTGTTAATACAATAATGAATTAAAAATCAACAAATATTTTTAAAGATTGGGCAGTGCTTGGAAGTTAATCGAAGCGAAGACAATAAAAACATGTGCTCAAGAATAAAATGTGAGATTGTTAGTTGCGTTAGCGTAATATTATTTACATTAGGAGCCGTTGAATATCAAGTCATCCATTTGTGCGTTTTCGAACCTATATGTATAAAATATCTCTGAAAATATTTATACAAGTTTCTTCACTATACTGTGGTATGCTGAAATCGGCAATTGCGTATGCAAAACTTGTTTAAATTAGATCGTTTTATAATAATCAACAGGTAGGTTTAACGTCACAGCGCTAATTATTTTAGCCCTTACTCAACAGCATTGACGACAGTAATTAGAAATTATAAAATGCTTAAAACACAAAACGCATATCACCAATACAAAACGGTTATGACGTCACGTTTGTTTATCAGTATATCATTTAGCTTCTAGCGCTGGAGTCGTTAAGCCTACCCAACAAATAAGAAATGAATTAATCCTCAAACATCACACTCCAAAAAATTAGCTTCGACACAATGTTTTTTCGATGTAATAAGTTGCAAAGTTATACATCGCTCTTTTATGATGCATCGTTAACTTAACATCGATGTTAATTTTAGTTTAAGCTCCCATGACAGAAAAAGTTACACCAAAGAACACCTCAAAATTATAAAGTGAAAATGGCTGAAACATGTTACGCCCGCCAGACAAGTAAAAATTTGTTAATTGTTATTTTTTATGAATTTCTGAATTAAAAAAAAAAACATGATTTTACTTTCCAAAACACCTGCTTGAAATTTATACAATTTGTAGTAAATAATGTACCATTTTTGAAAAAATTGGTCTGGCTGACAATTTTTGTTAATAAATTAGCCAGACTTCATTTGTTATAAACAATTTTTTTTATGAAAATACATTTCATAACACCTCCTTGATTTTTTTTTTAAATAAAGCTTAAGATCTCTTCTATCTAATACAACTGGTCTGGCTGACAATTTTTGTTAATAAATTGGTCAGACTTCATTTGTTATACAATTTTTTGTTTATGAAGTCTGTCATAGTAAAAAACATTTTTTCGCTGACAGACCAATTTTTATGCATAAAATAGATGTCAAACCTTCTTTCAGAAAAAAATTAAGGTGGTGTTTTGACACGGCCCTTGTAAAAGCTAATTTGTTTATAAAAAAACGCTGTCACGGCGCTCTACAATTGAATCTGGCATGGTAAAAAACAATATTTTGATGAAAAACGTATTAAAGTATGTAAAAGGGATCTACCGTATTAATTTAGAATAAAAAAAATTTTTTTTCTAGTTAGCAACGATTATACCATATTTTTTCATTAAATGCGGCCACATTTTTTAATGAAAAAATATGGTATAATCGTTGCTAACTAGAAAAAAAAAAATTTTTTTATTCTGGTGTGGAAAGGGAAGAGCTGGAAGGACTAATTGAAAGTAGAAACCACTGATTTACTGTACTGTACTGGAATGTGATGTTATAGGATTAAACTTATCGCAACAATTCAAGACCACAAATAATTCAAGAGTTGTGTATACAACGTAAGTAACCTCAGTTTCGCCGGTGGCGTCGGCGAAGGAGCGCCAGCTCTCTCCATCGTCCGAAAACTGAACAATATATTCGGTGACATATTCCGAAGTGTGAGCTCGTCCCTGGGTGACGATCGTTCGAACCTCCTGACGACTGTGCAAGTTAAATGTTAGGAAGTGGTTGTAGGTGCTTTCCTCGGGTGACCAAGCCGAGGGTCCTACAAGAGAAGCATAGAACAGACCAGCGCAGGCCAGCACCGTGCATTTGTTAGTGTTGTTTGTTTTAAGCGCAGAAAAAAAATACGATCATAGTTTGTTATGTACTATAAACAGGGAGACATATTACCGACTCAATATGATACACATTATACAGTATGTAAACGCGTAAGGTGCACATAGGGAAATTAGCGTTGGGAAAAAATACTTGGATCAGTTAGCCATGACTGCATTAATTGTTATTTCTATTGAATTATCGTGGTAATCTTGAGGATTTCTATTTTATTTTGATTTATTTTTATTTTAATTGGCTTTTTAAATAATAAAAAGCTCTTATAAATAATTATATTAATTTTTTTGTACAAAAATAAAACAAAAAAACAACTCCATCTGTTTGGAAACATTTCATTCAAAAATTGTCTGACTGGTATGACGTATGCGCGTTGGTAAATCAGTGACCCAATGTCTTTAGGTTCAACACGAATAGGCGGAGATATTTGATCTCGCACCATATTTAAGTATTTTTGGGAATTTAATGTCCCATTAATAAAAAAAGTCCGATTATGTTGTAATCATTTGAATATTTTCTTCGGTAGTATACACATTCATTGAAAAACAAGATTTGAAGGCTCACTCTGATCCAGTCATTTTTCTCAATGTTAATTTCCCTATGTGCACCTTACGTGTTTACATACTGTATGTAAAATATGGAAATAAGGGGTCAATTGTGACAGTACAGAAAGTGTTAATAAGGAAATTCAGCAACTGAATAACAAACACGTACAGTAAAATCTCCCTTAACGGCCATCGATCCAGTAAAGTATCGATAATTAAGAGCTTCAGTAATTTTTTTCCTATCGTACGTATTATAATTGACTGAGCAAGCAAATTGAGTAAGGTCTTGTTTTATTCGGACCGTTCGGAATTTGCTCTATTTGTGTGCTTGATTGTTTTTACCATTGTTTGCTTAATTAATTAATTGACTGGTTGACTATTTTAATTGATTCAATAATTGAGTGCTAAATTATTTGCTTATCTGTAGCGTCGTACCGTAATTATGGGCAAACGCGTGGAATAATTTTAACGAAATTTAGCATCGCCATTTTTTAATAACGCTAAACGATTCATACAAATAGCTTTTCGATAAAAAATGTAAGTCATCGTGGGACGCCTGGTAGATGTGTAACATAAATTTAAGCAATATTCTAATGACTAAATTTTGCCCTGTCATCTAGTTTTCGCTTTTAACAAAAGCCAAGTTATAATCCAACTCTTACACAAAGCAAGCGTCACGCGCTGTCATCTAACGAAATACAAATAACTAAATTTCGCCCTGTTATTTAGATGTCGCCTTCAACTAAAGCCGTGTTTAACCCAACGCACACAAACGTAACGTACTCCCATAAAAGTATCGCGCCAATTTCACGGTTTTAATCCCAACCAAACGCGCCATTAGATGTTTTACATCAAAAATAGTCCTGCGAATTAAATGTTTCATGTTCAATGAAGGAAATGTTTTGCATCCATTTAGGAGAGCCTTTACTGTACATTTAATGTTTAATTATACATAAATATTCACAATCTATTGTACTTTTTGTTACAGGGGTTTCCTGATTAATAAACAAACCTAGCATTTCATTTTAACGCGGTTATAAAATTTATGTACATAAATAAATAATAAAATTGTCCTCGGGTGAAATTGCATTTGCATATTATATAAGTTACCGATATGCAATGACTTTTTTCAATTACCATCTAATTAGAGATCAGTATAAGGAATTAAATCTCGGACTTATTGAACACACGGTATAAAATATGAATTAAGTATATTATAATTAATAATACACTGAAAGGGAAATAATCGTAACAATAACATGCCATGCTATGATGAACTAAATTAAAATAGTAAAAAGCAGCAATTTAAATAACAAAAAAGCAAGCACAAAAATATAATAAAAAAATTAATAGAGGTTGTAAGAAAGTTGAGCGTAAAATTTTGTTGAAATCGACACCGATTTTATCAATGTACACGGCGACAGACGTCGTGTTCATTTAAACAATTTTAGAACTAGAGTGAAAGAGAACATTCACCTGTTTTAATGAAATATGTTAGATACAATAGATATTGTAGATTATAGAGACCCAGCAACTGGTTAAATATGTTAAATAGTACATAGTTACTGTTTTAGAGTACTATTTAAAGAAGAATTTGATTAGCTGCATATAGTTTTTACGTTCAAAATTGCAAATCAATAACAGCACGCAAAACTTTAAACGACCATCGCTTGTTTTGTGACTCCTAAGCGAACGTCACTTGTTTCGTGGCTGCTTTGTTACATTCTTTTGTTTGTGCATACCAAATTACAATTCATAAACAATGAAAATCTGTATAATAATATATACACAGTTGAATATTCAAATCTTTGATTAACGTCTGAATAGAATTCTTCAAATAAATAAAATTGTCGATCAATTTTTTTCAGACTATAGGTATATTGACATAAAAAAAAATAAAATTATAAATCAATATTACAAAAGATGACGTTTCGATCCGGATTTGGATCTTTTCAGATTTCGAAAATTCATCTTTTGTAATATTGATTTATAATTTTATTTTTTTTATGTCAACATATAGTCTGAAAAAAATTGGTCGACAATTTTATTTATTTGAACAGTTGAATATTATCGGTGGCTTGGGCTTTTACCTTGATGTTACCACCGGACTCCTTATAATCGGCAAAGTCCTGACCGTTGGTGCCATAGCTGATGGCAAACTCCATTACATATTCTGAGGTACGGGCGCGGCCTTGGATCCAAATGCGGGTCACATTCATTACCGCGCCTAAGTCTACGATCAGCTGTTGGTCAAAATCATTGCTCGAAGCAGTCCAAGCGTTGCCACCTTTATTTATTAGTGTTTTTCAAATAATTAAACGTTTATTTGTATACTCACTTATTAATAGATAAATAGTATAAATAAAGACGCCATAAGCGCCGTTTTGATTATTATTAAAATAACAACGGGAAACATGGAACCGAAATCGTGCGACATTAGCTATGTTCCAGCCTCTCTGCGAACGGTAATATTATCGTCACAATCATGGTAAAACGAAACTGTATTGTATCGGTTTTATGCGCATGCGTCAACTTTGCACTGTTTGGTAGCTTAAAAAACAGTTATAGAACCGTTATAATCTCGGTTCGAACACGCTTTAGCTACTGCGCATGACTGTGACGTTATTACCATTCGTACAGAGGTTGGAACAGAATTTGTTAAAACTCGCTGCTCTCGTTTTCAACACGCCGGCACCCATTATGACACTATAATCTACTATTACAAGAAAAAAAAATTAAGTTATTTTTTGTGTTCTTTATTTTTATTGCACAAGATCAATAAAATACAATTTTCTGTCAATTGTGGGATTTTATAATATTCTTAAAATAAAATACATTTAAAAATAATTAAAAAGACACCCTTAAATTATTATACCTAAATGTATGGGTTCCGAATTTACACATGAAAAATATTATATTGGCGGTAAATGGTTTGATATGGCATAAAAGCATGGAGGCAAATAAACTAGTAAAACAAATGAAACAGTACTACATCGCATGCTGAAAATAATAATCAAAAGTCAACAAAATGTGGGTTTTACGAGAAACTACAATCTTCTAACAACTACACATATTAAGTACTAGTGGGTACTAGGGTACACTATGGTACTAGCTATTGATTTAGCATGCTTCAAGTATTGTTTTGTTTACATTTATATAAACTAATAAAAAGGTATAGGTATATATTATAGCCTGTTCCAAAACAAAGAACTTTTATTGTATATTATCAATGTATTTTTATTTACGAAGTACGCAATAAAAATCAAACATTTATGAAAATATTTTTTCTTCATAGCCCGAAAAAATATATTTTATAACAAGTTTTTGATAAACATTAAATTACCAACAAAACCAGGAAATATTTGTTCTTAACCTAATAAAAACATATTTAAGGAATTATCAAATTGCTCTTATAATCACAATTATACATAATAAAATTATAACGATAACGGCGATTCAGGTTTTGATAAATAAACCTTACAATATTCGATATCATTACTTAACAATGGTACCGCGTCTTTCATAAGTTCATTGAACGTTAATTGTTTAAACAAGTTATTATCAACTGTTTTGGTATCACAACCAATAGCTGTTGCTGCACAATGAAAATCGTCCAGCAATATTTCTTCAAATTTCCAGTTAACTTTTTGATTATTTACATAAAGTTCAGTGTCGGTTACTAATTTTGTCCTCGACAATTCTTTCGTGTTAATTTTAAAAGAAATGTCTTGCAAGTTTATTGTAATACCAACACCTAAAGCTTTCACATAACTTTCTTTTAAACACCAGTGTCTAAAAAACATCGTTTCTTGTTGCTGCAGTGTCCCGCATTTAATGTTTTTCCATTCAAAATCAGAAAAATTTCTACGCATTATTCGAAAAAACTCATTCAGTGGCTTTCCACCCGAGTATTCTATTTTCATTACATCCACCCCTAAATCAACATTGCTAGCCTCACCGGCTAAAATTGCATAATTGCCTTGATGAGACACATTAAAGTTTATTTTTATTTCGCTATTTGAAACTAAAAACGGTTTTCCATTTTCATGTCTTTGAAAAACAATTTCATTATAAGGCATTTTTGTGACAGCGTGTACAAATTTCCGCATCAATAAACGCCCACATAACGAAGCTTTAAAATCTTTCTTGAAAACAAATTTTTGTAAGCGTTGTTTTTCTTCTGCTTGAATACAAGACGTAGCTAACAACAGATCTGTCTCAGATGGGTTCCAAGAGCTAAAGTTAAACGCCCAACGAACACTGTTTGTTGAAGACATATTTTTTAAATAACTAAACATTACAAGGAAAATTGTCTATTTGTAAAATTCTTTTCACTTGTTAAGCTTGAAACTAACTTCTTTTTCGGTGTTGGTTTACTCTTGACCTATAGAAATTAAAAATTGAAGTTAGGGAAAACCTCTTTGATAAATTGTTTTTAAAAGGAAGTTAACGTGGAACCATTTGCTAAAACACTGCTCTATTTCTGGTACATATGAATTTGAAAGTTGTACTGGAAATCGAGTATTATTCAAAACCAATCATTTCATTTTCTCATCTAATAATTTGGGCATCGATTGATAAAGTGAATAATTCCATAAATATGTTATCATTTACGTCAATCCTAATTTACTTGTTAGCAAAAAAAAATAGTTAAAGCTAACAAAACTAAGACATTCTGTTATAATAAGATAGTAATAAAATTCAACATACCGTATAGTCTAGCATTGCCAGGGCCTCGATCTCGCATAGACGATGTTGCTTTTAGTTTGGCCCTTTCTAATAAGGGAGTATTGCATTCATATTCTGAATAATAATCTGAAATCATATAAAGGGAAGTTAATGGTATTGATGCTGAAGATCTCAACTGTTTAGCGTCTATAATCTACGATCTTTCTCCATGTTAATGGTGTTGACACTATGACACATTCGATGATTCAATATATTTTTTTCAGTTGATTTGTAGAGTTTTTCAAATTGAATTGCATTTATAACACAAAATTTATTAATTAACGACTAAAATTGACAAAGATAAAATTTACATTAATTGTAAATGATTATCACCAGAAACGCCATGTTACACAACCACAAAAAAAAATTGAATTTATCAATTTAAATATATTAGAAGCTTTCAATAATAGTTTAAACATATAATTACCTGCCGATACTGAAGACAGAACAATAAAACTTATAAAAAATGAGGAAAAATAAGAGATATCCATAATAACATGTCACTATTTCAAGCGCCTATAACAAAATCAACAGAATACACAAAAAGAGGAGTGGTTGACATGACGCATCCTCGTTTTGTTGGTAATGTCGACAAAATCAACACAAAAAAGCGCCATCTAGAAGAAACTGTATACACTTTCTTTTTACACCATAAACATGTGAACTGTATTACCTATGCTATTGAAAATAAACGAATTATCGAAATTCAAAAATACAAATGGCGTCACAGTTCAGATGGTTCCATAGAGAAGAGAGGTTATGGTTCTCTGGATGGTTCAGACTTCAGAGGCACATTAGCAAATTAATGCAGTGTTAATTAGAATTAAAATTCAGAAAAACTCTTATAGCGATATACAGGGAATGAAAGTGAAACAAAAAACTATATAAATATATTTATTTAACATTAAAAAATATATCACAAATTAGTCATCATCTTCACTATCTACAATCTGTATAATTCTTCTCCTCGGTTTTTTTTCAATTGGTTTCTCTTTCCGTCTCTTTCGTTTCTTTAAATTATGTTCCAATATTTCCAGTTCTGATAGTTCATAATTAATACTGACTTCATCGTTGTCCACTACAAATGAATCCTGAACAAAAAAAATAAAGTCGGTTTACGGACGATAATTTTACGTGATAACGTATTCCGCTCGAATATCATATTTAATAATACATAACCTAAATTTTAGTAGCTGTCAGGCGGAACGTGACACATTTCAAAACGTTACACTTTTTCGTGCATGCAGCCGGTGTTTCATCAATTTATAAGACGTTATCACGTCAAAAAAAAAAAAATGAAAAAAATGAAAAATTACTATCATAAAAGTACATTAACAGTTTGTATTTTTTTAACATCAAAGATTCTAGCGACAAGACAACTTCAACAATAAAAAATACTGACATTTGACATAATATATAACGTGGTTTTGTTTATAATTAAAATTAGGATCACAGGAACTTGAACCCTTCAATAAAAACTCAATGATTTCTCAACTATTTAATTTCGCAACAATCAAATTAATGTCAAGATCGTAGGCCTATCGCGTATCTCTGACAGTCGATGTATCCTAGATAAAAATTGTAGTTTCATTGTTCTGGATATAAGAAAATTTAGCGCCCGTTACTGACAATACCTTAATGCTGTCAGTATTTCGCCAGTATTTTGAAATCCACCTTACACGATCAGTATTTATATATATATTTTCTGGATTGCGAAAGTATCATCAGTATAGTCTATCAGTATTTGTCCTCGCACACGATCAGTAATATTGAAAGCGTTTCGATACACTGCCAATATAGCTGTTAATGTGAGAGGCACTTTACTGAAAAAATCAACAAAAATTTGTTAACAATTTTGTAGACAACGTCTACAGTAGCCAAAGGATCCAGAAAAACGTAATTACAGATATTAAATTTGCATTTATTGATTAACGTTTCAAAGGATTTACCTTCATCCTCAGAGTACAAATGCCGTCAAATATGTAATACTCTGAGAATAAAGGTAAATCCTTCGAAACGTTAGTCAATAAATGCAAATTTAATATCTATAATTACGTTTTACTGGATTCCTTTGGCCACTGTAGACGTCTACAAAATTGTTAATAACTAATTTTTGGATCGCTTGTTCTTTACTTACATCAACAAAAATGTTCATAAGCATAGCGTACCACGGAGATATTATTTTTTTTACTTTTTACATCCAGGATAGAGGCGATTCCTGATATGACATTTTCTTGCAAAACATAAACTTGTCAAAAATGATCATTTGTCAAACTTTTGAAGTATGTCATTTCGCTAAACAAAGGAGCGAAAGTGATCATAAAACGTCAAATAAATACCTCTACGTAACAGGACTCCTGCTGCCAGTCGGGCTGCGAGCATATATCTTCGAAAGCAACGGGCTTTAGCTGGGGTATTTTAAACTTTCTTCTATCCAATATTTTTGAAGGGCTCCTACAAAATAAAATTATAAAAACATTTATAATAATATAACAATAGGGTCATACGCAAGTTTTTAGGGTTCCGTAGAAATTAAGAACCCTTATAGTTTCGGTCAGTCCATCCGTTCAACTGTATGTCATAACTAGTGATGTGCCGGATCGTTAAAAATGTATATCCGCGGATACGGATCTTAACTTTCTTAGAGTACGCGGCGGTAAATATTGCACATTGACCTTTGGAAAGAGACAATCTGTTATGGGAAAAAGTTATTGACTTCTTTAAGAGTTAATTCTCATAACAGATTGTCTTTTTCCAAAGATCGATGTGCAATATCTCATTATAAAGATAGTTTTTTATTAGTACCTTTGAGTTATGTACTATTGATATGGTACTCACTTCGATAATTTTTTGCAATATAAAGATGCCAAATACGATTTTAAGAAATAAAAAATAATCTGAATGGAATTTAACAGTTTTTCATTATTACCTAATCACCTATATATATAAAATTTCATCTATGAATTGAAAATTAATAAGGTAAAAGATCCGCCATAAAACTAACGGATACGGATCTTTCTTCTCCCTCGTATATCCGTGGATACGGATATCCGGCACATCACTAGTCATAACCCTCCCATATTATCATTAGTTGAATAAGGTTATTCGTCAACTACTGTTTTAGTAGTAATTTAATTTGTTATAATAATTTATCATTTATTATTGAAATATGCGAGACGTCAAAAAAAACATTATTTCAATGTTACTGAATAATTATTCTTATTGTTTACCTAACTGACTGTAAATAATGAGCTTTCATATCAACATCTGTATTCTGGGTACAACTGGTAACTACAAAACTGTTAATTGAACTATCGGAATCGTCAGAGCTCTCGTCGGACCCGGTGTCATCCGAAACTTCAGCTTCATTATCGATAAACTCACTTACTAACTCCTGCAAAGGTGTAATTTAAATAATTAATAGATCAATAGTTAGCTAAAACATCACAATCATGTTCAACACAAATCAGAAAATTTATGCATTTTCACAACCTTCGAAACTTAATGCAGGTACCCAATTTAAAAAAAAATTAGCTTTGATTGCAAGTTTTCTGTACAAATCTGGTGAAAATATTGGGTGATCAAAGTTGCAAGGTGCACCGGACCCTAGTTGTGGGTTTTTAATAACAAATGAACAAATAATAATTACAACTAGCCACTTGCTGCGTAAAGTAAGACATGGGTAAGGGCTAGTTGTAAATATTTGTACAATTGTAATTAAAAACCCACACTGGAATTCGGTACCTACACCTTACAACTTCGATCGCCAATATTTTACTAGAAGCGCGATTATATTAGATAGCCTCTATTCCCCGATGAGTAAAAAGCGAAAGTTCGATTAAAATCGATTCAGTAGCTTTTGAATTAGACCCAAATAAAAAAACTGACAAACATACAAAAATGCCGAAAATTGCTAATTCGGTCACGGCATTCTAGAAACCGTCGAGATTTCGTAGTTATAGACAAACTTACGATCAATTTTTAACTTACTTTTCTTTTTTTCTTTCTTACTGAACCACGTGGCAAACGCACAGGAGATGGCAGTTGTTTGTACGTATTAGAAACAGATGGTTTTTTAAAAACAAATTGTGATAAATCTATTTTATTTCCAGTTTCAACTTCGACTTTGGTTTCATCTGGTGACGCAAAACTATCGCCACTGCTAGATTTATCAAACGATCTACTTTTTTCGTCAAATCGATGCAAACGTCTTCGCTTGGCCAATTTAGCAAAATTTAATAACTGTTCATCTTCGCTGCCTGAACTATAAATGGAAATTATTTTCGCATTTTTGTTTGTATCATTTTCTTCTTTATTTATTTCACTTGTCGAACTACTAAAATTACGATTTTCAAAACATTTGTCGTTCGCTTTTCTTTTTAGCTGAAGTTTTGAAAATGGTTTTTTAATATCTAAGAAATGGGGAGATTCACTGGAATTCAGTTTCTTAACTGAATCGTCTGGTGATTTCCGTGGGGTGAGTTGTAAATTTGCTTTTTCCTCAGCGGTCTTTTTATTAAATTTATCAGACGAGTTTTCTTCCAACATTTTGAATGATTCATCATTATTTAAAACATGCGAAGATTTTAAGTAAAGCATATTTTCCGAACTTGAGCTACTACACTTTAGTAAATTTACATTTTTGTCAGGAATTTTTTTATTAAAAATATTGAACGAGTTTTCTTTCAATATTTTCAACGATTCGTCATGACGTTGCAAGCTTTCATTGTATAAAACATGTGAAGATTTCAAGTTAAGCTCATTTTCGGAACTTGAACTAGAACCCGAACAAAGTACCTGATTTTCTTTTGTTTGTTTACTTAAACTGTTCTCTTCTTTTTCATTGTTTTTAGATGTAGAACAATCTGCCTTTTGCGAATTGTCATTCGAACTCTCGTTATCTGAACGATTTACTTCTAAAACAGGCGTATGTTTTTTTTCATCACAGTCATCGGAAAACAAATCCTCATCGCTGCTGAAATATACATCTTGCAAAGAAATCTCAACTTTCTTTATTAAATCAGCGTCGACATTTTTAATTTGTGAAGCCGCCATTTCTGACTGTTCTCCTGATAGTTTTTTCTTTAACAATTGCGAAGTTAATATCGGTGATACCGATTTTTCTCTATAATTAATGAATGAATTTTCATTCGCATCTTTCCTTTTTTCTAAAATTTGGGATATTATGATCGGCGAAACGCTTTCCCTGTTTGCATTATTTTGACATTCCGTTTCAAAATCGGATTCATCAAACAAAATGCTTTCGTCCCACAAATCAAAACCACCATTCCTGTCTTCGGTTTCATTTGTTTTATCATTTATATTATTTATTTCTTCTATTTTGTTTTCTACTACATGCGTTTCATTTTTAACTGAATTGTCTATAGATTTCCTGTCTCGAATTTTATCGGAACTTTGATTTGTTTCATCTACTGTTTCTTCTGTTTTGTTTTTTCCTAGATAGATATCGTTTTTAATTGGACCGTCTCTTGTTTTCTTTGGTATGATTTGAGGGCTTTGTTGGTTTGCTTGTTTATTAAGATTTTTAATTATATCAGGTATTACAGTAGAATTTTTAAGGCTACTTTGATCTGCTCCAACAATATCCAGGATCTGAGTAATCGTCAACAACGTTGTATTATTTTTTGCACCAACACTATTTTCATTGTCATTATGTCTTGATTCAAAATTCTGAATTATATCAATTTTATTTTTATCAAAACAATCTTCTATGTCATCTTCTTCATCAGAATTAATTATAAACAGTGAATTATCCCATAAATCCAATTCTTTTCTTTCAGTTTTCACTTTATCTAAACTCCTATTTGAATGTTTCGGAGTCGAAACTGCTTGAATATTGCATCTGGACTTTTTGTTCAAACTTGTGTTAAAACTACCACGCATTATTGGGGATAGCTGAGGACCAGATAATTTTAAATTTGGCGACAACACACCGTTTTCTAAATCATTGTCGACTGTTCTCCAATCGTTTGTTTCTAATTTTAAACAATTGTTTTTCACATCAATATTTTGCGGTTTTAAGGTTGGTAAACTGTTTTTGCGTAGACATTTCATTCGCTCTGACATTTCGTCTGAAAATAAATCGTCAATATTTTCCAAACCAAAATAATCCAACGCTTCCCTAGACAATTTATCAGGCACATAAACCGTTGTATCATTCTGTAATGTCGACGTACTGCCCGAAATATCTAGGGCTCTACTTAAATACGCTTCTTCGTTATGATTTACCGAAAAATTATTTTCATTCTTTAAACGCGAAGTTGTAATAGATTTGTCGATGCTAAAACTGCAACTTTCATTGAGCTTATCACATAGAGACGCATTTGAAAAATCTTTATTCAAAGTCTTTTTTATATCATCAAAGAAAAGATCTTTGTTGAAACTTTCAAAACTAAATTTATTTCTTGCCCTAGGACTTAAATTATTGACGGCAAACGCTGCCAAATTATCCGCAGTTAAATATTTTAACACGGATTCATCAGGAGGTGACCACGGCGTAATTGGTTCGTCCGGAGTGTTCATAGCGGTGCTAATAACGGTGCAGTCAAATAAATTGTCACAGATGACGCATTTTTTTTCCAGTAACATATTGACGCTTTTTCTGGTGTTCAACTCTGATAACAGATCTACCAAAATGGCGGCATTTTTGGAACTTGTCGATGATTTACTAGACTCGGATGATTGCGAACTGAGACCAGAATTGATTAGTACAGATTTGGCTGGTGTCTGAAATATGTCGATTTCTTCTTCTAAAAAGAAAGAAACACGTGATTTTGATTTATTAGCATTCTGGCCAGGTTTGTCCGGATAAACTTCGATTTGGAAGCCATTTTTTTGTTTTTTTTTTTTTTTTGGGGCAACTAAACTTACTAGACCCCATGACAGCGTGACACAGTCTAAAGGTTCCAGGATAATACGCTAAACTGTAAAAAACAAACTGAAATCGGTTCACCGATTTTCTAGCATGTAGCGAAGATACAGATACAAAAAGATAACTTTACTTTGCATTAATAGATTTCTTTTTTTAAATAACTGCAATTTATTATATTAAGATTTACATTTTTGCCGCCTCCACGCGAAATGAAATTTCGCCGCCCTATTTTGCCACAATCGAACTACGAAAACTGTAGCAAAATTATTAACTTACGACTTTGAGGTCCAGAAGTAGCAGTTGTAGGTCTTTTAAACATATCTCGGATATCACGATTTTTTGTTTTGACGTTATTGTAGACATTTCTATTTTTCTGAGTTGGCAAATTGAATCGCAATGATTCAGCTTTTTTCAGCACGGAATCAATACATTTCGAATCTTCAGAAGGACCAATAAAACAACGCGTTTTATTTTTATAAGATAACGGATGAAATAATTCTGAAATACCATGAACTTCTGATACAGGCTTTTCACTAAAATTTCCTGTAAGAAAATTATAGTCTGTAAGGTTGGTATTACATTACAAGATGACTTTAAAACATATATACTGTACCAATAGATTTTCTCCATAATGAAATATTTGGCTTTAACGTTAATTTATCAAACTTTGGTAATTGATCATTCCAAGTATCTGTTTCTATGATGGAATGTTTTGATTTTTGACGTGCTAATAATTTTTTTACGCTAACCTAAAAAAATATATATAACTACTACTGAAACATATATAAGATAAATTAAATACACAAAGGAAACACTGCGGAGATTAGAGCTTTAAGTTAAGAGAAAATAAGGCGGTATACCAGACGGCGCTGCGTGCGTACTTAAACGTGCGCGAAAGACCATTCGGGGCAATCTGCGCATGTCGCGAGCATATGTTTCTGCGCAGAGTATCCCATTTCATATCGTGCGCAGGTTCGAAGACACTCGTCACGTCGCCTGGTATAAGGCAGTGCGATCACCTCCTCTCTAATCTCCTTGGGAACCACGCACTTTTTATAAATCTACAGTCAAGTAATAAATAATAAATAATACAGTCAAGGTTTGTGTGATTTCCGCATGAATGACATTCGGTTGTGGAACACGATGTATAAAAACGGACTTCAAGTAAAATTCTTCGAATAATTTTCAATTTAATTAATCGAGGAGCAGTTTAAGTGATAATCAAGAATTAAAACTGAGAGTACCTACCTGTTTTTTATTTTTTGAGACAATTTCTTCCATAGGATCATAAATAGTCATATGCATTTGAATGCAACGTGTTTGCAAATCTTCCGGTAACAAAGCCGGTCCAGACGGCAACAAACTATCTCTAACTTCCGGAGTTTGAATGAGTCTCGCGTCAAGCAAATTACTTTGTTGCATGCACTGCGCTAACGTCTAAAAAAAAGGAACATTTGTAAAAAAAATCCGCAGTTTGTAACACGATCATATCAGAATGGTAGCCCTAATTTCATAAAAATAATTCAAATTATGCTCATAAGTGTTTTTGAAATTTTTATGACTGATAATTATTCCAATATTTATTCTAATTGATTTCGGTTTCAACAAATCTCATCTAAACCTAGTGTTAAAGTTTACAACTACTTGAAAACAAATTTAATATCGTCCATGTTTTTAAGCTATTGCATAGCTTCTATCGCGGGCTTTGAGCGCGGCGACCGAATCAAGAAATTCCGTAACGAAAAAACCTAACACCCCCCACTCCGACCGGCACAGCGGTGCGGCGTTGACAGCCGTGCATCGTCTAACGTCGTTTCAGTTCGGCAGACTTCGGCACGGTGTTTGTGTGCTCATAACTGCTCATAACTGATTCTATCTTTATTTGTGTATAAATGAATTTATATATAATACTGCTATAAAAATAACCTAAATTATTTAGGTTATGTGCAGAGAAAGTATATATGATATTATATCTATATAAATGTACATCGCGCGAAATTCTATGATCAAACTCTTAATATCGTTCTTTTTGTTCAAATTTTTTGAATGAATAATTGTTTTGGTGTGTAATTACACTATTTATATCTTATTATTTATACCTAGCTATTTTCGTTTTATAGAGAAGAAAAACTTAAAGACCTAAAAAGAATATGCAATAGCTTTACTGCGGCAGTCCCCGAGTGCCACACGTATTTTTTACAGTTGCCTGAATCACTTACAATTGATTTTTAGACATACCTGCTGTTCTCGTCCTTGCGTTACAAGCATAACTATTCGCCCTTCTTCATGTCGACCAGTTCGGCCCATTCGTTGAGCCAATCGTATCGGAGACTTATTCGCTATATCAAAACATACAATCAATTGTACACAAGCAATATCTAAACCTTCTTCGGCAACGCAAGTACATATCAACGTATTGCAATCGCCTTCTCGAAATTTCCCCATAACCTAAAAATTTTAACACATTCATTTTTGTAAATTAAACCGATAGTCGATTGTTATCTTACAGCGAGTTGTTGTTTCTGCGTGATGGAGCTTTGTCCCAGAAACAGTTGCGGTCTGATGAGTGGTCGGCAGGAAAGAAGTACACCGAATGCTTCGATGACACTTTCACGATATTCACAAAATACCATCGCGCGCGATGTTGGATTTTTTGTAAAATGTTCATCGATAATGTTGCGTAAAACTATGTACTTTGGATGTCCAAATACGACGTCGCTGTCAAGCTATAACAACATAACAATCTGAAACGTTATGACGTCAGCTAGCATCGTGTTTTCCACGATCGTGCGTCTTTAAATACGAAAATTTTAAAAAACTCAAATTACTCAAATACCTCCGGAATTGTTCCATCAGGCAAAGTTTCTATATGTATTTGTTTATCACCCAAAATGCCTCTAATTTTTTCTAATAAAGCTGTTAAACTGTAATCTTTACGAATCCACACTTTGTCACCGCTGTGTTCTAAAATACAATTGATATTTATTTAGTATACAATTTTAAAAAACGTTGGGAAAAAAACAAAAGTCTCTACTAAATTCTTGTATATCTTGACATTATATTGAAATAGATGCATACTTTTTGGTGTCATTAAATTTCGTTCAAATCTACTATAAAATATTAAAATTTATGAACTTTTTACAAAACACAAAGTGCTATGAAAAACACTGCGAAGAGCTGAACCACTCAATCTATACTAATATATAAAGCTGAAGAGTTTGTTTGTTTGTTTGAACGCGCTAATCTCAGGAACTACTGGTTCAATTTGAAAAAAAATGTTTTTGTTGGATAGCCCATTTATCGAGGAAGGCTATAGGCTATATAAAATCAGGCTACGACCATTAGGAGCGGAGCATTAATGAAAAATGTTCCAAATGTATCTAAAAAATAAGCTTCTATTCAGGTGAAATGCACTAACTAAGTATACTCATATTAGCGGTGTAAGAATACAACGCCGGCTAGCGCAATCAGTAGAGCACAAGACTCAATACCAGGGTCGTGGGTTCGAGCCCTATGTTGGGCGAATGCATTTTTATTTATTTTTTATTTTCTACATTGCTTTCTTCTAAGGCTTACATTAAAATTTATTTTAATTTTATATAATTAATTAAAAAAAAATTATTAGTTAAAAAAAGTATAAATACTGCTTTTGGTCGACAAAAAATTTTGAACGGTAACTCCGATCATCATGAAATTTGGACACAACATTCATCTCGGTAAACTAATATGAATGTGTGTACTCATGTTCCTCCCTTCCCCATTCGTTCTTTTACACCCGGGTGAAACCGGACGGGACCGCTAGTTTTTGACGTGATAACGTCTTATAAATTGATGAATCACCAATCTTATAAATTGATAAAACACCGACTGCATGCACGAAAAAGTGTAACGTTCCTAACGTTCCGCCTGACCCTGTGCGTGCTTTTCTCGAAAACGGCCCTAACGATTTGGATGAAATTTACTGAAAAGGGATTTTGGGGGGCAAAAAATCGTTTTAGCTAGGTCTCATCCCTCGAAAAAATCGTTTTCTTACAAATTTTATCATTATAAAAATCAATTTTTTGACGTATGAAAATACTTAAATATTGTAAGTAGGTTTTGGAATTTTATATAAACAGTGAAACAATTGTTTTATAAATATTATGACAGCTAATCTTTGAGACTTAAAATAAATACGAAAGAAAGAAAGTTAAAAAAACAATTATATTATATGGTGAGTAATTTAAATAAATAAAATTAACCTAAATTTGAAGCGAAAGATGCAATATCATAGATTCGAATTAGTATAATTATTATATAAATTTAGGTTATGTATTACGGAATACGTTATCACGTAAAACTATCGTCCGTAAACCGACTTTACAGACAACCAATTTTTTTATAAGCTAGAATATTAAATTAGACCAACCATCGTAGAATGACAGAAAACCGCGTAAACCATGCTTAACAAGGACGTCATAAGCGTGATAGAGCGTTAAACAGCAAGCCAGATCTTGCATAACTCCTGAATCGGGTCGTCTGCAACCAAATAATTATTAATTATAAAAAAAAAACGAAACATGTTGAAACATAGGGAAGACATTACTTTCCACTGCGCTGACAAAATTGTTTGTATTCCTTCTGGACCATGAATATACGACCTTTATGGAGGTTGCTCGCGTTACCGGTCAAGATTCCTCGGCTCATCAATCTTCGAGTATATCGATCCAATATCTGAAAAAAGTATCGCTTTTTGTTTTCTTTTGTAACGAACTCTTATTAAGGAAGTACCCTCGGTACGCAGTAAGTCAAAGAATTTCAGTCTTCTACTTGAGTAACGTAGTATATAATTTGGCAACATCGCATGCCTTGCCATAGTTACAAGTGCTTATGTACGCAGCAAAAGTCAGCACGCGGTGTCAAATTCGCATTAATTTATGAAAATGCTTTTCTTTATTCCTGTCATTTCGGAAATAATAATATACTATCATTTTTTTGGAATGCTATGCTTTTAGCATTTACTCAATTTACGTATGTTTTTACGATATCAAAACTGCTGCAGTTTCGTAACTTACCTTTGAATGACGCGCCACAAACTATAATATTGCGGTGTTGCCATGTTTATGAATTGCTAAAAAGCTCGGCTTTGTTTTAGTTATTTCTATTAACATAAGCAAGCTTTATACGTTTGGGAAATAGAAAAATGTTTATAGAATATTCGTTTATATTTCCTGAAAATTTTATCAAAATCTGTTTGTCAATTCCAACGTAATAAATGATGGAGTGCGTCAAAATTACAGATTTCCATAAGACTCCATGTTAAGTGCAGCGAAATAAAATTATCAATATCTTTTTTCAAAGTCAACCAAAAATCACAAAAATTTAACTGAGTCATTTTTGAAAAGGTTTTGACATATTTGCAAATTTCCGTAATTTTCTGTTTGTTAATTCATTTATCGAGGGTACTTCCTTAAGTACAAATGCAAATCGATTCTCATGCTAAAATTCCGGCGACTATTTTCGTTGTCTCATTTTGTGTCCTCCGCGAGCTCTTCACAACACCCGAATCAACGTCCCAGTTAAACGTTTCCCCCCTAATTCGCGACTATCACGCGCATGCGCTTACACTCGTGCGATGACGTCACAGATAAAACAAATCCTGCGCGACGAACTCATACCGGCATGCTCTACTGATCGTGGAGTGAACCGTTTTTAACGCATTATTAGTCTTGTAGTTATTAGTGATTCAAATTTGACGGTATTTTGTAACACAAGAAAGTTCAACAACGAGCAAATAGATGTTTTCACGTTTATTAAATTGTCATTTATTGCTATTTAATTTAATTTATTTCACGCTGATTTTACATACTTTTTTACAAACTGTTTTGGCAGTGTTAATACCAGCAATAAAAGTAGCCAGATATAATTATAAAGAAGTTTGCAAATATAGTAATAGCGAATTTGGAGTTATGAGGTTACATATTTTCTCCTCCCGTTTCGCCCTTCACCTTCCCCCCAAAACACATCACATTGTATTCAGAGTTACGCGATCTTTATCGGTTCTACCAACCGCGTAACTTCGGAGCATTACTCTATTATGCTGGTACTTCACATGGATATTTGTATTTGCGTATTTGGCATATTTGGCAAACAATAACCATGTGTGGACAGTCTATTTGACAAAGTGTTGGCCTTATTTGCCTATTTGACAAATAAGGCCAATACCAAATACGCGTTACCGTGCGCTTGTCGGATTTTCGAGGCACATCAAATGAGTCAAATACGCAAATAAACCGTTCACACAATGGCCATATTCAGAAGCGCACGCGCCGTGAACCTGTACAGACGTGCAGTATTTTTGTGTCTGTGCTGTGAGCGAGAACTGGAACAATTACTATTGAAAATGAATTGGGATAATGAAACAGTGCTAAAATTCCAGGAATTTTGAACCTTGCGTTCTGCTGCCAAATTTTTGTGTGTTTGTTATTTAACTGCCATGTGTGGATGGTCGTATTTGCCTCTATTTGCATGTTTGCCTTGAACGTCATATATTTTGACAAATGCAACAAACACCCAATACCGAACACAAATAGCCATGTGAAATGCCACCTTTATAAATACCTGAATATATTCGTCCCGAACTGATGTTAGGGGTTCACCTAAAGGAACGACTATTGTTTCGATTTTTTTATTAAAAACATGCGGTTTCACATCAGGACAGCTCTCCGTCCGAACTTCAAAGCGTGAGATTCTTAAATTACGAACAATCTAAAAAATTGTGTTTGTGTATTTTAGGAAACTATACTACCTACACTCAAATTATTAATATTTTACCTCGGCCACTTGTTTCGGAGTAGAGCCTGGAGTAGCACTAAGTGCGAGAACCCTTATTTTTGACATTTTATCGCCTAACAATCTTATAACTTCGCAGTATGCATAGTTGCCATGAGATCGATGAGCTTCGTCTATCACTAAACACCGTATTAGATGCGCGGGGCAAACTCCCGACTGCAAATCGCGTTGTACAATCTGAGGCGTCAAAAATAACACTCGAGCTTTCAGCCATATCGCTGTTCGAGACGTGCTCTGAACATCACCTGAATTCCATAATAGTTATATATCTTGAGTTATGCAGTTCCCTACTAAAAGCCGGGGTAAAATTCTACGGAATGGGCACATGCGAAAACGGATAACGAGGTATGCAAATTGTTACGCTGTGAAAAGGGAAGAGGGAGTTCCTAAAAAAATAGTTGCGGGATGCTGTTAATGCGAAAAGAATATAATTTTGTTTATAATA